>OX465295.1:329845253-330476459 GCA_949987735.1 Leucophora obtusa | reverse complement strand
GGGGGAAAAATTACAATTGTTTTAAGATTTCATTCGATAAAATTAGTCCAAAATGCTTTTTTTTACATACATACCCAGCAAAAAAAGAGATGCCGAAGCAATAGAAAAAGCACTACAATTGATGATCTAGATGTACTTCTTTTCTAACATAAACACTAATGATTTTAGCATTGAGTTGTCATAGGAGAGAAGTACTCCCACTTCAAAAATTTTTCAGTACTTTTTGAATGAGTGCAAAGGAAGATCTTTTTCACCAATTAAAAGTTTAAAAAATTCTTTACAAAACAAATTATATTTTTTTTATTTTACAAAAGTTTTTTTATTGCCGTCACCGGGTATTGAACTTGCGACCTCACGATTGCTAGTCGCTGAGCTCTACCGCTGAGCTATTCTTTGATATAAAAGTTGACTGGCATAAAAACACCACTTCGTTAATGCGAGATATTGTTCCTTATACTCTTCAATAAAAGTACTTATTAAACAAGTGTAAAAGGTGCACTCCAATTCAATATTCGTTTCATTACTATTTTTACAGGTACATAAAAATCAATTTCTCACCATTTTTATACCCTACACCACTACGTGGTCAGGGTATTATAAGTTTGTGCTGATGTTTGTAACACCAAAAAATATTGGTCCTAGACCCACCTTATAATGTACCGATCGGCTCAGAATTTTATTTCGATTTAACTATGTCCGTCTGTCCGTCCGTCCGTCCGTCTGTCTGTCTGTCCATGCATTCTTGTGCGCACTCTACAGGTCGCAAATATTAAGATATTTTGATGAAACTTAGTACACCGACTTATGTCGGCACAAGGATGATTTTGGTTAAAATCGGTCCATGTTTAGACCTAATGCCCATAAAATGGTCAGCGCACCAAATTTCATTAAAATATCTTAATATTTGCGACCTGCAGTTTGTAACAAAGCCAATTTTGGGGGGACCCTTACATGGGCACTAGTTCTAAACATGGACTGATGTTCACCAAAAGCAATAGGCTTCGTCCTTGGGCCAACATAGGTCTGCGTACCAAATTTCATCAAAATATCTTAATATTTGCGACCTGTAGAGTGCGCACAAGATTGCATGGACAGACAGACAGACGGACGGACAGACGGACATCGTTAAATCGAAATAAAAAACGAGTAAAAAGGTTAAAGTCGGGCATGCCGACTATACAATACCCTACACCAGTCTGGTGTATTGTTTGGATCCGAAATTCGAATGGGTTAAAATGGGGCTTATGTCAAAATTTTCTATAATGTGAGTCAGCGCACCAAAT
Organism: Leucophora obtusa; assembly: GCA_949987735.1. Classification (NCBI taxonomy): domain Eukaryota; kingdom Metazoa; phylum Arthropoda; class Insecta; order Diptera; family Anthomyiidae; genus Leucophora; species Leucophora obtusa. The sequence continues at coordinate 330,475,176 of OX465295.1, read as the reverse complement.
TTCATTAAAATATCTTAATATTTGCGACCTGCAGTTTGTAACCAAGCCAATTTTGGGGGGACCCTTATATGGGCACTAGTTCTAAACATGGACCGATGTTCACCAAAATCAATAGGCTTCGTTCTTGGGCCAACATAGGTCTATGTACCAAATTTCATCCAAATAGCTTAATATTTGCGACCTGCAGCGTATAAACAATATAATATTGGGGGGACGCTTATGGGCACTAGTTCTAAACATGGACCGATGTTCAGCAAAATCAATAGGCTTCGTTCTTGGGCCAACATAGGTCTATGTACCAAACTTCATCCAAATAGCTTAATATTTGCGACCTGCAGCGTATAAACAATATAATTTTGGGGGGACCCTTATGGGCACTAGTTCTAAACATGAACCGATGTTCACCAAAATCAATAGGCTGCGTTACTGGGCCAATATAGGTCTGTGTACCAAATTTCGTCAAAATATCTTAATATTTACGACCTGCAGCGTATAAACAGTATAATTTTGGTAGGACCCTTATATGGGCACTAGGTCTAAACATGGACCGATGTTCACCAAAATCAATAGGCTGCGTTATTGGGCCAATATAGGTCTGTGTACCAAATTTCAGCAAAATATCTTAATATTTACGACCTGAAGCGTATAAACAGTATAATTTTGGTAGGACCCTTATATGGGCACTAGGTCTAAACATGGACCGATGTTCACCAAAATCAATAGGCTTCGTCCTTGGGCCAACATAGGTCTATGTACCAAATTTCATCCAAATAGCTTAATATTTGCGACCTGCAGCGTATAAACAATATAATTTTGGGGGGGCCCTTATGGGCACTAGTTCTAAACCGATGTTCACCAAAATCAATAGGCTGCGTTACTGGGCCAATATAGGTCTATGTACCAAATTTCATCAAAATATCTTAATATTTGCGACCTGCAGCGTATAAACAGTATAATTTTGGTAGGACCCTTATATGGGCACTAGGTCTAAACATGAACCGATCTTCACCAAAATCAATAGGCTGCATTATTGGGCCAATATAGGTCTGTGTACCATATTTCATCAAAATATCTTAATATTTACGACCTGCAGCATATAAACAGTATAATTTTGGTAGGACCCTTATATGGGCACTAGGTGTAAACATGGACCGATGTTCACCAAAATCAATAGGCTGCATTATTGAGCCAATATAGGTCTGTGTACCAAATTTCATCAAAATATCTTAATATTTACGACCTGCAGCATATAAACAGTATAATTTTGGTAGGACCCTTATATGGGCACTAGGTCTAAACATGGACCGATGTTCAAAAAAATCAAACTTGTTCGTCCTTGGGCCAACATAGGTCTGCGTACCAAATTTCATCAAAATATCTTAATAGTTGCGACCTGTAGAGTGCGCACAAGATTGCATGGACAGACAGACGGACGGACGGACAGACAGACAGACAGACGGACGGACGGACGGACAGACGGACATCGTTAAATCGAAATAAAAAAAAATTCCGAACCGATCGGTATACTATAAGGTGGGTCTACGACCAATATTTTTTGGTGTTACAAACATCAGCACAAACTTATAATACCCTGACCACATAGTGGTGTAGGGTATAATAACGGATACTTGGGAAGCAATGAAAGAAGTGATTTTTTGAAGTTGTTCAGAATAACTTCTAAGAAAGCAGTAAAAATACACTAACGGATACTTGTGAAGCATTAAAAGAAGTAGTTTGTAAACCACTACCTGCAATTTTTATACCCTACACCACTATGTGGTCAGGGTATTATAAGTTTGTGCTGATGTTTGTAACACCAAAAAATATTGGTCGTAGATTCACCTTATAGTATACCGATCGGTTCAGAATTTTTTTTTATTTCGATTTAACGATGTCCGTCTGTCCGTCCGTCCGTCCGTCCGTCTGTCTGTCTGTCCATGCAATCTTGTGCGCACTCTACAGGTCGCAAATATTAAGATATTTTGATGAAATTTGGTACGCAGACCTATGTTGGCCCAAGGACGAACAAGTTTGATTTTAGTGAACATCGGTCCATGTTTAGACCTAGTGCCCATATAAGGGTCATACCAAAATTATATTGTTTATACGCTGCAGGTCGTAAATATTAAGATATTTTGACGAAATTTGGTACACAGACCTATGTTAGCCCAGTAACGTAGCCTATTGATTTTGGTGAATATCGGTCCATGTTTAGACCTAGTGCCCATATAAGGGTCCTACCAAAATTATACTGTTTATACGCTGCAGGTCGTAAATATTAAGATAATTTGATGAAATTTGGTACACAGAACTATATTGGCCCAATAACGCAGACTATTGATTTTGGTGAACATCGGTCCATGTTTAGACCTAGTGCCCATATAAGGGTCCCCCCAAAATTGGCTTGGTTACAAACTGCAGGTCGAAAATATTAAGATATTTTAATGAAATTTGGTGCGCTGACTCACATTATAGAAAATTTTGACATAAGCCCCATTTTAACCCATTCGAATTTCGGATCCAAACAATACACCAGACTGGTGTAGGGTATTGTATAGTCGGCATGCCCGACTTTAACCTTTTTACTCGTTTTTTATTTCGATTTAACGATGTCCGTCTGTCCGTCCGTCTGTCTGTCTGTCCATGCAATCTTGTGCGCACTCTACAGGTCGCAAATATTAAGATATTTTGATGAAATTTGGTACGCAGACCTATGTTGGTCCAAGGACGAAGCCTATTGATTTTGGTGAACATCGGTCCATGTTTAGACCTAGTGCCCATATAAGGGTCCTACCAAAATTATATTGTTTATACGCAGCAGGTCGCAAATATTAAGATATTTTGATGAAATTTGGTACACAGACCTATGTTGGTCCAAGGACGAAGCCTATTGATTTTGGTGAACATCGGTCCATGTTTAGACCTAGTGCCCATATAAGGGTCCTACCAAAATTATACTGTTTATACGCTGCAGGTCGTAAATATTAAGATATTTTGATGAAATTTGGTACACAGAACTATATTGGCCCAATAACGCAGACTATTGATTTTGGTGAACATCGGTCCATGTTTAGACCTAGTGCCCATATAAGGGTCCTACCAAAATTATACTGTTTATACGCTGCAGGTCGCAAATATTAAGATATTTTGATGAAATTTGGTACACCGACCTATGTTGGCCCAATAACGCAGCCTATTGATTTTGGTGAATATCGGTCCATGTTTAGAACTAGTGCCCATATAAGGGTCCCCCCAAAATTGGCTTGGTTACAAACTGCAGGTCGCAAATATTAAGATATTTTAATGAAATTTGGTGCGCTGACTCACATTATAGAAAATTTTGACTCGAGCCCCATTTTAACCCATTCGAATTTCGGATCCAAACATTAGTTGGCTTTTACCCAGACTGGTGTAGGGTATTGTATAGTCGGCATGCCCGACTTTAACCTTTTTACTCGTTTTTGCTGGGTCTTTGATATGAAAGTTGACTCGCATGAAAACACCACTTTGTCATTCCGAGATATTGTGCTTAATTCTCTTCAATAAAAGTACTCTTAAAATAAGTGAAAAAGGTGCACTCCAATTGAATATTGTTTTCAGGACTATTTTTACAAGTGCCAACAAGTGGGGCACCTGGTGGGTAAACCTAATTCGAATCCAGTGGTGCTAGCCGTTTTTCTAGATTAGCTCTTGAAAAATGATATTTGTGTTTAAAAATTCTGGGTCCAAAGACCCCAAAAAACGCGATTATTTTTTACTTTTTGACCATTTATTTTTACCGAGATTATTTGTTATTCCTCCAGTCAGCTTTGGCTTAAAAATAATCAAAATTGGTGCAACGGTTCAAAAGTTCTGAGTGAAAATGTAAGGACTCCCCGGAATTTTCTATACAAAATTTGTACATTTTATTACTTCGTTAAATATTCTGAAATTTGTATTGAAGTGAAAAATTTGCATAACGTTTTTTAAGGTCCTCACATTTTCAATCACAACTTTTGAACCGCAAAACCGATTTTGATTATTTTTAACATAAAGCCTCTTGGTAGAGTAACAAATAACTTAGCTAAAAATTAACGGTAAACAAATTAGAAATATCTAGTGTTTTGGGGCTGCTTAAAACCATAATTTTCAAACTCAAATATTTTTTAAAAATGTTGGTTTTTGATTTTTATTTAAAAAATAAAAATTTCTAAAGAAAAAGAAAGGGACCTGGGAAATCCCAGAAGCGATTGTCTTTTCATTCCTGAAAGTGTAGAGGTTTTTTGAAAGCAAAAACTCTGTGAAGTATTTGTCAGGAGAGAGAAAAAAAGTAATTATTATCCCAATGTAGAAACGGTAATGACATATCAATATTTTTTGGAATACTAGTAATGACACCCACTTACCTTCTGCATTATTTTACTGATAATGACTTATTTTTATCATTATTTCAAATAGAAAATAATTTTCTAGATTTTTTTGAAAATTTTTTGAAATCTATTTTTAGACTAAATATATTTTAAACACTGGTAAGGATATATGTAACCTCATATTTTTTGATTTTTTGTATGTTGGCGAGTAAGCTTACTTGCGTGCAGCAGGTCAATTATGTTTTTATCTATTAAATATTACATGTCGATATAGCTCAATTGGTAGAGCTATTGACTGGCAATCTGTAGACCCAGGTTAGATTCCCGCACCAGCAAATTTTATTTAACAAAAAAAAATACAAAAAAAGATATTTTTTTATATAATTTATTTTTTCGAAAATCTATTTTTAGACTCATTATTTTTGTCAGTACTGGTAAGTACACAGGTAACGATATATTTTTTGATTTTTCGTCGTATGCTGGTGTGTAATCATAACTCATTATTTTTCGCGACATCGCCAAATAAAGGTAATAAGAAATGTAATAACAAAAGTAATAACATATCTGGTAATGACTTTCTACACTGGGATGTTAATTCATAATAAGGAAATTAGCCTCGAACTGAATTAATAAATTTCTAATTAACAAATATTTTTTTTTTAAGAGCTAACCTAGAAAAACGGCTAACACCACTAGATTCAGCGTACTCGAATTAGTTTTACCTACTGGGTGCCCCACCTGTTGGGAAAAAAGTCTTCGATTCCTGCACAGTGTAAGCATTAATTATACCCTACACCACTATGTGGTCAGGGTATTATTTTTTAATAACACCGTTACTTTTTTTGATACTTGCACAAATGTTGTTTATCAGCAGGGTAGCGACTTTCATGCAAATGAATGTTTGTAGTCATTACAAAATGATTTTGACCAAATACTTTTCCGAATCAAAGGATTTTGCAACAAAATGGCATCGATTTCTTGTTGCATATTATTTCATATTTTGCTTTTAAGTACCTACATATTTTTTGCATATTTTATGATTTTTATTGCATATGTTTCATTAAATTGTATATTTTTTTTAAAAATTTAAAAATAAGATTTAATGAAAAATAAAGAAAAGGAAGAATTTGCAAACCTTAACACAGTATTTAACTAGAAGGAAAACATCAAGTTGTCATCTACTTAGACATTTATATTGGATTTAATTTTTAACCAAACGCTCTCGAGTAATAAATATGATTTCTAAAAATCGATAAATTCAAAGTATATTTTTTGGTTTTAAGCTTTTAGTTTTGGATCTTTTTTGGTTTTTATTGCATTTTTCTAGTGCATATTTTGCATTTTTTTACTGCATATTTTAAGTGCATTATTTAATTTTTAAGTGCATGAAAGTCGCTGCCCTGTTTAACAGTTAGCATTTGTGAGAGAGATTAAAAAAAAAAACAGTTTTACTTAATTTAAAGACAATCGGGTTTTCATTGTTTAGAAAAAGTACAGTAATAAAAAAAATCCCATACATATAGATCAAAATTGTGCTGGCGCAAATACATGTACTATTTTCTGTTATTTTAACAGAATTTTTACCTATTTGTACGGGCTTGTTTAGAGAAAATAACAGAAAAATTAGTTCAACTTAATCAGAACGCGTTTAACAAACTTTTGTACTAACTTTTTTTTATGGGTGTACCATAACTTTGTCACTTTTCAACCAATTTTAACAAACGAGTGTTCATTTTACTCAGGCAAGCACTGCTTTAAGAATATTGTTGCCTTAAAAGATGACTGGGAAAAAACTTCGTAGAAATTGAAAAAAGTTTAAAAAAACATCGTAATTGGGTTGTGACAAATGATTCGGTTCCGATGATCAAATTTACGAGGTTACAATTCGGTTGAAAAAAATCTATCGTTTTTTTGTGAGAGTTTATGAAAAACAAACATTTCATCTGGATTAGTTTTGTTTTAAAAGGTTAAATATTAAACTTCTTTAAATGGTTGTTCATTTCAGAGTTTCAATAAACAAATAAAATGGAATAAAAAGGAAGAGTCTAATTATATTCGAAGAAGTACACAGAACACTACGAAGGCATTTCATAAACATTTTTAACTAGAAAATCTCGTATATGGTTTTGGTTTTTGGAAGTATTTTGATTATTGAAAAAAAAGGATTACAAATTCTTTATTTTTTGGATATTTTCGATTTCCAAAAGAACTTTGAAGTTTTACTTTGCATAAGTTCTTAACTGAAGCTGAAAAAAAAAAATTATTTTTTTTAAATCCTCAAATATTTTTTTTTATGATGGAGTACCCCTAAAAAAATTCACTCAAACAGAAATAATGTATTATGTTTGTGTGTGTGTGTGTATGTGTGTGTGTGTATATATAACCCACACATTGCAAAGTGGTATATTTAGTAGTTCCCACATAGCATTTGAAAGATTGTTTTGTCAAAAATCACCTAAGAGAGTCTTCTTCGAGTACTTTTGATGACCAAATACTGATTAATCACTTGCGCGCTTGAAAAAAGAATCGGAAATGATTCTCGCTTATGCTTAAAAGAGATTTATTGAAAATTATATTGCGCATTTAAAAAATGCTTGTTATGTTGTTTTTGTTTAAAAAGTGATTTATTAAAAATACAATAACAAAACCTACAGCAATCACAAATTGATCATACAGGTGCTTGAAATGTGACTGTTTTCAATATTATTTTAGAATAATATTTTGCGCAGCTGAAAAAGTGTTTATTATGTTGTTGTTTTTGCTTATAACGGGACAATATTTTACTTGCTTTGAAGCAGACGTCCAATATTTGAATATTGTAAATTTTTGTTTATTTATCTCAGTGGATTCGTGGTATAAAGTTGTGTAATTTTATAAAAGTAAATATAAGTAATTTAATATTATAATATTTATATATTATAATTTTAGTGAAAAGTTATTTTTAAATTAAAAAAGATGATGTCAGCCAAACAATTAAAAAGCAAAAAAAAAAGAAGCCGAAAAATTAATATAACCAAAAAATAAGTTCGTAGGAAATTTTCATTAACAAACATTTTTGCTATATTATTATAATTTTGTTTATATTATTGTATATAATTTTAATAAACTTAATTAAATTACTATTTACATCAAATAAATATTTTGTTTTTTTAATGTAAACAATTAGAAATACTGCTAAAAAATGACACGAAAAAGACTCCCAAACGATCATAATCACGACCAAAAATGACTCGAAAAAGATTCGCAAATGATTAGAAAACGACTAAAAAATGACTCGAAGAAGACTTACAAATAATTATAAATACGAGTCAGAAATGAGTCGAAACTGATCAGAAAAGCGAGTCAAAAAAGACTCATCAAGAAGAGTCGCGGGTAGGGTACCATTTTCTCCCGACAAAACAGTCATTTATGCTCAGAAAATGAGCTCAAATATGATAATTTTAACCGTCCAGAGGAGTCATAAATGACTCGAATGTGATCAAAAATTTCATAAAATGCTATGTGGGTTGTAGTTCAATTTGGTTATGAGCTGATACGTTTATTAGCATTAGACTTTTGTTAACTTTTCCTACCAAAAACTCATATATACTCGTAGTTTAGTTTTTATGTTGGAGATTTTTTGCTAATCTGTGATTTTATTTGTTACTTTGTTCTCATTCAAAATGCAGCATATGCTTTTAAGAAGAATCTTATATTTCTGATGCTTTAAATAAGTTTTATACATTGGCTCATATGAATAAAAAATAGATATCACTAATAGGGGAAAATACAGGGTTTTTTAAGCAATTAATTCACAAATCTAGTCTGCTTGGGAGTAGATTAGAAATTTAATTTTTTAATTTTCGTTTACATTTCATGATATTCTATCAACCAATTGGTAAATTTGGAGTTAAAAGCCATTCCTAAGCCCAAAGTAATTACTTCGAAGTAATTGCTAAGTTTTATTCATATGACCCATTATCTTTTCGCTTTTGCCAATAGTGCTAAGCATTTACTTTACTATGTTGATATTTCTTTTTTGTACTTATAAGAGATTTTCCTATAACTCATTATGTTTCCTTTTTGCTGATAATGTAAAATTTGTTGAAAATTTATACAAAAAAAAATATATATGAAATGAATGAAATTATGCAAAAAAATTTCTTGTTAAAGTAAACATTGGTGTGGTTTAAGTTGTTTAAAATGTGTAAAAAAAAAAATATAGAGAGTTAAAGCACTCAGAAAAAGAGCTAGAAAAAAATTGGGTGCCTAATTAATGCCTTTGGGAGTATGATTAATATGAAATATTTGTGCATAAAGTATAAGTAATGTTGATCCAAATATTAAATTTAAATTTATTTAAAAGTAATTATTTTAGTGCTTGTTCCTTTTGTAATGTTTACGGGATCGAAGTAAAACTTGTATTGTCCAACAAGCACCAAAAAATATGAAACAAGTAAACACGGCACCACCATACAATTTGGGTCATTTTCCGGAAAGCGAATTAGATTCTGGTAAGGGAATTTGAATTAACTGTGCAATACATATAGCATAATATCTTGCTTGCAACCCCGATTCTTCGTTACAGGTTTACAAAAGTCATTAAAACTGGCACGTTTTCTCACATAAACTCCATTTATATTAACTTCCCAGCAAATTGTAAGTCGTGCTTTTCAAACCACTTTCTTCGTTGCTTCAAAAGTAACCATTAGTGTGTTTTTACTGCTTTTTGTAGAAGTAATTCTGAATAACTTCCAAAAAATCACTTAACTAAGCCTACTGCAGCTTCAATAGGGCTTCCAAAGAAAGAGTATCCTACGAAATCTGAACGAACAAAGAGGAAATTTTACATAGCTTTATTAAACAATAAAAATGAAATTAAAAATGAAATGAAATTACTTTAGATAATGAAATGTAAAGCAAAATTTTAAATAGCTTTATTAAAAAAAAAATAGTTTTTACAAAAGCTTCTACTTGTTCAATTTTCTGCTATAATATGCCCCAGATTAAAAAAAAAATATTTTTTTATTTTCTTTTTTGAGATTTTGGACAAAAAAAGTTTGCATTTTACACAGTTAACATTTTTACCCAAGCAAATCAGAAGAAATTTTAAAATTTACGCCGCCATATTGGATCCGCCATTTTGAATTTGAAAGTTTTTAATTAAGATTCGAAAACAGTAACCTTGAAAACCCCCGTATACCGATTTTCATGTAAATCTGAAGAAATTCTAAAATTTACGCCGCCATATTGGATCCGCCATTTTGAATTTGAAAATTTTTAACTCAGATTCGAAAACAGCAACCTTGAAAACCCCCGTATACCAATTTTCATGTAAATCAGAAGAAATTCTAAAATTTACGCCGCCATATTGGATCCGCCATTTTGAATTTGAAAAATTTTACCTCAGATTCGAAATCAGCAACCTTGAAACACCCCGTTTATAGATTTTCATCCTTTTGGCCAGAAAATGGGGTCTTTGGGTGAGATGAAACTGCGGCAGTCTGGTATTTCCCTTGTGTCTATTAATTTTTTCAATAAAAATGATATCTTCTTTTTCTTACTATAAATCAGCTCTCATTATAAAGTTTTCATAAATTTTTAATTGAATTTTGTTTTCAAAAATTTTAATTTTTTTTTTCCCAAAATTTTAATTATGCAATGATAAAAAAATTCTTAAATAAATTCTTTCAGTGCTTATTTTATAAATTTTTTTGGATTTAACATACTTGCGCCTTATGAATTAATCACTGATATGAAACTATTTCTCCATGTTTTTTAAATAAAATATTTCAAATATAATTTCCCAACTAAAACGGTTAATTTTTATTTGAAAATAAGAATTTATTTACTTCTTGAAACTTCAAAATGTGTATTTTAATATCCATATTACAAAATGTAACCCCTATCTTACAACTATCTGTGTAAGATAGAGGGCACCTTGGAGTATGAGGTACCTAGAGAATATTCCGAGTTACCACTTCCCCAATTTTCCAGAGCCATTGCATTGCAATTTTTCCAAATTTGAAAACTAGTTGACTTTTGAACCGGATGGGGGTAAATTTTTAAGTCAACATTTTTTAAGTAGTCCTATCCTCTCCCTACTAGTACCTAGATTTTTAAAAAGATTACTGTATTTTAAAAATAAATTTTAATAAAGCTTTGAAAAATTTTATTAACAGTTCTAAATTTTGTTTCTTAAATTTATTTTTATCGGGTTATACATTAATGTCATTAAAGGAATTAAATATGCTAAAATCCCAAATTGTGAAAAATAATCTGTTGTAGGCATTTTTGGAAGCAAATTTTGTATTTATTTTGTGTAAAAAAACTTTAATTAAACTTTTTTTTTAAATCAACGAAAAATTTTATTGCTATAATTCGCATTAAACTTTAGCATTATGAAAACAATTATCTTATTGTGTAACCATTACTTAACAATAAAAGCAAAACATTTTCATTTTGTTTGTTAACAAAAAAACAAATTTCCATATCATAAAAATTGCAATATTATTGATTTTTTTACTAGGCAGCAATATAATGTTTCTATGTACTTTGTAATTCTTAGTATTTAGTTTAAATTTAAATTGAAGCTTTTAGGGACTTTTAAAATAGACTAAACTGTTAGTTTGTTTCAAATCATAAAAAACAGATTTTGTTAAGCCTACTGCAAATATTCATTTTAAACCCCAAAAAGTATTTATAAAATGAATTTAAATGGAACAAAAACTGAATAAAATAAAATAGGGAAAGCCGAAATATATACAATTGTAACGATACAAATACGCGCCACACAATGCTCGTAGAGAAATTGCGTAGTACTCGAGTGTTTGAATGTATTTATATGATTGTTGTTGTTGATAGTTTTAAAACGAATGATGACAGTAAAGAGCTTTAGTACTTATTCAAACATTCATACATATACGAAAACAGAAACTCAAAAAATTTATAATATGTGTACGACTCACACATACACTGCATGTCATTACAATGGGGCAATAATTGTTTTGTAACTATTGGTATCAAAATTATCAAAATATTTATATATTTTATTTTAAGAAAATATTTATAAATTAATTAGTAATAATAATTTCTACCATTTTATGGCCTACTTAATACATTTCCATCATTCTAGTATCAAACCGGGCGGATATAGATCATTTTGTGGACTAGGTCCATGGGGTTTCCAATACTTTTCTTGATGTTTCTTGTCCTAATGTGGAACGCAGGGGGAAAGAAAAAACTCCTAGATGAACAAACGGGCTACATACATTTGAGTAAAACGTCCTGCAGGAAGCTCTTCAACATGGCCACTGGTTCGAGGGCTAACAGGTATTGCGCCGATTAAAAATTGCAGCTGAGCTTTGGAAGACGGTGATTAGGTCAACTAATGCAAGATTGTGAAAAGTTTATGTGGAGATATAGTAAACTTCTTTGGGGCATAGTGGTTGCTCAATAGGGTTATAACTTCTAATGTTTTTTTTTTTTGAAAATAAAAAATTTTGCCAATCATAGCGGTAAAGACCATACAAAATATTAAGAAACCTGATATTACTTTTTCGCGGTTTTCAAAAAAGTTCCTGCATAAACCTCCTTGAAGTTTGCAGTATATTTTTCTAATTTAATCAAACTAAACACCCATACGTATTTCGCTAAAATTGTATTGTCATTGAAGCCAAATGATGCGTATCGTTCTTTAAGAGTACTTTACTCACAGGCTTTTATTATAGCGTTTTTTTCGCGATGTGCAATATGTAGAACGAAGAACACATCTTTTGTAAAATTGTTTTTATTGACCTTTTTCTATTTTGATTACTGTATTTGTTTTTTAGATTTCACTAAAACAGGCTTTCAAGGTCTATTAATTATATAAAACAAAAGACTATTCCATTTTAAATTTCATTCCAACGTTTCGTTGGCGTTTTTTCCAACATCTTCAGGGTTGAATATTTTATTGATATATAATCTTTTCTGTCACTTTTACATTATTTTTAAAATTATAAACACCACCGCATTCTTATCATACATAAAATGAACGACACAAAACACGTATATGTATAATTAATTAAAAACAATTGTATAAATTGTAATAATTGTAAAAATAAATAAATAAAATATCACAGTAATTAATTCCTAATGTTGCGATCACAGTTGAGTAAAGACATCATTTAAAAAATATTTCAAAGCATTTTGTGTACTAATTTTGATTCACTACTACCGCTATTATGATAGAAACTTGAAAATGCATTTATTTTATAAATCGCTCTTAATTCGGGACGTTTTTGCCTCAAAATGACCGAAAAAATACGATTTTTATTTATACCCTACACCACTACGTGGTCAGGGTATTATAAGTTTGTGCTGATGTTTGTAACACCAAAAAATATTGGTCCTAGACCTACCTTATAGTATACCGATCGGCTCAGGATTTTTTTTATTTCGATTTAACGATGTCCGTCTGTCCGTCCGTCCGCCTGTCTGTCTGTCTGTCTGTCTGTCCATGCATTCTTCTACGCACTCTACAGGTCGCTACTATTAAGATGAAACTTGGTACACCGACTTATGTCGGCCCAAGGACGACGCCTATTGATTTTGGTTAAAATCGGTCCATGTTTAGACCTAGTGCCCATATAAGGGTCCCCCCAAAATTATATTGTTTATACCCTGCTGGTCGCAAATATTAAGATATTTTGATGAAATTTGGTACACCGACCTATATCAGCCCAAGGACGAAGCCTATTGATTTTGGTCAACAGCGGTCCATGTCTAGACCTAGTGCCCATATAAGGGTCCCCCCAAAATTATATTGTTTATACGCTGCAGGTCGCAAATATTAAGATATTTTGATGAAATTTGGTACACAGACCTATTTTGGCCCAAGGACGAAGCCTGTTGTAGAGTTTTTCATCACGTGGTGATAAAAAAAATAACAATTTTACAAAAAACAAAAAAAATCTATAACCCTATTGCTCAAGGTTGTCAATAACCGTATAATCTGAATGTTTTGAAGCAACTTAATGGGATGTGAAAAACATTCAGTCTGGATGCACTTGGCTTACTACTTGGCACATACACTCACAAAATAAATACAGTCACTTTTTGTTAGTTGTTTCTGAAGTTTTTCCGTTGAGTTGTTTTTAAAAATACACACAGAAAATAAATTGGTTGGAATTCTATCGGAACCAACGAAATATTTTCATCATTCAACAATTTTAATTGCAGTTATTTAAAATTCATCATCAGAAAAGTTATATTTATTTGTGAACAGAAAATATATATGATGAACGAAAACACTGTCACATTATCCAAAATATTCACCCTTATTCTAGTTGTCGACGTCGACACAAATCGACGTCGTATTTTGTCGTCTTTTTAAAATTGGTATTCCACTTGTCGTTATCGATATGTATCGATGACTTTTGACTAATATTTGGTATTCTCTAAGAAAATTTAACAAAGATATTGTATTGAGACGACTCTGATTTTGTCGTCGCCATTTTTGGTAACGACATTTGAAAGTAAAGTGATTGTTTTTTCTAATTTTCGATAAAGAGTCGTCGTCGTTACAAAATTTTTACGGAATACCACATTGGTGTCGATGTCGAAAGAAAGTGATATTGACTTAAAAACGACAACGACGTCGACGTCGACAACTAGAATAAGGGTGATTGGCTTTTGTAACCAATATTGAAAAATTACTAACTTCCACATTACCTTCAATACTAACAACCACCAATTTATCGAAGATTTAGTCATTTGAATAAAATATCGACAGCAACAATTTAGTATCAGTTGTGTTTCAATAAAATCGATCACTCTATCCAAAGTATTAGTTTTTCAAATCAATTTAAAATTTTTTTAACTTTAGTAGCTTTAACCATTAACTTCCATTATTTTGGTAATTGTAATAATTAATTGAGGCAAGGAACAGACATTTTATTTATCATAATAAAATTTTGGAATCTATCATATTTTTTCGTTTCATACATATGCGTGTTTAAATTCTAAGTTAGACAACAACTAAACGTAAGTATCAGTGGCGCAGGAGGTAGAGACACAGCCTTATAGCCTCAGAGATTTGAGTTCGAACCTCAACCAAGGCATTACTTTTTTTTTTAATCATTTTTTTATTGATTCAAATTAAAAACCACAATTGATTTTCTGTTGTGAATATAATTTTATTCAAAAACAAAATATTCAAATTTTCAACCTGAAGAAATTCAAATTTGAAATTTAGCCTAGAGGAAAAGCAATGGGCTGATAAACGGAAGGTCGCCGGTTCAATCCCAGTTCGCGATATAAATTTTTTTTAAATTTTTTTTTTATTCAAATTAAAAGACAACTGATTTTCTGTTGTTGATATAATTTTATTTATAGACAAAATATTTAAACCTGAAGAAATTCAAATTTGAAATTTGATTGAAAAAATTTAAATAGAGCTTAGCTTAGAGGGAAAGCAATGGGCTGACAAGCGGAGGGTCGGGGGTTCGATCACAGTTAGCGACAAAAAAAAAATATAATTTTTGAATAAATTTTGTGGAACGTGTTTTTCTATTTATAGAATTTATAATCCACAAACATTAAAGTAAGCTATTAACACAACAAAAATTTAAAAATTGTAAATAAATTTCGGTAGTTACAATGGTATTGAAAATAAATAAAAGTGATTGTACGAATCTGTTTTCTGTGTATAATAACAGTTGTTCGTAGAAGAAAAATAATTTTTAACTTTTTTCACAAGTTATTTAAAAATTTAACTAAATAAAAATACGGATGTTTTGTAACAGTCAAATTTTCTAGTCAATTTTTATTGTTTTAAAATAAAACTAAAAAAATGAACCAAAAAAGGTATTTTGTAGTAAAAGTTGTCTGAAATAAAAAAACAATAATACAGTTATCCAATTTGTTTTTGTTTTTTAATTTTTTTGTTTGTTATTTTTATAGTAAAAATAAATTAACTTTAAGTTGATTTTACAGTCTCTGATAGTCCATTATTGATGGTCAAAAACAAATAAAAAAATTGTTAAATTAAATGAAAATGTGAGTAGACCGGGTTTTAACTGAATTTTATTCGTTTCAAATTGTATTCTTAGTTAATTTTACCTTCAAAATAATTTGTGTGTACCTTCCGAGCTGCTCTGCGACGATGGGATAGTGGGCGTGTTAAATGTAAACCTTAAACGTTTGGAACGCCTCTCGGTATACTTTAACTATTACTTGACACATACATATTTTCCGGGCTGATCTGCGATGGTGGGATAGGAGGCATTAGAGCGTACCACCTTACAGGCAAAAAAAGTGCGCCGTACACCCTCCAATATGAAGTATTTTTGCAAGGAGATTTCAAAAAAAATTTTTTTTTTTTGCCGAACGTAGGTGTTGCCATTTTACATTTTTCGTTATTTCTTTGGCATTTACAGTCGGATCTTAAAGTATGATACATCGATGTTTTTCCCTCGAGGAGACCAATGGCTCTAAGGGCCATTGATCTCAAGTATCCCGTTCTAGTAGTTACCCACCAGATCTCAGTTGCTACAACCCTAATGTACGACCCTAATGTCAGAAAATTAAAGCTCGCAAAAAATCATTAAACTTTTGCTAAGGAAGTTTTTCGTTAAACCCAAGAGAAATTTTTTTTATATATTGGTTGTCGAACTTAGGGGTCGCCTTTTTAAATTTTTTTTGCATTTTTGCATAACGAAAAATTTAAAAAGGCGATCTCTACGTTCGACAAAAAAAAATATTTTTTTTGACATTGCCTTGCAATAATACTTCATATTGGAGGGTGTACGGCGAACTTTTTTTTGAGGTACGATCTAGGAAGCAATTACATTGGACCTCGAAGATTGGGCTTATTAGAATATCGAGAACAACTATCGGGATAGTCAGAGTACCAGAGATAATCTGGACAATTAGGAGTTGTTGTATTCCTTTTTTAATAAGAAATTTGAATTTCCGAATTTGGAAAGACATCAGATATGGCTTCTAAGCGCCTATCAGCCTATAACTGAAGCTTTTTTACTCGAAGGTATGACTGACCCTTAATTAACGAAAACCATTGACCCAAAGCTGTCGTCGGCTTGGGAACATGCAGGTAATAAGCGAAGGTCAACCTAAACTGCTCTGCATGAGCTACCATCGAGAATCGGTCAAGGAATACTTTTTTACTTTCTGAGCCCTACAGATGGCTTTCAATAACAATGAATCGGACTATTTATAAGCGGTATTATCGAGTCTGGGTGTGGTTCCAGCGGTCTTTACATTAAGCGGAAGAATGCTAACCTGCAGCCATATAACAGCTGAGTTGGGTGGTACTTGTGTAAACCGATTCGTGAACAGGGCATGTCTCAGTAATTTGTACACTGCAAATATTATTACATTAACTGATTGTAGCTTATTTAAAAAGTTATCCGTACATTTATTTTTAAATTATTATACAGTTAAAATGAAAAGAAATATATTTTTAAACTTTTTTTTTTGTTTTTTATTTAAAAAAATAAATTAAATAGAAATACGGATTTTCCGTTCCAGTTAATATTTTCGTTTAAAATGTTTTGATAAAAAAGAAACCCTTTTAGATTTCTAGGTCAGTTAAAAAAACGAAGTAAACTTAATATCATTTATTTTTACACCCAGAAAACATATTCGGTGCTGTTGAGTTGCATCAAATGATTTTTTCGGTTGTGGCTACCAATTTATTCTTGATACAACTGAAATTCTGTTGTCATACTCAAATTAGTCCTGTCTCAATTGGTTTTCTGTTGCCACAACTGAAAAATTCGGCTACCACAACCGAACCATGCGATTGGCTACAAATGCGGTTATTAGAACTGAATCTGTTTTCTAGGTGTACGGATTTTGTAGTTAATTTTTTGAAAGTTAAAAATACGAAATAAATAAGGTAAATTATGAGAATCTTAAAACAATTTATTATTTTTTTCAAGAACTTACAATGTTATATTCTAGTTTTATTTCTAAGATCTGTAAATACAAGTGCTTGTCTCTTTTGGATTATGCCAACATTGTCCCAGGTATGGCCAAAGATGTGATTATTTTGGGTAGTTTATTTATCAACATTTAAAAATAAATAAAAAGTTCTTTTGATTTAAGTGAAAAGTTAGCAGACCGGTTTTCAAGTGATTTTTCATTTATTTTAAATTTTATTTTAAATCACATTTTTTAAATTTTAAGTGATTTGAGGGCTTTTTAAATTTCAAAATTGTAAAGAAAAATCGCACTGGCCACTTTTTTAATATTTTGTTGAACAAAATTAAAAAACAAAAAACTTAAAATTAAGGTTTTGCTAATTTACAAAAAATAATCACATCTTTAGGCATACCTGGGACAAGGTTGGCATAATCCAAGAGAGACAAGCACTTATATCTGAATATTTACAGATCTAAGAAATAAAACTAGAATATAACATTGTAAGTTCTTGAAAAAAATATTAAATATTTTTAAGATTCTCATCATTTACCTCATTATAACCCTACAATGGTCTGGACAAATTGCAATTACTTTAATACTTTCGAAACAATATATAATTTTTATACCCTTTTAGAAAGGTAATTTTAAAAAAGCTACAAAATTAAATTTTTCCCTTTGAAAATCATATTGCAAAACTTTGAAGGGCCAGGGATAGACCGAAAATTCTTCGATTGACCTGAACTTTTTGCTAGATTAATAATCTCATAAAATAAGCCCCGGGAAGCGGGTTTCGGGGCAAATTAAAATCACACATGCAACAAAGGGCCAGTATAATATATGTACCTGTCTCTTATTACTTCTCACCTACAATACACACACATTATTCTGCAATCAGAGATAACCCAAACGGTGCTTTCTGGTGAGTCTGCTAATGCAGATTGAGCCGGCTGCCAATAATCTAGAATTACATTTACATGTAGTGCCATTTACTATAGTATCTTGTAAACGGCAAATTTAAAGGAATAAATTGCTTAGCACTATACGACTGACTAGCAGTGTATAAATTGAAAGAGATTCGTGATGAGGACTGTAACGCTTAATATTAGGAACATTTGAAATAAGTTATCAAAAACTGTTTTAAAGCACACATTGCCATTCACAAAAAGTAAGTACCTTATTTCCATTTTCAAATAAAGTGGGAATACTTATTTCTCAAATGCAAAAGTAAAATATATAATGTTTACATTAGGCCTTTTTTTTTAATCACCGGATTTATTTTTGGATTTATTTTATTTTGTAAAAAAATCTACATTTGTTTTTTTAATTTTCAAAATTTTATATTTTTATCCAAATCTAACACTTATTCGCTAATATAACGTGAAAGAAAAAATTTAAATTTTACGAAAATGAAATTTCTGGAATAAAATTAAGATAAATCCAAAACGGATTTATTTATTTTTTAAATCCATTTTGGATTTAGCTTATATCTAGGAATTCACATTTTTACAAAATTTTATGATTTTCTTGCACATTATATTGGCGAATAAGTATTAGATTTTGATAAAAATTATAAATTTTAAAAATTAAAAAACAAAATATGAATTTTTTAACAAAATAAAATAAATCCAAAAATAAATCCAGTGATTAAAAAAAAGGCCAATTATCAATTTAAATTCGAAAAATTTTAATTCAACTAGAATCATATCTATTTTAATAAAATGCATGCTTAATGTTAAAATGTTCGCAAAAAAATAATGTGTTATTTAAAATATTGTTTCATTTTTACCTTTTAAAGACATTGGTTTATGTCCTTATGAGGGATTTAATAAATCCCATTTCTCGGGATATTTTTCTTATAAAATACCAGACCAATCAAATTTCGTAGCAATATTATTACGAAATTGGATAGAAAAATTCTGGAATTTTAGAAGAAATCTATCCCAAGAAACGGCATTTAATAAACCCATCAATATGGTAGCACTACATTTAATTATAATGTTAAGTGGTTTTAGTACCACTGGAATTTTATACCACGTTCTACCACCATGGAAATTAAACTAGAGTAGAGTTGGTTTATTATTAGCGTTTAGAAAGTCAATTACGCAATAGCGTTTGTATAGTTGTGTGTGTTATACTGTTGTATGCAAAGAAATAAAGTGTTAAGTAAATAAACTCAATATTAAATAAAAGAGAGTGTAGTTTTTTTGATTGCAATAAAAAAGAACCCGGTTTATTTAATGAAAATATACCAACGTTTTTAATAGGTAAAAATGTAACAACATGATAAAATTAGTGACATAATAATTACTATTTTGTTTGTTTATTTAATTCGATACAGTCCTTACTATGTACAAAATTTGTGCTTCCTACTTTATTTGTATACAACGACTAGCTAGCTATTCAACGAAGTGAAAAGGAAATGAAACATAGTTGTGATAAGAAAACAACAAATATATAGAATTCTTACAAAAAAAAAAAAAAAATTTGTGGGTAAAAATAAATAACGCGAATTTTGCAGTGTTGGTTTGGTTGTTAACGTCAATTCCATACACAATAGCAAAGAGTTGTAAATTTGTTTTGTGTTAAATTGCGTTGGTTGTCGGACTGGTTAGTTGGTTGGATGACAATACATTCTAAAAGGAGGCTTAAAATATAAAAATTAGTTTCATAAAATGGTCTCTTTCAGTAAATTTCCAACTTCCGCATTTACGATTACATTTCAGAAATTGTAAATTTATTGTTTGCATGACAGGATTAATGTTTTTTTTAATTCATTTATTGTTATTTATATATATTTTTTGCCTTTTTTTCAACTATAAAATTATAATTTAATTTTTGTACTTAATTTGCATTTATTTGTTTTTTTTTTATTTGATATAAGCTAATGTAGCTAGCACATTTGTTTAAAATTAAAATAAAAACAAATTAAAAATTTTTAAATTTTTTTCGACACTAACCAAACGAAATAACTTGAAATACCGTTAATCCTAAAATAACGAAATTACTTGTAATACCGATCGATTGCCTACCCTGATTATTTCTAAATAAGTTCACCTGTGCGTATGATGAATATACAACTATTAGAAAATCACTCATACGTACCAGAGAGCATAGCACAGTGTTTTGTTTCATAGACAAAACTGAAAAAAAGTGTGTGTCTTACTGTAACAACAGCATTTTAAAGGGCATATTTGAACGGTTGTCAAAAATTCAATTAACAATATTTTTAATATTTTATTTTTTTATTTAAAAATCATATTATTGTAGTATTTTCAAAAAATATCAGTTTTATACTTCCCTAGCCAAAATTGCCAGAGTTGCCACTTCATTACTGGCTTTTTTTAAAAAGAAGCAAAATCTGCTGCCACTGTGCAGCCTTCATTAATTATCGGAAAATAAAAATGTAAAGTGATTCTTAATCCCAGATAAATTCTCTAGTCCATAACGTAGCCTGCTTTTAATTAAAAAATTTTTTTAAACAAATTTGCCATACAAACTTAAAAATTCCAAAAAAAGGCAAGAAAAAACACATTTGCTTGGGGATATAAAATTTATTTGACCGCAATTCAAAAAAAGGGCCACGATAAGGACTAGAGTTTTTTGTTGCCTACGAAAGAAAAAAAGCCGGATCGAAATTGGTTAACCCGCCTTGGCTGTACAGTGGCAGCCGATTTTGAACTCAAGGTTGTGGGAAAACTCGTTTAAAGTTTTAATTTAATTTTACGCTAAGAAAAGAGCAAAATTTCATAAAACCGTGTATGAACAAAATTTATATCTGGCAGTTTTATAAATGTGCTCCAACTTTGAGAAGAATCGGCTAAAGAGTATTTTATATATTAACCCAAATATTCTTAAAAACGGTGGTAGAGAATTTATTAGACATTTCGTTTCGGTGAAAATCTTTTATTTTGTACATTTTTTAATTTGTTTTGTATTTGTGTTTTATTTTTTGTATACTGTGATTACTTTTATGGTTTATTAAAAGCCATCAGCACCTGCCTCCTAAAACGTGCATTCGTCCACCATCGAGGAATCGTCATTGGCTTTTCTTTAAAGACTGCGTGCAATTCTTGCATCTTTGAATGCATACCCAGCAAACAAAGATGATCATTAATGACTCAGAATTAAGCTCCAATAACATAAACATTTGTTCACTTTTTCCTATGAAAATGGTCCGTCCAAAAGAGCGCCCTGTGTACTCAGAAATGACTCCGAAAAAGAACGTATAAAATTGAAATTTTCTTCATAAATGTAAATAATTTTGGAATCTTCCTTGAAGCCGAAAAATGAACCATCGTTTTGAGACAGCTTTTTAGATTGTAGAGACAACTTTTTGGATTGTCTTCTGAGGGATCATATTTTCTACCATAAAAAAAATGTGTTTTCAAAAAACAATAATCATTTCTATGAGCCATTTAAAAATCTTATTTATGAGCGCTCCGGAATTGCTGGCTGGGTAGATTATTACTTTGTGACTAAAATATATTTTACAAAAAAACATGTGGAAATTTTATTTCTTCGAATTTTGATATTTGATATCAATATTGATATTTTCTGCGCATATACTGAAGAGTATGCTCTATACAAATAAAATATTAAAAAAATCGAAAACAATATTTTTCCTAGAGTCGATACCCGCCTTAATTAAAGATCATGGAAAATACATTTTTTAAAGGATATAATAAAATAAAGTAACTCAAATAAATGTGAAAGAAGTTATTTGTTTTGACTACTTTTCGCCATGAGTGGGCGCCTTATGAGCACAATTTAAGCAAAAATGTTTTAACAAAAAAATAGATTTTAAATGTTTTATAAAAATAATTATCAAAAAGTTACTGTTTTAGCAACTGGTTTGAAGATTATTTTTTTTTTATCATTTCCACATATCGAGACAATAGCTTCAATAGTCCATATCAACTGTGGGCCATTTAGTTTGTTGAGTTTAGTGCAGCCTTTGTCGAAATTCAAATTTCGATAATTTTTTTTTTTATTTTTCCTCATTTTTTTTAAATTTTTGGATGAAAAATCTAGTTTTTATAATCAGAACTGAAGAAGATTAATTTAAAAATTCCTTATTACTTAAGAAATATTTAAGAAATAAATCAATTTTAGACTAAAATTTTACGTAAGTACCCAGTTCGTATGTCTTAAAATTTGCGACCTGTAACGTGCGCACAAGAATAAAATAGAGAGATAGACAGATGGACGGATGGACGGGCGGATATCGTTAAATCTAAATAAGTGATTCTGAATCCATCAGTATACACAAAGGTGCTTCTAGCTGCAATATTATTTGGTGTTAAAAACCTGAGCACAAATTTATTATAATCTGTCAACATAGTGCATATTAGAGTGGGCCGATTTGTATGGACAATTGTGCCATCGATTTTTCGATAGCTTTTGGCATGAGGAAAAAAAAGTTTCACTACGACATATCAAAAAAATCATTTTCGAGACGTCCAAATTTAAATGTTTTACAATTTTTAATAAATGCTAGATTAGCGCCATCTTGCGGTGGCTTTTTGAAACAATTAATGAAGTTGTAAACAATATAACATTACAGCCTTTCCAGAAAGGTATTACTTATGAAAATCGAATAAAAAATGTGGCAACTAGAGGTAAAAGTATATAAGTAAATAAATAAAATCTAAATTAAATTCAGGTTTCCAAAGTTTTAAAAAAATTTTTTTAAGAAATTTTAAATTCTTTTGTCAATTTGTAGTTTAGAACATAGATTACATAGATATCTTACTCTTCTTCTTCTTTTGTCAACAACCAAATTTTTACACACACATTAAAATATTTTTTGTATACGTATAGGACGTATGTCGGACACATTCTCATGAGATACGTGCACTGACAGCGAATGTCAAAGAGTAAGAGATCTATGTAATCTATGGTTTAGAATTTATTTAGCTACTTCGCCTTAGTATATTTTTTTACTCTTCAAATAATGTATTCTTTGTATAAATCTGCTATCACTCTTGTGATTGAATTTTTCAAATTTAAGAACCAGAGCCTCAGTGATTTCTTTTTTTTTTTAAGTTAAAAATTTCTAATATTAACGGTTTTTATTTATTAATTGTAGTTAGTTTATAAGTTTAAAATTTCTAATTTTAACGATTTTTATTTTTCCACAGACTCAGTTCTATACTGTAATATGAGACTCTTAGTCTTGTGTATGGAACAGCATATAAATAAATAAATAAAAAAAATAAATAAAGCAGTTTTTTCTTTAAATTTTTATTGTAAATATTTGCAAAACAGTCTTTAGAAAAACAAAAGGATTTTGTTTAGAAAAGCTGTGAAATATTTGAGTTTTATTGATATTTAAACCAAATTTTCTTCAAAGTGTAGTCTTATAATATTTTTCCAACTCTATTATCAAGCAGATTCCTTAAATTTTATTTTTACATTCAGATTTTCTCTAACAATTATATTTTTTCGTGATTGTTATCAAAAATCCCTTCGTGAAATTATTCGTATTACACATTTCAATAAATAAATCTAGGAAACAAAATCTATTAAGTAGATTTAAGAATATTTGAAAATTTATTAATTATTTTGTACCCAAATTTTTTGAAATAACGAAAACTCTATATTTGGAAGCTCAATCCGGAAAACCTTTTATTGACTTTAGATTCGCATTAAGAATGGGCAAAAGACTTTAAAAACGTTTAATATGAGTTTGTGCTTATTTTTTTAAATTTATTTGAATCAATCAATCAATTCATTGATTATTCGAACGATTTATCACATGATTTATATATTGTCTGCAAATTTTTCGGAAAATTAACGGTTTATAGCTAAACTCCAAAATTTTCTAGATCCTTAAAATACCCAAGAAAATTTCCCGATATGATAATTCTCAATTCACATTTGTAAAAAGTATAAGATTTTGATATACTTCTTCGTAAAATCGACACATAAAGTATTTTCCCTGGATGATCGCATAAAAAAGAAAGACAGACAACTCTAAGAATATTGAATAAATATTTTTTTGTACCTTATATTCGGGCTAAGCAGAACAATGTGTTCAATAAAATTTTAGTAGAAAGCTGTGCAAAAAAAGCTGGTTTCTGTTGAGTAGTGTAATACAGTGCGGTCCTCCATAAGTTGGTGAAATCCAAATTGTGACCCTTCAAACCATTTATATGGCCATCCTTGGTATATAACAAGCCGATATCTGCGGGGTTGTGTGTCTATATACGAGTACAATTAAAGCCCATTTCAGATATGAAATATCTATGGGAGGTGGTTCTGATTATAGACCGATTCTAACCAATTTCAATTGGCTTTGTTCTTGGGCCAGGAGAAGCTCTTATGCCGAATTTCATCTATGGACAGACATCGCTTCATCGACTCAGTAAGTGATTCTGAGGTGAGTCTAGGGTCAGCATTATTTTAGTTATAAATATCAGTAAAGCTTATTATATTCATTATATTTTATAGTTTTAAAAATATTTCTCTTTAAATCATTAATTATTCCTTTGTTACGACATTATAACACAAAACTGTTATTTCAAATTTAATTGCGCTTATTATTATACTAATTACTTAAAATTATTCAAAGTAATTTTTCATTTATAAGGAAATGGCAATTAATTTAATATTTCTTTGAAATGCAAAAAATATTTTCAAAATTATTCATTTCATACAACAAATATATGTCGGTTACGATTTAAAAAAGAAGGCAAATAATAAAAGAAATTTAATGGCTCATAATTTATGCAAAATGTTTAATATTTCTTCCGGAAAAAAAAAATATAAATAAAATGAAAAGCCATGGCCCACCAACAACAAATAATAGAGAAAAACCATAGAATATCATAAAGGCATATTGAAAATTGTATATGTTGTGTAAGTTGCCATTAAAAAACAAATAACAATTTAACAAATTTGTTAAAAAAAAAAAAAACATTTATAGTTGATAGTGTAATAAAAAAAAATTTATATTGGTATATTATTGCAAGCATAAAGGCTAGGACCCCATAAATAGGGTAGAGGGTGGATCCGTCGCCAGTCGACCGCATACACCAATTCCATTTTGCTCCAATATTAAGGGAGATAATAAATTGGAAAAAAGAATGTATTTTATGTATTTTTCTATTACCTTTCTTCGACACCCACTCTGACGAATTTACCTCACATGTGGTCGCAGACAGAAGTGTTTTGGTGTTTTTGCGATGGCAAAGAAAGAATAAATAGATTTTGCAATAACTTCCTCAAATCGAATGAAAAAATAATAATCATTCATTATATTATACCTTCAAATTTTCGAATAATAATAATTTGATTTTAAAAAAAGCTTAAAAAGTGTGAAATAAATGAATTTTATGTTAGTGGTTCGCTCTAAGGCGCATTCCCCAAATAACCGCTGAAGCAACAAAGAGTTGATGCATTACTGTCTAAAATGCTCAATAAAGACTTTCCATGTGAAAATCGAAATATATATGAACATACATTGACTAGTATATGATCATGCATGATCATATACGTCAATGCCTAGTTCAATGTATGACCATACATCATCTCATATATTTCCATATATCTTCGGATCCCAAATTTGAAGGTATTTGACCGCACATGTTCATATATGACCATATATGCTCACATATGATTCATGCATGCTCATGTATGACCATATATGCTCACATATGATTCATGTATGCTCATATATGAACATATGTGGCCATATACCTCCATATACCCTCAAATTTCGGATCCAAAGATATATGGAAATATATGAGATGATGTATGGTCACACATTGAACTATGTATGGACGTATATGATCATGTATGCCCATGCATGATCATATACTAGTCAATGTATGATCATGTATGTTCATATATATATTTCGATTTTCATATGGGTTTTCTAAATGTATTTAATATGATCTTAATTTTTGCATTAAAAATACAAAAATTGTTTTTTCGGACTTTCTATATTTTCATATATTTAGTTACAATATTCTTCTATCTCAAGTCCAAATTCTAATATGATATTGTCATATTAGATTTTATTTGTTGTTTCAAAATCAGACAGTTCATATACGAAAGTACAAAATTCTCATCCCGTTGATTTTTTGTACCTTATGTAATGTCTCGGTTTGAGTAAGAAAGTTATCATTTTCTTATTGCGGACAACTGAAGAGTATGGTGATGCCTACGAAACAATTGTATTGTCTATCATGAAAATGATCAACCCTTTTTGAAACAACAAATAAAATCTAATATGACAATATCATATTAGAATTTGGACTTGAGGTAGAAGAATATTCTAACTTAATATATGTATTTAATATGTTTAAGAGTGAATTAGGGCAATTGTATTCAGTCAGTCAGTTTATTATAGCTTTGTTAATCCTTCACTACCTTTATACCCTACACTGTACACATCTTTAAAAGAATTAATAAAATTTAATAATGCTAAAAAAAACTTTATACTTTTTGTAAATAAGTATATTAGACTCTTGGCCTTCAAATAAAAATCATTATATGTATAAGCAGTTCAACATGACAATATAGTCGCGATATTTGTTAATGAAGTCTAATTTTTTAAATGTATCATAATTTCCGAGAAAAGAGGATTTTGCTGCTTCTTATAAACTAATAAAGACAGATAATTGAAATTTCGTATATAGCCTTGTTTTATGACGAGAAGAAAACCTACCTAGAGATTGTTGTCTTTTCCAATTTTTAAAAGGTAAAACAGTTTGAAAAAAATCTATTTTTGGTGGAGAGGAGGAGGAGGGGCGTAAACATGTTACATATTTTCTTCTAATTTGACAACTCTTAACAAGAATCTGAAGTCAAAATAACGATACATCCGCAAACAAATAGTCGATAGTGAAAGAGTTAATTTTTATAGCCTACACCGCTAAGTAGACAGGGCATAATAAGTTTGTGCTGATGTTTATACTACGAAACAATATTGGACCTAGAACCACCTTCCACTGGTTGCGAGTAGACTAAAAATTTTATTTTTTATATTTTCGTTTATATTTTAGGCTATTCTACAAGTCTGTGGATAAATTTAGTGTTAAAAGTCATTCATAAGCCAAAAGTAATCACTTCGAAGTAATTGCTAAGTTTTATTCATACACTCACAATATATTTTCCATAACCGATTGTGGTTTATTTGAAAAGTAATAGATACAATTTTGTTTTCAATTGAAGAATCAATTAAAATACATGGAGACATATTCTTTAACTTTTTTTATCAGTCAATAAAAAACAATCTACAAAAAAATACGTATCGTCTGTAGGGGTTGATTTTTTCAGTCAAATGTTCTTTTTTTAGTTTTCTGTTTTTAGAAAAAATAATTTAAATAATTTCGTTGTTTTCAGTTTTAAAACACAAAATTCAAATATTTTTTATATACAAAATTATTTCAATTCAAATTACAAGAAATTTTTCACTCATACACACAAGTATAGCCAATAAAAGTATGAACGTGTGTGTAGTGTTTGAAAATTTAAACAAAAAAAAAAACTTTCAAATATGAAAAACAAACCACAAAACCGTTTTTTTTTTCAACCTTTTGTCAGTTAGAAATTGAAGATTTTTTTAAAAAACTTTTCGATTATTTTTATTCCTTTTATGGATTGTTTAAACAATGTTCGAAAATAGTTAGCAAAATAGTTTGAATATAATGAAAAATTAGAAGTCCTCTTTTTAATTATATTTTCAATTAATTTAATATGTATTTTAGGTTGTTTTTAACGATAGAATATTGGGAGTTTATGATCCAATGTTTTCAAAAAATTAAAACTTTAAACGGCCATCCAACTTGACTGTACCCGCACACGCCCGAACCCTTTGGGTATTTGACTAAATACATTATAAAGGCACAGGATACATCGGCACCCGTAAATAGTTCTGCAAAGTGTTAATTGCATAGAAAAGTATGGAAAATAGGTTTTGAAGACTAACGTAGGTACTTTGGAGATTTTCTAATTTCAAAAAAATAAAACTAAAATGTATAAGTTTCTGCTTGCAAAAAAAAAATCAGAACCAGATGACCCAATAATTATGGAATGGCCGACATGTCGTCTATATATTTATCAAAATATTAAAACTATTGCATTTTTAATCAAATATAGGCCAATAATATTATCTTGCTGAAAATTCTTTGATTTGAAAATATGTATTTATATTTGGTCAAAATATTCATTAACTATTAACATCATATACACAATTTGCAAATAAAAAACAAAACTAAGTCGCAGAATTACCAAAAATAAGTAAAATTAGAAAAAGAAATAAATAAATAAACAAACTACCCTATTATTTACCTTGGCAAATACTAAGAATGTCGGAAATATGCTAGAAAACAAAAACTGACCAAACAAGAAAGTTAAAAAGACCATTTTAGGCAACATACAGACATTTTTGTTTTCCTCCCTATTACTACAGACCCACAAAAAAAAGAAGCAAATTGGTCATCGTCATTGGCCCTTAAAGCATTTGAATGTTGTTGGCATAAAAAATATGCTAACAAGGAATATATATCAAGCTAAACTAACCGATTTGTATACAAATTTTTTGCAGACCATCTTTGAGATTTAGAATAATGTATTTCTGAAAATAGGAAGTTTTATATTCCAAATGCTGTGTTGTAGTATAGAGTTGCCAAGTAGTACGAAAAAGAAAAAAAAAATTGACCACTGATAGGAAAATTCACAAAAGTTCAATAAACAAAAAAAAATTCAAGAAAAATATTTTTTTTTATAAAGAGAAGCAACACTCAGGAAATTCTTCCTATTAATTAACGTGTTGCTTCCTTTGGAAAGGGGATAGAGAAGAAGTGAAAGGTGGTGAAAGATGAAGGGCTTCAAATATGGCAACACTGTAATTGCGCGAGATGTTGAATTTTAGAACAGTTGTTGCGCGCCATCTGATGGTGAGTTGGCGAACTTTGTTGAAGCTTTTTAGTTCATAGCCCTGTTATATTATTTTACTTCGGTGGGGTTAAGTGCTATGGGAACACCGAAGGAGGACGCTGTGATATGTACGAGGGATAGATAAAACTCATACATATTATTATTTTTTTATAAATTGATGTTGCCTTGGTTGGGGCTCGAACCCACAACCTCACGTGTAACAGTCCAATGCGCTAACCATTACACCACATTGTCCCTCTTAGGGCCGATTAGTGAGTGACCAGTTGGCTAATAACTGGGACTTTAACTTAACACATTTGTTGTTGTCCCCCATATAAAAATAGAATTTACCTTCCGGCTTAATTTTAATTGGACATTCAGTAATCGGGCCTTAATTAAATAGAGAATAATATAAGCGAGCTCATGTAAAGTACCCAAAATATTATATATCTTTTAGAATAACAACTTTAAAAAAATCTAAAAAGTACCAAAAAACAACTAAAAATACTTTTCTTTTAGAAATTTTTTTTAAACTATGCAAACATTTGCAAATTAGTTCTTTTGGATGTAATGATATAAAAAGCAAAAATGCGGAATAACAGCCGAATTTGTAATTCCATTTTGACCATTTTAGCAACATCCGAAATACTGACAAAATGCCCAGACAGTTCGATCTTAGAATTTCTAGTTTTAACAATATATCAAAAACAAATTGTCTATTTGTTGTATAAAAAATTGCTAATTTGATCTTAAAACCGAACACTCATTGCACATATCAAAATTTATTGAAAATTAGAGTGTTTAGCTGGGAGTACTTTCCTTGCAAGACTGAAAGTACGAAAACAAAACAAAAAATCATGCTAAACTTCTTTATTTCAGTTAATTTCACTGAAAGTGTTTTGCATGTTGTTGTTGATGTTTTTGTTAGAAATTGATTTTCTCACACCTGTAAGGCATAAAACTTTCACTTTTTTTTGTTTGTTTTTCTTTTTTTTTTTGTTCTAACATTGAAAAACAACACAACACTCACTTTACATCATAAACGTAGGCAGACATACCGACATTCATGGGTCAAGCAAATATAAATGTTGTAACAAACAGATTTATAAAAGAATTTAATCGGAAATTTAGTTTTAAGTTCTGAATATGGACGCCATAACAGTCATATGTGTGGATTTTAGATAAATGCTTTCATAATATTTCTATTGTTATCTATGTTTTGCAGAAGACTTTGAAAACATATTTTATTATTTGCTCCATTCCCATTTTGTTGATGTAGCAGACTACATTTAATGTGAGATTTTGATGGTTCAAATTGCATTGCACTACTGCCACCACTTTCTAAAGAAAACTGATGAAGGGGACCTGGAAAATCCCCGAAACGATCGTCTTTTCATTCCTGAAAGTGTAGAGGTTTTTGAAAGCAAAAACTCTGTGAAGTATTTGTTAGGAAAATATCCTGATGAAGAAAAATAGCAGTTTTTGAAAAAAGTAATTCATAATAAGGAAATTAGCCTCGAACTAAATTAATAAATTTCTAATAAATTAATTACAATATTAATTGTATTTGGTCTATACGACGCGTTTGAAAAAACAACACTTTGCTAAGAAAATAAAAATGCCCTGTTGGCAGTCCGTCTCAAATATACACAAATTGTCTGCACTTGTCCGTAAAAACCATACGTCAGTGTGGCAATATTTGCGAAAAGGTGACACGGAGGAAAAAAGAAGAAAAAACAAAAAATCTAAAGTAGAAGTTTGTATATGTCTGTTTGATCACTTCTGAAGATATTCATATGGAGACAATCTGACAATAAAAATATTAACAATAATACAATTTAATGGAAAATCACTGATGAAGCCTGTCCATAGAAAAAGGCAAAAAAATTTATCTAGTCTGACTTGCAAATTTAATGTGTTTATAACTTTTGAAGAAAATATTTATTCTTCTTCTTAACCTCAAACGTACCATGCTTTTTTTGCACAATTTTAATTAGTTTTAAAGGCACTATAGCGATTTCATTAGCATTAGTAGGACAAATTCTAATGCCAGAATATTTCAGTAGCATTAAATGGTAACGACATTTTTTCGGCATTAGCATTAGTCAACTAATGCTAATGAAATTTCAATGCCAATGAAAAAATCCTAAGTATGTGTAATACTGAAAACAAAAAATTATAAAATGCTTTCATAAGCTTTGCCATTGAAGGAGCTTCACTCAAAGTAACAACGATAACATAGAGAAAAATAATAGCTTTCTTAAAAACATGTGATTTTCGTTCTAATATGAAATAAATAAGTAAAATATTTGCAAATTTAATGTGTTTATAACTTTTGAGGAAGGTTTATTCTTCTTTTTAACCTCAAACCTACTAAATTGGAATTGATGAAAATACATATTAATGATAATATTAATTGTATTTGGTCTATACGACGCGTTTGAAAAAACAACACTTTACTATAAAAATGTTTGAGTTTACTTCTCCATTCATTTTTCACTTTAATAGTTTACATATATACAAAAACTAAAATCTACATTACAGGCTAGAGTGAACCCCATAAAGACAATATGATAATAGTGCTGTGGTAACACTTGAAAATGCATTAATTTTTAACCATTGGTTTTAGGAAAGTTTTTCATAAGTTATTTCTCTATTTGTTGTAAACTAAATTGTAAATTCTATTTAGAATTTGTCAAATTTGATCTTAAAACCGAACAAGGATAACACTCATGCTTCATAATTTAACAGTTTGTTTTTTTCTGCTCTTATTTTACTAGTATTAATTTTAAAAAAATCTGCTAATTTAACAGTTTTTTCTGCGGCATCATTTTTAACTAATTTTTAATAGCTTTTTCTGCTATTTTTACAGGTTTATTTCTATGAGTGTTTAGTAAAACCACCAATATGTTCGGCGCTTTGTGCGTACACTCAAAATAACAAGTCTGTTGGCTGAACAGAAAAATTTGTTATTTTAACAAAATTTATTCTTGTTTTTGGTTTAAAATAAAATTTGTTGATTTTAACAAATTCTTTTGTTAAATTTAACAAATCTAATTTTAAGTAAAAAATTTGTAAAACTACAGTTTTATCTGTAATTATACTGAGTCGTTGAATTTATTCAAATCTAGGTTCTCTGGACCCTCCCCGGGCCTAGTCTATATCATGTGAGGGCATATAGGGCACTCCAACCCTACGGGGAAAGGGACCGGTCCCAGATGACACGCAGGATAGGTCCCAAGGGGGCGGAGACCGGTCGTTAATCGGTCTTTTTGTTTGAAAGAGACATATCACTTTAACATGGCGTTGTCATTGGAAATGACCAATTACCACAGTTTAGACACATTGTGGCAGTAAGGTGGTGTGTCTAAAAATAGCTTTCCAAATAAACTAATAAAAAATTAAGAATTAAAAATAATCTACTTGGGCCGAAGTAAGGCTCGATAACACAACCTTCTGCTTGTAAGGCAAACGCTCTACCGTCTGAGCTAATGTTGCTTATGCGTGATGGCTGGCTGATGGTTAAGTTATATGTTTTTCGTTTCTGTTCAAATAAAAAAGAGAAAGAAAAAACAAACACACACACACCCAATAAAAAAATCATGGAAAAGAAAAAAATAGAAAGAAAACAACTTTAACACACACACAAATATGGTGGAAGTGCCTTGAATATGCACCCGATTGACCGGTCATGGGATAGGTCCCTTAATGGCAGTTGACTTGTTTTTTGCATTGGCCATAATTAAATTAAAAAATCAATTAAAAATTAGAAAATTACATCAAAACCTCTGATAATGTAAATAAAAATTTAAAAAATTCCTCTTAAGTTACAAAGAAAAGTTAAATGAAATACCAATTGTTAAAACTAAAACAGCTTTAACATAAAAAAAAAAACGTTGAAAATACAAAACTTAAAATTTCTTAGCAAAAAATTATAGAAATTTAAAATAAGAGCTAAAATAAGCAAATCGTGAAAAAATAAAGTTAAAAATAAATAAAAGAGTAAAATAAATAAAAAATATTTTTAAAAATATGCCGCGAATTTGGTTTTTTATTTCGTTATCGGTCCCCGAGTAAAAAAAATTTATCTCGCGCAATATCTAATCATATCCAATTTGATATTGTTTAAGATCTGCTGTAATATCTAGCTGATCCAATTAGATCTCAAAATTGGGTGTATCCAATCATATCGTATTAGATCCCATTGTATATATGGGGATAAACTAAGATCAAGTTATATCTCAAAATTGGGAGGTCCAATGATATCTTTGGGGATAAACCTAGATCTATTTTGATCCGAAAATTGGCGGATCCAGCTATATATTTGGGGATATATATTTGTGGATAAACTTATATCTAATTTGATCTCAATTTTGGCAGATCGAATTAGATCCATCAATATAGTTGTGGATAAACTTAGATCTAATTTGATCCGAAAAAGTGGCAGATCGAATTAGATCTAGCAATATATTTGGGGATAAACTTAGATCTAATTTGATCCGAAAAATGGCACATCGAATTAGATCCAGCAATATATTTGTGGATAAACTTAGATATAAATTGATCTGAAAAATGGCAGATCAAATTAGATCCAGCAATATATTTGTGGATTAACTTAGATCTAAATTTATCCGAAAAATGGCAGATCCAGTTAGATCCAGCAATATATTTGTGGATAAACCTGGATATAAATTGAATAGAAAATTGGCAGATCAAATTAGATCCAGCAATATATTTTGGGATTTAGTAAGACCTAATTTGATCCGAAAAATGGCAGATCGAATTAGATCCAGCTATATATTTGTGGATGAACTTAGATCTAATTTGATACGAAAAATGACAGATTGAATTAGATCCAGTAATATATTTAGGGATAAACTTGGATCTAACTTTATCAGAAAAATGCCTGATCGAATTAGATCCAGCAATATATTTGGGGATAAACTTGGATATAAATTGATCCGAACATTGGCAGCTCAAATTAGATCCAGCAATATATTTGGGGATAAACTTGGATCTAAATTTATCAGAAAAATGGCAGATCGAATTAGATCCAGCAATATATATGGGGATAAACTTGGATCTAAATTTATACGAAAAAGTAGATCTAGGTATATGTGACCTTCTCCGAGAAAAGGACTAGGTCCCTCAAAAAAACGGGTTTGGACTTAAGAGTGGATTCTGGTACCTAAAAGGGTGTAGAATAAGATGAAATGAGTTGAGGCACCTAACCATACCAAATCGCATCTCCCAACTGAAGGTGTGTTTAAAGTGATAATGCGTTATGAAACTTTAAATGCGTTCTTCTCAAAACTTAATTTTCACACACTAGATCCCTTTTCTCGGAGAAGGTCACATATATATTTTAGGATTAAGTTGTATCTAACTTTATCTGGAAACCGGCAGATCGAATAAGATCGAGGATTATATTTGGGGATTACGTAAGATCTAAATTTATGAAAAAAATAACAGATGAAATTAGATCCAGTAATATATTTCGGGATTGCGTAAGATCTTAACTTTTTCAATAAGTTGCAGATCGAATTGAATCCAGTGATATATTTAGTGATTTGGTAAAATCTTAATTTTTCCCATAAATTGCAGATCGAATTAGATCCAGCAATTTATTTCAGTATTAAAATGGCAGATCGAATTAGAAACAGCAATATATTTGGGGATTGAAATCTAAAACTATCCAGAAAAATGACAGATAAAATTAGATCCCGCATTATATTTGGGTACTACGTAAGATCTCCATTTATTTGGGATTAAATAAAATGCCAGACAGATAATGACAACAGTTCAAAAAATAATACACTGGCAGAGTACTGATTTTATAAAAATTACAATATTTTGTTAAAATAAGGTTTAAACTCAAAAGGTCTCGAGTTCGATATGCATTTTTTTTACAAAATAAATTTCTTTTTATAAAATTAAAATTTTTTTTCTATAATTTTTTTATAAAATTATATATTTATTTTTTTATTAAATTGAAATCTTTGAATAAAATAATTTTATTTACATTTTTTTAACGCTCTACACCATTTCAATTGTATTAATTGTTTTTAAGATTTATTAATTTTATTTCAGAAATAATCAATTGAATTTCAGTTTTATCAATTGTATTTCAGAACTTATCAATTATTTTTCAGATTTATGAATTGTATTTCAGAACTAGTCAATTGAAGTTCAGTTTTATCAATTCTGTTTCAGAAATTATTAATTGTATTTCCGAAATTATCAAACTGTATTTCAGAAAATATCAATTATATTTCAGAAATTGTGAAATGTAATTTATAAATTTTTCTCTATTAACTATGATAAACAATCAACAAATTTTGAAATAGATTTGATTATTTCTGAAATACAATTAATAATTTCTGAAATACATTCCATAATTTCTGAAATACATTTAAAATTTGTGAAATGCAATTAATAGCTTCTGAAATACAGTTAATATTGTAGTTGAGTTACCATTTATGACCATATATTGTTTAAATGGCACCATATATGACAATATACTGTTTAAATGGCACCATATATGGTATGTTCCCTATTAAAAAAAATAATATGGAGCTTTATATGGTAATATATAATTTAGAGTCATCCATGTACCATTTGATCCGAAAAATTGCCCGATAAAATTGTATAAGTTGTTTATCAGTTTTTAGCTTATTGTATCAGATTAGATCTGACCTGATTAAATTATGTGTTAATCAGATGAAATTGTATCTGATTTTTGACCTGATACAATTTTATTGGTTTATATCACATGGTATCAGTTTAGGTCCAAATAGATATATTTGTATACAAAATTATATAGTTATATCCCAATTTTGACCTGATATCAGTTTAAAACTTTAATACAATTGTATAAGGTAAATGTCGGATACAATTATATTTTATTTATATAAAATTGAACCAATTACGATCAAACCTGAAACCATTACATATAAACCGATAAAATTGTATCAAGTCAAAAATCGGATACAATTTCATCTGATTAACACATAATTTAATCAGGTTAGATCTAAAATGATACAATTAGATAAAAATTGATAAACAATTGATAAAAATATATCCGGCCATTCTTCGGATGAAACTGTATATTTATACAGATATAACTTGATCAAATATATGACTATATGTAACTATTTTTACTCGGGTTTTTTAAATGATACGATATATCAAAGTATATGGTACTATATATGGTAGCATATATTATCATATCTGGAACTGTATTAAAAATGCCCGAGTAAAAACAGTTACATATAGTCGTATAAAATGTGATTAACTTATATCTGTATAAATATACAGTTTCATCCGAAAAATGGCCCGATGTTATTGTATCAGTTGTGTATCAGTTTTCATCTAATTGTATCAGTTAGGATCTCAACTAATAAAATTATACATTAATCAGATGAAAGTATATCCAATTTTTGACCTGATACCATTTTACCGGTTTATATCTAATGGTATCTGTTTAGATCGTAGTTGGTACAATTTTATATAAATAAAATATATTTGTATCCGACATTTGCCTTATATAATTGTATCAAAGTTTTAAAGCAGATATAATTGCATCAGGTCAAAATGCAGATATAACTATATAAGTTTGTATAAAAATGTATCTATTTGGATCTAAAATAATACCATGCGACATAAACCGATAAAATTGTATCAGGTCAAAAATCAGATAAAATTTCATCTGATTACTATATAATCTAATCAGTTAAGATCTAAACTGATACAATTAGATAAAAAGTGATAACCAACTGACACAATTATATCGGGCCATTTTTTGGATGAAATGGTATATGGATCACATTAAGTTATATATTACCATATAAAGCTCCATATTAGTTTTTTTAATAGGGTGTTGTTGAAATGGCACCATATATCATAATGTATGGTTTAAATGTCACCACATATGGTAATGTATTGTTTAAATGATACCATATATCAATATATATTGCACCATATATAGTAGCATATATTATTATATCTGAAACTGTATTAAAAATGTGGTTCATGAGGTCCCATATATGAGCATATATTGTTGAAATGGCACCATATATGATAATATATGGTTTAAATGGCACCATATATAGTAATATATTACTTAAATAACACCATGTATAAATATATATGGCACTATATATAGTATCATATATTATCATATCTGGAACTGTATTAAAAATTTTGATCATGAGGTACCGTATATGGCCATATATTGTATAAATGGCACCATATATAATAATATATGGTTTAAATGGTACCATATATGATAATATATGGTTTGAGTGGCACCATATATGATAATATATGGTTTTAATGTCACCGTATATGATAATATATTGCTTAAATAGCACCATATATAAATATATATCGCACTATATATAGTACCATATATTATCATATCTGGAACTGAATTAAAGATTTTGTTAATGAGGTACCATATATGACCATATATTGTTTAAATGGCACCATATATGATAATATCTAGTTTAACTGTCACCATATATAAATATATATTTTTTAAATGATACCATGTATAATTATATATTGCTAAAATGCCACCATATATATTAAGATATAGTTCTATATATAACTATATATGCAATAAGATCAACCATGTCATGTAATATATAATTATATATGCCATATCTAATATTATGAAGGCCGATGTCTAATTAGATGAAATTATATATGGCATAATATAAGGAAAAATTTTGTGAAAAAACGTCATGTATAATTATATATGGATATACATAACGACATGTATAATTATATATTGTAATATATGCCATATATGATTATATATAATTTTTTTTACTCGGGTCGTTTTTTTAAAAGCAACTGTGAAAATAATGGATCAGAAAATACTTAGAAAATTAATTCATTTTCTTTTGTTCATATTTGCACTAATTTAGTAATATGCCTTTGGTTGACCGGTCACGGGATAGGTCCCTGGAGGGCAATTGACTCCTCATTCCCCGTAGGGAATGGAGCAAACATTTTGTGCGTTTTGATCTATCTCGCTTAGTTTTCGAGATATGGGCCATTTTATGAAGTGGAAAATTTTTATTAAAAATTTCCGAGGGTGCAAGGCCCCGCCAAGGTCCATTTTTGGATAGAGATAACCCCTTTCGCTGGAGTATTGCATGGTTAGGGGTAATCAAAATTTTCATCAATTTAGCTTTATTTCTTTTAGTTTTCGAGATATGAGTCATTTTAAAAAATCGGAAGGGAAAGAAATAGCGCCATCTTTGAAACTTCGGATACATTGGTGGCGCTATCTAATGGGTAATAACAGTAACATGCAAATATTATATTTTAACAATAAATTTTGTTAAATTTAACGAATGGGTTCTTAAAAATTAGTTTTAAATAATTTTGAAAATTAATAAAATTAAAAAATAATAATACTAAAAATTCTCAGTACTTAATTTTTAGTATTGTGTTAAATGAAGATAACTAAAATCTTTGCTTAAATCAGTGTTTCAACTAAAAATTTCTTAAAAATTAATCAAATCTATTTGAAACCGGTTTGATAGATTTTTCTACTGACGTATTATTTTAAGTGTACAGTTAAGTATATAGCCGTTTAAATTTTTAATTTTTTAGGGAATTAAGTACTAAAGTAGTGCAATATATTCTTTCTGCACAGAAATCGTCTAGGCCCCGAAAAAGATTGCATAATATTATACTCGTACATTTTGCAGTGGATTAAAGGAATAAAATATGTTACTATTCTCACAATTGAACATCTCCGAATGAAATTTTCATTTTTAGTGAAATTTGCAGACAATCATTTTAACGGGCGTTTTAGGGGACTTTTTGGTGTTTCTTGAAAAAATAACTTAAATGATTCATAAACCGAGAACATAATTAAGCTCAAAAGAACAAGTAATGAAAATTTTAAAGGACCATATAACATTCTTCTGGGATAGTGTTTCAAAGTGTTATGAATAATTTAAAATTATATAATGTTGTAAAAACATTTTTTTAATGTTTTTAAAAGAATTTCAATCACTCTTGTCCCTATGTGCAGAAAATGAAAATGAGTGTTCGTATCTGTATATGTATGTATTCTGTGTTTATCATAGTAATTTGTATTAATATTAGTAGTAGGCGGTTTATTTTCTTTGTCATGATTGGGTGGGTATGCTAGAGTTATTTACTTTACTATGATTGCTTCCATTTATTGTTATTGTTTTAAATTCATTCAAATTATTTTAATACAAAAATAAAAAAAAAATGTATGCCGAAATTTAAATATTTATGTTACTTTAAAAGTTGATTATTGTGAACTTAGAGCCAAAAGTCGCTAACTTGATGTTACCTGTGCTAATGTGGCGATTTAAAAAAAAAATTGGTTCTGTTTAAAGAGAAAAAAATATAAAAAATGCTATTGAACTAAAATCAATATTGAAAACAGGTTTTTTTGTAGTCTAAACCTCTTTTCAAAATTGATTTTAGTTCAATAGCATTTTTTATAGATTTTTAAGTATTTTATGCATCAACAATAATTACCAAAAACAATTTCATGCTTATGTTGCTATTTCGTAGACTTGGGCATTCTAGTTCTTTTTTTGGTGACCGCTCTTTCTATTTCAATTTGTTGTAAAGAACTATTTCGCTCTTCTTGTTCAATTGCTTTTTGACAATCTCGATCAATCGTTCACAAAAATTTTTTTTCGATCGTTCGTTTGGCAATTTTGAATAGGTAGCTAATTCATATAGCTCGCATAGGCATACCTAGACCATTTTTCTGGGGTGGGCAAGCGACTCATTAATTTTCTACTGTTTATTTGCCCATTCTCATACTCTTAATCCTAAAAAACACTTTCCGCATTATGCTTACAATTTTTTCACACAAAAAAAAAACTTAAAAATGTTCCTTGCCTTCTAATAAAATTTTCAAAATTAAATAATCCTGGTAGCTTATCCTGAATAGTGCATCTATTTTTCTAAAGAAAACCTCGTACAAGGAATGTATTCTAAGTTATATTCTCAGATTATTATGAAATTTAGATATTTAATAGAGAAAAGAAATCCAAGATCAACCTGTCTAATTCGACCACCTTGGACGAACCCTATCTAACCCCATATTCTGACCACTTAAATTACGGAGGTGGACAAAAATAGTGAGATGTTCATCTTACAATTTTTGAAATTTCAATAAAATAACATAGTAGTTTTTAGTTTGAAGTAACTTCCTTGTTAAATATAAACTAATTATTCGTTTAGAAAACTATGAAATCTAAGATATTTAACTCACCAAAAAAAATTCTGTGTTATTTTTCTGTTATTGAACAACTTTGCCATTCTAATAATTTTTCTTAAAGAAAAGCTCTTATAGTCAATTTTATAATCAGAACTAAGATCGTTTTGTTTCCTTAATATTTCTTAGGTAAGAATTTTTCAAACAACATTTCTTATTTAAGAATCATTTAAAACTATATCTTAGTTCTGAATATAGAACTGACCCTTAGATTTCAACAAATTATCTGCCTTGGAAACCAGTAAAGATTTTCCCAAACCAAAAACACAGGATTAATTGATATAAAAAAAAAGTAATATTGTGATACTTTTTGCCATAAAAATTATAGATAAAAGAATTGTAGGTAGATTTTTTTAAAATTCTGGGGTGGGCCTAAGTCCGCCAATGATAGCTCGTCTTTTAGTTAAGGGGGTTAAATACTATAACAACAGAATTTTAAGGGGCATATTTAAACGCTTGTCAAAAATTCAAATAACAATAATTTTACTATGTTATTTTTTTATTTAAAATATATGTTATTGTAGTATTTTCAAAAAATATTAGTTTAAAATTTCTCCAACCAAAATCACCAGGGTTGCCACTTCATTATTAGCCTTTTTAAAAAAAGGCAAAATCGGCTGCCAGTGTACAGCCTTCATTAATAATTGGAAAATAAAAATGTAAAGTGATTCTTAACACAAGATAAATTCTCTAGTCCTTCTCGTAGCCCGATTTTTATTTAAAAAATTTTTTTTTAACAAAGTTGCCACACAAACTTCAAAATTCCAAAAAAGGCAAGAAAAAACAATTTTACTTGGGAATATAAAATTTATTTGACTGAAATTCAAAAAAAGGGCCACGAAAAGGACTACAGTTTTTTTGTTGACTACGAAAGAAAAAACCGGATCGAAATCGGTTAACCCACCTTGGCTGTATGTATAGTGGCAGCCGATTTCGAACTCATGGTTGTGAGAAAAATGCGTTTGAAGTCTAAAGTTAATTTTAATCTAAGAAAACAGCAAAATTTCAAAGAATTGTGAATTAATAAAAGTTATATCTCCTAGCTTACTACATGTCCACTAAATTTGGGACAAATCGGTTAATGGGTATTTGATATATTAAACCTAATAGTCTTAAAAACTTAGATATATTATTATACATAATGCTACTCATATTATTTTGTAAAAATGCTATAATTTTGTATATTTTTTAATTTATTTCGTATTTTTTTCGCATTTTTATATATATTGATTACTTTTATAACTTATATTAAGCCATCAGCACCTGCCCCATATGACGTGTCTTCAATATCTATCAAGGAATCGTCATTGGATTTTCTTTGAAAACTGCGTGTAATTTTTACATCTTTTGATGTAGTTTTTATCTTTTTATTCTGCCCTATTATAAGATATACGATTTCTAATAAAAACAAGTTAATAAAAATGCAAAAAAAAGTGTTACACACAAATTTACCACATAGAGTATTACTTTAGGACTAAAACATATTTTACAAAAAAACATGTAAAAATTTAATTCCTACGAATTTTATATTGAAATTTTCGGAGAGTATAGAGAAAAGTATGCTCCATCCAAATAAAATATAAAAAAAATTCGAAAACAAAATTTTTCCTAGAGTCGATACCCCCCTTAACAAGGATATAAAATATCCGACAAATTAAAAGTTTTAAGTAAAAAAGAAAAATGTTTAGTGTAGAAAATATGTTTAATTAATAAAAAGAAATAAAATTATCCTCGGCCAAAGGTAGTAAAATGAACGATTGAACTAGAAGAGCGATTATAAGTGAACTAGATCTTTCGATCAATTGAGTGACTAGTTCAATTGAACTAGTTCGTTCACGAACGACACAAGTCTACTATTTCCAATTAAAAATGTCACAAAAAATAATCCGTTTTTGTTTTTTTTTTTATTATTATTTAAAAGTATTTATTACTATTACAAGTTAGTATATTTACCAATTTTGTGCGTTAAAATTTTATTTAACAAAAGAATAGTAATTTTAGGCAAAATGTCTAAAAATACTTACACTATCGAAGTGTATACAAAAAAGATTTACGCATTTTTTGTTTATATTTACCGAATTTTCATAAAATTAAACAAAACTTTACCCATTTCATAGACAGTTGGTATAGAAAGGCTTATAAATATGTATGACATAAATATATTTCCCTGTACTTACGTATGTAAATAACTTAAATATTTATTTGTAACATATTTACAAAAAAAAAATATATATATATTTTATATAATAAATGTTTTCATTGGAATTATTTACAAATTGCTTAGCTTTAGTTGTAAAAGCTTCTAATGGAATTATTGTCCATGAACCATATATACTTAAATATAATTATATACACAACCACAAAACATATGTAGAATATAGTAGAAACAAATACAAATATTTCCATAAATATCTAAATAATTAAAACATTAATGTAGTCGTAAAACAGGAGTAAACTAACTTTTTGGTTTGTTGACATTTGTTTTGTACAAATACCAAACTTTTATTTAGGCCAATATATTAACTAAATAAGAAGGCCAAAGTTTGTTGAACACTGTCTTTTCTGATTGCTGATTCTTAAGGAATACAAATATCAACACCATTTACTGTATTCCAATAATATTAACTCATATATACAAACAAATTATTTCATCCCAGGGTTTATAGGGTTATGAGAATGTGGCGTAAATGGGCATATAAACAAACATTCTATTAATTGTTATCAACAAAGTCGGCATAGACGACTTCAATGTTTATACACTTCCCATGTGAAAATCGAAATATATATGAACAAACATGATCATACATTGACTAGTATATGATCATGCATAGTCATACATGATCACATACATCATGCATAGTCATACATGATCACATACATCATGCATAGTCATACATGATCATATACGTCGATGCATAGGTCAATGTATGACCATACATGATCTCATATATTTCTATATATCTTCAGATCCGAAATTTGAGGGTATATGACCGTACATGTTCATATATGACCATATAT
Source organism: Leucophora obtusa (assembly GCA_949987735.1). NCBI lineage: Eukaryota > Metazoa > Arthropoda > Insecta > Diptera > Anthomyiidae > Leucophora > Leucophora obtusa. Next base: position 330,431,730 of record OX465295.1, on the reverse strand, counting down.
GCTCACATATGATTCATATATGCTCATATATGATCATATATGGCCATATATACCCATATACCCTCAAATTTCGGATCCGAAGATATATGGAAATATATGAGATCATGTATGGTCATACATTGACCTATGCAATGACGTATTTGATCATTTATTACTATGCATGATCATATACTAGTCAATGTATGATCATGTATGTTCATATATATTTCGATTTTCACATGGGTTACCAACCTATTCAAAGTATTTTTAGGAATTTCAGGTAACCACATACAATCAGATTTCAAAACAAAATTTCGTCAAAGATTTGCAATCCCGGTGAAAAATGTCCATATATGAACATTTATGGTTCAACCATATATGTATGGATCCGAAAAATGAGGTAACACCTAAGTATATGTTCATATATGGACATATATGAACATATACATTTATTAAATATATGCGAATATTTTTTATTCATGTCATTAAATATAATTCCATATTTATCCATATAAGTTCCTTTTACACATATGGAAAAATGCATTCTTCCAAATATGTTCATATACAAGTCACTTTTGCATAAATTGAATATCATATACTTCCATATTTGTCCATATATGAGTGCCTTTTCCATATATGAAATAACAGATGCCCCCATATATGTCTGTATATGAAATCTTTTTCCATATATGGAATCACATATACTTCCATATATGTTCATATAAAATCCATATATGTTCATAAAAAATCCATATTTGTTCATATGTGTCCATACATAAACCATATATGAACATGTTTGAGCGTATATGAACATTTTTCACCGGGATACTACAATACAAAAGAATATTCAATTAATTTTAAACGTTTCCAAAACGAAACTAATGTAGTGTAAAAATTAAGTCATAATTGCCCAACTAAATTATTTTGGTTTGAAAATTCTCCCCAAATTTGTGAAATCAAGTGTCAGGATAGCCTTAGTAAATTGTTTAAAACTACCGCCTACCCTATTACAATCACGTAAGCCAACATTGAAAGACTTATTAATATTACTACTTTAATATTTCCTATTTGTTAGTTGAAATTCCATAAATATTTATTAACCTCCTTAGGAAACCTATAAATTTAACGCTTACTATCTCATACACTACTCTTCATTTGCTCAGTTAAATATATACTTACAGTCGGCTTTATGTTTTAATAGCAATTAATAAATTATCATTATAATTATTGTGTCATATTTATATTTAGTGTGATTAAGTTATATACAAAATAAACAAGTATTTGCAACTGAATTATAATTAAAAAATAATTATTAAAATCTATCGTTAATATTAATTTATGCAAATAATTCCTTTTAATTGTATATAATTAAACCAAGTACTAAAAAAACTACCACGATTAACAAATCAATTAAATTTTATTTAAAAGCAATGCTGTATAGTGGAGCGTATGATGAATATATGAATATGAGTTATTAATTAATCATACGCACCATAGCACACTGAAAGTGATAAGAAAGAATATTACCCAGGAAAATTTTTTACAATCGGTAGCCAACCACACCCATTCTACAACTGGTTCCACTGCAACCGATTCCATGGAACTGGTTCCGGAACCAGTTCCTTGGATCCTATATGGAAGGTGTGGGTGACGTAGAATCAATTCCAGAACTAGTTCCAGAACTGATTCTAGAGCAACCGGTTCCACTTTGGAGCCATAGAAGGGGTTGCTTTTGGGACAATTTCAAACAAAAAGAATCGGTGTTAGAATCGACAGTAGAAGGGGTTGTGAATGAAAAGTACCCAGGAAAATTTTTTACAATCGGTAGCCAATCACACCCATTCTACAACTGGTTCCACTGCAACTGATTCCATGGAACTGGTTCCGGAACCAGTTCCTGGGATCCTATATGGAAGGTGTGGGTGACGTAGAATCAGTTCCAGAACTAGTTCCAGCACCGATTCTAGAGCAACCGGTTACACTTTGGAGCCATAGAAGGGGTTGCTTTTGGGACAATTTCAAACAAAAAGAATCGGTGTTAGAATCGACAGTAGAAGGGGTTGTGAATGAAAAGTAGCTATTGCACAACCGATTCTTTGGAACAGAAAATTTTCCTGGGTAGCTATTGTACAACCGATTCTTTGGAACAGAAAATTTTCCTGGGTATTTACACAGTCGAACACCCAAAATACAGCCATGCGTTCCATGAATTAGGATAGATATAGGATGTAGATAACTAATGTGAAAACTAAATTTTAAAATTATTTAGCTTCTCTTTTATTTAACCTTTATATCAAGGGAATGGTTGAAATTCGATCAGAACCATGAAAAAATAATTTTATTAAATAGTTTTATTTGAAATTTTTCCTTTATCGATTAATAAAGCAAAAATATTGCATTATAAATTTGAAAGAGGCTAAAAAAACTAAAAACAATCCTCTATTATAATTACACTGTGTTGGTTAAAAAAAATCCGACAAGCGGGGCACGCGGTGAGTAAACTTAAATCGCTTAATCCAGTGGCTAGGGTTTTTAATTTCCCGACATTTTCGAGCTCCCGGGAATCGGGAATTTTTTTTTAACTTTCCCGGGATTTCCCGGGAATACTAAAGTAATTTTTTACTCGTATTTTAACAGTAAATACTACTTTTTGCTCGAAAAACATAATATGTTCCACTTTGACGAAAATTGATAATGCAGAAATGTGTTTTTTGCATTTAATTTCAATGAAAAAATTGTAAATTATATGATTTCTAAAAAATTTTGAAAAACGCTCATTGGGATAAAACCTAAATAAGACCTAAAAATAATTGATTTCTTCCAGCAAAAATAGACTTAAGGGGGTAAATACTGTAACAGCAGCATTTTTAAAAGCATATTTGACCGGTTGTCAAAAATTTAAATAACAATATTTTTTTAATTTTATTCTTTTATTTAAAGTACATATTATTGCAGTATTTTCAAAAATTATTAGTTTTGAATTTCGCCAACCAAAACCGACAGGGTTATTGGCCTTTTTTAAAAAAGGAAAAATCGACTGCCACTGTGCACCCTTCATTAATTATCGGCAAATAAAAATGTAAAGTCATTCTTAATGCCATATAATTCGTGGACCGATTTTTATTAAAAAAAATTTTTTTTAACAAAGTTGCCACACAAATTTAAAAATTTAAAAAAAAAATGCAAGAACAAAGACCTTTACTTGGGGATATTACATTTAAATGGCTAAAATTAAAAAAAAAAATATCCACGATAAGGGCTAGAGTTTTTTGTTACCTACGAAAGAAAAAAAAAACCGCGTTGAAATCGGTTTACCCGCTTTGGCTGTACAGTCGCAGCTGATTTTAAATGCATGGTTGTGGGCAAACGCGTTTAAAGTTTAAAATTAACAAAACAGCAAAATTTCGTAAAAACCGCGTATTAATAAAATTTAGATCTTTTATTTTTATCTTTTAGTTCTGCGTCTTATGCGATATGGGGCTCTAATAAAAAATTGTAAATAAAAATGCAACCAAAAAATGGTATACACAAATTTAACGCATAGAATATTACTTTGAAACTACAACATTTTTTACAAAAAAAAAAAAAAAAAAAACCTGTGGAAATTTTATTTCTTCGAATTTTTAGTCGAAATCGGATCATATAGTGAACAGTTTTCCCTATCCAAATAAAATTTAAAAAAATCCAAAAAAATTTCTTTCCATAGTCGATACCCTTCTCATGGACATCGTTGGAGATCTCCTTTAAAAAGGTAAAATACATAAAGATTTTTCAAGATATGCTTATTTTTTGGCTTTTTGCGGATAACTTACATGGTTATTTTAGTGTTTTTTTTAATTCCCGAGGATTATAGGGAAAATTCCCGGGAATTCCCGGGTTAAAACCCCTATCAGTGGCGCTAACTAGTAAAATGTCCAAAAAACCGGCCATTTCTGAAAACCGGGTTTCGGTTTGTTCTAAAATTACTATTAAAAAAAAACCGGTTTTCCTAAAAAAAGGTTAAAACCAGTTTCGGTTTTTTCTCATGAAAATAAATCTGTAAGAATAACAGAAAAAGCTAATTAAACCGAAATAGCAGAAAAAGTTACCTCTAACTCCCCCACTAACCGGTAATTTTTGGCTCTATTCTAACAAATCGTAAAAAACATCCCTAAAAATAGGGAGGGCGGGAATGAAATATTTTACAAATATGTTGGTCATAAAATTTTACTGCATATGTCAGAACACACCAAAGCCCAAAACTTAACATAAACAGCAAAACCAGTGAAATTCAAGATTGCCCATTAAGGGTTAATTTAATTATTGTTCACTAGAGTGCTCCAAGCTTGTATGGAGGAAAATAAATTTTGAGTTTTTGACCGGACTACCCCCTGGAAATATTTATTTGGGTGTAAAACTATGTCCCCCAGAAATTAGGATAATCGGACATCGGGAAGACGTGACGCATCGGCCCTAAAACTTGGAACACGGATTACAACAGGAAAATATGACTTTTAGTGCACTTTCTCGAAAATATTGATATTTTAAAACTAATTCGAATTAAAAACACTAAAGAATCGTGATTTAGCGTCAATTCTCATTATAATAAAGTAATAAAATCTAAAATCGGTTAAAAATCAGCCGAGTTATAATAAATTCCCCAGGCAACTGATGTGTCGCAGGCCACGTAATCAAGAAATTCGGGTCCAAATTTTAAAATTTATCTAAAGAATCTACTACAGAAACATTTTTTTATTCTAAAAGTTCCAAGCAACTTCTTGATATTATTTTTCTAGATCTAAAAATAATATTCCTAATTTAATTTTAGCAAATTAACCCTTAAGTGCTGTTGGGGCCTATATGCCCGACTCAAAATTTATTTGTCTATTTTCATCATAGGGTTAAAAAAGCCCCAAGAGCACTTAAGGGTTAATTTTCTAAAATTAAATTAAGACTAATATTTTTAGATCTACACCGAAAAAATTTCTCAGTTACTATCTACTAAATTTTCAACTGAGTCTCAGGTGAAATACCCCTTACTGAGCTTCAGTTGATCGATTTAATAAAATCTAACTAACGTTATTTCCAAAATTTTACTGACGGAGATTTCAGTTACTGGCAACAAATTGTTAACTAAAATGAAACATTTTTTTTGGTAGCTAATAACCAATTAAAAAACGCTAGTAGGAAGTGCAAGGATGTGTATTTGGCTGTCAGGTTAAATACATACACTCTTTATTTATAATATTGTAAAAACCAAGAAAAGTACAAATTACATCACAACTAATTCCTTCATTTTAATCTCTTTATCATCCCGAATTCAAGAATTTTTAAACCAGGAGCAGTTGTAAATCTTCCTGTTCAAAGCCTTGATTGATGACAATTATCTTGCTCCAAATGTTATTTATATCTTATTGAGTTTGAGGCACAATAATTTGTTTAAATTTATATTTCTTGAATTTATTTTATTTTTTATTTTTGATAGTTTTTATTACAAAATTTTTAGTTATTAATAAATCAACTAACACAAAAAGTATTGATTTTTAACTTAAGGGAAAGTTAATGATAATTAGTTTAGTTATTTTAAAATATTTTAATTTCAACTGAGGTTTTTCCTAACTGAGCTACTGAGGAATTTTATCGGTAGAGAAAAATAATATCAAGAAGTTTAAATAATATTAGCTCAGGAATATCTGTTATATTATTATGTTTAAAAAAAATTAAAATCTCCACGAATTTGACCTCTGACCTTACACAGGGGCAACTTAATTTATTTATATTTTGCCCCAATTTTCAGTATTTAATCTTGTGTTGTTAGATTCCGGCCAAAATCATGTGGAATTAAAAGAAGAAAAAAGAAAATCTTGCCTAAAAGCTAAATAAATGCCAAAAATCGCTGTTTTCTCGAAATCCGCTCAAAGAAAATCTCTGCCGCAGCCAAATGAAAAAAAGGATTTTCCAACAATTTTTGTAGTTTTTAATCTCTAATATGTTCTTAATGAAACCTTAAAGTCCAATTGTTGATTGTTTAAAATTTCTTTAAAAAAATTTAAAAAAATTTTAAGTTGTAGATTTGAAAAAAGTGTTTAAGAATCCCGACCTTTTTGGCACTAATTTAAAACGAGTTAGCAAAACGCAATATAAAAAGATGTTCTTTTCTGAGTTTTTTGGAACTTATAGAATAAAAGAATGTTACTGTAGTAGATTATTTCAATAAATTTTAAAATTTGGACCGGAATTTCTTGATTAAGTGGCCTGGGACACATCAGTTGCCTGGGGAAATTGTTATAACTCGGTTGATTTTTAACCGATTTAAGTTGTTATTACTTCATTAGAAGGATAATTCACTCTAAATTACGACTCTTTAGTATTTTTAATTCGAATTAGTATTAAAGTGTCAATGTTTTCGAGAAAATATACAAAAAGTCATATTTTCCCCTTATAATCCATGTTCTAAACTTCAGGGCTGATGCGAAACGTCTTCCCGATGTCCGATTATCTTAGTTTTTTGGCGGACGTAGTTTTACACCCAAATAAATATTTTACCATCTGTAATGGGTAAAATATGTTGTCATTTATCACCTACACACTTTGCTTAAATTATTTATTTTTATTTACTATTTTTAATTAAATGTTTGCTATTTTTTTTAACCAATATTGTCGCACACTAATTGGTGTAAGATAATAAACACGTGGATGACCACTATAATTTTTTTTTTCAGTCCATTCAGCATAATTAGAAAATATCAAATTAAACATGTTTTCTAAAATAATAATAATTAAAATGTTAATTAATACAATATGAGTATATAGAACTTACACATATACATATTAATATATTTTTCTATATAATAAATATCACTATACACACATTTTGTATGCAAATATTTATAATAAACTTCCAAACAAATATTTAAATTTAATTAAATTTAGATAATTACGATTTAAAATATGAGAGGTTGATTCGATAACATCTTTTCGGGCTGGCTTAGAAATAAGTTTTTCAAAATATTTATAATTGCTTGTGTGTTTGTGTATGTGTGTGTGTGTGTGTGTGTGTGTGTGTGTGTGTGTGCTCAGTAACCTTTTAGTATATTTTAACAAAGAGTGATATTAAGATGTTTTATTTTATAATGCCAAACACATATTTTAAACACACGTAGGTTGAGAATCATGTGTTAAAAAATGTCTAAAGGAATATCTTAAAACTAAAAACGAATATCTGCAGTGTGGCCACACAATCTAATTTTGGGGTTTAAAAAGAAGTTGCTTTTTTTTTGGTGTTGTTGAATATTTGTTGCTAATAAAAACAAACCCTCAGATACTGAGGGTTTTCTAAAATAAAAAACCATCAATAACGCCTTCTATAGAAAAAGTCTTCAAAATCGGAAGGGTATTTTTTTACGAAAAAGGTATCAGAAGCTGAGAAAAAAGTAATCAATATGAGAGGATTTCTCTGCAGGAAAAATTATTCAGAATCTGAGTAATCTTGTGTTATGAAAAGTCCTCAAATCTGAAGATTGTTTTATAGGAAAAAGCGCTCAGATTTTAAAGATTTTTTTTATAAAAGGTGCTCAGAATTTGAAAATTTTTCTGTAACAAGAAGCCCTTAGAATATGAGGACTTTTCCAAAGGAAAAAGTCGTCAGAATCTGAGTACTTTTCTATAGGAAGAAGTCATTGTAAACTAAAGATTTTTTCTATTGAAAAAAGCACTCAGAATCTGTGGATTTTTCTACAGAAAAGGTCCTTAGAATATGAGAGTTTTCTTTAAAAAACCTTTTTGCAGAAAGAAATCCTCAGAATCTAGTGTTTTTTTGTTGTAGAAAAATCTATAACTATTTCTACATCTACAAAAAAATTTGTTATCCCAACCGAATCGTTCGGTTGCTGCAACCGAAAATTTCGGTTGGTTCAACGCTATTTCGGTTGTTACAACCCTATTTCGGTTGCCACAACCCTTTTTCAGTTGGAACAACAGAAACAGGATTAGGACAACAACATTTTTTTGTAGGTGTATAAAACAAAACCCTCAAAAGCTGAAACTAGGAAACATTTTTGTACAAGATAAAGTTTCCAGAATCTGGGAGTCTTTGTTACAGATTTTTGAAAAAAAAACCATCAACTCCCTGATTTACTCATAAATAGCGGACTTTTGGGTTGGAGTCTCAATTCTTAATGTAATTAGGATATGTGATAGACAAAACAAAAGTAATAAGCATGCGGCAAAAAAAAAATTCCCAATCTCATTTATAAGGGTAAAAATGAGTTTCAAAATTGTTTGAAATTTTTTTTACTTAAAAAACTTATGACATTATGATTTCTTTCTTGAATAGATCTTCAAAATTAAGATCTGAGATGTGTTCCGGAAGACTTCTTTTGTGATTGGTGATAATTTAACAGCTTATTGAGCTTGTATATTTGTTAAACAAATAGTTTTTTGTATTCTCTGTGTTACAACAACCATCAAACAATGATGGTTGTCTACTTTGAAATCGTTTCCTGCATTTGTGCGATCCGATAACGATTGTACTCCTAGTTTTATATACTTCTTGGTTCTATCCAAATCGTCGCAGACATCATCGGCTTGTGTCTCTTGTTGGTAAATATTTGCTATAGCCAATTTTTTAATTTATTTGTTTATATCTCATTAAGTTTGCCTAATACATACAGGATTTGTTATTTCCAAGCCACCAGTTACAAGAATTGAAATGAAATCATTTTTCACAAAGCTTTACTCTCATTAATAAATTTTGTAGCCAAATAAAGATGTGTATTATGAAAACTGATAAATGCGGGTAATTAAATAAAAAACAATAAAAAAAATTAAACAGATTATGTGTATAAATATATTTACATTCTTTACAATTAAGTAACATTAATAATTTTTAATTTAAACAATCAACAATATTAAAAATATTTTTGTACATAAACCTATCCCTCAAATTACAATGTAGATAGATAGATTTTTCATAAAACTCTGTAAATCGATGTGAAAGCACAAAATATAACAAATGATTTGTACTATATATAGAAAAAATTATTGCCAATTAAATTTCAATTAAAATTTTATTTGATTTTAAATTAATTTTCAAAAAAAAATGCAATCACATCAATTATATTTTTAATTGAAAATGAGTATGGTGTCGAAAAAATTTATAGTTTACCAGAAGTACTATTGACAATATTGTTACAAAATTAGATTGAGCTAGTGTGGAGAGTTCTGGAATTTTGGAAGGATTTACTAAACACGTCAATCTGGTAACGTAACATTACATTTAAGCATACACCTCAGCATATGCTATAATGTTAAATGCCATAAGTAATGTTAAGTAGTTGGGCTATGTTATGAATAACATAAGAGTTATAATTATAGAAGCACACTAAAATTACAAAAAAAATTTTTCCTCCCAGTGTAGAAAATCATTACCAGATATGTGGTTATGTAACTACATACTTGGTAATGGTAACTACTTACTTTTGTTATTACATTTCTTATTACCTTTATATGGCGATATCGCGAAAAATAATGAGTCATGGTTACACACCAGCATATGAAAAATCAAAAAATATATCGTTACCTATGTGCTTACCAGTACTGACAAAAATAATGAGTCTAAAAATAGATTTTCAAAAAAATAAGTTGTATAAAAAAAAAGTATTTTTTATTGTATTTTTTTTAAATAAAATTTGCTGGTGCGGGAATCGAACCTGGGTCTACAGATTGCCAGTCAATAGCTCTACCATCTCAGCTATATCGACATGTAATATTAAAAAGATAAAACCAAAATTGACCTGCTGCACACAAGTAAGCTTACTCGCTAACATACAAAAAATCAAAAAATATGTGGTTACATATATCCTTACCAGTGTTTAAAAAATATTGGGTCTAAAAATAGATTTCAAAAAATTTTCAAAAAAATCTAGAAAATTATTTTCTATTTGAAATAATGATAAAATTAAGTCATTATCAGTAACTCATTATTATATGTTTTAGAATAATGCAGAAGGTAAGTGGAAGTCATTACTGGTAGTCCAAAAAATAATGATATGTCATTACAGTTTCTACACTGGGCTGTTACGTTGCGTACTAGAGTTTGTTAATTGCTTATTATCGTTGTATAGTCAGTTAATCATTAAAAATCTGTGTGTGTGTTATATTGTTGTATATAAAGTAATACAGTGTTAAACAAATAAGTGTAAATGCGCAATATATCAAAATCGATTTTAGTTTTTTCTGTGATACAAGTATCTATTCAATAATGAAATATTATTGATATTAAATTTCAAAAAAAAGCTTGAAAACTAAATTAAATTTTAATTCGGAAATCAAGAGATTTGGATATAACTATAGTAAATCAATACAATTAAAATCCTGTAAACTAAGGATTAGGTGCAGTGTTCATTTTAAATACAAGCCATTTGGTGTCAGCTAATTATGTCATGGTTTTGTTGTTGCATGACATTGTAAAAATGTGTTTTCCTCTCCCGTAGTACTGAATGATTTTATTATGTATTGTGGATTTATATCAGTACAATCTTTATATGTATAAAAAATATAAAATAAAAATTTTTTATTGAATAATGGTTGCTTTTTATGATCCACAATACACTTTATAGCAGACAGAGTTTATTAAATTGTAGTTTTTGTGTACAATCAACAACAAATTTTTTTAACGCTTTGCGAAAAAAAACTAAAATACCCAGTATAGAAACGGTAATAAGATATCATGATTTTTTGGGCTACATATTAAAAACTCGTACTGAAATAAAAAGGTGATGTTTTTTCAAGATCTGTGAATGAAATAAAAAGTGGAGAATTTAAAAAAAAAAAAATTATATCACACTTAAAAATCCCAGTCACAACTAAAATCACTTCAGTTCATGTAATTTTTGGACCAAACTGAACTTAACAGTGCCAGTACCAAATAAAATCACTTTATTTCATGTAATTTTTGTAACAAAATTAAGTTTAATCCAACCTGAAGGGTCTAAAATGTACTAAAATGGATGCAGTTAGGACCACGTTTTATCGGTCACAAAAAATAAATAGTTTCATTAAATCGTGAGAAACTTTTCACTTTTTTTTTGTAAACAAGTTATCTATTTTTTTTTCCTTCCTGAGGAGTCTAAAATACACTAAATTGGCTCTAGCTCGCACCGCGTTATATGGAACTTAATTCTTGAATTCCTAAGGAAATTTCCTTTCGCCGAACTTGCATGTAAATATGGCCAACGGTTTTTGGGACCTAGTAGGACCGCCACTAATTTTAATTTTGTTTTTTTACGCATTTCCGCTAAAGTGCATTTTTGTCCAATTTAATTCGTTTTCATTTAATTTCGCTTTATTTGAATTGAATACAAGCCAGAATTCAATGTAAATTAATATACAAAAATTTTGGTTTAGTTCGCTAATTGTTTATAAGCAATGAGCCTGAGCGAGCATTTTCCATCCCTGATTTCTACAATTTTTCTTAATTTTCATGTGGTTCAAAAAAACGTCTGTCAATTGTAATTACTATTTTTTAAAATTTTTTTTATTAATTGCAATGGAATTCAAAAGCATTAAACAATGAATTCAAATCAATTAAATAAATTATCATTAATTAAAAAATTATAATAAAAAAAAAATCAATGCTAATCCAACCATCAATTAATTAATAAAACTAATTAATTAGGCCCATGTATGATTGAAAGAGCATCAAATCAGGATAAAACACTTCAAAAAAAATTAAATCAATTTATCGTTATTATATATTGAATTCGATTAACGACGATGTGCTGCACTAAATTCAATATATGGGCATTAGAGTGGGCCGAACAGCCCAATTTGAAATCAGAAAAAAACATTTTTATATAAAAAAAAATGTTTGTAAATCTACTACTATAAAATAGGTAAAGCTTTGTTAAATTTTACGAAAATTTGGTAAATATAAACAAAAATATATAACATATTTTAGTACACACTTCGATACACAATAACAAACACAACATTTTTTTAAAAATTATGTGTTTACAATGCGTTTATTGTGCTTAAAATTAGTATCATTTTGTTAACTAAAATTTTTACGCACAAAGTTGGTAAATATACTTACTTATAATAGTAATAAATAATCCGACATTTTTAAGAGAAAAATTGTTAAAAATTAAGAAAATCTAAAGGTGAATTGCAAAATTTCTACAAATATATTTTTATCTAAAAATATCAATACAAAAATAAATTGCTTTTGGTAATTATTGTGGACATATGTGGTAGTCTAAACCTCTCTTCAAAATTGCGTTCACAGATAAAAACATTTAATTTAATTTTTGTTTTTATAAATTCCTTAGATTTTTAAATTGATTTAAAACCTGGGATGGTAACCGAAACGATACGGTTATCGGTAAGGGTAACGCTATTTTAGATTATTTCGGTAACCGTATTTTAAGGGTAACGCTATTTCATTTATTTCGGTACCGGTATTTTAAGGATAACGGTTTTTTAGTTATTTCGCTAACGGTATTTTAAGGATAACGGCTTTTTGATTATTTCGGTAACGGTATTTTAAGGTTAACGGTATTTCACTTATTTCGGTAACGGTATTTTAAGGATAACGGTAGTCAGTTATTTCGATGCATCCCGCAATTTTTTTTTACAAAAAACAAACAAGATTAAAAACAGAACCAATTTACCATCTTAGTGTACGAAAAATACTAAATAACCACGTGCAAACAAAAACAGAAAATTAAAAATAACGGTATCGGTATTTTAGGGGTAACGGTATTTTATTTATATCGGTAACAGTATTTTAGGGGTATCGATATTTCAATTATTTCGGTATCGGTATTTTAAGGATAACGGTAATTCAGTTATTTCGGTAACGGTGTTTTAGGGATAACGGTATTTCGGTTATTTCGGTAACGGTATTTTAGAAGTAACGGTAGTCAGTTGAAAGGGTTTTGAATCGATAACGGTATTTTAGCGGTATTACCTGCCAACCCTGTTTAAACCCATTTTCATTTAATTAATATGTGTATATTAATATTTATTAATAAAATAAATACAAAAATTAGTTTGTTTTATTTAAAAGAAATATTTTTAGTTGTTTTATCTTTAAACACAGCTGTGGTAAATTTATGCATCTTTTGTGGATTTTTACGCATCCTTAGTGGAGTTTTACGCATTTAGGGCGTACATTTACATATAAAACGTGCTTTTTTACACACAAATTTAGTAATTTAACACATTATTTTAAAAATGTTATTTAATTTTTATGCACTTTCAATGTAAAATTACACATTTTTTGTGCACTAACTTACACACAATATGCGTATTTTTTTTCATCTACACACATAGAGTAAACTTACTCAATTTATAGTAGGAGTACAGTTTTCAACAGAATTTAATTGGAGTGTGCCTTCTTTCCTATAAAAAAAAACTCAGATTCTGAGCACATATTTCATTAAACAAAGTTTTAGATTCTACAGCTTTTAATAGAAGAAGGTTTTCAGAAAGAAGTCTCTTTTTCTATAGGAAAGATCCAATAGAAAAGGCTACAGATATTAAACATTTTATGTTACTGCAAATCTTTATGTTATTGAACTTCCAGGAAGAAAACTTTTTCTAATTGGAAGAAAGGATTTTTGTTTTATAAAGTATCAATATATTTTCCTACACTAAAAATTAGTTCAAAATGATGCTGCAGAAAAAAAACTGCTACATTAGCTGATTATTTATGCTATATATTATTAATGTAGGAACAGCTGAAATAAAACTGTAAAATATACAGAATTTTAGTTCTATTTGAGCTAAATTTTTGTTAATGAAAAATAGAAAATTAGCCTGCTAAAATCAGCAAAAAATTCTGCTAAATAATTTGTAGCATAAAAAATCACCAAAAAGGTTAAAATTTTCTAAGTTTTTTTTTCGATTTTTTTTTAATGCAAATAAAAATGGTGCCTTTTGAAAACAGCAGTTTAAAATTTTTTAGCAAATATTTCTGCTGATTTTAGCAGAATAGAATGCTATTTGCATTCAAATAAATTTAGCTTAAAACGAGTAAAAAGGTTAAAGTCGGGCATGCCGACTATACAATACCCTACACCAGTCTGGTGTATTGTTTGGATCCGAAATTCGAATGGGTTAAAATGAGGCTTGTGTCAAAATTTTCTATAATGTGAGTCAGCGCACCAAATTTCATTAAAATATCTTAATATTTGCGACCTGCAGTTTGTAACCAAGCCAATTTTGGGGGGACCCTTATATGGGCACTAGTTCTAAACATGGACCGATGTTCGCCAAAATCAATAGGCTTCGTCCTTGGGCCAACATAGGTCTATGTACCAAATTTCATCAAAATATCTTAATATTAATACCTGCAGCGTATAAACAGTATAATTTTGGTAGGACCCTTATATGGGCACTAGGTCTAAACATAGACCGATGTTCACCAAAATCAATAGGCTGCGTTATTGGGCCAATATAGGTCTGTGTACCAAATTTCATCAAAATATCCTAATATTTACGACCTGCAGCGTATAAACATTATAATTTTGGTAGGACCCTTATATGGGCACTAGGTCTAAACATGGACCGATGTTCACCAAAGTCAATAGGCTGCGTTATTGGGCCAATGTAGGGCTGTGTACCAAATTTCATCAAAATATCTTAATATTTACGACCTGCAGCGTATAAACAGTATAATTTTGGTAGGACCCTTATATGGGCACTAGGTCTAAACATGGACCGATGTTCACCAAAATCAATAGACTACGTTACTGGGCCAATATAGGTCTGTGTACCAAATTTCATCAAAATATCTTAATATTTACGACCTGCAGCGTATAAACAGTATAATTTTGGTAGGACCCTTATATGGGCACTAGGTCTAAACATGGACCGATGTTCACCAAAGTCAATAGGCTGCGTTATTGGGCCAATGTAGGGCTGTGTACCAAATTTCATCAAAATATCTTAATATTTACGACCTGCAGCGTATAAACAGTATAATTTTGGTAGGACCCTTATATGGGCACTAGGTCTAAACATGGACCGATGTTCACCAAAATCAATAGGCTGCGTTATTGGGCTAACATAGGTCTGTGTACCAAATTTCGTCAAAATATCTTAATATTTACGACCTGCAGCGTATAAACAATATAATTTTGGTAGGACCCTTATATGGGCACTAGGTCTAAACATGGACCGATGTTCAAAAAAATCAAACTTGTTCGTCCTTGGGCCAACATAGGTCTGCGTACCAAATTTCATCAAAATATCTTAATAGTTGCGACCTGTAGAGTGCGCACAAGATTGCATGGACAGACGGACGGACGGACGGACAGACGGACATCGTTAAATCGAAATAAAAAAAAATTCTTAACCGATCGGTATACTATAAGGTGGGTCTACGACTAATATTTTTTGGTGTTACAAACATCAGCACAAACTTATAATACCCTGACCACATAGTGGTGTAGGGTATAAATAGCAAAAATTTTGTACATAGTATAAAAGTTTATTTTTTCTATTTTTAGTCTACTAATATTTAGCAAAATTTTTTGCTAAAAGTTAACTTAAATATAACTAAAATTTTGTAAATTTAACAGTTTTAATTTTGCTGTTCTTTTTCTGCTATTTTTACAGATTTATTTCTATGAGTGTACTTTTATATCAATTTAATTCGAAATTGCTTAAATCACTAAATGGGTTTCGATTTGGCACCAATGCAATCCCGATGTTATTGCTTTGCCAACTGTTTTTCTAAAAACGTAGAAAGAATAATATGAAACGATATCTTTAATATACTAAAGCGATTTATAATAATTCTAAAGCGATATTATCTATAATTACATTATGTATATGAAAGTGTGTACAAAATAATTTTACGCATTTTGTGTTTATGTATATTTACTCGATATACATTATATTAAACAAAAATTTACTCATTTTATAGTAGTAATTTTACACGCATTTTTATAGTGTATAATAGACTGTCCCTTAAAATAGCCATTTGTCGATTGGCGTTCATTACATCCCCCAGTTTAATTGGAAATGGTCCCAAATGGAAGAAATAGATTTTTTTTGGAAAACGTTAACCCGTGCCGAAAGTTGGACGAAAATGGCCCCTTTTGGAAAAAAAGTGTATTACTATTAAAAATTCCCAAAATTCGAAATTTCGAAAAAAAAATTATTTATTGTTCCATTTATCCATTTAATATAGTCAAAATGATTCAGACATGAAATTTTGACTTCATCGGGTATCTTTAACCCACTTTAGCCTGGAATCCAAAATGACACACGAATTTGATAAAAATGCAAAAACGTGTTTTTTTTTTAAATTAATTTTAAAGATTTTTTAAAATGCCTAATTTGGAAATGTCGATTGCTATTTGTACCACATAATAGTTGATATTAAAGAAAAAAAATAAATTGGAAAAATGATAATTCGAGTTTGTGTTTGGAGCGACGCACAATGGTGCCGCGGCGGCAATAATTCCATTTTTAAATGTTCTCCGATCTTGATGATTTTTCATAATTTAAGAAAATACACCTTGAATATCGTGTTTCTAAAATATTAGGCCGATATTTTGTTTACTTTACTGTCCAGAGCCACTCAAAGTCAAGCAATGCGAAAATGTTTGGAATATGATATTTATGTATGTTATATTTAAAGGGTTTATACTGTTAAAGTACGACACGTATGTAACTTTGAGTATTTTTTTTTATTAAAAGAGATGTCATAGATAAGATTTATGAAAAAAAAATTTTAAAATATTGAAAAAAAAAATTTTTTTTTTATCGATATATTTTTGGTCCAAAAAAAAGAACATTCATCAACTTCATTGGACTGCATGTTCCTTGCGCAGGCAAGCGCACCCTGGAAGTCTATATGGAATTAAAGCCTGAAGTCTCACCTAAACAATGCAAAAAAAAAAAGTGAGACATTGCATGGCCATTTAAAAATATTAACAAAAAACCAAAAAATGAGCGGCTAAAAATGTGCATATGCGTAGTACTTTGTAGTAAGCATTGCAATGATTGCATACATGCTTTGTTCTTCGCTTAGTTGTTGTTGTTGTTTCTTGCTTAGTTTCTTGTTTTGTTTTTGTTCTATGCAGAAATACAATATGCGTACATTTTGTTTTTTTTTGTATTTTATATTTTAGTTT
This sequence comes from Leucophora obtusa, assembly GCA_949987735.1. Taxonomy (NCBI): domain Eukaryota; kingdom Metazoa; phylum Arthropoda; class Insecta; order Diptera; family Anthomyiidae; genus Leucophora; species Leucophora obtusa. The sequence goes on along the minus strand of OX465295.1, from coordinate 330,414,622 downwards.
TTAAATTTATCAAGAGTTATTCAAATTTATTTATTTATTTTGTTGATTAGATGTGCAAGCTAATCAGCTGTTCTGTTATCTCTATTGCACTTGACTCTCTATTTATATTAATTATGCAAATTTATTTCTATATACAAGTGCAAGTGTTTTGAATATTATCAAGTGTAAAATAAATATTAAAATATGAATAGTTTACAATTATCATATCGAGAAATCGTTGACATTTTATTTGATTGTGATAGCGATATTGATGTTGTTGTTGATGTTATTTCAACAAATCACAGCAATATCTCACGGGATAAAATAGATTCTTTTAAAAGATTTTTAGTGAAAACATTTGTGCCTAGATTCAAATCTAAATTGAAAAGTGTATTAAATAAGAAGTCAAGGTTTTTGGAGAAAAATGATAATTGGCTGTCCTGTAGTATGTACTCTTTTGGTGAAGATTATGTGGATATTGAGGAACCGAGCTGTTCCAATAAAGTAAAGCGTGGTCGTCCTGTTATGACCTTTGAGGACTCTCAAGAAAGATCGAAGCGTTATAAAGTGCAACAATTGTGTGCCAATACCTCTGCGGAGCTGATAACGTCAGCTGCAAAGAAAATTGATAAAGGTGATAACACGTTGACAAAGTTAACACCAGAAAAAGCGCTTAGCATTATTCTTGATGCAAATTTGTCAAAATTTCAGTACGAAATAGTGAGGAATGCAACGAAGGAGCTTAATATTGACATTTTTCCGTCATATAAAAAGGTTCTTTTAATAGAATGTGTTTTAATGTTTTGTATTAAAAATCGTCGTAGAGTATCTAATGTTCTGTGTATTGTTCAAAACATTTATTGTGTGTGTTGTTTTCTCTTGTTTTGTTTTACAAAGTAAGTTGCGTTATTATTATTATTAAACTTGTTTTAATCACCAGGTGTTACTTGCAAAAAAAGAATGTTATCCACAGAACATTAAAGTTAAAGAAAATTTAAGTCAAGTCGATCTTCAAGATTTGTTAGATCATACGGCAGAAAGAATTTTGAAGTCAAAACCGCTAAGTGAAATCCGTGATATGCCCAATGACTTGAAATTAATTTCGAAATGGGGATGTGATGGTTCTTCTGGTCATAGTGAATATCAACAAAAATTCACAGATGAAAATACAACAGATAAAAGTATGTTTTTTATCCTAGTGATTAAAAAAATTAATTTATATATTTTCAATTTCTCATTAATAACTATTAAAATAATTAGAAAGAATTACACTTTTGAAAAATATAATCAGGTTCTTAATTAGTAATTTAAAACATATAAATTTATTTTTTTTTAATTATGTATTCAGTAATACTTACAATTACTAATTATTATTTAACAGGTATGTTCTTAACTTCACTTGTGCCGTTAAATTTAATTAAAAAACATGATTCATCGTTGGTGTGTTGGGAAAATTCCAGACCATCTTCCACCAGACTTTGCCGTCCAATTAAATTTGAATTCGTGAAGGAAACGGCGATTGTCATCAATGAGGAAGTCAAGAGAGTGGAAGATGAAATTGCAAATTTAGTAAACACTGTAGTGGAAGTTCATAACAAAATTTTTAGTATTAGCCATACACTTTTATTGACCATGATTGATGGAAAAATTGCAAGTACATTAACACAGACTTCATCCATGGCTGTATGCTTCATTTGCAATGCTAAGCCTACGGAAATGAACGATTTGGAAATTTTAAAAACAAAGACTGAGTCAGAAGACGCACTTAAATTTGGCATTTCTCCACTTCACGCGAGAATTAAATTTATGGAATGCATTTTACATATTGCATATAGAAAGCATTTCAAAGCTTGGCGAACAAACGCAAATTCAAGAACTGCAATGGAAGAAGAAAAGCGAAATATCCAAAGAAATTTGAAAGCTGTTTTGGGAATAAATGTTGACGTAGTGAAACAAGGTGTAGGCAGCACAAATGATGGTAATACATCTAGACGATTTTTTGAAAATCCGCGCATAACTGCTGATATTGTAGGGGTTGATGAAAACCTAATTCATCGTTTTAAAATAATATTGGCTACAATTAATTGTAATGAGCCAATCGATAGTAAAAAATTCCATGATTATTGTATGGACACTGCACAGTTATATATTTCTTTGTACAGCTGGTACTATATGCCAATTTCGGTACACAAAGTGCTAGTCCATGGCTGTAAAATAATAGCAGCAGCGATCCTGCCTATAGGAATGTTATCGGAAGAAGCCCAAGAAGCTCGGAACAAGGATTACAAAAAATACCGCTTGCATCATGCTCGAAAATGTGATAGGGTGTCTACAAATGTAGACGTGATGAATCATTTATTAGCTTCTTCGGATCCTTACATAAATAAATTACGTTCAAAGCCTAAAAAAAAATATTTAGAAATGCATGAAGATGTTAAAAACTTATTATGTGATTAAAAATTATAAAAAATTGATTTTAAAATTTTTTTTATTTTAAATTCGTTGGTTTTTGGATTTCTATAACTATGGAATTAGCCGAAATAACTGATTTCTACGTTGAACTTGTATGGAAAGTGGGCGTGTTTGTAGGCAGATTTTTTTCATATTTGATATCTAGAAAGAATAAGTTAATTTAAAGCTTCTTATGCAATTTTCATGATTCTAGATCTATTTTTATAGAAAATGTTCCACTTTATAGTTCACTTCGTATGGGAAGTGGGCGTATTTGTGGGCGGATTTTGTTCATATTTTCAGCAAAGCTTTCTAATATCAAAAAACACAAATTCACCAAATTTCATTGATCTAGGACAACTACAAGTATTTAATGCCGGGCTTTATATGAAAGGGGACCACTGTGCGACGGCTTTCCAGGACATTTTACAAAAATTACTTATTTTGTCAAAAATTAAACAAAATTGAAAGTTTTCATCAAATATTACACAGTTTTCGGAAAAACATCACTTAAATTTGGTTAGACTATAATTATTTTACACTTGTTTAAAAAATATTTAACCCTTAGTGGCTTGGGGTCAGAAAAGACCCATGAAACTTAATATTAATTATGACTAGAGAATAACACTTTCATAATTTAATGAAAAATATCACTTTGAATGAATAAAAAAAAATTTTTTTCCAATTGATAAAAATTATTTTTTTGATTAACTTGATCCATAGAGGGTTAAGGTTCTAACTTTTTACAGAATAACATTTATCAGATTTTTATTAAATTGGGATATGCGATAGAGGGTACAAAACGATCGAACAAGCGGAATTCTCTTTAGCCCCAATCTTATTTTTAAGGGTTAAAAAGGTGGGGTCAAAAGTGTCCGTATGTTAATAGAAATTTTAGTTTTGTAATCGTATTAGATTTTAATTAAAAGCTTTTGTTTATTATGCATTTATTGCTTCCTATTTGGAAAGACGTTATTCTGAAAATTTCCAAGTGGGCTTTTTTCCGAAAAGTGAAAACATTAACCCTATATGGATCAAGTTACACAAAATAATAATTTTTATCAAATGGAAAAAAGATTTTTTTGATCCATTTGAAGTGATATTTTTTGGAAAATTATTGAAGATGTTATTCTGAAAATTTTCTAGTGGGGCATTTTTGGCCAAAATTATAAAATTATAAATTCAAATAATCCCATCTGGATCACGTTACATAAAATAATTATTTTTATCCAGTTGATATCTTTTTTTTTATCAATTTAATGGCTTTACAATCTCGTAGTCATAATTAATATTAAGTTTCATGGGTCTTTTCTGACCCCAGGCCATTAAGCGTTAAAGATTTTTTAAACAAATATAAAGATAATTATAGTCTTACCAAATTTAAGTGATGGTTTTCCAAACACTGTGTAAAATTTTATGAAAACATTCAAATTTTGTTAAATTTTTGACAAAATAAGCAATTTTTGTAAAATGTCCAAACACAAACTCGAATTATCATTTTTCCAATTTATTTTTTTTTCTTTAATATCAACTAATTTGTGGTACGAATAGCAATCGATATCTCCAAATTAGGCATTTTAAAAAATTTGGACTTGAGGTAGAAAAATATTCTAACTAAATATATGAAAATATAGAAAGTCCGAAAAAACAATTTTTGTATTTTTTAATGCAAAAATTAAGACAATTTTAAAAAATCTTTAAAATTAATTTAAAAAAAAACACGTTTTTGCTTTTTTATCAAATTCGTGGGTCATTTTGGATACCAGGCTAAAGTGGGTTAATGATATCCGATGAAGTCAAAATTCCATATCTAAAACATTTTGACTATATTAAATGTATAAAAGGAATAAAAAATAATTTTTTTCGAAATTTCGAATTTTGGAAATTTTTAATATTAATACACGTTTTTTCCAAAATGAGCCATTTTCGTCCAACTTTCGGCAAGAGTTAAAGTTTTCCAAAAAAAAATCGATTTCTTCCATTTGGGACCATTTCCAATAAAAATCTATTTTAAGGGACACTCTAGTGTATAATGATGCCACTTAATTTAATCGAGTGGGTGTCTGAGTTTTAGTCGATATTCGTTACCATTCGTCATTGTGATGACTTTTCTCATACCGCCTTTTTCACAAATATTTCAAATAAGTGGCAACCCTGTTTGCGCGACATGGCCAATATGGGTATCAAAATTTTCATTTTCTCGAGTACTTTAACGGTGTGAATAAATAAATCTTAAATTTATAAATTTCAGATATGGTTTCATAGAAAAACAGGGCATCCCAACTTTCAATACTTGAACATGAGATTGGGCAGCCAAAAAAAAATAAGTGTCCACTATATAACATACCCAAATTTCATTAATATCTTAGAAACACCATCGGGATATCTTCCTGGTGAGTGGATTTAACAATGTTTAGCAATCTGTCAATGTAAAATGGACGATTCTTGAAAGCAAACTACAGGTCGCAATTCTGAAGACAATTAGACGAAATTTTATACTAGAGTTTCCAAATATCCAGCCTTTTGTTCGACAATCACTATTTTAAAAAAGCCTGTTTTAGTTACGATCTTTTAAGGAAAACTGATTAAAACCGGTTTCGGGTTTTTATTATAAGGAAGCACTATAAATTTCATTGATATTTTTTTGATCGTGTATCTTCTTTTCTACATCCTGAAAAGAATTTGAATTTCAAAAAAGCTTCTGGCATCACTGGAGCTGTGTTACAACTTCAGAATCGAATCTTTTCAAGTTCGGCTCACTCTAATGGTTATGTTTTTCATTAAACATAACTACATGCAACATTGACAGTGAATGATAGTTAAAATTCAAATTAATTAAATAGTTATGATGTTTTTCCGTTTATTTTGTATTTTTTTTTTTATTTTTTATTAAAACGGAAAAATGGACTTAATTGTTAAACTTATTGTATATTTTATTTAAGAACTTTTTTTATTAATACTTACAAACAATTTTTTAATTAAATTTTAAAAGCAAATTTTAATCAAAGGCAATTTTTTTAAATAGCTGGTCGCTTTAGTGGTATATTGTATTATTAAAAACATGATTTAATTAAATAAATTACTAAAACAAATAAGTCCGCTTACAAGCAAAAAAAAAAGTATATAAAAGTTTTCTTTTCATTTTTTTTTTCTTTTTTTTAATTTCTACCCTTACGACAATAATTTATAAAAATATTTTAAAAAGAAAACCAACAACATTGTTCTGAGTTTTCTTTGTTGTAGCCATATTGCACCGTAATGTTTCAACACTAACTTACAAACAAATATTTTCTTTTCTCTTATTGTTTTAGTATGTGTGTATGTGAATGTATGTTTTTGTAGCGATTCTACAAATTAAGAGCCACCATTTCCGCAGTAAATCACTTTCAAGGTAGATGAAGAAGTAGTAAAAAAAAAAGAATGGTACAAAAATGTATGCAACAAAAAAGTTTTTACTTTTGTTAAAGCTTTGTTTAATAATAGCCCTTTGTGGAGCGGAATTAAACAAGAACATTTTATGTAAAAGTAACAATGAAATAGAGTTATAATCAGACCTGGGAGATTTATTATTATCATTTCAGTTACAGTTACTTGTTGTTTGTAATTTAAAATTATCAATTTCAAATAAATGTAATTAATTGAAATAAAAAAGAAACTCAGTTACCGTAAATGTAATGTAATTGAAAAATTTCAATTACAAATTACATGTAATTGTAAATGAAAGTGATTTCCATTACAAATTTCAGTTACATATTCAATTACATTTAGAATTAAAAAAAGGTTTTTTGTTGAAATTTTGCAAAAAAAAATTGAGGGTAGGCGGGATAGGCGTGGCCATGCATAAAAAAAATTCGTCATGTTGGGTTGATCCCTTATTCGAAATTTTTGTCAATATTGCTTTTTCCAATAAAATGTAATTGTAATTGATATTGATTCAATTAGAATTACAATTATATCCCAGCAAAAAAATACCTGACCAAGATCCGTAAAAGCACCTATAGTGTTCGGCACGAATGCGTTCCAATTGAGGTGAAAAACGCATTTTTTAACATTGGCTTGTCATAGGAGAGAAGGTGTTTATGCTACTTTAAGTCTGCTTTGCATGTCATAAAAATGAGTGATTGGATGTTCTTTTTTAGATAGGAAAGCAATTCATTTTTTATTTTACTATCTAAGGAGAGATGAAAAGTACCTTCTTGGGAATGCATTCAAAAGTCATAAATATCACTTCTTAAATATATATTTGAATGCATTCACAAGAATTTACTTTTCACCTCTCCTTAGATAGTAAAAATAATAAATTGCTTTCTTATATAAAAAAGAACATCCAAGCATTCATTTTTATGACGTGCAAAACAGACTTAAAGTGGCATAAACACCTTCTCTCCTATGACAGGTCAATGTTAACAAAATGCGTTTTTCACCTCAATTTGAACGCATTTGTGCCGAACAGTATAGGTGCATTTACGGATCTTAGTCAGGTATATTTTTGCTGGGAAGTAAAGAAAAGTTTTTAATAAATGGCATTTTGGAAGTCATTTAAAATACGTTTATTGGAAGTAAGAAATCAGCATATATAGCTACTTTATATGCAGTGAAAAAGGCATTCTTGTAGAATGCATTCGGTTTTTTTTTGCTGGGATGTAATGTGTTTTTGAAAATTTTCAATTACAAATTATATGTAATTGTTCTTTTTTAAATTACAATTACAAATAATATGTAATTGTAATTGATTTTTTTCAAAATGTAACGATAAACCCCCAGCCCTGGTAATAATTACTTTAATTCAGTAAACTATGTTTTACAACAATTACAGTGAAACCCTCCAGTAACGAACAATACACCAAAAGCAGACATCCCTCTTTAATGGACACTAAAAAGTGTTTTATTTGTGAAAAATTTGACAATGAAATATTTTTTAAACTCCAAATCATTATTATAAAAAAACGAGTAAAAATGTTAAAGTCAGGAAAGCTGTCTATATATGATGCCCTATACCAATCTGGTTTAAAGCCAACTAATATTTGCATCCGAAATTCGAATCGGTTGAATTTTTCTATAAAATAATAAAAAAAAATTGGAAAGACCAAATATCAATAAAATATCCACAGATTTGCGACCTAAAACGTGCAAACAAGTCAATTTTGTTGGGACCTTTATATGGGTGCTAGGTCTATAAAATACCGATTTTAACAACAATAAATAAGCTTAGTCCTTAGGCAGATACATATAAATCAGTGTACGAAATTTCATCACGATATCTTAATAATTGCTACCTGTAGATTGTGCACTATGGTGAAAACTCCTAATGCTGCAAGTGAAATAAGTTCTTTTGTCAAAAGGAAATTAATGAAATTTCTGAAAAAAACTCGACTTATTAGTTTTACATATTTTAGTGCATAAGATGTAGAAAATATAAGGAACAAAAGTTATATTGTCGACTAAAGTCTTGGAAAATGTTCTTAAGTCGACTTAAATTATTTTGCCAAAAGTCCCTAGATATGATTATATGTAAAATGTGACATAAAATTTGTCTAGTGTTTTATGTAATATATACATTAGAGTGTCCCTTAAAAATAGATTTGTCATTACACCTCTCAGTTTTATTGGAAATGGTCCCAAATGAAAGAAATCGATTTTTTTTTTGTTTTTTTGGAAAACGTTATCCCGAAAGTTGGACGAAAATGTCCCCTTTTGGAAAAAAGTGTATTACTATTAAAAATTCCCAAAATTCGAAATTTCGAAAAAAATTATTTTTTATTCCATTTATTCATTTAATATAGTCAAAATGATTCAGACATGGAATTTTGATTTCATCGGGTATCATTAACCCACTTTAGCCTGGAATCCAAAATGACCCACGAATTTGATAAAAATGCAAAAACCTGTTTTTTTTTTAATTAATTTTAAAGATTTTTTAAAATGCCTAATTTGGAAATGTCGATTGCTATTTGTACCACATAATAGTTGATATTAAAGAAAAAAAAAAAAAATTGGAAAATGATAAGTCCAGTTTGTGCTTGGAGCGACTGCCTTCCAGGACATTTTACAAAAATTGCTCATTTTGTCAAAAATTTTATTTTTTCATCAAATTTTACACGGTTTTCGGAAAAACAGCACCTAAATTTGCTTAGAATATTATTATCTTTTCATTTCTTTAAAAAAAATTTAACCCTTAGAAGACCCATGGAACTTAATGTTAATTATGACTACGAGATTGTAAAGCCATTAAATTTATAAAAAAAAATCTCAACTGCATAAAAATAATTATTTTGTGTAACGTGATCTATATGGGGTTAACTTTTATACTTTTGGCCAAAAACGCCCCACTAGGAAATTTACAGAATAACACCTTTCATAATTTTCGGAAAAATATCACTATGAATGAACAAAAAAAAAAAATTTTTCCCCTTTATAAAAATAATTATTTTGAGTAACTTGATCCATATAGGCTAAATGTTCTCATTTTTCACAAAAAATACCCACCTGAGTAAAAAAGTTTTGATATAACCATATATTATTTTATGTAATTGCATATAGTAACTTATAGTTACATATGGCCACATATGCTTTTAAATTCCAGCAGATATACTTTTATATAGTCATATGTTAGATATTTTTTCTTCAAAGGTTTTAATATGGGGACATATGTGATTTTATATTATTACATACAGGCCTACATATAATTGCATGTGCTATATATAAGTACATAAAGTAACATATAACAGATATAATTACATATACGTTTATATATAATTTAGTATGACACTATACATAATAATATAAAACTATATGTGGAGCCATATAAGAAATATTTCATAATTTGTGTTAGATATGATTATATATTGACGAATAAGAACCCATATATAACTTAATATGGTTCCATATCTACAATATTTCATGATTTCTTTAATATATAACAATATAACGTTCTTTATAAAATCATCTATAATTATATATCATCCCACATAAGCAATTATTTCAAAGTGATTTTATATAAAATTATGTAAGGTCCATATAAAACCGTATTATATTATATGTGGCTCTATGTTAACAATGATTTTGAACTAGTTTTAGATTTATAAATTACTGGGGATTGGCGCGTGAGTAGAAATGTTCGTGAGTCACGTTATTCACACGTGATCGTGAGTAATAATTACTATACTCAAGTGCGTAAGTCTGAGAGTGAATAAGAATATATAACCCGTGCATGAGTCGTGTGTGAGTTTATTTTTTGCATCATATATTTTTAGTAATTTTTACTATTTTTTAATATTTTACTATTTTTCTTATATCTTGGTTGTATAACATAAGCCTATTAACTTTAAAATTTCAGTCTTGTTAACTTTATTTTAAAACGAGTAAAAAGGTTAAAGTCGGGCATGCCGACTATACAATACCCTACACCAGTCTGGTGTATTGTTTGGATCCGAAATTCGAATGGGTTAAAATGGGGCTTATGTCAAAATTTTCTATAATGTGAGTCAGCGCACCAAATTTCATTAAAATATCTTAATATTTGCGATCTGCAGTTTGTAACCAAGCCAATTTTGGGGGGACCCTTATATGGGCACTAGTTCTAAACATGGACCGATGTTCGCCAAAATCAATAGGCTTCGTCTTTGGGCCAACATAGGTCTATGTACCAAATTTCATCAAAATATCTTAATATTAATACCTGCAGCGTATAAACAGTATAATTTTGGTAGGACCCTTATATGGGCACTAGGTCTAAACATAGACCGATGTTCACCAAAATCAATAGGCTGCGTTATTGGGCCAATATAGGTCTGTGTACCAAGTTTCATCAAAATATCTTAATATTTGCGACTTGCAGCGTATAAACATTATAATTTTGGTAGGACCCTTATATGGGCACTAGGTCTAAACATGGACCGATGTTCACCAAAATCAATAGGCTGCGTTATTGGGCCAATGTAGGTCTGTGTACCAAATTTCATCAAAATATCTTAATATTTACGAGCTCCAGCGTATAAACAGTATAATTTTGGTAGGACCCTTATATGGGCACTAGGTCTAAACATGGACCGATGTTCACCAAAATCAATAGGCTGCGTTATTGGGCCAATGTAGGTCTGTGTACCAAATTTCATCAAAATATCTTAATATTTACGACCTGCAGCGTATAAACAGTATAATTTTGGTAGGACCCTTATATGGGCACTAGGTCTAAACATGGACCGATGTTCACCAAAATCAATAGGCTGCGTTATTGGGCCAATGTAGGTCTGTGTACCAAATTTCGTCAAAATATCTTAATATTTACGACCTGCAGCGTATAAACAATATAATTTTGGTAGGACCCTTATATGGGCACTAGGTCTAAACATGGACCGATGTTCAAAAATATCAAACTTGTTCGTCCTTGGGCCAACATAGGTCTGCGTACCAAATTTCATCAAAATATCTTAATAGCTGCGACCTGTAGAGTGCGCACAAGATTGCATGGACAGACAGACGGACGGACGGACGGACAGACGGACATCGTTAAATCGAAATAAAAAAAAATTCTGAACCGATCGGTATACTATAAGGTGGGTCTACGACCAATATTTTTTGGTGTTACAAACATCAGCACAAACTTATAATACCCTGACCACATAGTGGTGTAGGGTATAATTACTAAAAATAAAAAAATTTTGTTCATGTTTAATGCACTGTCATTGTAAATCTGGATAAAAGTAATGGAAGATTTATCGAAATTATAGGATCTCCAGCAGACCTTTGGCTTAATCATTATATTTGGAAATTACACATGCAATTACAAAATTACATGTAATTGTAATTGAAAAAAATTCAATTCAATTACTATATTATTTGTAATTGTAATTAAAAAAAAAACAATTACAAGTAATTTGTAATTGAAAATTTTCAATTATACATTATATATAATTGTAATTGAAAAAATTTCAATTACAATTACATTTTTTCGGAAAAGAAATAATGACAAAAAGCACAAAAATTTTAACAAAAAGCACTTTAATTTTAAATGTAATTGAAATTTGTAATTGAAATCACTTTCAATTACAATTACTTGTAATTGAAAATTTTCAATTACAGTTACATGAAATTTAATTGAGTTTTTTTAATTTCAATTACATTTATTTGCAATTGTAATTGAAATCCCCTAGGTCTGATCTCCAGATATTGCATATCTTTTATATTTAAAAAAATAATTTTTGTATATTGTTAGATGTGGTCATATATATGATCTAAAGTATAATGTCAATTTTTAGATATAATTGTATCAAACTATGTCCACTTTTATAAGATTTTATATAATTTTATACAAAAAGATATAATTTGATGTAATTGGATGAGGACAAAATTCGGATACAATTGTATCGAATTGCATAAAATTGTATCAAATTGTACCAAATTGTATACAATTGTATACAATTCGATACAATAAGATACAATAAGATGTTCTCATTTTTCGGATATAATTATATCTAATTACATAAAAGATTATATATAATTAAATATAACTTCATATGGCTCCATATCATTTTTTTTTACTTGGGCACTAGGAAATTTACAGAATAACATTTATCAGATTTTTATTAAATTGGAATATGCGAAAGGTGTTATTCTGTAAATTTTCTAGTGGGGCGTTTTTGGCCAAAAGTATAAAAATTAACCCCATATGGATCACGTTACGCAAAATAATTATTTTTATCCGGTTGAGATTTTTTTTTATAAATTTAATGGCTTTACAATCTCGTAGTCATAATTAATATTAAGTTCCATGGGTCTTTTCTGACCCCAGGCCACTAAGGGTAAAATTTTTTTTAAAGAAATGAAAAGATAATTGTATTCTAACCAAATTTAAGTGCTGTTTTTCCGAAAACCGTGTAAAATTTGATGAAAACATTCAAATTTTTTAAATTTTTGGCAAAATGAGCAATTTTTGTAAAATGTCCTGGAAAGCAGTCGCTCTAAACACAAACTCGAATTATCATTTTTCCAATTTATTTTTTTTCTTTAATAGCAACTATTATGTGGTGCAAATAGCAATCGACATCTTCAAATTAGGCATTTTAAAAAATCTTTAAAATTAATTTAAAAAAAAAAAACGTTTTTGCATTTTTATCAAATTTGTGGGTCATTTCGGATTCCAGGCTAAAGTGGGTTATTGATTTCCGATGATGTCAAAATTCCATGTCTGAATCACTTTGACTATATTAAATGAATAAATGGAATAAAAAATAATTTTTTTTCGAAATTTCGAATTTTGGGAATTTTTAATAGTAATACACTTTTTTCCATTTTCGTCCAACTTTCGGCACGGGTTAACGTTTTCCAAAATAAAAAAAAATCGATTTCTTCCATTTAGGACCATTTCCAATAAATCTGGGGGGTGTAATGAACGAAAATCGGCAAATCGCTATTTTAAGGGACAGTTTAATATACATACTTATATCCAAAAGACGACTGACAAATTTTCTAGTGTGGCTCTAAATGGGGTAATATATAATTTCATCCCAAAAGAAATCGTATTTTTTTATATATGGCATATAAAAATACATATTATTTTGGATTATGTACTAAATACTTAAGTACATATGTATATATAGCGTCATATATAATAGGATTAATCATTATAAGTAGAATTATTTACATATTAATCGAGGCCACTTTCCTTATTATGAATTAACATAATAAGTACTTTTTTCCAAAACCTGCTATTTTTCTTCATCAAAGATATTCTCCTGACAAGAATTATTAAATTTCTGATTTATCTTTTTATTCTAGTTGGGTCAAATGTTACAAAATGTGACTCATTTTATGGTGGTTCCTTTTGGGTTAATTTGGTGATATATCCCTTTACATCAGTTAGGTAGGACATGACCTTTTGGATTAGTCCTGTGACTTGTCAAAGTGTGTCTAATCAGTGGCAATTGGTCACCTCCAATGACAACGCTATATATGTCACTTTCAAATAAAAAGACCGATCCTGGGTGTCATCTTGGACCGGTCCCGTTCCCCGTAGTACTGACGTACTCTTACAAAAAGATTTTAAAAAGTTTTTTTTAAAAGGTGAATATATTTTATGCTCTTCATTTGTTGTAAAAAAGGATCATGTTGAACTAGGGATGCCAATACCGAAATTCCGGTATTATACATCAAAAACGAGTCGCTCATACCGGGATTCTTTAGTTCAAATCCCGGGATTTTCACAATTGTAAAAATATGTGGGGTAATTCGTCCACAATAACAACTTTGTTGATATTTTCTAAACAGTTTTGGTTACATATAATTTTATAAAAACATATATTGTCCAATATTTCTCATTGTAGTATTTCAGAAATCATCGACTAAAATTCAGAACAAAAAGTTGTATTTCAGAAACTTTTATGGAAAAAAAAACAATTTAGAAATTCTAAAACTAATTGAAAATTCTAAAATTTAATTGACAATCTTAATTTAAAATGATATAAGAATAGTAAATATAAAATTATTTTTCACAAAAGAAAAACACAATTTATTAACGAAATTGAATTTTTAATTATTGAATTTTTTCAAGTTTTTGATTTTGAATTTAAATTCAATATAGGAGTATGTAACCGCAATCTCCTAATTAGATTTTTCAATCGATACTAACCTCAAACCTACTAAATTAGAATTAATAAAAATAAGTATCTAATTGTTTTCGGTGTTATAATGAATACAAACAACAAAAAAAAAAATTGGAAACAGAAATATGTTGGCCAACTCGTGATCTCTTTCATATGTAATTGCTCTATATAGCGAATTATTCAATCGAATTAAAATTGAATCAATATAAATTAGAAACGAGCATTATCTCACTGTATTCCATATTAAATTATTGATTTAAAATTACTATAAATGATTCGCATAAAATTAATAAATTTTTTTAATCCGTATGTAACAAAGGTGTAAAATAGTAATAAGTAAATATTTTATATGTTTTAAATAAATTTGAAGTTTTTACATATTTCATAAAATAAAAATTCCCAAAAATCAAAAATCGGGAATTCCGTTTTTTAAATTTTGAAATCTCGGGATTTAAAAACTACCAATCCCGATTGTGATCCTTATGTTGAACATTAAGTCCATAGAAATTTTAAAAAAGATTAGTATCGAAAAAAATTGCGAAGAATAATAGAATCTTTATTGAGTTTATTATTGTTCGACAAGACGAACCAACTTTTTTGCCGAAAAACAATGGACTCCTTATTATTTGGTTTACCTGATTTTGTGTGAGTATGCTAAATTTTTTGTGTTTCTATAAAACCCTCTTCTTCTTAATGGATTAATTTACTTTCAAAGTAATAAACCAATTTCTAATGTGGAAAAAGTCCCTCCTTCTACAAATTAAAGCTGCTTTTGTTTAAAAAAAATTTATAATGGATGGTGTTGTACTTTGAGAGGCTTTCAATACAAATGGCTGTTACTAATAAAAAAAAAAAAAAAAAAAACAGAAACAGAAACAGAAAAGGTATTTTTTAAAAACTTACATGTATCTGTTTGTTACTCAACGCTATAAAATTGTCTTTATTAGGAAATAGAACATATTATTGGCAAACCTTTAAAAAGCGGAGAAGAGGGATGTCCATCAATGTACACTCGTTTCAAGATACACCACTTAAAGAAAATTAAAACGTTTTTGTTTTTTTTTAATATATGGGTGAAATCAAAAAATGTGATAAATTTTTGGGCGAAATTTGTGAGAAGCAAAAAGTGTTAATATTTCGGTTTTTTCTTAATGGAATCAGTAAGTTTAGTCATTATAAACCTAATTGCAAAAAATCTCTTCTACAAGTTGTCGCAATAACTTTTTTTGCACAATTTTAATATTTTTTGTTGTAACGGAGTTTACATTTCTGCAAGCAAAATATAACAAAAAAAATTGGGTACGAATTTTCTTCAATTTATTGGTTTTTCGTATTTGGGTTTTCAACTTGCTTTCCAATGATATATAATTTGTGTTTATCAAATTGGCGGTTTCGCGAATAAAAATACAATTCATTCCGCAAAAAAAAAAAAATTATTTTTTTTTTAATTTTGTATTTTTGGTCCTTTTAAATGCTTTTCAAAAATATAAAATTTTTTAAAATCCAAACAGCGGTTGCGCAGTTACAAAATAATATATTAAAAACATAACATTTCGCGATCAAAAAATTCTTAAATTGTGTGAAACAAATTTAATTTGTCAAACTAATGTCAGTAACGACTCGAAATATTGATTCAAAACCAATAAAATGCAAAATCAATCGTTTTTCGCTCCAGCAGCTTAGGGAACAAAACTGATAACTTTTTTTGATTTGACGCAAAATTATTAGTTGAATCGTCTTTTGACGCATAAATATAAGTTGAATCACCTCTGTTTATGATTATTTTAAAATATTTTAAACATTTATAAACATTTATTTGAATGAAATCTGATGCAAACAATTATGGTTACGGAGTTTACAGTTACGGAGTTTACATTTGGTTACTTTTTTCGTTTTCTTTCAGAAAGGCTTTGTCAGAATTTTTTTCCGAAACAAAAACGCATGATGCCTACAAGGTGAATCCAAATATGACATTGTTTATCTTACTCGTTAAATAGTTTGGTGCAAAAATTAAGAACGGAGTTTACAACATTTTTTCAAATCTTATTAAAGACATCCTTTTTAATCTCGAGAATGTTACATGCTGCAGAAAAGCTTCAAGTCTGTTATACTGGATGATTACTTACAGTCCAACGATCATTTGAGTATAAATAACATTATACTTTTCGCAATATAAATAATAGATAACTCCAAAATTCTGGTATATGCATTTTTATCGAAAATTATGACGAAAAATCGTTACAGAGTTGAAGTCGTGATAGCTAAGATATACGAAAAAGTTTGTAAAATGTATTAATTTTTATTAAAAACGGCACTTTTCCTCTTCATAAAAATTCTTACAGTTTGTGTTTAGCTTTATTGGTTATTAAAATATAAGCTATTAAAGTTAAAAAACCTTATGAGTTACGGAGTTTACATTTGGCCTATAAAATTGGTCATAAATTTTATGTATTAACCAAAAATTGGTCAAATTGTTATAAATTTTGTAAAACAGGTGACAATGCGCTGATATATATCGAAATATGTAACTCAAATGTAATCCATGCATTAGAAATTAGGTAGTTACACACATTTATCATTTATCACATTTTTTGATATCACCCATATGTATTTAGAAAATATATTTTTTTTTAAAGCTTTCCAAGTATTTTATTTTAACGTAATTTTTGCTGCTGCTTTTAACAATATTTAATTTTTTTTTTTATTTTTTATATGCATGTCTGTATCGTATGTTTGTCTAATGCATAAAATATTGTTGACAACTACATTGTGTTTTTCACACATATTTTGAATACAGCCTGAACACTTGTGTAAATAAGTATTGTATAAATGAATGTGGTTATTTTTCCATCCAAAACTTTATTGTTGTGCCATGTAATACGCTAGACTAAAATATTTGTTGGCATGTAAAGACTATCCAGAAAATAGTTTACATAATTTGAAAATTGAAAAACCTTTTCGGAGCAATATTTATGCAGAAAAAAGTGTTTAATTCTCAGAATTTTATTTTATCAGATATTTTATTACCTGGAAAAAAATCTTTAGTTTTTAGAAACTAGTTTAAATCATCTTTTTTCTGAGACATTTATAAAACATTCCAGATTGCGATGATTTTTTTTTTTTTGTAAAGAAATTTTCTATATCAAAATTAGTTCAGTTTCCTACAAATTTGTCAAATCATCAAGGTAGTGACTTTCATGACTTTATATAAATTCTTACAAAAATTAATTAAATAGATAAATTTTTTTCTAAAAATATTTTTTACAGTAAAAATAACAAAAAGTAAATAATTGTATAAAAAAAAACAAAAAAAATATGTTTCGCACCCGCAATGATTTGATTGCTGTAGTAGCACATCACCATTCAACCGAAATACAAAATATTAACTTCTTATCACTCAAGGAAAAGAACTCCTGAGTAGCAGTACCCAGTCAGAAATTACCAACTGTACTAAAAATAATACACTGCTACGCTTTAATAAAATAAATTCTAAAGTCTCGAGTTCGATTCCATTCGCGGACATACAATCTAAGAATGTAAAAACTGTATAAAATTAACAATTTCTTTAAAAATCGATTAGAATCTCCAACTTATTGTAAGTAATGTTTTGAGAATATGATGAGCTCTTCTGTCGGAAAAATGTGATTTTGGATTTCGGATTAACGATAAATATAAAATATTTGGAATTATAAGAAACGTAAATTGTATTAAATATTAAAGTGTATGAGTTTTTATTATTAAGTAAATTTTTAAAAAATAAATATTTTAAGTCACCCTGTGACTGTATGGTAAAAATGGATCCCTCGGAATCTCTCCCGAACTTGTCTCATTTGTATAATTATAGTGTGATTCTTTGTTCAGGCTGATTTGTATTCAGTGAATTAAAAATTCTGTCCGTTTTTCTATATCTCTCTTAATTTTCGAGATACTGGCCCAGTCATTATACCCTACACCACTATGTGGTCAGGGTATTATAAGTTTGTGCTGATGTTTTTAACACCAAAAAATATTGGTCCTAGACCCACCTTATAGTATACCGATCGGTTCAGAATTTTTTTTATTTCGATTTAACGATGTCCGTCTGTCCGTCCGTCCGTCCGTCTGTCTGTCTCTCCATGCATTCCTGTGCGCACTCTACATGTCGCAAATATTAAGATATTTTGATGAAACTTGGTACACCGACTTAGGACGACGCCTATTGATTTTGGTTAAAATCGGTCCATGTTTAGACCTAGTGCCCATATAAGGGTCCTACCAAAATTATACTGTTTATACGCTACAGGTCGCAAATATTAAGATATTTTAATGAAATTTGGTACACAGACCTATATTGGCCCAATAACGCAACCTATTGATTTTGGTGAACATCGGTCCATATTTAGACCTAGTGGCTATATAAGGGTCCTACCAAAATTATACTGTTTATACGCTGCAGGTCGCAAATATTAAGATATTTTGATGAAATTTGGTACACAGACCTATATTTGGTACACAGACCTATGTTGGCCCAAGGACGAAGCATATTGATTTTGGTGAACATCGGTCCATGTTAAGACCTAGTGCCCATATAAGGGTCCCCCCAAAATTGGCTTGGTTACAAACTGCAGGTCGCAAATATTAAGATATTTTAATGTAATTTGGTGCGCTGACTCACATTATAGAAAATTTTGACACAAGCCCAATTTTAACCCATTCGAATTTCGGATCCAAACATTAGTTGGCTTTTAACCAGACTGTTGTAGGGTATTATATAGTCGGCATGCCCGACTTTAACCTTTTTACTCGTTTTAGAAATAAATTAGTATCTCTGAGGCTAAGCAATCTTTTTTTCAATTTGCGTTTTAAGTGGAAAAAATTCACATACCCTAGTAAAAATGATTTTTTATATAATCAGATATGATTTTTATATAATCATTTATGATTTTATACAATTATAACTTGTCGAGTATTGTGAAACATATATTTTTATATGATTATGTCAGAAGATATTTAATTATATAAAATTATATTAACCATATCCACCATTTTCCGGATAAAATCATGTATGGTTTAATATAATTATATAAAAAATATATTATTTGATCCGAAAAATGGTGGATCTGCTTAATATAATTTTATATAATTAAATATCTTTTGATATAATCATATAAAAATATATGTTTCACAATACTCGACAAGTTATAATTGTATAAAATCATATATGAATATATAAAAATCATTTTTACTAGGGTACATACGATAATTTTGTTTCATCAAGAAAACCACGGTATTTTCTGTGGAAAAACATCTCAAAAAATTTAACTTGCAAAACGTTTTTCACGAACATCCATTATTTGTAGCATGTTTAAGGAAGTGAAAAAGATAACTTTGAACGAAAAAAAAAACGTACCATAACATTGCCTCATACATAGTTTAGTTATGTTAACTTAGAAAACTCTATTGTTTATACAGTTTTTCTTTTTTACTGCTTACATTTTTAAAAGAATATTTTGTTTTGTTTTTAAGAAAACTGTTAAAATGATGTTCTCGCTATGAACGGGAGGGAATACAGCAACTACAAATAACATGAAAAATGTGACATGGCGTGTTAACGGAAGTTGTGAAATTAGCAAACATGTTTTTGTTATGTTTTTCTTTCACTTCGTTTTATTTCCTTTTTTTCACTTGTTCTCTGTTTTGTATATTTAAGTTGTATTAAAGGCAAAAAAATATTGTTTTTCTACAATCCATGGAGTTAAAGAAAGTTTTTGCAAAAATTTTAATAAATGCTTTGTAAGAAAAAACTTAAAAACTTAAGGTTTTTTTTAAGTTATTTTGGAAAAGCAAAATAAGTTTATTATTAAAATCAACTTAACTTTATTTTTTTTTCCATAAAAACAAAAAACAACCAAAATTCAGTGGAACGTATAATTAATTTAAAATTTTTCATACTCATTGGAGTGTTATACAAAAAGTTTTTAGTTAAGAAGATTTTAATAACTTATAAAAAAAAATAAACAAATAAAAAGGTTAAAAAATTTAAGTCAAGCAAGCGGTGCAATAATAAATATAGTGAAATATATAATTAGGTGTAATAAAAAGTTGGTCTTGGTTGGTATTAACAAACATCAGCACAAAGTAATTATATCCCAGACTCAACAGAAAAATTTATTAAATTTGCCAATATTTATATCTGTTTTTTTTTTTTTGCTTAGAACAAATTTGTTAATTTTAGCAATATTTTTTTTAAATTTAATTATAAAAAATCTAAATTTAAGAACAAACTTACTAGAACTACAGATTTATTTGTTCTTTAACAAAATTTCTAAAATTTATACACACATTAAAAAACTGCTTGTAAATCTGCTGCTTTAAAATGATTAAATTTTTGTGTAATATGACCATCTTGTGTAAATATAAATATAAAATGCGTACAATTATTTTGTACACACTTTCATATACAATACTAAATATTCCAGCAAAACCACACATAACCAAATAATGTGTAAAGTAATGTGTTGCCATAGGGGCCAATGCTTTACTTTACACCTTACTTCACTGATGAATTTTACAGGCGATGAGCTTCAAAGTATTGTATGGAGGTGATAAAGTAATTGGTTACTTATGTGGTTTGCGAGGATGGGAAAAGTATTGGGTCTAAAAATAGATTTTCGTAAAAAAAATTTTATTTAAAAAAAATTTATTACAAATATTTTTTTATTAAATATATAAAGAGAGATCCCTGCTTATTGGCCGAGAACTCTACCACCACTAACTAACCACATACAGCTGTTGACAACTAATTAGAAACGCTTTTCATTTTTAAAATAATGCTTAAGTTTTTATATAAAACAAAATTAGTATTCATTTATTTCATAATATTATAATTAAATATAAATATGGAGCTATAGAAGGGGTTGCTTTTGGGACAATTTCAAACAAAAAGAATCGGTGTTAGAATCGACAGTAAGGGGTTGTGAATGAAAAGTAGCTATTCTACAACCGATTCTTTGGAACAGAAAATTTTCCTGGGTATTCAATTGTTTACAAATATACAAAAAGAACTTAAAAAATTATTCAGTCTTAAAAATATTTTATAAATTTACCCCTAAATTCATAAACGCTTTGTAAAATTATAGGAGGTTTATTGAACAAATTTTGTATGAAAATGACGTTTTGTAAACCTGCTATAACTTTACAAAGCATTTATGAATTGAGGGATTATTATATTGTTTGAAATATAACAGCGACACCTAATTAGAAACGATTTTATATTATTAGGAAAAAAAATTATATTAATTTATTTTTCTTACATTTTATCAATATTTTGTTGCAAATCCCTTTTGCTTTATCACAGCCTCACATCGGTTGCGTATTGATGTTATTAGACGCCGACATCGCTCTACTGGTATCACCTCCCATGCTTTCTTAACTTCCTTAAAAACAGTCGCCATATTTGTTATATTGTTGAGTCTAACGGCTCTTTTTACGTCCCCCCATGGATGTTCTATGGGGTTTAAGTCCGTACTGGATGATGGCCACTCCAAAGCGTTGATGGAATTATAGTCAAAGAATTTTTTTGTGAGCCTCGCTGTGTGCTTCCGATCATTATCCTGTTGAAATTGCAATGTAACAGGCAAATTCTCCTCAGGCCACGGGAGCATGGCATTATTTAGTATATCAATGTATTTTTCCTTATTTAAGATTCCATAAATTTAATAAATTCAGCCAACATCATTCCAGGAGAAACATCCCCATACCATAATTGACCCTTCACCATGCTTCACTACCCGTGAAATGTAGCGAGGATTAAATTCTTGGTTAATGGGTCGTCTAACGTATCTCCGACCATCTGGACCAAGGCGATTAATCTTTGTTTCATCGCTCCAAGGAACATATTTCCATTGATTTGTTGACCAATTCCAATGGAACCTCGCGAAATCCACACGACGTTTTTTTGAATTCTACTCAGAAGTGGCTTCTTTCGTGCTGCTCTTCCATATAGCTTGGCTTCCAGCAAACGACGTGCAATAGTCCGCTTGGATAACGTGATATTTAAATTTTCTTCAATATCACGTTGGATGTCAGTAGATTACTTTTTTGTGTCGGATTTGGAGATTCGCGTTATCATTCGGTCGGTATGTGCTGATGTTTTTCTGGGTCTCTTCTTTCGCGGAACGTTGGCTATGGTATCATATTTGTTGATATGCTGTAAAGCATTAAAAACCATTTTTTTTAACATATTAGCTGCTCTGCTATTTCTCTAAAGGCTTTCCAGACTTCCAAAGTTAAAAAATTGAGCCCCGTTTTTTAGGAGTGCAACTTTTGCCCTTTCCCATGATAAATCTTTAAAATTAAAATTTCTTATTTGCTAGAAAACATTAAACTGGAAACAAATAACCGTAAAATATTTTTTTTATCAAAATAGCTCTTAGCCAAGAAGATTTTAATAAACAATTACGCGTTTCTAATTAGTTGTCGCACTTTGTTAGAATTGTACTAAACAATGGGTAAACTATTTTTAGAAATTATAACAGCTTTTAAAATCAACAACAACAAAAATGAGTGTAAATGATAACACTATGCGACAGTCAAAATCGGGATGGTATGAAACCAACGGGAAATGTTATATCGGTCAAAAACAAGTTATACGTGTCCCGGCGTTTCGCGGGACACGTATACGGGAAATGTTATATCGGTCAAAAACAAGTTATACGTGTCCCGGCGTTTCGCGGGGCACGTATAACTTCTCGATTCCTTCCCGGCGGAAGGAATCGAGATACATATATCGATTTGAAGTTAGTAACTATCATATAGGCGAAATTGTCACCTTTGGTGGTCTTTTTTTTTTTGACATAACTCGAGAACCACTAGTCCGATTTTGCTCAAACAATTTTAAAAAAATTAAAAATTACAGTTCCTTTAATCTGTTCATATAATGTTTTTCTATATACTCAACAGTTTTGCAGGTAAAAATAAATGTATGAAGAAAAATCAAATAACCTTTTGTTTATTACTTTTTTTTAATATTTTAGGCAAAAAATATTGTTTTCCTTCCCGATCACTGACCCCTACCATTTGTCTCACAGTGTAATAAAGAGAGTAATAAATATAATGCAATTGTTTTAAACAAAGAACATAACGGTAATTTTACGAAAATATCAATAATGACCATCAAGCTCTAGTGTAAAAAACGCGTTTCTAATTAGTTGTCAACAGCTGTATGTATAACATTTGACTGCTTATTTTCGTTCATAATATCCAAAAATATAAACCTTACACCCATGCTTACAAAAAAACACAAAGTAATGTGTCTAAAAATAGATTTTCAAAAATGTTTCAATCATTACTTTCCATTTATAAATCATGCAATACGTAATCAGTGATTGGTAAGTCATTACTTTTTGCTTTGAAATAAGGTAACGATCTATCATTACAAGGTAATGCGTGAGTATATCGCACCCATTGCCAAAGTTTTGCTGGAATATAAAGAAATTTTAGGCATTAGCAACTTATAATTACTTTTGTTGATAAATTTTTAATTGTAGGTACAAATTTTTTCGGCAAATAAGATACTGCCTAAAAGTACCACTCTCGGTTTTTAGTAAATGGTATTATGATAAATCGATGTTTAAATCTTAATATACTCTGTTGAATTATATCGGTTTTAAAAATATAAATTCAATACTTTTATAAGTATGAATAATACTTGTATTCGCCTATGATTTCATGATACTTACTCATGTAATATACATATTTGAAAATTCTTACCTAAAATAAAAGAAGAGAAAAATTTATTAAAAATAATGCATATGCTAAAAACAATTATATTTTTAATTGAATAACACTTTTTTCAAAACCTTAACTCAGTTTTAGCCAACCAATATATTTTAAATAAACCGACTTAAACAACGCATGATTTGTTTAAAAAAATTCATTGCTAAAATTGAAATAAGAATGATGAATATTCAATTACTCATTTATCATACGCCTACAATTTTAAACAAATAAAATAATCATGTAAAACAATATATACTAGCTTTTGGTCTAAATATCCATACATAATAACATTAGGGTGAATGTTATTTTCGTGGGATTTTTCCCATAACACCAAGTCAAAACTGAACTTAATGTAAATTTTTGTTGATGTCTATATACAGAACCACATCTGCCCACATAAATTCGACATTAGTGCAAGTTAATCTTAACTACTTTTATATGAGTGTTATCAGTTTACAGTGAATATTCTAGTTCAAACGCTGTAGCTTTAAAAATGCTGCTGTAGTATGTACAAACACACGACAAATAGATTTTTACTGACACCCGATCAAATGGTTAAGGAACCGAGTTTTTCAGTTGACACTGCCGAATTTTTATTGAGAAATTCGAAATTCTGTTATCACAATCAAACTACTGATACCTCAAATGATTTTCTCTTCTTACAACTGAAAAATTCTGTTAGTATAATCGAACCAATCGATTGGCAACATATCAGGTTTCCAACAAAATTTTGCTTATAAAAATTTACGTCCAATTTTGTAATGAAAATAAAAATTAATTTCATTACAATTACTTTATTGTAATGTAAATGAAAAAGTATTTCACTACAATCACTTGAATATAATGGAAATAAAAACTATTTCATAACAATTTTGCGTATGTAATGGTAATGAAAATAAGTAATGATCATTACAAAAAAAATAATAACTCCCGATTCTGGTGAATGCCACTTCTAACAGACCTCATGAAAAAAAAACTATACCACCCTATTGTACACATGTTTGCATAACACATATGTATAAAAATAATGGATTTTTATACGCTTTGGCACTTTAAACAACAAACATCGTAACCAAACAATTTAACCATATACTAAATGTATGTACGAGAACATGAAAACAAAAAAAAAACTTAAAAACATTTGTAAGAACCACATTTTATGCGGTTTTTAAAGCTCACATGTTGTTGGACTGCATGTTGGTTTATTGGTTGTTACCACCTCGCCAGCAAAAATGGAAAAAATCTGTCGACACCAGTGGAAGTGCACAAGTAGCGAACGCATGCCACAGCTTTATGAATACACATAAATACATATCACACATTTGTTCGAATGTGTGAAAAAATACGTAAAAACAGTGCCCAGGGTATACAGTTATATCACACATGAGACTCTTTGTACACTCTATGGAATAGACTACTTCTCATAGTTGCGTGTTTTTGTGGTTCCAGTGGTTTAAAGAATGAATTGAATGAATTGAATTAATTTAAATGAATTGAATAAATTGAATGAATTGAATAAATTTAGTTTAGTAGGTTTGAGGTTAAGAAGAACACTCTAAAAAATGTTTGTAAATTTACTACTATATAATGGGTAAAATTTTGTTTAATTTTACGAAAATTCGGTAAATATAAACAAAAAATACGTAAACTTTTTTTGTACACACTTTCATACGCAATAATACACACACAAAGTATTTTTAGACATTATGTGCTTATAAATAAACACATTGTGCCTAAAATTACTATTGTTTTGTTAAATAAAATTTTTACGCACAAAGTTGGTAAATATACTATCCAATAATAGTAATAAATACTCTGACATTTCAAATTGGAAAAAATTGAAAAAAAATTATAAATAATAAAAAGAAAAAGCGAAAACGGATTATTTTTTGTAAATTACAACATTTCCACAAACACATTAGAGTCTGGAAATAGCAACATAAGCATGAAATTGTTTTTGGTAATTATTATTAACGCATGTGGTAGTCTAAACCTCATTTCAAAATTGAAAACGCCGTAAGAGAGACACGACCTACGCAGGAACTACTGGGTGCAATAACTTCTGCTCAACAAAATGCCTTCTTTGCAAGGGAGGCAGTCAACCAACAATAACGGGAGAAAACGCCGTAAGAGAGATATGGCCTAGGTAAAACAACTGGGTGCGATGACTCCTGCTCAACAAAATGCCTTCTTTGAAAGGGAGGCAGTAACCGTCAACAATAACGGGAGAAAACGCCTTAAGAGAGATATGGCCTACGCAGGAACAACTGAGTGCAATGACTCCTGCTCAACAAAATGCTTTATTTGCAAGTTAGGCAGTACTCAATGAATACTGACTTTGTTGAGCAGGAGTCATTGCACTCAGTTGTTCCTGCGTAGGCCATATCTCTCTTAAGGCGTTTTCTCGCATTATTGTTGACATTTATTTCGTATTTTTATGCATGGATTATTATGTGTGTAGAATCAATCGGCTTTGGTCGAGAAACCTATGAGTCAGTGCGAAAATTTTCATTAAAATATTTTCGTATTTACGAGCTGTAGCGTGAGAAAAAGCCAACAATGGGGGTACTTGATCCAAAGATGGATCGACCTCAACCAAAATAGGCTTTCATGGCAATATCTTAATACTTGCGACCTGTAGCTTGCCCATTTTCTGGGGATCTTTATACCAGCACTGGGTCTAAACATAGACCGATTTTAAATAACATCCACAAGCCTTGTTCATGAGCCCATGTGAATCAGTGTACTAAATTTCATCAAAATATCTGGGTATTTCAAACCTTAGCATGCGGAAAAGCCAATTTGAGGGGACCTTTATATGGGCACTAGATCCAAACATGAATCGATTTAAACCAAAATCAATAGTCTTCGTTCTTGGGCCGATATATGTAAGTCGGTGTACTAAATTTCATCACCATTTAATAATTGCAATCTGTAGCGTGCGAATATGTCTATTGTTTGGGGACCTTTATAAGAATACTTAGATAAACAGACAGATGGATGGACTGATTTTCAGATTTTGTCGCCCGGATTTTCCCCAGTAAATAACAGTGCTTTACTTGCAATATTTTCCTTATAATTGAATTTAATATAAAGTTTTATTTAACAAGTGCTTGAATTCATACCTTTAATTCTCTTACGAAAATTCTTTATTTTTTAATATTTATGTGTGAATTGTATTTAGCTACTTCTTTCTGTTTTTTTTTTTTCTACCATAAAAGTGGGCCCCAGAATGACATTAATTCTTGTAGATTTTGCATGCGTGTGAATGTCTGTAATGCGTTTTTAAAGCAAGATATAGTATAAGGTTTTACTTCTTTCTTTTACACTGTTTTTTCCGCAAATAACCATGAATCTTTACAGTTATCTTATGCGGAAATAAACAATGAAAATTATGTGCAGAGTACGAGTATTATAATAAATATTGAGGTTATTTTACGAGTGACAAATGTTTAAGCAGTTAAAATATTGCATGCAATGTTTTTAACACATAATTTTCTTAGATTAACTCTTCTTTTATTCCGGTTTGTTTATTGGATATTTTGCAGGTTCGGCAAAATTAGATAGATAAAACTAAAATAAATAAAACTCATAATCATTAAGTGTCAGTTAAAGTCCCAGTTGGTGGCTAACCAGACAATTGCAAAATCAGACCATGCGCGGTTCCAACAATTAATATAAGGGGAAAAATCATACGCCACCGTAGACAAATACATTGAGTTGGACACTGAGGCGTATGATTTTTCCCCTTATATTAATTGCTGGAACCACGCACGAATCAGGCTAAGGTCCGATTACTGAATATTCAATAACGGTGGATCTCATATGTAGGGTTAACTTTAACTTAAATATTAAACAAAAGAAAATGTCAAAAAATTGTAAACAAAACAACAACAAATTTTTGGGTTAACTAATAGTTAACTCTTAAACCTTCAGTGTGAGACCAACGGTAAGCCACTAACTTTGAATTTAACTGATACGCTGACAATATTTTATCGTTAAAACAACCTAAAATACATATTAAATTAATTGAAAACACAATTAAAAAAAGTACTACTGAATTCTCATTATATTTAAACCATTTTGCTATTTATTTTCAAATATTGTTTAAACAATCCATAAAAGAAATAAAAATAATTGAAAATTCTGTTAAAACAATCATCAATTTTTAACTGAGAAAACGTAAAAAAACGATTTTGTGGTTTGTTTTTTCATATTTGAAAGCTTTTTTGTTTTGTTTGAATTTTCAAAACACTACACACAAAACACACGTTCATATTTTTATTGGCTATGTATGAGTAAAGAATTTCTTGTATTTCGAACTGAAATAATTTTGTATATAAACAAACTATTTTAACAAAAAGGACAACCGAAAATATTTGAAATTTTTGTTTAAAAACAGAAAACAACGAAATAATTATTTTTTCTAAAAATAGAAAACTAAAAATAGAACATTTGACGGAAAATATCAACTCCTACAGACGATACGTATTTTTTTGTAGTTTGTTTTTTAATGACTTGTACAAAAAGTTAAACAATGTGTTTCCATGTATTTTAATTGGTTCTTTAATTGAAAACAAACTTTGCCTATTATTTTTCAAATAAACCTCAATCGGTTATGGAAAATATATTGTGAGTGTACTTTATTAAATTTTAAGTTTTAATTTAAACTTAATTTTAAATACCAAGCTTCTTTTAATAAATTATAATCCTTACATAATAATAAAGTTTGATATACAGTTTCCTTTGGATAATATTGAAAATACCTTAAACACACAAATACAAACTAAACATCCAACATAAACACGTTTTTCATTTTAAAATAATAAAATAAAACAATATCATATTACAGTATATTGAATATAAAAACATACATATTAACATTAACATAGGGTGTTCAAAAAAAGTGAAAGTGCTTTTAATTTCATGAAAATTCCAAAATATCCTAAACTTGACCTTTGACTGAGGAGGGAACGTTTTCCGGTTTTGGTATAGATTTCTGAATTTAATCCTTATAGTTCGGGTTATAATAGTATGAAATATTTTTATTGCAACACAACACTTTGTTTTTGCCAAATTCGCTGAAATAAAATATCTGTTATCGCCAAATGAAAAGGGATATATGAACAATATATGAACAATAGACCGGCTCACAAAAAAAAAAGTAAAAAAAGTCACCCACAAAATAAACCTTGGTTTGTTTTATGAAGACTCCCAAAATATTTCGGGTCTAGCAATGAGATCTCACGAGCTGGACCATTTTTCAAAAACGTATTTTTTTTTAGTTTTTGTGAGAATTTTGCATTTTAGCTAAAGACAGCATACTCAATAGAGCGTATCACCTTACAGGCAAAAAAGAAAAGTGCGCCGTACACTCTCAAATATGAAGTATTTTTGCAAGGAAGTTTCAAAAAAAAATTATTTTTTTTTTCCGAACGTAGGGGGTTGCCATTTTCCATTTTTCGTTATATCTTTGGCATTTGCAGTCGGATCTTAAAGTATGATACATCGATGTTTTTCTCTCGAGGAGGCCACTGCTTTTCTATAAGGGCCATTGAGCTGAAGTATCCCGTTCTAGTAGTTACCCACCAGATCTGTTGCTACCACGCTAATGTCAGAAAATTAAAGCTCGCAAAAAATCATTAAACTTTTGCTAAGGAAGTTTTTCGATAAACCCAGTAGAAATTTTTTTTATATATTGGTTGCCGAACGTAGGGGTCGCCTTTTAATTAATTTTGCAAATTTCGTACTGCAATTTGCATTCGAATTCAGTATGTAGTTGATGTAAGATGAAAACAGAAAAAAATCCATCACGCGTTTTTTGGCGGATTAACTTTTTTTCGCAACAAAAAATTTTATACAATTTTAATAATTATTTAAATTTAGTTTCTAGTAAATTTAAGGATAGAAATGCAACTGAACATAAAAAACCCAATACGCGTTTTTTTTTGGCGGAATTTCTTTTTTTCGGGGAAAAAAACCTATTATAAAACTTTATTTAGGGTCAGCCTATATTTAGACTTTTCTTAAAAAAAATTACAGACACGCGTATTTCGATAAAAAAAATTTATTTAATAATAAACCTACAAAAAATTTCATAAAAAAAATTTTTTTCTAATTGGGGTAGCTCTAAATTTTTATCAAAATTTGGTCGAGAGCACCGTGAAAAATGTATTAAATTTGCAAAATTCTAAAATATATCCACTCAGAGATGATTTACTTGTCAAAAGAAAAGTTTTGGTATCCATATTGCTCTTTTTAGAACATATTGTTTCCACCACATTGAATTTCTGATAAAACGCGGAAAATCGCGAATTTCAAAAAATTCTGAAACACGTGTTCACTTAAATCGTCTATACGATAGATTATGATGTGTAAGTTTGACATTTCAATCACAAATATCTCCGTATATAGGGTCAAAAATTTGTTTTTTCTATAGAATATCCTTGAAAATAGGACATTTCAGGATATGCTTGAACATGTTATATACACCGCTGGATGCGCGTCTACAAAACATTTCATATGATACCCATATTGAGTATGTTGTCTTCAGCTAAAATGCAAATTTCTTACAAAAACTAAAAAAATACCTTTTTCAAAAATGGTCCAGCTCGTGAGATCTCATTGCTAGACCCGAAATATTTTGGAAATCATCATAAAACCAACCAAGGTTTATTTTGAGCGGGCACTTTTTTTACTTTTTTTCTGTCCATATAAGGTGAGTCGGTCTAATGTACATCATACTTGGGACTAGTTAATTGAATGGACCAATTAATTGATGATTTCATTGGCTTTACAATTGACCAATGCCAATGAAATTATTTGGCATTACAATCAAAGCCAATGAAATTGTTTTCAATTGGCATTGCTCAATGTTTTAATAAAAGAACAAATTAAGAAAAAAATTAAAAATTCGCGTATTTCTTATCTTATATTCGCTATTGCGTCAAGTTTACATTACTAGAGGCTGATCCATCTAGACTGACCAGTGTTAAAGAAGAGTGAATGCCAATCAAGTAATGCCAATTAAATTTCAATGCCAATGAAAAATTCCCAAGTACGATGTACATATGTGTAACAAAATATCCCCACAATATTTTATACAAAATATAATTTCAACATAACCTTAAAATGTACACAAACATAAACAGCGCAGAACTAATTTGCACAAATAGATTATACAATATATCAAGTTGTCAAATCAAAAGTGTTTTGATCCGTTTGATATTGTAAATACAAAGTATAAAAAAAAGCAATCCCAGCCAGCAATTTCGGAGCGCTCATAAATAAGATTCTTAAATAGCTCATAGAAATGATTATTGTTTTTTTGAAAACACTCTTTTTTTGGTAGAAAATATGAACCCTCAGAAAACAATCCAAAAAGTTGTCTCTACAATCTAAAAAGCTGTCTCAAAATGAGGGTTCATTTTTCGGACTCAAAGAAGATTCCAAAATTATTTAAATTTTTGAGGAAAATTTCGATTTTATACGTTCTTTTTTCTGAGTCATTTCTGGGTACACAGGGGGCTCTTTTGGACGGACCACTTTCATAGGAAAAAGTGGAAAAATGTTTATGTTTTTGGTGCTCATTTCTGAGTCATTAATGATCATCTTTGTTTGCTGGGATGTAGCATTAAAATGTTACACGAAAATATTTTTTCTCGTTCCGGTAATGCTTAAAAAAAATTTATTTAAGGTGAACATTTAAAAAAAATTTAAAAAACTTTTTGCCTTATGAACGGAAATCAAATGCAGAAATCAAATATGTGTTCGCATTACAACTTATCCCTGCTTTCCCACAAGTTATTTTATATATATATTTTTTTTTTAAGGAAAGCAATACTCAGGCAAATCTTCCTATTAATTAATGTGTTGCTTTCTTTGGAAAGACGATAGAGAAGAGATGAAAGGTGGTAAAAAATGAAAGGCTTTAAATATGGCAATACTGCAATTGCGCGAGATGGTAAGTCTTAGAACAGTTGTTGCACGCCATCTAATGGAGAGTTGGCGAACTTTGTTGAAGCTGTTTATTTAATAGCCCTGTTATATTATAATACTTCGGTGGGATTAAGGGGCACACCGAAGGAGGACGCTGCGATATGTATGAGGGATAGAAAAATCATACACTCATAGAAATAAATCTGTAAAAATAGCAGAAAAAATTACTAAAGATTAGTTAAAAATGATTCTGCAGAAAAAACTGCTACAATTAGGAGATTTTTTTACTATATACTATGAAAATGAGAACAGCAAAATTAAAAGTGTTAAATTTATAGAATTTTAGTTATATTTAGGCTAACTTTAGTTAATTGAAAATAGCAAATTGTGCTGTAAAATCTGCAGAAAGTTTTGGTAAATATTTTTAGACTAAAATTAGCAAAAGTAAACTGTTACATCTACAAAATTTTTGCTATTTTTAAGCTAAATTTAGTTGAATGCAAATAGCAGTCTATTCTGCTAAAATCAGCAGAAATATTTGCTAAAAAATTGTAAACTGCTGCTTTTCTCAATTTTTATTTGCACTTAAAAAAACTTCGAAAATTTGAAATTTTTTGGTGAATTTTTAGGCTACTAATTATTAAGCAAAATTTTTTGCTGATTTTACAGGTTAATTTGCTATTCTACATTTACAAAAATTTAGCTCAAATATAACTAATTTTTTTGCTGTTCCTATATTACTAATATATAGCAATAATAATCTGCTAATTTAGCAGTTTTTTCTGCAGCATCATTATACCCTACACCACTATGTGGTCAGGGTATTATAAGTTTGTCCTGATGTTTGTAACACCAAAAAATATTGGTCGTAGACCCACCTTATAGTATACCGATCGGTTCAGAATTTTTTTTATTTCGATTTAACGATGTCCGTCTGTCCGTCCGTCCGTCTGTCTGTCTGTCCATGCAATCTTGTGGCACTCTACAGGTCGCAACTATTAAGATATTTTGATGAAATTTGGTACGCGGACCTATGTTGGCCCAAGGACGAACAAGTTTGATTTTGGTGAACATCGGTCCATGTTTTGACCTAGTGCCCATATAAGGGTCCTACCAAAATTATACTGTTTATACGCTGCAGGTCGTAAATATTAAGATATTTTGATGAAATTTGGTACACAGACCTACATTGGCCCAATAACGTAGCCTATTGATTTTGGTGAACATCCGTCCATGTTTAGACCTAATGCCCATATAAGGGTCCTACCAAAATTATACTGTTTATACGCTGCAGGTCGCAAATATTAAGATATTTTGATGAAATTTGGTACACAGACCTATATTGGCCCAATAACGCAGCCTATTGATTTTGGTGAACATCAGTCCATGTTTAGACCCAGTGCCCTTATAAGGGTCCCACCAAAATTATATTGTTTATACGCTGCAGGTCGCAAATATTAAGATATTTTGATGAAATTTGGTACATAGACCTATGTTGGCCCACGGACGAAGCCTATTGATTTTGGTGAACATCGGTCCATGTTTAGAACTAGTGCCCATATAAGGGTCCCCCAAAATTGGCTTGGTTACAAACTGCAGGTCGCAAATATTAAGATATTTTAATGAAATTTGGTGCGCTGACACACATTATAGAAAATTTTGACACAAGCCCCATTTTAACCCATTCGAATTTCGGATCCAAACAATACACCAGACTGGTGTAGGGTATTGTATAGTCGGCATGCCCGACTTTAACCTTTTTACTCGTTTTTAACTAATTTTTAGTAGTTTTAACTAAATTTTGTACGGACTTTTTTCTATTAGTGTAAATATTATTTTTTGCAAATGATATTTCTGTCGCTGGGGATCGAACCCGCAACCTTGTGTGAAAGAGTCCAACGTGCTAACCATGACACCACAGTGCTAACCATGACACCACAGTGCTAACCATGACACCACAGTGCTAACCTTACACCGTTTCTATCAGGGCGATTTTTTTAAGCGTGTAATTCGGCGTTTTTAGAAATTTTCACTTTTAACGACATTAGTAGCGAAAAATTAAAAATGGTCAAAATTTCGGATCACCGTTAATATAGCGAGTATACAAAAACCTAAATAAAAAAGCTTTTAATTTTCTCCTAATATGTAATAAGTTTGTTAAATAATTTTATATTTTTTATTTTAAAATGGGATTAAAAGTGCTCAATGTATTGACATGGTCGCCATAGAAATGATATATCTGAGCTTAAATGTATTTAGGTTAATGCTCTTAACAAATCAAAGCGGTATTGAGCAATTTCTAACTCATTTTTAATTTTTTCAAAAGTTTTCGAATCTACCCTGAATTGAAAATTTGAAGAAAATTTCTAGTTAATGCAGATTTACCCCTCAATTCATAAATGCTTTGTAAAGTTATAGCAGGTTTACAAAACGTTATTTTCATACAAAATTTGTTCAATAAACCTCCAATAATTTTACAAAGCGTTTATGAATTTAGGGGTTAGGATTTAGGTAGCAAAATTGATTAGTAAATGTTGTATTTCTAAGGATAAACTTCAGAAGAGAACAATTACAGCATCCTTGCTGTGTCAAGTCAAATATCTTTGAGCACCTACCGTCATTATTATACTCAAATTAAGGGCCTGTTTATGTATTACGAAAATGGTCTAAACCACCAAAATTGACAATTACTTTCGTTAAAAATACAAAATCAAATTTTCGTAATAATTAAAAAAGAAAAAAAACAGTATGATTTAATGGTTCAAATTTGAAAAATTTGTTAAAAACTAAAAATTTTAAAACATCCATTTCTCAAAAACGATCTAGTGAATACATTTTTTCAATGGTCCTTCAAAAATTTAAACGAAAAGGATTTTGAATTTGGAGCTTAAAGATTTGGCTGATACCAGCCGCAGACAAAATATCTCAAAAATTCAAAATCGATTCTCCCTAATTTGTATGTAAGTATTAGTACAGAGAATATCTAAATTTATACAAAAAAGTACATATTTACATACTAAAATATAAAGGTTGTTCATAAGGGGTGTGCTATCTGTTGTATCGTTGTATCGTCCTAACAAAAAACAGAGTTGTTAAATTTTTTATTTGTGTTTAACAAAGATTTTCTATTCAGTTTTCTATCTGTTAGCACACTCAAACATAAGACATTAAACATACGTAAAAATGTCGTATCATGCTATTCTCAAATGTTGTATTTTTTCAATTTAATTTTTAACAACTCTGTTTTTTGTTAGGACGATACAACGATACAACAAATAGCATACCCCTTGTGAAAACCCTTATACATAAATAAATACACATTACCTCTGAATATCTATACCTACTTTATATTGTGTAGTATATTTACATGTATGGCAGCTTTAGACAATATTAGCATATTTGTATGGTATTAAAAATTCCATAAAAGAAAAAAACAAATATATAAAAGAAATAAAATTTGAATGAAAAACAATGAAATTTAAGAGAACTGTGTTCAAAAATTATCTTGAGTTTTGTTGGAACAAGTGTAACATATTTTAAACAAAGTAAAAATCATAGTTAATATTCTCAACATCATTTCTTAACATGTTAAGTTCATTGAAATTCTAATTCAAACAAGTCAGAGTAAAATTTTTCAATTCCTAAGGATTTGTTGTAAAATACAAAACCCTCCTAGCAAAATTTTCTATTTAAAGAATCGCTCTAACACCGATGGTTTTTGTTTAAAATTATACCAAAAGCAACTCCAAAGTAGTATATATTCCCCTAGAATCAGTTCTGGAACTAGTTCCATTGAAACCGTTCAAGGGCAACCAGATGCTGAATTGTTATATTTGATAACCGATAGTTAATAATTTCTTGGCTACTTTTCCTTTGTAACCCTCTCTACTGTAAATTCTAACACCGATGATTGTCAAAAAAAAAACAATCGCTGCTATAGCAACAAAGTGGAACCGGTTGTCCTACATCAGTTTGGGAAGTAGTTTTAGAACAGATTGTAAAAATATCCTGGAATGTTGAGGTCATTTAAATTCTTTTTCAAACGCATCACAGCATAATTTTCTATTCCAACGAATCGGTTGTAGAATGAATACTTTTCCTTTGTAACCCCTTCTACTGTCGATTCTAAAGCCCGAACCAGGTAATGAAAATGCCAGTGGACAGTGACCTGTGCTGTCAAACTTTTTTCTTGAATTTTGCGAAAACTATTTAATATTTTTAAAATTTTTTATTGCATTTTCTTTGAAGACTGCGGTTCTGATGCAGTTGATTTTATTTTCAAATTGTTCCAAAAGCACCTGCAAAGTAGAACCGCTTCAATTGCAACTAGTTCTAGCACTGATTCTACGTCAGTCTTTTAAATGATCAGGTGTCTCGCACTTCCGCTACATATTTTTTGGCAAAATAATTTATTCGGCACTTTTTGATATTGTCTAAAACTAAAAAAAACAAAAAATCATTAAAACAAAGTTCAGATTTTTCTCGAAATCCGCTGAACTCAATAAGCTGACGCCATCAAATTAATTAGAGGATATCTGTCATATTTGCGAATATTATATAATAAGGTATACTTAATAAACCCGTAAATTATAAGCCCAAATTTTTTTTAAATTTATTTTAAAAAAATTTTCAGATATATTAAATTGTAGTTCTGAAAACTATAGTGAAATACACATGCCCTTTTTGGTATTAAATTCTAATGGCTTAATGATATATGAATTAAAAAAAAATTTATTGCCCAGATTACTTACGAATTTAAAAAGCACAAAAGTTGTGCTTTTATAAAAAAAAATTATAAATCATTTAAAATTTGGCCTCACAACTTGTTGTATAGCTCATTTAATGTTTTTTCCGATTTATTTATACTCTGGCATAAAACGCAATGATAAATAGAAAACCTTTTATAAAAATGAGAAAAAAAAAGGAAATTTACCCCCATATAATTTATTTTCCCAACTTGATGACGAATGAGCCAACACTTCCCGATATGCGATCATTCTGATTTTTCCCTCAATACATTTTATATAAACAGGATCGACAAAATGAGGACCACTCTAGTATACAGCTAAGAATATTATTCATGCGTAAAGCTACACTCAGGTAAGTAGTATTTTTTAAATATAGTTGCAGTGATCTTTAGATAAAGAATATTTTAAGTGCAGTAAATATCTTCAGCTCTTCTAATTAATGTAAACAACTGCCAGTTTTATTGTCTGAACTAAGAACGATTTTTGTCTTAAAATGTTTTTTTTTTTGTCTTAAAAAGTTTGATTAAAAATTTTTGCTTTATATAAAATTTAATAAAAAAATTTCTGCTTTATATAAAATTTAATAAAAAAATTTCTTTCTCAGTTTTGACTATAAAACTGACTAAGAGTTTTTGAATGCATAGTTTCAATTATAGTCAAGAAAAAGTAACAAATTTACTTCTCCAAAAAAGAGCATATTTGTGTTTAATTTTTTCCAAAAACACTTCCAAAAAATAATATCAGTTATAGTCGAATTTTGAATTTTTATAAACCGCATACTTTTTGACAAATTTATGTGGGTATATATGAAATAGGTATATACAGTGTGGGACAAAACATACTGAATCAAAATACCATGTTTAATACGTTGAGTGTAATTTTAAAATAAACTCTCATATTCATATACTGCGGTCGCTAATCGGTAGATGGCATTCTACATTTAATAAAAAAAAACTAATATCTTTTTTTTGATCGAATTAAGAAAACTATGGAATAAGTATTAAGACCCATACGAATTTTTGTTGTAACATCCCTTAAAAATATTAATTTAGTAGGTTTTTCTCTAAAAACTATTAACACATTAATTTGCAAATCAGACTAGATCTTGTATTTGTCTTTTTCTATGGATAGTAGACAGTACCGCAAAAAAAAGTTCGCCGTACACCCTCCAATATGAAGTATTTTTGCAAAGCAATTTGAAAAAAAAATTTTTTTTTGCCAAACGTAGGGGTCGCCTTTTTCAATTTTTCGTTATAGCTTCGGCATTTAAAGTTGGATTTTTAAGTGTGATATATCGATTTTTTGCCTCGAGGAGACCAGTGTTTTGCTATAAAGGAAAAATCCAATGAAAAAAAATTTAAAAAGGCGACCCCTACGTTCGGCAACCAATATATAAAAAAATTTCTACTCGGTTTATCGAAAAACTTCCTTAGCAAAAGTTCAAAGATTTTTTGCGATCTTTAATTTTCTGACATTAGGGTCATACATTAGGGTCGTAGCAACTGAAATCTGGTGGGTAAGTACTAGAACGGGATACTTGAGGTCAATGGTCCTTAGAGCAAAAAACTGGTCTCCTCGAGAGAAAAACATCGATGTATCATACTTTATGATTCGACTGTAAATGCCAAAGATATAACAAAAAATGATGACCCTTACGTTCGGCAAAAAAAGAATTTTTTTTAAACCTCCTTGCAAAAATACTTCATGTTGGAGGATGTACGGCGCACTTTTTTTTGCCTGTACCTTGCCGCTCTAATGGACAGGCTTCATCACTGATTTTCCATTAAATTGTATTATTATTTTTTACATTTTATTGTCAGCTTTTCTCTATATGATAATTTTTCAACAACCCGTCGCACAGTGCTTTGATCCCTTATACCGATTGGACAAAAATAGAAGGAGTGGAGACAGAGTTTTGAAATTTGGTATACTGACATAGAACTCTTTAGTTAAGAAAAATTTAATTTTTTGAAATATCGGGCCAAGGACACGCCCACCTCCCATAGGTCCTAAAATTTAAAAATATTATACTAGCTACATAAATGGACATAAAATTACAAAAAGTATCCATTGAGATGCACATAAAACTGGAAACGTTTGTTTCAGTTTTTGTCAAAATCGAAGCAAGGACTCTTAGTCCTGCCATATATCCTTTATTTTCAAATCTTTATAAAACCTGTAAAAATTATCCGATTGCGATGAAATTTAGCAGGTGAATTGATGTAGGGTCAAGCCATATTTCTGCCAAATTTGGGTAAAATCGATTCATTAATAAAAAAAAATGCCTTTCACAAAAATGGGTTTAAACGCTTAAAATGATTTTTGTAAAAAATTAAAAATTAAATAGGATTAAAATATGAAACTATGTGAATCCTCCATTTAGGTATTTTCAGCGAACTTATGTAAAACACTACGAGGAATATTTTTGTGTAACATTTTAACCTTCTAACTCTTCAATTAAAGGAACTTTTTTGGCCTCTTTTTAAAACGGACAAAAACGACCCGTAAGTTGAATAGTTAGAGGGTTAAAATGTTCCGCAAAAATATTTGTCACGAAATTCTACTATAAGTCTTTGAAGACATCAGCATTGAAAATTTAACTTAAGTGCCAGTAATAAGTAAAAACTTAAAATGTGTTTAACCGGCAAGCCCGCCTCCAGGCGGGGTATATTAAATTGACCAGAAATGCGCCAAACGAGTATTTTATAATAAGAAATTATGGTTTTTCAACAGAAAACTAAATTTACTAAATTTTTTGTGAATATTTTTTTGTATACAGTCCACGGTTTGAAAGCGAGAAAGTGTCAAAAACAAAATTTCGTAAAATTTCGAAAATTTAATATTTTAAAACAATCATAATTTTCAAAAATCTTAAAAATATTTTTAAATCGAGTAAAACAATTGAAAATGACCACAAAGTAAGATTGAAGTTAGAACTATTCAAAAAGTTCCCTACTTTGGTCCAAGGACACACAGGATATCATATCCCGATACATTTAAAGAACATCGCCTTAACTCGAAAACGAATGGACGGATTTTTCTGAAATTTGGTAAAAATAATATATTTGGTATAA
Source organism: Leucophora obtusa (assembly GCA_949987735.1). Taxonomy (NCBI): domain Eukaryota; kingdom Metazoa; phylum Arthropoda; class Insecta; order Diptera; family Anthomyiidae; genus Leucophora; species Leucophora obtusa. Next base: position 330,375,073 of record OX465295.1, on the reverse strand, counting down.
GTAGTAAAGCTCACAATTTTGAATAATATATATCGGAGTTGTGGTGCGTTTACGCTCAATTTCGCAGTATTCGAAAAACGAAAATCGCTACATCCTCTTAAGTAACAACACAAAAAATTTAATTTTTTTATTGCAATTACATTTTGGTAAGAGAAATAATTTATGCTTAAACCTAGTAATTTTTATGCACTGGTTTTCGAGATTCACCCTTAAATTATTTTGGCCCATATCGCCTAAAGTATGCAACGAAAAAAACCATAGTAGAAGAACTTATTGTTTACTTTCCGTGGGGAACATATGGTATAAATTTTATTGCAAAAAAGCTTAGGCCGGTTAGAGGGTTAGGGTTATTTCGTACTTATATAGAGTTCGTGCTCAAATGTACCACAAAACTGGATTTTAGGGAGAAACCATGGAAATTTTCCATTTCAGGTAGTAGGATATTCAGCGAACTTATGTAAAATACTACGAGGAACATTTTTGTGAAACATTTTAACCCTCTAACTCTTTAACCTACGGGTCTATTTTGTACCTTTTTAAAAAGAGGCAAAAAGATGTTCCACAAAAATATTCCTCGTAGTGTTTTACAAAAGTTCGCTCAACATATCCTATACCTAAAATGAAAGGTTCACATGGTTTGAATACTAAGCACTCTTAAATGTGTGAAATTTGTGTAAAAATCATGAATTTAGGCATTTCAAAAAATCCATTTTTTTTAATTTGTGGTCAAAAATAGTAACTAATTTTTTAATGATCTATTATACAACAGTATAAACTTACAAAAAAAGGATAAAAAAATATTTAATTTTATATAATTTTTTTTTATACTCCATCAAACCTAAGAAGTTTTTGGATTTTCAACAAAAAAAAGTGTTTTTCGGAGCAATAAAAAATAATTGTTTTGTAAACATATGTATATTAAAATCCATGTTTTAATTTAACTACAAATATATTGAAGTAGTTAAAACACAAATGTTCGAACACGTTTTTAAAAATATGTATTTTTGAGAATTATTTTCGTGAAACAATTAAAACCCATTTTTCTGTTAAGTCATTTTTGCATAAAATTCTCTATGAATTTAGCGCCCTCTCTTGGCGGCAAAAGCAATCACACCAAATATTGTTTTTCACATTTGTTTGAGTTACTTTTTTGTCTTTAAAAAAATCCTTCTTTAATCACAATTTGAGACAAAAAAATTTTTGTTTTATCTTCTAAACTCCTCCGATAGGAAAAAAATCTATGAATTAGTTACATTGCATTCAAGGCCTTACTTGGGTTAGATGGCTAAGCTGTAGCATCCCTCCCATCGTTTTTGATTCACTTTCTGAACGTCAGTTGGTATAATTTTGGAAGACGATTTATTCAAAATTCAACAAAAAAAAGTAAGTAATATTTCAACGAAACACTTGAGTAATTAAAAAAAAAAATTATCTTTGTTGTATTAGTCAAGTCTATTTTATCACTATCTGTGATTTTCATATTATTTCTTTCTCTAAATAGTTGAAATAAAAGGCATTTAAATAAAACACAGCATTTTATTGGAAGTAGAATGTCAATCTACCATTAGAATAACACCCAAAGGAGTAAACATGGTATTTCTGTCTAGCTATGTTTTGGCCTACACTGTATGTGTGTATCAGTGTGTTTCTAAATAAAGCTGGAAGATATGTTTTGTCTCTTAAGTATTTTTATTTTCTTGGTTGCTAATATAAATACATTTTACACATAGTAAAAATACCATGAAATAAAATAGAAAACAAGGAAAATTTAAAGATTATTTAATGCTGTTTACTAAACTGTTTTTGTTGTCAAACAATGTTGTAATTTTTATATTGTCTTTTAAGATTTGGAGCAGAAGTAATTTCGTATATTACACTAGTTAAAAAAACAACATATTTTTTCGTTCACTAAAGCTGAAATTTCTTTAACCAACAGTTAAATTTAAAGTGTATATGGGAAACAGCAACAAAAATCATAGGGCCAGTTTTATAATCACAACTAAGAACAAAAGTTTAGGAACGAGTTTTATAATCTTGTTTAAATTTTAGCCAAGTCAGAATATTTCAAAAAAAAATTTCTTACTTAAGTATTATTTAAGGTAAATATCATTCTTAGGTTTGACTATAAAACCGACCATAAGTTAAAGTTTTAGTAAGTACTTAGCTAATGGGAAATCCTAACAAAATAGCAGAAAAAGCTACCAATAGAAATGGCCTTCCAGAAAAAAAGCTACTGATATTAGTAGATTTTTGTTGCTAAATACTGGTAAAATAAGAAAAGAAAAAATAAAACTGTTGAATTTACAGAATTGCAGTTATATCTGAGTTAACATTTAGTTAATTGAAAACGACAAATTGCACTGCAAAATCTTCACAAAATTTTAATATTAGTGCACAAAAAATAGCAAAAACAAACTGTTAAATCTACAAGTTCTTTGTTATTTTAAGGTTAATTTATGTTATATTCCTGATAAAACCAAAAGAAATGTTCAATAAATTCATAGTTTGTAAACTGCTGATTTCAGAAAGCTAGATTTTTATTTGCATTAAAAAAAAAGTTGAGAATAAATCTCATCCATGTAAGGCCTAGAATGCAAAGTAACTAATTCGGAGGAGATTGGAATATAAACAAAAATCTAAAAATATAATGTAGGTTTGAGGTTAAGAAGAAGAATACACATTTTTTCAAAGTTATAGACACATTATTAATTTGCAAATCAGACTAGATCTAGTATCTGCCTTTTTTATGGACAGGCTTCATCAGTGATTTTCCATTAAATTGTATTATTGTTTGTATTTTGTTGTCAGATTGTCTCTATATAATAATTTACTCTCAGAAGTGATCAAACAGACATACTAAAATTCTACTTTAGATTTTTTTGTTTATCTTTTTATCTCCTCTTTGTCACCTTTTTCACAAATGTTGCCACACTGACGTATGGTTTTTACGTACAAGTGCAGGCAATTTGTGTATATCGGAGACGGACTGCCAGCAGGGAGGGCATTTTTATTTTTCTAGTAAAGTGTTGTTTTTTCAAACGCGTCATATAGACCAAATGCAATTAATAATTTAATTAATATGCATTTTTATTAATTTTAATTAAGTAGGTTTGAGATTAAGAAGAAGAATAAAAATTTTTTGAAAGTTATAGACACATTATTGATTTGCATTTGAATTAATTGAAATTTGAATGTTTGTGTTGATTCCCTACGGGAAATTTTAACAAACTGTCACCGAACTGGCCCCTTTATATGAAATAGACTGGTCACTTTTACATGGCGTTGTCATAGGAGGTGGAAATTTACCCCTTGTGACATGTCACAAGACAAATCGCAGGACAGGTCCCTGAACTTTGTTTTTTATGAGAGTTCAGTAACCTGTCCTAGGATTTGTCTTGTGACATGTCACAAGGGGTCAATTTCCACTTCCTATGACAACGCCATGTAAAAGTGACCAGTCTATTTCATATAAAGGGGCCAGTTCGGTGGCAGTTTGTTAAAATTTCCCGTAGGGTTACTTCTGAATAAAAACAACAAAAACTACGAATTAGTTACATTAAATTCAAGGCCTTACTTGGGTGAGATCGTTAAGTGGTTGTATCTTAGTATAGTTACGTTTGTAGTGTAAGAATAGGCGCATGTGTTCGAATCCTATAGCCGACGGGTTGTTGAAGAAATTATCATATAGAGACATTCTGGCAATAAATATATAAACAATTAATACAATTTAATGGAAAATCGTTCATCAAGCTTGTCCATACAAAAAGGCAGAAACTAGATCGAGTCGGAATTGAAAACTAATGTGTTTATAATTAAAAAAAAAATATTCCTTATCTTAGCCTCAAACCTACTAAATTAGAATTCTGTACAATATATTTAACAGTTTTATGTTTGTTATTCATATCTTACTAAAATTTAACAATAACAATCTGCTAGTTTCAGCAGTTTGTCTACAAGTTAATTTATAACTAATTTTTAGTACTTTTAACTAAAATTTTTACAAATTTTTTCTATAAGTGTATTAATTTGTCAGAAACCCTTTGACTATAAAATTCATAATTTTATTTTATTTTGTAAAATTTGGCAATGGTAATTTATTTGTTTTAGACCCTAAAATATTTAAATATGCATTTTTGTCCATCTTGATTAACCCTAAACCGTTTCTGTGTATGCCTCAAAAAGATACATTCCGTGTAAAACATTTTTTGTGGAACTTGGCGAAATTTCCCTGAAACAAAATCACCGAAAGCTTCTTTTGGTTAATAGAACTATGCGACCCTGTACCGAGATCTTAAAGTAAATACTTAAATTGCTTTATGCAATGACTCTGATTCCACTAAACGGCTTCGGCAACTCGCTACTTAGAATGATAATATATGTAGGTCTCAGGAAATTCTGGCTGTGCACTGTGGGCCAGGATCGCCGTTTTTTGAACAAAAGTACAATTCAGGTAAAGGGAAAATATGTTTATATGTTCAAAATCTAGAATTGTTGAATATTTTGTGAGTGAAATATTGTATCATTGTGGTTACTCGTTGTTAGTTGGCTAGAGTTCAAAGTCAAAGTTTTTTTAATTTTGTGACATTTTTTATTTTATAATGATACAATAAAAAAATCATAAATAAACATTAATTTGTTCCAAAAACAATCTCAAAATATAAAACTGAAACTAGTTCTCAAAAAAAAATAGAAACCTGATAAGTATTTACGAAAAAAGTAACAATATTATTAATTTTACCTCAAAAATATGGGTTTTTTGAAAATCCTAAATGTTCCGTTTGCGACCGTTCATAAATTTTTGTGATTTTACCCTTTAACTGAAAAAGTACCTTCAGATCTCGCTTATTTCCAGCATTCCAGAGTTTTAGTAAAAACTAAAAATAGCACTAAAAATTACCTTAAATGAAGGTTTTGATTTTCTAACACATACTAGGCTGCTAAAGTCCAGGTTTGTGGGACATGTAACGATTCCCGACCAGTCAGGCTACCAGCTAAGGGACAGGGCTACCTAATAGTTCCGGCTGTGCTCGTCGTTGGGAGTGTGTTCTTGTCCCATCGCTGATACTATCGAATCGAAGATATAGAATTTTAATTTAGGTAGCAAGATTATAAAACAAAACACAAAATAAAAGAGATATTCCCAGAAACTAAACTTGTCGATGGTCAATTTTAATTAACAATAGATCTTCAAGCTAACCGGCGTCTAAACCCACCCTACCATGTTGGCCATTGCGCATAGTTTCTATAGCCAACCCGAAAATGTACCCTAATCTACCTACCTAGGACTTCACTTTTCGTAAATAAAAAAAATTTTAAAGTTTCATTTTAAATTATAATCAATTAATTATTAATTTTATTAAAATCATTTGAAATAACAAAAAAAATTAAAAATTGGTAGAACTAATCACAATTTAGAATTAAATTAATTGAAGAAAATAAATATTTAAAAATTGTAAATAAAATTAGGTATTTTGTAAAATTAAAATTTAATTAACCATTAAAATTATAAAAAATTTAAAAAAAATTTTTTTTTTTAAGTATTTTAATTTATTCTATTCATAAAGAAATTTAAATTTAGTTATATTTTCTTTCTATTTATTATTAATTTAAATTATAATTCCCATTGTAGAATTTCCCATTAATTATTCAATAAACTGTTTAATGGCAACTCTGAACTATAATTGTAATAAAATTATATTTCGAAACTAAAATACTATTTTCTTTTTATGAATGGAATAAAAATTATTTATTGGTAATAGTGAGAATAAAAAAATTTCAAAGTTGAATTTAAATTTAACACATAGTTATTATATGAAGGAGGGAAAAGAAAACGAAAATTTCCATTATGTCAATGGTATCAAAAAACATAGGAGAAATTATGAAGTTTGAATTATAATTTTATTTAAATGTACTTTAATCGTGTGAGTGTTTAAGTGTGTATAATAAAAATAGTAAAACAATTTCGCACTTACATTTACTCTCTGTCTGCTGGCGCCTGGAGACGATTGAGATTTTTGCTGCGTACAATACTTATTAACCTATTTTTAAATATACGTATGTGATTGTATTGATTTCCCCTCAGAGAGCGGAAATCATTATGGCGGAAATTAGAATTAATAGGGGTATTATTAATGAATGTATGAGTTCTAAATGAATATAGACAATGTAGATTAAATGTGAGAATGAATTGGCTGTTAGTAAAGTGTGAAGGAGTGAATGAGATAGTAAAAAAAATATTATTCAAAACAATGTGTTAGGGTGACTCGCTAACCACAAAATAAATACAATGTACGTTAAATAAAAAAATTAAATTAAACAAATGAAATAATTATTACAAACAAAAAAATTTATCGAAACCCGTTAATTCGAAATTTATGTTTCAATTAATAGAATCACGAAAATCAATGAAGCAACAATTGTACCAGGAATTAATACGTTATATAAAAAAACTAAATTATCTAAATCAAATTGTTCAAATTGTAAAATTTTTCTCTTTTTTGTTTTTTTTTTTTTTTTTTTTTTTTTTTTTGAAAACAGAATGTACTATCCACCCTACTGTTAAGTCACTTGGCCACTTTCAAAAGAATAGAGATGTAACACAGAGTAACAATAAAACAACACTATACATACAACCACTATTTCCAATATTCCCCAATAATCATATCCCAATTTCAGCAAAGATAACAAAAACACAGACTCCAAATCTTTGTATTTTGAAATTTCAGCGTAAAGTTGATTAAAGCTTAAAACTTTTCTATGATGATTGTAGAAAACTTCGTATGATTTTATTATATCCTGTCTTACAGGAAAACAGACAAAGGGGAAACAGAATAGAGTTCCACAACTAAAGCCGTAAATGTAGGGGAAAACCAAACCAACACTAAAAGTTTAAATTCCAATTAGAATACATATAAATATTAAAAAGCAAAATAAAACAAACCAACCAAAATCTTCAACAATATATAGAGCAATAAATTGACCAAGTTTCTCCAAAAGAATTTTCTGATTTGATGCCAGAATTTATACCATTTATTTTCTTTTTTTTCTTATTTAAAATTGCCGAACAAAACTTATAAACTGTTTCACAATAAATGAGAAAATTTTCTAATATCACAATGAAAATTTTTTTCCTTCTTTTTTTAAATGTATTCAAAAGCCAAATCGATTAAAATGAAATAATTTCGATAATAAATTTGATTTCAAAAGTATTTTCAAATTAAATACACTTAACAAAATTCTGATGTAAATTAAATCGACATCACAGACATTTGAGTGACAATTATGAATAAGTACGAAATTAACCCTTAAACACATTTTAAGTCTTGACTTATTTCTGGCATTGAAGTTAAATTTTCAACTTCGATGTCTCCACAAACTTATAGTAGAATTTCATGCCAAATATTTTTGCGGATCATTTTAACCCTCTAACTCTTCAACTGGGTAGTTTTTTACACTTTTTAAAAAGGGCCAAAAGATACCCATTAATTGCAGAGTTAAAGGTTTAAAATGTTCTACAAAAGTGTCCCGCTTAGTGTTTGTCATAAGTTCGCTGAACATATCCTATACCTAAAATGGAAGATTCACATGGTTTCCTATGCCGATTCACAATAAACATTTTCAAAATAGGGGAAATTTTAACCCCCCAAAAACATAGGGCCAGACGAAAACTTTTAAAAGACCGATACAGTTATATTTTTCTTTGGTCCCTCTGCCAGAATTAGTTGTCATCAGAACCTTTTTTTTTTGTACAGTGTAATTTATTTTCCAACACATAACAATTTTAAATTTATGGCCCCCATATTGGATCCGCCATGTTGAATTTTTAAAATTTGATTTCAGATTCGTAATCTGCTACCCAAAAACTTCCCCTGGTGGAAATTTAAAGTAAATCAGACGACATAAGAAATTTAATGAAAAAATTATTTGTCGCCATATTGGATCCGCCATTTTGAATTTCAAAATTTTAATTTCAGATTTTTAATCAGCGGATCCTAGACCTATATAATTGATTATATTACGTCCATTATAATAAAAACTTAAAATTAATACGCCGCCATCTTGGATCTGCCATTTTGAATTTTATATTTTTTATTTCAGATTCATGATCAGCAATAACCAAACCCCCCTTTGTGATATCTTTTAGTCTCATATACTCAATATTCTAGTTTTGGCCAAAATTCGATTATGCTGGCCCACTGGGCATTGGTTGCAGTTCCTCCAAATCTCGGTAGCTCTGTCATTGGTTCGATATTTTTAGGTTTTGAACTACAACTAGTAAATAGTTCTACGTAAGCCACGAGAATAATCGGCAGGTGAATGGCGTTAACTCTGGAAACACGATAAAATGTTCTAATTATGATTGGTAATTCCCAGTGTAGAAACGGTAATGACATATCATTATTATTTGGACTACCAGTAATGACACCCACTTACCTTCTGTATTATTTTAAAACATATAATAATGAGTTACTGATAATGACTTATTTTTATCATTATTTCAAATAGAAAATAATTTTTTAGGTTTTTTTGAAAATTTTTTGAAATCTATTTTTAGACTCAATATTTTTTAAACACTGGTAAGGATATATGTAACCACATATTTTTTGATTTTTTGTATGTTGGCGAGTAAGCTTACTTGTATGCAGCAGGTCAATTATGTTTTTATCTATTAAATATTATATGTCGATATAGCTCAGATGGTAGAGCTATTGACTGGCAATCTGTAGACCCAGGTTCGATTCCCGCACCAGCAAATTTTATTTAAAAAAAAAAAAATACAATAAAATATATTTTTTTTTATAGAATTTAGGTTTTTGAAAATCTATTTTTAGACTCATTATTTTTATCAGTACTGGTAAGCACATAGGTAACGATATATTTTTTGATTTTTCGTATGCTGGTGTGTAACCACAACACATTATTTTTCGCGACATCGCCATATAAAGGTAATAAGAAATGTAATAACAAAAGTAACTAGTTACCATTACCAAGTATGTAGTTACATAACCACATATCTGGTAATGATTTTCTACACTGGGTACCATTGAATTTATCAATATTATATTTGCATTCCAGAAACATAGTTAATAATGACAAAATAAAATTGCAAATATATCTTTGTTAGGTGGGAAAATATGGCTCATATACAAACATTATAATGTTTTGCCTGGAAATATACTATGTATAACTAGCGGGCGCAGCCCGCTACGTTGTTAGCGTGCCTTAAAGGTTAAGGGGGGGGAGGGCTACGCCCTCCCCCCGGGGGGCTGCGCCCCCCACAATTTTTATTAAATTCGTTTTTTTTATTTAAAGTTTTTTTATTTAAAGCCTTCACCCAGCCACCACAAATAAATAATTCTGCACAACAATGGGTTTAAATTAAATAAATATTTGATCACTTTTGCTCATGAGAGTGTATTGTTAGTAATGAATCCATAATAATTTGCAATATACGTGTGTATGTCAAGATAATTTGGTAAACTGCGAACTTAGGTAGATGACCCGTAAGTAGTTTTGTTCATTTGTGTTTTGAATGAAAATAAATAACGTACAGCAGGGTTGAAAAGCATTTTATAATATTAAAAATAGCGGGCAAAGCTACGTTGTTAGCGTGTCTTAAAGTTTTTTTTTTAATTCCAGTTTATGTAAAGGTAGATCTGGCAATTCAAGTAAATTCACAAATTCAGTTGGAAAATTTACTGCGTCGGTTTCTTCCACCGGTGCTTCGTTACATGAAGTTTAAATATCGGAATATATAAGTTCCATTCCTTTTCTAAGGTTTTTTCTCTTTCAGAAAATTTGTTTAACTTTTTGGAGAGTATGTTTCAATGCTACATAAGTTTCATATTCCGTTGATAGTGTTTGAACAGGTAATTCCCTCTTCCAATCCATTTCCATTGTCTATAATTTCAATTCCACTCGTTCAACGTTTATATCCATTTCATTCCACTTGTAGTGTTTCAATCCCACTCGTTTCCTATTTAGTTTCTTAATTTTAGTGTTTCATATACACTTGTTCTTTAAGTTTTAGGTTTCTAGCTAAAGACGCAGACGTTAAGGGGGGGGGCAATTTTCCCCTTTTGAACCACCATTTTTACCACGTTCCTGTCCAAAGCCCTAGAAATGCCTTGTCGATAAGTTAGCCCATACTCCAAGGAAAACATATTATATATTACAGGTTTCTAGCCGAAGGGTTCGGTTAGGCCATCAAGGGGGAGAATTATTCCGTTTTTACCCCTCCCGGTAGGAATTTCCAAAAATTCCGTCTTAGAGGACGTCTGCGTTGGAGGAGGAACCTACTACATACATAATTTTAGGTCTCTATATCCAGTAGTTTGGCCAGGCCGTCAAGGGGGAAGTTTTTTTCCTTTTTACCCCTCCCGGTATGAATTTCCAAAAATACCATCTTAGGGGACGTCAACGTTGGAGAAGGAACCCAATTTAAGATCCCTTGTTCCAGCAGTTTGGCCAGGCCGTTAAGGGGGAGACTTTTCCTGTTTTTGACCCTACCTGTAGAAATTTCCAAAAATCTCATCTTAGCGGATGTCTACAATAGAGGAGGAACTTTAATACCAAATTTCAACTTCCTACCTCCAGCGGTTTGGGCAGGCCTTTAAGCGGCACTTTTCGCTTCATTAATCCCCATTTTTGCAATGTCCCTGTCCAAAAAGCACCTTCTCGGTAAGTGAGCACATACTCCAAGTAACATATGTTTTACATTTCAGGTTTCTAGCCAACTTTTACTATTTGTGCCCCTCTCGGTAGGAATTTCCGAAAATCCATCGACAGGGAATTCCAGCTTCCTAGTTCCAGCAGTTTGAGTAGGCTGAGAGGAACTTAAGTACCGAATTTCAGCTTCCTAGTTCCAGCAGTTTGGACAGGTCGTTAAGGGGCAACTTTCCCTTTTTGAGCCCCCATTTTATAACGACCCTGTCCAAAATTCAAAAAAGTATCTTTCTAATAAGTTAGCCCTCACTCCAGGGACCCACATTTTAAGCTTCAGGTTTCTAGCGGAAGGGGTTTTTACCTGCCCCCAAGGTGAGGCTTTTCTTCTTTTTGCCCCTCCCTTTAGAAATTTACAAAAATTCCATCTTCGCGGCTATCTGCGATGGATGAGGAACATTCATACCAAATTTCAACTGCATTGCCTAAGCGGTTTGGGCAGGCCGTTAGTGGGGACATTTTTCCCTTTCAACCACCATTTTTACTATGTTCCTGTTCCAAAATAGAAAAATTACGTTGCCGGTGAGTTAGTCCTACTCCAAGGAATACATATTTAAAATTTTAGGTTGGCCAAAAGGGATTGGGCAAGCCGTCAGGAGGAGACTTTTACCTTATTTCCCCTCCCGATAGGAATTTCAAAAATTCCGTCTAAGCGGACGCCTACACAGAAGGAGGAACTCACATACCGAGTTTCCTTTTGGGATATCCTGTAGGGAATTCCAAAAATACAAACTTAGTCGATGTCTACTACAGTGGAGGAACCTTTATATACAAATTTCAACTTCTTACCTCCAGTGGTTTGGGCAGGCACTTTTCCAATTTGTGAGACTGTTTATGGGAAGACTTTTCCCCTTTTTGCCCGTTCCGGTAGGATTTTCCAAAAATCCCGTCTTAGCGCACGTCTATGCCGAATATCAAGAAACCTTGTTTTAGTGGAGATATCCGTGGGGGGAGGAAAAAAAGTAGTTTTTTTGAAATTATATATTATTTTAAATGGTACTTTTTGGAAAAACGAAATTTTTTGGAAAAAGATACTTTGTTTTTACAAAGTACTTTATTTGTACTTTTTTGGAAAAGGTATTTTTTTTTTAAAAAGGTGTTTTTTTTTTGGAAAAATGTATGTTTTTTGGAAAAAGGTACTTTTTTTGGAAAAGGTACTTCTTTTGGAAAAGGAAATTTTTTTTAGAAAAAGGTACTTTTTTTTGGGAAAAGGTACTTTTTTTAGAAATGGTACTTTTTTTGAAAAAGGTATTTTTTTGAAAAAATGTATGTTTTTTGGGAAAAGGAACATTTTTTTAGAAAAAAGTACTTTTTTTGGGAAAAGGTACTTTTTTTGGAAAAGGTACTTTTTTTGAAAAAGTTATTTTTTGGAAAAATGTATGTTTTTTGGGAAAAGGTACTGTTTTTTTGGAAAAGGTACATTTTTTTAGAAAAAGGTACATTTTTTGGAAAAAGGTACTTTTTTTGGAAAAAGGTACTTTTTTGGAAAAAGGTACTTTTTTTGGAAAAAGGTACTTTTTTTGGAAAAAGGTACTTTTTTTGGAAAAAGGTACTTTTTTTGGAAAAAGGTACTTTTTTTGGAAAAAGGTACTTTTTTTGGAAAAAGGTACTTTTTTTGGAAAAAGGTACTTTTTTTTGGAAAAAGGTACTTTTTTCGGGAAAAGGTACTTTTTTTTGGAAAAAGGTACTTTTTTTTGGAAAAAGGTACTTTTTTTGAAAAAAGGTACTTTTTTTGGAAAAAGGTACTTTTTTTTTGGAAAAGGGTGCTTGTTTTTGGAAAAAGGTACTTTTTTTGGAAAAAGGTACTTTTTTTGGAAAAAGGTACTTTTTTTGGAAAAAGGTACTTTTTTTTGAAAAAAGGTACTTTTTTTGGAAAAAGGTACTTTTTTTGGAAAAAGGTACTTTTTTTGGAAAAAGGTACTTTTTTTGGAAAAAGGTACTTTTTTTTGGAAAAAGGTACTTTTTTCGGAAAAAGGTACTTTTTTTGGAAAAAGGTACTTTTTTTGGAAAAAGGTACTTTTTTTGGAAAAAGGTACTTTTTTGGGAAAAAGGTACTTTTTTTGGGAAAAGGTACTTTTTTTGGGAAAAGGTACTTTTTTGGAAAAATATACTTTTTTTGTCCCCTTTTTGCCCCTCCCGATAAGAATTTCCAAAAATGCCATCTCAACGGTCGTCTACACCGGTCGAGGAATCTACATACCAAATTTCAACTTCATAGCTCCAGCAGTTTGAGCATGCCCTCAAGGGGGAGACTTTTTCCCCTTTTTGCCCGTCCCTGTAAAAATTTCCAAAACTCCCGTCTTGGCGGATGTCTATGATAGTGGAGGAACCTTTATACCAAATTTCAACTTCCTACCTCCAGCGGTTTGGGCAGGCCGTCAAGGGGGGCCTTTTTCCCCCCAGTTTTACAACGTCCCTGTCCAAAATTCTAGAAAGTACTTTCCAGAAAAGTTAGCCCCTACTCCAAGGAACACATATCTTAAATTTCAGCTTTCTAGCCAAAGGGGTTTTGGCAGGCCGTCAAGGGGGACACTTTCCCCCTTTTTGCCCGTTCCGGTAGGAATTTCCAAAAATCCCGTCTTAGCGGACGTCTACCCCGAAAGAGGAACCTACATACCAAATTTCAACTTCCTAGCTTCAGCGGTTTGGGCTGGGCGATGTTGAGTCAGTCAGTCAGTCAGTCAGTCAGTCAGTCAGTCACGTTATTCTTTTATATATAGAGATAAAGATAATTGGAATCATGTTTCAAACATAGATACAACTGCCTGTAAACATATTTAACAATGTCCTTTTTCAGCGTGTAGTGTAAATTATACTTGTTGTAAGACATCATATATTAAGACATCACATAGTAAGACTGATTTTAAAAACTTATTTTTAAATTAAAAAAAAAATATATATTACAAATTTTTTTTATAAATAACAATTAAACATTTTCCTCAATCCAATAATCGTTTAAAAGAACTGTCTAAACCTCATATAAAAGCTAAATACAGAAAATGGCTTTTTTATGTTTTTCTCTGTAAAGCTTTCTCTACACATGACCTTCTTCCACGCTTTTATCTCATTTCACCTTAATTCTGTTAATTCATTCAGGCAGTCATATAATAGTTTTCTTTACAATATGAATTTGCGATAGACCGTCCAGAGGTTTAGTAAATAAAAAAAAAGTAAGCTCAATTTTGCAAAAAAACAAACTACCTTTCTTTAAACAATACAACATTTTTAATGCTGGTGAAGATCTAAAAAGTACCATCCGAAAAATTGGTGGATATTTTTCCCGGAATGCGAAATATATCTATCGCAAACATATATTGTATATATTTATCAATATTATATTTTAATTCCAGAAAATGAATGATAAAATAGAATCACAAATATCCCGAGTAAAAATATTTCTTATACAATCATTTGTGATTTTATAGAATTATATATTGTTGAGTGTTGTCATATGTAATACCAAGTATATTTTTATATAATTATATCAACAGAAATTAAATTATATAAAATTATATTAACCACATCCACCATTTTTCGGATCTAATAATATATTTGTATATATAATTATATTAACCGGTATATGATTTAATCCAGAAAATTAAGCATCTGGTTAATATAATTTTATATAATTTAATATCTTTTGATATAATTATATAAAAATATACATTTTTTAATACTCGACGGGATATAATTGTATAAATTCATAAATGATTATATAAAAATCATTTTTACTAGGGAACTGGGCGAGCTGGACTTATTTTTTAAATAATATTACCACATGAAAATCACGAATTTATTAAACATCGGGACACACTAATTTAACATGATATGTAAATAAATTTTTTTCAAATATTTTGCTTTTATTTTTAATGTTTACTTTATGTATTTATTTATTTTTTTTTTTGTTAAAATTTTCTTTTATCATATTTTTAGTTCAGCATGCTTGCATATCGTTTGGGTTGGGTTTTATTCATTCATACAATTTTTTGTTAAACACTGTACATGTATGTATGTGTATGCACTTCCTATCAGTTACATACATGCATACCTTTCTGTACTATTGTTGTTTTTTACAAAAAAACACATAGCCAAATACACTCATAGCCACACCCAGAAAACAGATTCATGCTGACAACACAATTTGTTGTCAATTGAATGGTTCAGTTACAGCAACCGAATTTGTTAGTTGTTCTTATTGTGTTAATCTAAACTCTGTTGATAAAATCAGATTACTTTTGTCTCAGTTAGTTTCCTGTTGTTATAACTGAAAAACTCGATTACCGCAATCGAAACATTCTATTCGCTACGAATTCGGTTACCAGCATGAATCTGTTTTTCATGGGCATAAAGGATCAAATAAATATACAAAAAACTTCAGGTGAATTGTTTTATGTCTTTCAACAACTTTCGAAAGATTGTAGTATATATGTATGTGCTTGTGTGTGTGTATGTGTGCATAAGTGTGCATGACTATGTGATTCAGTGTATTGTTCATCTTTTTGTGTTGTTCCATTGTATGCATTTTTGCTTATATGCTTATAGTCATGTTTATTTCAAAAGAATTGATTGAATTTTTTACTTTGCAGCATACTAGTAGTAGTATTTTTTTTTTATATTTTTACCTTAAATTTCGTAAAATAATAACCTTTTTTAAAATGACATTTGTGTGAGTGCTCAACCAAACGTATGATTAATATTTCGACATATTGAATATTAATCATAGGTTTATGGTGGTTTTATCAGAGATATATAATATAGAGATGCAACATCGATAATTTTTTAAACAAACCGTAGATGTCGCTAGCATGTGGGAAACTTTGTCAAAGGAGGATTTTATTTTTGAAAATTTTCTCAAGGGAGGATTTTTCTGTCAAATGAGGTTTTAACAGAGTCATTAGGTAAGGGGATTTGGGCACTAATTTGGGATTTCGAATTCGGTTGGGGGACAGATTCAAAAATTGTAAATCTTAAAAGATCTAGGCCGAAAATAAGAAGAATTTCGAATAAATTATATACATATTATTTTAAATTAAAGTCGATCTAATTAGGTTTGTTAAAGTATTAAATTTCTACAACATTTTGACAACACTCACAGTACGGAGTAAATGTTTTTGCCTCTTCTTGTATTAACAAAGAAGAAGGGTAAAAATAAAATTTGTATTCAATTTATACCGATGGTATGAAATAAAAAAACAAAAAACTTTCATAATATTTCTATTGTTGGTTATGCTTTGCAGAAGACTTCGAAAACATATTTTATTGTTTGCTCCATTCTCATTTCGTTTATGTAGCAGACTACATTTATTATGAGATTTTGATGCTTCAATTTGCATTGCACTGCGCCACCACTTTCTAAAGAAAACTTATGAAGGGGACCTGGTAAATCCCCGAAATGATTGTCATTTCATTCCTGAAAGTGTAGAGGTTTTTTGAAAGCAAAAACTTTATGAAGTATTTGTCGGGAGAGTATCCTGATGAAGAAAAATAGCAGTGTTTGAAAAAAAAACGTACTTATTATGTTAACTTATAATAAGGAAATTAGCCTCGAACTGTATTAATAAATTTCTAATTAATTTCTACAAAATATTTGAATTACTAAAGAAATCCTCTCTAAATATTTATAAATCTTGAAATATGGAAAGGAAATAAGCTCAATAATTAATCTCAAAATTTTCTATTTTGAAAATACTGAAATTGTTACATACAAAGGACTCAGAAAAAATAAAGTTTGTGTAGGTTCAAAAAAGTACCAGGGGTTTTCATATAACATCTTGTGTTCCTTCTGAATCGTGAAAACTCGAATTATGCAAACTTAATGTTCAAAAGAGTTTACAAGCCCTAAAACTTACACGTACTAGATTTACACTTAACCAAAAGCTATTAGCTTTTGAAAACTAATGGTATTGACTTGTCAAATTCCATACAAATTTTAGAAAAACAAAAAATATTTTTCACTATAATGAGTTTCGTGTGAAAATTGTGTAGAATTTTTTCTTTAGAAAATTTAATTTCCGACTTTTATTTTGAAACAGTGGCATTTCAGCTTAATTGTGATTTGTCTTTCGTATAACAAAAATTTTTTACTTTCACAATTTAAAAAAAAAATTGAGGCCTTAAAAGTTCGAGTGAAAAAGTAAAATATTCAATTCGTAAAATATTTATTATACCCTACACCACTATGTGGTCAGGGTATTATAAGTTTGTGCTAATGTTTGTAACACCAAAAAATATTGGTCCTAGACCCACCTTATAGTATACCGATCAGCTCTGAATTTTTTTTATTTCGATTTAACGATGTCCGTCTGTCCGTCCGTCCGTCTGTCTGTCTGTCCATGCATTCTTGTGCGCACTCTACAGGTCGCAAATATTAAGATATGATACGATGAAACTTGGTACACCGACTTATGTCGGCCCAAGGACGAAGCCTATTGATTTTGGTGAACATCGGTCCATGTTTAGACCTAGTGCCCATATAAGGGTCCTACCAAAATTATACTGTTTATACGCTGCAGGTCGTAAATATTAAGATATTTTGATGAAATTTGGTACACAGACCTATATTGGCCCAATAACGTAGCCTATTGATTTTGGTGAACATCGGTCCATGTTTAGACCTAGTGCCCATATAAGGTTCCTACCGAAATTATACTGTTTATACGCTGCAGGCCGCAAATATTAAGATATTTTGATGAAATTTGGTACACCGACCTATATTGGCCCAACAACGTAGCCTATTGATTTTGGTGAACATCGGTCCATGTTTGGACCTAGTGCCCATATAAGGGTCCCCCCAAAATTGACTTGGTTACAAACTGCAGGTCGCAAATATTAAGATATTTTAATAAAATTTGGTTCGCTGACTCACATTATAGAAAATTTTGACACAAGTCCCATTTTAACCCATTCGAATTTCGGATCCAAACATTAGTTGGCTTTTAACCAGACTGGTGTAGGGTATTGTATAGTCGGCATGCCCGACTTTAACCTTTTTACTCGTTTTTATTTACATTGCTGAGTCATTTCTTAATAATTTTCTGGACTTAAGAGCGATGCTAACATAGCTCTTATTTTTTTCTTTTAAATTGAGTTTGTGTTTAAATTAAAATGAATCGGGTATAACATTGGAGATTTAAATATTCAAAATGGGAATGTGCTAAAAGTTTTCGGGCAACACTGCTCCCCAATAAAATGAAGCAGTATTGCCAGAAACAACAAAACAGCAGTCAGCGCCATATGTTGCATTAAAAACCGGTATTGTTATTAAAAATTACCACGTGAGACCCCTGGGTTTTATATAATATCTACTTCTAAATTGAGGGAAATTTAATTTTATTATAAATTAAGTATTTGTCATATTTTACGAAATGCAAAAACCTTTCAAAACGAGGTAAAGCTGCTAAAGGGTTACAACTAATACTAGTATATGTATTAGTTGGTACAGAGATGTGCTAGACTACCTATCAGGAACAAAGAAAAAATTAAAATCGAGTTTCAATTAAAGTATTTCTAAATACAATTAACAATTTAATTGAATTCGGCCCAATTAAAAAAATCGTTATATCAATTAAATTTCTTTGTAAAGTTTTAATTGAAAAATTTTCAATTAAAGTTTTAATCATTTTAATTAAAAATTTAATCTCAAATCGTCAAAATTTTCAATTAAGTTATGGCGCTTTTATTAAAATGTGTGATATTAAAAATATTATTAATAAATATTTATTAATTTTCTTATGTTTTGACTATTTTGAGATACATTTTTTACAATTTTTATATCTGCAATAGAAGAAAAAATATTAATAATACAAAATAATATGATTTTACGCAACGCATATTAAGGCCCGATTACCGAATGTCCAGTTACAATTTATCCGGCAGTTAAAGTCCTAGTTAGAAGCTAGGAGATGATTTTCTTTGTAAAGTCACCATTCAGTTCTGTCTGTTCAACTAACCATTCGGCGTATTGGTGACGCTTGAAATAGTCATAGTTGAATTTGTCAAACACTGAAACAAAGAAATGTCAAATTAAGTTGGGCAAAAAACTTGACGTTAAGGTGTGGAAAATAATTCACAATTAACATCGTGCATTATGGTTGGACCACCCTTTATATATTTAAATGAAATTAAACAGTGAAGTAACAAACATGTTGTTTGTACATACAATCGCCACTGTCAATTTCAATTAAAAGTATAATTGTATTTACAAAAAGTTTGTTTGTATTTACAAACTATTTTTATCTATGTAATTAAAGCAGTAATTGGACTATAAGTAGGAAAAATACTGTGTTTCGTGGGCTGTTGTAATCCCCCGGATAAAATGAACATATATCCCAGAATAAGGATCATAATGCCCATAATATTTTGTATGTCCAACTCCAACTTTTTTTTTTTAATTTCATTAAGACGAAAGAAAAATTTTCCGGGTTTTTACACTGTTTTCCTCTTCAAATCAAAGATTGGCTTAAACCATTTAAGGTCAACACTTATCTTTAAGATTCTTATACCAATTTAGTACAAATTGTAGATTTTTACTCAAAGCACATTAATTGTAAGACTCTCATTCTTTTTTTTGTTTAACTTTTACAAAGCATATACGAGCATAAGAAAAATTGCGATATGCAAATAAAAAATATATGAAAAAAAGAAATAAAAATGTAAACCAGTATATTAAAAAATTTATTTACATTTAGGATTATGTGTAGTCTACTAAAAAACCCCTAAGATGCAATATGCGATATTATTAAAAACAAAACGATACAAATTTACATTGCAACAAGACTATGTTAAACAGAGTATTTTAAAAAAAAAGCTTAAAAAAGTATGAAAAGAATATTGACACAGAAGACCCCATATGTAAAAATGTTATAAAAAAAACCATTAATAACTATTGCCACATTGCTAAAGCAAATAAAAACCCAATATAAGACAACAAAAAAGGAAAAAAATACATTTTTTTAACAAAAAAGTCTCGAAAAAATACTATTGATTTGTAAATAATGAAGTATGAGTGTGTAGAGAAAATGAAATAAAAATTTTCATTTAAAGAAATTTTGCAAAATAAAGCTGCTCCTCGATTTAATGCTAAACATTCTAATATTTATCATTAACAATATACATAAAAAAAATCTTTACAATTACATATATGTATAATATATCAAACAACCTTCCTATTGTTAAACAGCACGTACTGGTACTCATCAACATCATCATAATGAACTGGAGCAGTAGCATCAACATTGGCATTGTTAAAGATGGGTATCATATTATTCCGATGACATCTTATAAATTGTCTCATGTAGATGACAGGATACTTGTTAGATGTATATTCTTGTTTACTAGAGTGTGTCGAATAAATATAAAAATTATTCTTAAATTCTAACACTGCCCAGAAGTTGTTGAAAAGTACTCTAAATTGGGGGAAAAAAATTTTTTTTAAATCTTTTGCTAGTAAAACTGAATACTGCTTCAGTTTCTAACTTAGGAGAACTTAGTATCCCAGTGTAGAAAACCATTACCAGATATGTGGTAACAGATGGTAACTAGTTACTTTTATTATTACATTTCTTATTACCTTTATATGGCGATGTCGCGAAAAAATACGAAAAATCACAATTTTTCACAATTTGTTAAATACGTTTGGGATTTTAGCATATTAATTCCTTTAATGCAAAAAATATGTCGTTACCTATGTGCTTACCAGTATTGACTAAAATAATGATTCTAAAAATAGATTTAAAAAAAAAATGAGTTTTATAAAAAAAATATTTTTTTAATGTAAAAATTTTTTTAAATAAAATTTTCTCGTGCGGAAATCGAACCTAGGACTCCAGACTGTCAGTCTATAGCTGTACCTTCTAATCTATCTCGACATGTAATATTTGATAGATAAAAACATACAAAAAATCAAAAAATATGTGGTTACATATATCATTACCAGTATTTAAATATTGAGGCTAAAAATAGATAATAGATAGAATAGACAAAAAAACTCTAGAACATTATTTTATTTTTGAAATAATGATAAAAATAAGTCATTATTGGTAATACATTATTTTTTATTTTGAAATAACGAAAAAAGTAAGTATTTATTAGTAACTCATTATTATATATTTTAAAATAATGCAGAAAGTAAGTCGGTGTCATTACTGGTAGTCCAAAAAATAATGATATGTCATTACCGTTTCTACACTAAGATGGTGAATAAGAATATCGTTTAAAAAGTTTTCAAAATATTCCAACTCTGATTTTTAATTCCAGATTAGACCTGTAGATCTGGCAATTAAAATTAATTAAAAGATTATGTATGAAAATTAACTGCATCGGTTTCTTCCACCACTTTATCAACATTTAGTTTAAAAGCCCAATTATTTTTTCAGGCAGTTTGAAGTATCAAAATATATTTAGAAAAAAATTGCATTCGCTTTCTAAGATTTTTGTCTTTTAATAAATTTATTTAAATTTTCGAATAGTATGCAAAGTTTCACTTTTCTGGCTTAAATCGTTTACACAAGTAATTAAAAGGGACTCTTTTCACCTTTTTATTACTCCCTGTAAAAATTCTCATATAAATAATCCTGCATCAGTGGATGTCTATGTTAAAGGTTGAGTAGAAAATTTCACGAACAAACTCCAGCGGTTTGAGTCATTCAAATTCTATTCCATTTCGTTCCAGTTGTCTAGTGTTTCAACTCCACTCGTTCCTCATTCTATTTCATTTCGTTTCCCAAATTTAGTGTTTCAATACCAAGCCTTACCTCTTTCATTTCCTTCGCCGTTCAATTGCATATATTTCCTATTTGCTAGTGCTTTAATTTCACTCGTTGCCGGTTCCATTATTAAAATGCAGGATTTTTTGGCAAATTTTGGCCGTTTATTGTGAAACATTGCTATTAGGGATGTGCGATTAATCGATTAATCAAACAGTATGATTAATCAGAACTTTGATTAATCAGTTAATTGTTTAATTCAAAACTTGATTAATCAGAATTATGACTAATCGATTAATTTGAATTTTGATTAATCAGAACTTGAATAATTTTAATTAATATTGAAAAAATGCTTAAAAATAAAAAAATTACAGTAATTTTGGCTTTGTTTTGTGGAGATACATTATACATATATATAGCTCCAAATAAAGTAAAGCAGACAGGTTTCATGTATCTGTATTGAACTGCAGTTAAAAAGTGCCTTCAACGGAGATAAACAAGATATTATTCAATTATTCATAAATTTGATTAATCAAAATCATGATTAATCAATTAATCATTATTTTGAATTATCGAAATAACTGATTAATCGATTAATCATGTTTTTTGATTAATCAAAATTGTTGAAAAATCGATTAATTGATAATTCAGAATTTTGATTAATCAGGAAGTTTGATTAATCGTTTAATCGCACATCCCTTATTGCCATAATATAAATTTATTTAAATTATCGGCCATCGTTACACTCAACCAAAAAAGTCTGTAATGGCTACTGAAAATTTTCTGTTATTACGGGAAATTTAACTGTTTTGAGCCCAGCGATATTTTTTGCTAATTTTAGCAACACATGTCTGCAGTACAATAAAATTAGTAGAAAATACCGCTGGGCTCAAAACAGTTAAAGTAGCCGCTACTAAATTTTAGTAAAATTTATGTAAACTGCTATTCAAAATCGATTTGATAAAATCAGTTAAAAAACTTACTAAATATCTATATATCTATACACTGAAATTAGTATAAATAATTAGTTGCAACTACTAAATTTCAGTAAATTGTTGTAAATTGTAATTTTAAATTAATCTGCTAAAATTAGCAAAAAAGTGTACTAAAAAATAAAAAAAAAACTCTAAAATCTAAAAAAAAATTATAAAAAAAAACTTTTTTTCTTTCGATTGTAACAAGCGTATAATTACTTCATCGTACTTGAATTATGAAGTCAAAATTGCAAACGGTTCTACAGTTATTACCTTTTTATGCATTGGAGATGCAATAAAATTTTCTGAGTGTTATTTCCAAACTAACAATATATCACTAGTAACAAATACAAACTAAACAAGAATTGTAAAAAATCAATAAAAAAAATGTTAAATTAGTATATTTTTCTGCTAAATTTAGCACTCGGTTTTGAAAAATTAGTAAAATGTTTTGCTGAAATCAGCAGCGAAAATTATTTAAAAAAATCCGTAATCTGTAATAAGAGAATAGCATAAGTGATTACTAAAAAAAATTGTACTAAAAATCAGTATTAAAGTAGTAAAGTGCGATTGATAACTGTTTACAATTTTTTTTACCAACTTTTTTATCTGAGTGTATCTATGAAGCTTTCACATCTTTCTGGCAACATATGGATTCCGCGCCAAAAGAACTACGTTTTTTTAAGGCCAAAAACGAATCAAGCCAATTTGGGATACCCTGTTCTGAAGTGAAGCGTATTCTAGGGAAAATGCATCGATCGAAACAAATTGTAGTCGAACGGGGCAAAGTCTGTAGGCGAGTGAGGCAATCACTATAAGGCGGGTGAGGCAAAACTTATCAAACACACTAATAGAAAGAAATGTGTAAAAATAGAAAGAAAGTTACTAAAATTTAGTTAAAAATGATGCTGCAGACAAAACTGTTGAAATTAGCAGATCTTTTTTGCTAAATATTAGTAAAATAAGAACAGCAAAATTAAAACTATTAAATATACAGAATTTTAGTTATATTTGAGTTAAATTTTTGTTAATGGAAAATAACAAATTAATCTGCTGAAATCAGTAAAAAATTTTAATAAATAATTTGAAATTTTCCAATTTTTTTTTGATTTTTTTTTAATGCAAATAAAAATCGATCCTTTCGAAAACAGCAGTTTACAATTTTTTAGCAAATATTTCTGCTGATTTTATCAGGATTGACTACTATTTGCAAATGATGCTTTGTTGGCACAAAATTCGACATTTTCGAAGCAAAACAAAACTCTGTTGTTTACACTGTTTCGTTCAATGACTGAAAATAAATGACAGATGTTTACCCTCCAAAATGCCATAAGTTATTAAAGACACAAACCATGTGTTAAAGATATGCCATCTATTGTGAATCCCGCATTTTTAAGTTATACAACCAATAGCTAATGAGGTTTTTGCCAGGCCGTCAAGGGGCAGACTTTTTCCCTTTTTGCCGGTCCCGATAGGAATTTCTAAAAATCTTAGCCGACGTCTATGGTGGAGGCGGATGCTAAATTTCAACTTCAGAGCTCTAGCGATTTGGGCTGGGCGATGTTAAGTAAGTATATCAGTCAGACAGTCAGTCACGCTATTTTTTTTTTTATAAACTTTTTCATATATTAAAGAATTCAACAAAATTTAATTATTATCTTGTTATAGTTTATTTAACCTTCTTTTTCAATTTTAACTGCACAATTTTCTTGAGATTAAGGTTTTGTTTTTTATATATAAAAAGTTTTTTATTTCAATATTTCGCTACTCCAATGTGTAGCATCTTCAGGAAATAACAATTAAATTAAAAAATTATAAACAATTTGAAAGTTTGAAAAAATTTGAAAAAATTTGAAAAAATGCTACACATTGGAGTAGCGAAATATTGAAATAAAAAACTTTTTGTATATAAAAAACAAAACCTTAAGCTCAAGAAAATTGTGCAGTTTAATTATTATCATTACAATTTTTTTTTTAAGTGTTAAGGAAAACGATGCTGGTATCATTTTCTATACTTTAGTATATTTTTATTAACGTTTTTTAAATGAGTTTTAAAGTACTAAATAAAAACAATTTTTGTCATTTCTATAGCCTTGTTCGTTATTTTGAGATTGTCATTTTGACTACATTTTGGAAAAAGGTACTTTTTTTGGAAAAAGGTACTTTTTTTGGAAAAAGGTACTTTTTTGGAAAAAGGTACTTTTTTGGAAAAAGGTACTTTTTTTGGAAAAAGGTACTTTTTTTTGGAAAAAGGTACTTTTTTTTGGAAAAAGGTACTTTTTTTTCGAAAAGGGTACTTTTTTTTGGAAAAAGGTACTTTTTTTGGAAAAAGGTACTTTTTTTGAAAAAAGGTACTTTTTTTGGAAAAAGGTACTTTTTTTGGAAAAAGGTACTTTTTTTATAAAAAGGTACTCTTTTTTTGGAAAAAGGTACTTTTTTTGGAAAAGGTACTTTTTTTTTGGAAAATGTACATTTTTTTAGAAAAAGGTACATTTTTTGGAAAAAGGTACTTTTTTTAAAAAACGTACTTTTTTTTGGAAAAAGGTACTTTTTTTGGAAAAAGGTACTTTTTTGGAAAAAGGATTTTTTTTTGGAAAAAGGTACTTTTTTTGGAAAAAGGTACTTTTTTCGGGAAAAGGTACTTTTTTTGGAAAAGGTACTTTTTTTGGAAAAAGGTACTTTTTTTGGAAAAAGGTACTTTTTTTGGAAAAAGGTACTTTTTTTGGAAAAAGGTACTTTTTTTTGGAAAAAGGTACTTTTTTTTGGAAAAGGGTACTTTTTTTTGGAAAAGGGTACTTTTTTGGAAAAACCCGACTAAAAAAGTTTTCATATAATCTTATATGATTTGATATAAATTTAAATGTTTATATGCGTGGCTTTATATAACAATATACATTTATATTAACACTTTGGTTTTATAAATATGTTTGATATAACGTTATATATAATCATATGCGATTTGGTCTCCAGCCATATATTAAGAGATCTGCAAATATAGTTCATACATAATTATATATAATGGCATATAAGCTTTTATAAACAATCTTATATCAAAATATATACTTAAAGTTAATAGAAAATTGTAATAATTTTGTATATAATTATATCTGACATGATATCTAATTATACAAAATTTTATAAAGTTTAATTGCAATTTTTAAATTTAAAAATAAAAATTAGAAAAACATATGTTGAAATAAATATGGTTTAAGTTCAGTTATTTTTTCCGTGAAAAAAAAAATAATTGTGAAAGTTATTTTTTTTATTGTAGATTTTTAGTTGATCTGAAGATGTTTTGCAATGAGTGTTAGTGAGCGGTGTCTCTTGAAAATGCATTAATTGTCAACCATTGGTTCTAGGAAAGTTTTTTCATAAGTTTTTCTCTATTGGTTGTAAAATAAAAATTGTAAATTCTATTTAGAATTTGTAATATTTGATCTTAAACCGAACAAAAATAACACTAATTGTTATTTTTTTATTTCATAAGACACACATTTTATAAGAAAGACCAAAACTCTAACCTAGAAAAAGTTGTTCCGACAAATTTTTGTAATGTTTTATTTTGTCAGCTATTTCCAAGTTTATTAGCAAAAATTTTTCTAAACATTAAGCATTAGTATTTAATATGAATGAAAAGTGATCTCAACAATATTTACTAAAATTTTATTTTAAAATCTTCATCGAATTTTATGTATTTATATATAATTTTATGCAGTTAGATAGACCCATTTTTCGGATCAAATTGTATCAGGTTAGATAACATGCTTATCTCGCTTGATATAATTATATATTCCAATATTCGGATCAAATTAGATATGGACGTATATATGGGTTTATATATGGTGATATATGATTATATAATATCTTTTTTAGTCGGGAAGGTACTTTTTTTGAAAAAAAGGTACTTTTTTTGGAAAAAGGTACTTTTTTTGGAAAAAGCTACTTTTTTTGGAAAAAGGTACTTTTTTTGGAAAAAGGTACTTTTTTTTGGAAAAAGGTACTTTTTTTGGAAAAGGTACTTTTTTGTGGAAAAAGGTACTTTTTTGGAAAAAGGTACTTTTTTTGGGAAAAGGTACTTTTTTTGGGAAAAGGTACTTTTTTGGAAAAAGGTACTTTTTTTGTCCCCTTTTTGCCCCTCCCGATAAGAATTTCCAAAAATCCCGTCTCAACGGACGTCTACACCGGTCGAGGAACCTACATACTAAATTTCAACTTCATAGCTCCAGCAGTTTGAGCAGGCCGTCAAGGGGGAGACTTTTTCCCCTTTTTGCCCGTCCCTGTAAAAATTTCCAAAACTCCCGTCTTGGTGGATGTCTACGATAGTGGAGGAACCTTTATACCAAATTTCAACTTCCTACCTCCAGCGGTTTGGGCAGGCCGTCAAGGGGGGCCTTTTTCCCCTTTTTAACCCCCATTTTTACAACGTCCCTGTCCAAAATTCCAGAAAGTACTTTCCAGAAAAGTTAGCCCATACTCCAAGGAATACATATCTGAAATTTCAACTTTCTAGCCAAAGGGGTTTTGGCAGGCCGCCAAGGGGGAGACTTTTCCCCTTTTTGCCCGTTCCGGTAGGAATTTCCAAAAATCCCTTCTTAGCGGACGTCTACGCCGAAAGAGGAACCTACATACCAAATTTCAACTTCCTAGCTTCAGCGGTTTGGGCTGGGCGATGTTGAGTCAGTCAGTCAGTCAGTCAGTCACGTTATTCTTTTATATATAGAGATAATTACCCAGCAAAAACAGACATCACCAAGTAATTAAGCGAGTAAGTAGTACGCAAAAGGTTTCACTGGTTACCAGGCTATTTACTCGCTACATTACTTTTGTTCGCGATGTTCAATAATTCATGGGTGGTCATTACCATCTCGCTTACAAAAAAGTGAGAATAATGAGTTACCAGTATTTTTACCCATACTGAAAGAATAAGTAGTTACTCACAATGATAGAATAAGTGGTTACTCAGAAGTTAGCATATAAGTGGTTACCCTTCATTGTGAAATAGTTGGTCATATTGGCAAAATAACTTTTTACCTCGGAAAATTTCCTATTTAGTTCAAAACAAATTAATAAATAAAATATTAATATAAAAAAGGCTAAATCGATACTTACTTAATCAATTACCAGTAAGTGATTACTTTGCAAGAATATGTAAGTACTTCTATAACTTATTATCAGTAAGTCATTACTTTGTGTTTTAAAGTAATAAAAAAGGTAATGACCTATCATTACTTCGTAATCCGTATGGTAATGACCTGTTATTACTATGTTTATGCTGGGTAATCTTGACATTTATTAAAATTTCAACAATATAATAATAATATCGTACATGTTAAACAAAAACCTCCACAATATTAAATTTTAATCACAACTACTATACAACGTTCTTTTGCTTTTAATTATATCATCTGTCATATTTTAATGAGTACTTTATTTTTCATATTTATTTATCCCTTACAGTTACAAAATTTCACATTCTTATAACCACTTAATTGTGAAAAACGAGTTTACAATTTATCTTTAATTAATGCTTTATAAGATGTTGCAATTATGGAGAAAAAAAGGGAAATTCATGCAATTACAGCAAAAAAAAAAACAAATAGTTGTATATACTACTCATACTTAAATAGTATGTAATCCTGGCACACGGAGAATAATGAAGAAGATACAAGTAATTTTTCAAAC
Organism: Leucophora obtusa; assembly: GCA_949987735.1. Classification (NCBI taxonomy): domain Eukaryota; kingdom Metazoa; phylum Arthropoda; class Insecta; order Diptera; family Anthomyiidae; genus Leucophora; species Leucophora obtusa. Next base: position 330,346,992 of record OX465295.1, on the reverse strand, counting down.
AAGCAGTGATATCAATGTAGCTATTTATATCACAAAATTTTCAAGAAAGAAAATAAAAAAAAAAGAAAAAACATTTAAATTTTAAAACACATAGTTATGTTCTAAAGAAAATCTCACTATAATTTCTATCCTACATGGACTTTATATAAAAACTGTATCAATTTCACTTTCTTAATAATTTCGTAATAAAAAAAAGGAAAAAAAACTGCCACAATTTTATTTAATTTTTTTTACAGTTTGCATCACTGCTATTGAAAGTGCTGTTGCTATATGTTGTAGCTATTGAATACCAGCACGAAATATTGCAAATACTATGCCATTAAAAACATAATGCACTCAATCATTATGCTCATTGACACCAGATGAATCCTTAGGGGTTATAAAAATAAAACTACATAGAAATTGCAATTTTTTAGATAAATTTATATTTCGTAAGTTGCCTTATGTTGTATATGAATTCCTATCTAATGGTAAACCAAGCCCGTAGAGTATTTACGATGCTAGCAAATGTTAAAAAATAATAAAAAAAAAAAAATTTAAACCTTAAGTTAAGAACGCAATAAATGAAGCATAAAATGTAAAAAAAGTTGTGATGTTTTTTCTCCCCATTTTGTTTTTTTATGTAACCACAACTATATGAAGGGATATGTTTAAAATCTGTCATTAAATTTGTAATAACTTGCAATTTATGTAACATCTGTCAATTATGATGACATAAAATTATCATGAAATTAAAGTTGTTAAAAATATGTGCACTAGGGTGTTTCAACCTATTATGAAGAAAAAAATTGTGAGTTATTGATCGTGTTACCATGTAGAAATATTTATTTGGGTGTAAAACTACGTGTCCTAAAAAATTAATATAAACGGATATCGGGAAGACGTTTCGCATTGTCCCTGAGGTTTGAATAATGGATTAAAATATACAAACTTGAATGTATTTTAGTTTGATTTTAGATCAGAAATTAATATCATTTTCTGTTTAAATTATTTTACAAATTAAAGAAAGATGATACAATTTTCACTAGTAAAATACAAAGAATAAAAATTTTTTAAGGAATTCGATAAGGCCAGGAAGACACAATGCGTATTTTCGGCTTTCGCTACAAAACCATCATCAGTGTCATTTGCCTTGATGGGTTAAACATTAATAATCGTCTACTTAGGTGAAAGTTGAAAGCAAATCTAATATGTTAACAACTCAACTTAGGCTAACATCAACGAAATCTAACAATGCTTGCCACTGGAAATTCAATAAATAGGCCCTGTTTAAGGTCAAAGTCAAATTTTAGTAGATTTTAATTTTTTTTTTTTTAACATTTTAATCTAACACACATTTCTGAGCGGGTATTAATGAATATTCTTAATTCATTTTCTTTGCATGTATGTGTGTACTAAAGGGCTGTATAGAACCTTTTAAATGACGTTGAAGACACATGATAGCCTAAAAGTTACTTCAGGTCGTTTGGTTTTTACTTTGCATAACGAGTGAGTTTGTGCCAATAACAATAATAAACAAAGAGTTAACATAACTAATGAATAGTGAGGCAAGTCATGATCAAATTTTAACGATGACAACAAGACATTCGGATATGAAATCATTGCGAACTGAAGCAATCTACTCCAATGTGTTATTATTACTGAAAATGTATGTATGTAACCGATGTAAATACTACTCAGTGAGAAACGTAATACCTTATGTATACCCTACACCACTACGTGGTCAGGGTAAGTTTGTGCTGATGTTTGTAACACCAAAAAATATTGGTCCTAGACCCACCTTATAGTATGCCGATCGGCTCAGAATTTTTTTTATTTCGATTTAACGATATCCGTCTGTCCGTTCGTCTGACTGTCCATGCATTCTTGTGCGCACTCTACAAGTCGCAAATATTAACATATTTTGATGAAAGTTGGTACACCAACTTATGTTGGCCCAAGGACGACACCTATTGATCTTGGTTGAAATCGGTCCATATTTAGACCTAGTGCCCATATTAGGGTCCCCCCAAAATTATATTGTTTATACGCTGCAGTTCGCAAATATCAAGATATTTTGATGAAATTTGGTACACCCACCTATGTCGTCCCAAGGACGAAGCCTATTGATTTTGATTAACACCGGTCCATCTTTAGACCTAGTGCCCATATAAGGGTCCCCCCAAAATTGGCTTGGTTACACGCTGCAGGTCGCAAATATTAAGATATTTTAATGAAATTTGGTTTGCTGTCTCACATGGTCCCGACAACAAAGCCAATAGATTCTAGATAGAATCGGTCCATATTTGGACCTATCGCCCATATGGGCTATATTTACGATTTTCTCTTCTTTTATTATTTTATAGAAAATTTTGACGCAAGCCCCATTTTAACTAATTCGAATTTCGGATCCAAACATTAGTTGGCTTTTAACCAGACTGGTGTAGGGTATTGTATAGTCGGCATGCCCGACTTTAACCTTTTTACTCGTTTTTAATATAAAGTATAGGAAAGAAAACTACCAATTAGCTACACTACATTCAAGGCCTTATTTGGGTTAGATGGCTAAGCTGTCGAACTTTAGTATAGTTACGTTTGTAATGTAGGAATGTATGGATTCGATTTCTGCAGCCGACGGGTTGTTGAAAAATTATCATATAGAGACAATCTGACAATAAAATATAATAAACAATAATACAATTTAATGGAAAATCACTGATGAAGACTGTCCATAGTAAAAGGCAGAAACTAGACCTAGTCTGATTTACAAATTAATGTGTTTATAACTTTTAGAAAAAAGGTTTATTCTTCTTCCTAACCTCAAACCTACTAAACTAAATTTTAATGTTTCTCATTTAATTTCGGAGATCTGTAAATACTATGGTTTGGGATTTCCCGGACTTTTTTATTTCCCGGGAAACGGGAATAAAAAAAATTTGATTCCCGGCAATTCCCGGGAATCCCGGGAAATATTTTTGAACAAAGTTGTTCATGAAAACCACCTATATAAGTAATTTTTGTTAAAAAAAAAAACACTATTTCATTACAAATTCAGTCTGTTTAGTGAGAATTCAAATTAAAAAATATCAGAATGTTGAACATTTGATTTCACATAAATTACTCGCAGCACTGCCAAATGAATTGCATGATTCCAGCAGAAAGCACCTACTACTGGACTGTCGGAAACAAACCGTTTCATCACACTTGGCCCTTTAGATATGGTGGCCACAATGTTATTTTCCAAAGACAAATAAAACTCTTCTAGTCTTATTTCTACAATTCTTCTTATTTCATCTTCCTGATATATAAACCAACCCCAGGTTATAAAATGAATTATTTCCGTTTATACATATGTTCAAATATCTCTTTTGTGATATTCTTGTCCATTCATCTAAGATTATATTTTACATGATTGTAGTAATTTAATATAATGTTCTTTACAACGGTTTCATTTTTTGGCAATGCCAGGTTTTTATTATAAAAACTTTCTCCAATAAACGAAGATCTAGTTATGGTGCGGATTGACATTCCGTCGACTGCGGCTAATATGTATACCATTTCAGGAAATGTTTGCCCTACTATAAAAACGTTCAATGCCTATTCAGCTTACACTTTTTTCTTCGGGTACTTTGCTAATTTTAGCTGGAACGTTATTCTTGTTGTGAACCAAATTTAGATGTCGGATAACCAAATTTAGATACATCCGTTAACCATTGGTCTTTTAGGGCAAATATTGCACTGCGCTGTATTGTCCTTTTTTGTGAAGTACTTCCATACTCCTGACATTTTATTCTTTAATATAAAAGAATATGTTAGTTTGAAAGCAGGTGTATTAAAATAAAGTAAACTTACTTGAAAACAAGGTTGGTTACCGAAACGAATAACGGTAAGGGTAACGGTAACGGTATCAGATTTCGTTTGTTTAGGTAACGGTAAAGGTAACGGTATTTAAGACTGTTTCGGTAACGGTATACCGTTATCGAAACAGCAATACCGGTACGTACCGGTATTATAAATTATGTTAAAAACAAGTAAAAACATGGCCTATTTTTAATTTTAAGTGCTGAAAATACAGATTTTAAGCTATAAATTCAATACTGGTAGTTTTAATAAGTAAAATTATTATCTATAAATTTTTTGTAAAAAAAAAACACTCAAGATTATAAAATAAAAAAATTGTAATTTTTATATAAAATAATAAATACCGGTAAAATACCGGTAACTACCCATAAAAATAACGGTATCGGTAACGATAACGGTATTTACAATTTTTTTAGAGGTATCGATAACGGTAACGGTATTCAATTTGAAACGGTATTTTAGCGATATCGGTATTATAACGATAACGGTAACCAACCTTGCTTGAAAATATCACATTTATTAATAAAAACGTTACTTAGAAAATTATTACCCCTTAATATAAATATATATATGTTCCCTCGGTTCATATAAGGAGCATAGGGCCTTAATATAAAGGAGTATTTTAAATTTAAAGTCGACTTTATTTTTAATCATACGGTTTTGTTCAAAATATTTACAAACATTTTCATTGTTTGAAAATAAATTAACCAATCAGAGTGCTCTAAAAATAAACCAAGGCAGGTATACTGCCACCCATATTTTTCATACTTCTTTTAAACATTTTACCAAGTTTTTAGGTTTTACTACTTAAATTTTGAATAAGTTATGCGAAAAATCTTTATTAATTGAAATGCTCTTAGTTACTTGGCAAAGATTTTTTTTGAGTGTCAAATAAATTTATTCCCTTTTAAAAGATTTTAACAATGACATTTTTTTTTGGTATTTAATATGTTTTTTATGACTAAAATTAAAAAATCCTATTCCAAAGAAAAACAATTAAAAAAATTTTATATTTTTAAAATTTCCCGTTTTCCCGGGAAAAATATATTATTTTCCCGGGAATTCCCGAACCCCAAGTCCTAGTAAATACGTATAATCTTTATCATATAATTGGAAATTTAACGTACACTAAAAAAAAGTCAGTAAAGTCAGCAAAAATGTTGCTGTGTCAGCAAGTTTTTAGTCAGCAAAACTTTTGCTAACACTTAGTCGATTGCAACTGAAAAACATCCTTGCTAAAATCATTAAACTTTTTGCTAAATATTAGTAGACTAAAAAAAAAATTCAAAAAATTTGTAGAGAAATTTTACTTTAGTTAATTTATTTGCTGAAAGTTTAAATATAGAAACTGTGTAGAGTTGTTTTTTTAGTTATCATTTCCGTTACCTGTACTACATCAAGATAAGCTGCGACATCAATATCTTGTATATCTGGTTATCATCCATGCTACAAATGGTTATCAGCACAATTTTTGTAGCAAAATAAATTAGTAAAACATTAGTTTAGTGCTAAAAAAAATATAACAAAAACTTTTACTGAAAACGGAATTTCAGCAAAAAATTGCCGAAAACTAGTACACTTGATATAGAAGACGTTACTAATTTTTCTATTAACTTATTTTTTTGAGTGTAGTTTAAAGCAAAATAAACTAATATCCCCGCAAAAATTGGTCCTCTTGCATTAAAACAGGCCAGTCACCCGCGGATTTTAGCCCTAAAAATGGACCAGAATTACTTTAAAGCTTATTTACGCTATAACTCTTAAAGTAAAGGTTTTACAGAAAAATATGAAATGGGCATATCTACAGGCAATAATAGGCTAGCATTTTTCTCATACATATTTTTGGCGTATCACTGACGTATAAGTGGTTAAAATCAAAGTGATTTATATGGTTAAACACAAATTTTGACTTTAACCACTTAATTCACCATGGCGCATCATCGATACATCAAAAGCGTGTATGAGAAAAATGCTAGCCACTTTATTGCCTATAGTTATGCCTATGTAGTATTTTTCTGTAAAACCTTTACTTTAAGAGTTACAGCGCAAAAAAACTTTGAATTAATTTTAGTTCAATTTTAGAATTTCCAACCCAGCCAGCAATTTCGGAGCGCTCATAAATAAGATTTTTAAATGGCTCATAGAAATGATTATTGTATTTTCGAAAACACTCTTTTCTTGCTAGAAAATATGAACCCTCAGAAAACAATCAAAAAAGTTGTCTCTACAATCTAAAAAGATGTCTCAAAACGAGGGTTCATTTTTCAGACTCAAAGAAGATTCCAAAATTATTTAAATTTATAAAGAAAATTTCGATTTTATACGTTCTTTTTTCTGACTAATTTCAAAGTACACAGGGGGCTCTTTTGGACGGACCACTTTCATAGGAAAAAGTGGAAAAATGTTTATGTTTTTGGAGCTGATTTCTGAGTCATTAATGATCATCTTTGTTCGCTGGGAATTTAATATATACGCTCAATTTAATTCATTAACTTTTGATTTAAATTATCCTTGTTTGGATAATTAAAAATTTTTTTTTTGGACAAAACGTATCATATTGACATCTTAAATCGCGTGTCGGAACTTAAAAATGCTCTCCAAAAAATGTTTCTTATATTTTGCGTATTCAGCTCGTTTGAGTGCAAGAGCCAATTCGTAAGGACACCCTAATGATTAGGCATATGAGGTTATGAAAATTCGCTTGGGTTTCATAAAATGAATTTTTGTCGTTTATTAAAATTTTTTGTTTTTAATGATCCGTGCATTTTATAATTGTTTCTTTGAAACAGACGTTGTGTTTATCCAGTGTATGTACTCTATTTAATATAGTGTTTATAAAATTCCGCTTTATTGATTATAAAACTTTTGATTATTTTCCATGCTTATATATGATAGTGCGAAATTGCCTTTAAGCAACTAATGTCCTAGTTTATGATGAATTTTTTTCTTCACTTGTTTTATTTTTGTTATCAATTTTTTTTTATTTTCTAGTGCATTGTTTTATAGACATGTTTTTTTTTTTTTGTAAATACTCTACTCGCACATTTAACACATGGCGTATAAAGGATAAAGTTTATGCGAATGTATGGTGTTTTTCTTTTATGTTAAGATTAAAAATTGTTTTCATATTTTTTTTTTTCACTTCACTGGATTTTTTTTTTATATATACACAAAGATTATATAAGATATACTCGATTTATCTGCTGCAGACTTTCATAACTGATGATGATGATGATGTTGCTGCTGCTGCTGTTGATAATTTTTTTTTGTTCATTTTATTTATATTTTTTCAACATTATTATTTTATAGATGATAAATGAGTGGTAAAAAAATATATATTAAATGAGTTTTAAATATAGTATTCAATTCAATTTTTTATATACTTGTATATAAAATAGAATTGCGTGAGTGCCAGAAGGTTTTATCATAAATTTTAATTTGGACAAAAAGATCTATTGAAAGGGAAAACCTTCTGACAGGGAAAGTATCTTATGTGATAGTCTCCAATTTATATATGACATTCGGATAGGTAATAGAGAATGGAAATCTAAGAACATCCATTTGCATTATTTCGGGGGATATTCCCAAAGACAGCACAAATTAATGAGTACTCATGTAACACCACGAATAAAAGTAATTAAGCGAGTAATTGGGCTGGTAAGTAGCTGAGACAATGTTTCTGCTGCGATATGAGAAAAATAAAACGATTGATAGGGTACTATAATACTTTTAATTCAAAGTAAAAATAAATTCGAGTATAAATATTGTATAATAAAAATATTGCATCACTACACTCACAATATTTTATTGTTAAAAATAATCTAAAATACATATTAAATTAATTGAAAACACAATTAAAAAGAGGACTACTGATTTCATTATATTCACATTATTTTGCTATCGACTATCAAATATTGTTTAAACATAAAAGGAATAAAAATAAATGAAAAGTCTGTTAAAAAAATATTCAATTTTTAACTGACAAAACGTTAGAAAAAACGATTTTGTGGTTTGTTTTTTCATAGTTGAAAGTTTTTTTTTTCGTTTGAATTTTCAAAACACTACACACACGTTCATATTTTTATCGGCCATGCTTGTGTGTATGAGTAAAGAATTTCTTGTAATTTCAATTGAAATAATTTTGTATATAAACAAACTATTTTAACAAAAACGAAAAAGGAAAATATTTGAATTTTTCGTTTTAAAACAGAAAACAAACAACGAATTTTTTTTATTTTTATTTTTATCGGGACATACATTAATTGCATTAAAGGAATTAAATATGCTAAAATCCCAAACGTATTTTACAACAAATTGTGAAAAATAATCTGTTGGAGGCATGTCCCTATCCGGATTTCATTCTTGCCTAAGGAACTCGTCAGACAACGATATTTTTAGAACTTCCGGAAATATTTGTTAAGTTAAATTACAAACTCAATGAGAATTTCTTGTTCTCGTCTAGCAGCGTTATTAAACATTTCAAATATCAAAGAAAAACAAAAACAACAATAACGAAGTTATTTAAATTATTTTTTCTAAAAATAGAAAATTAAAAATCGAACATTTGACTGAAAATATCAACCCCTACAGAAGATACGTATATTTTTGTAGTTTGTTTTTTATTGACTTATACAAAGAGTTAAACAATATGTTTCCATATATTTGAATTGATTCTTCAATTCAAAACAAACTTTACCTACTACTTTTCAAATAAACTTCAATCGGTTATGGAAAATATATTGTGAGTGTATTTACAAATCTTTAAAAGTATTTCTATGTGGATTCTAACAAGGTTGTAGTGAGCTTAAACTAAAATAAAATCGAGTGCAATATATTACCAAATAAAAAAAATAAAGGAAAACGAGTAAAACAGTTAAAGTCGGGCATGCCGACTATATAACACCCTACACCAGTCTCGTTAAAAGCCAACTAATGTTTGGATCCGAAATTCAAATGGATTAAAATTAAATGGAAAAAAATCGAAAATATAGCCCATATGGGCGATAGGTCCAAATATAGACCGATCCTATCTTGAATCAATAGGCTTTGTGCTTCGGTCCATGTAAGTCAGCGAACCACATTTCATTGAAATATCTTCGTATTTCCGGCCTAAAGCGTGTAAACAAGCCAATATCTTAATATTTGCGACCCGTACACTCAAAAAAAAAGTCAGTAAAGTCAGCAAAAAATGTTGCTGTGTCAGCAAATTTTTAGTCAGGAGCGTGCTTGCAAAAAAGTTGGTAATTTCAGCAAAAGGTTTGCTGAATGAAAATCAGCGAGCTGATTTTTACCAAAAAAATAGTAATCTTCACCAAAAGTTTTGCTAACATTTAGTCGACTGCAATTGAAAAAAATCCTTGCTAAAATCACTAAACTTTTTGCTAAATATTAGTAGACTGAAAAAACTCAAAAAACTTGTAGCGAAATTTTACTTCAGTTAATTTATTTGCTGAAAATTTAAATATAGAATATGTGTAGAGTTATTTTTGTTTTTTTGTCATTTCCGTTTCCAGACAAGCTGCGACATCTACATCTTGTCTATCTGGTTGTCGTCCACGCTATGCATGCGGTTATCAGCAAAATAAATTAGTAAAACATTAGTTCAAAATTAGTTTAGTGCTAAAAAAATTTAACTAAATTTTTAGCTGAAAGCGGAATTTCAGCAAAAAAATTGCTGCAAACTAGTACACTTGATATACAAGACGTTTTACTAAGTTTTCTACTAACTTTTTTTTTTGAGTGTAGAGTTCGCACAAAAATTCATAGACAGACTGATAGGCAGACGGACGGACGGACAGAGGACATCGATAAATCGAAACAAAAATTTTTTCTGAGTCGATCGGTATACTAAAAGGTGTTGGTAGGTCCTATATTTTTTGGTGTTACAAATATCAGCACAAACTTATTATACCCTGTCCACCTAGTGGTGTGGGGATATAATCACTGACCTCGAGCTCAAATATCTGAAGTTTTATTAAAAATTCGAAAGGTCGAATAAATGCAACTTATAATTTATTAAAAATTTTCTTTTTGTTTTAGCAGAGTAAATTGTTATTTGCAATTGATTAAAATATACTTTAAATTTTGTAAATTTAACAGCTTTTTTCATAGTGTTTTTAATTTACTAATATTTATTTATTTTACTAATATTTAGTGAGCATTTTTCCTGCAAAGCTCTTTTGAACTAATTTTTAGTGACTTTACCAAAAAAAAATAACTTTTTCTCGCTCTCCTTAATTTCTCCAATTTAGAGCCTTTTTCTAGCGAAACATTTAAAATGTTATCAATATACTCGCAGAGAAGTGTCGATACTTTTAATCCTTAATACTTTCGAAAAAATAAATTTCGGAGTTATTAAGCATAATTTTGTAAACAAAAAATAGTTTTAAGACGCTTTTTTAATTATTTTAAAAGACAAATTAACAATCTCTGTGAACATTTTTACCATTATCAGTTTAAAGAAAACATATTTGCTGCTAAAATATGTACACTGTAGGTACATTTTTTCGCTGGTTTTCTAATAAAAATAATTCTTTTATTTGTAATTGTACTTTAGAAAAACTCTTTTATTTGTTCTGGAACCCGTGCGATGGAATAAGTTCTAGTGAAACCAATTGCATAATTGGTGTTGCTGGCAAAAGATTGAAAAAAAAATTTACTGGGATGCTACTATTTCTATGACCTTAACTGTAGATTTTCTTTTTCTATTTATCCCCAGATTTTTTTTTCTAAGTCAGAAGTAAAACAAAAAAAAAATGGCACGAACAATAACATTTTATTAGAAATGAGTATAAAAATCAATTTTATAACATGAAATCTCATCATTCTCATTATCTCGCTTCATTGCTGTTGCATCTTTCATGGAAATATTTTTGTTGTTGTTGTTTAACCCCGCATTAAATCAACCGCCTTCAGTTGTTCATTGTCTAAAACATTTTTATGGCCAAAACACAAGAGGCATATGCATGTGTGCTTAAATGTGTTTTTATCTTTTGGCTGTGTATGAGTGTGAGTGGGATTTTATTCCTTTTTTCTAGCATTTGCAACAGTTTTTTTTAGAATTTCAAAAAAAAAATACACATCCAAACTCATTAGGGTGGTAATTATTTCGAATATACACATAAGATTTCGTTAATATATAAAAATGTTATAGGGTGTTGTATCTCATGTATTCTGGAACTCTATGACAAACAAAATCTATCCCGTAATGTCTGGCTATGTAAATTACAAAGGCAGGGTTGATAGTCAGAAAAAAAATTTGTCGTTTTCCCAAACAGTTGGGAGTTAAAAATAAGCCAACTCGTTCGTAGGATTGTGAAATAGAATTCTGTTGTATTAACAGAGTTTCTGTTGGCACAAAAAAGATACCAGTATCAGTGGTTCCAATCAAGGCATTCGGTTACAAAACAGAAAAAAATCAGTTTTCATAATGATTTGTTTTTCTGTGTGAACCTTTAAAATATTTACATATGGGTGTTATCAAAAAATGTGATAAAAACCGTAAAACCACCTAATTTCTAATGCATGGATTCCATTTAAATTATATATTTTAATATATATCAGCGCATTGTCACCTGTTTTACAAAATTTATAACAATCTGACCAAATTTTGGTTAATACATAAAATTTGTGACCAATTTTATAGGCCAAATGTAAACTCCGTAACAAGTAACTCATAAGGTTTTTTAAATTTAATGGCTTATATTTTAATAACCAATAAAGCTAAACACTAACTGTAAGAATTTTTATGAAGAGCAAAAGTGCCGTTTTTAATAAAAATTAATACATCTTACAAACTTTTTCGTATATCTTAGCTATCACGACTTCAACTCTGTAACGATTTTTCGTCATAATTTTTGATAAAAATGCATATACCAAAATTTTGGAGTTATCTATTGTTTATATTGCGAAAAGTATAATGTTATTTATACTCAAATGATCATTGGACTGTAAGTAATCATCCAGTATAACAGACTTGAAGCTTTTCTGCAGCATGTAACATTCTCGAGATGAAAAAGGATGTCTTTAATAAGATTTGAAAAAATGTTGTAAACTCCGTTCCTAATTTTTACACCAAACTATTTAACGAGTAAGAAAAACAATGTCATATTTGGATTCACCTTGTATACATCATGCGATTTTGTTTCGTAAAAAAAATTCTGACAAAGCGTTTCTGAAAGAAAACGAAAAAAGTAACCAAATGTAAACTCCGTAACCACAATTGTTTGCATCAGATTTCATTCAAATAAATGTAGATAAATGTTTAAAATAATCATAAACAGAGGTGATTCAACTAATATTTATGCGTCAAAAGACGACTCAACTAATAAGTTTGCATCAAATCAAAAAAAGTTATTAGTATTTTACCCTAAGCTGCTGGAGCGAAAAACGATTGATTTTGCATTTCATTGGTTTTGAATCGATATTTCGAGTCATTACTGACATTAGTTTGACAAATTAAATTTGTTTCACACAATTTAAGAATTTTTTGATCGTGAAATGTTATGTTTTTAATATATTATTTTTTAACTGCGCAACCGCTGTTTGGATTTTAAAAAATTTTATATTTTTGAAGAGCATTTAAAAGGACCAAAAATACAAAATTAAAAAAAAAAATGTTCTTCTCGGAATGAATTGTATTTTTATTCGCGAAACCGCCAATTTGATAAACACAAATTATATATTATTGGAAAGCAAGTTGAAAACTCAAATACGAAAAACTAATAAATTGAAGAAAATTCGTACGCAATTTTTTTTGTTATATCTTTTGCTTGCAGAAATGTAAACTCCGTTACCACAAAAAAAATTAAAATTGTGCAAAAAAAGTTATTGCGACAACTTGTAGAAGAGATTTTTTGCAATTAGGTTTATAATGACTAAACCTACTGATTCCATTAAGAAAAAACCGAAATATTAACACTTTTTGCTTCTCACAAATTTGGCCCAAAAATGTATCACATTTTTTGATTTCACCCATATCCTTATATTATTTAAAATTTTAAATGGCGACATTTTAAAAATTTAACTCTAAAATAAACGCCATCTTTATGCTCATTTTTTAAATCATCATTAATAGTCATGTTCTCTTTTCACATTATTGTTTGTTGTTGGTTTTATAGCTTTTAACCCGAAGCTCTGTTATCTCATAAAAAACATGGAAAAAGGACAGAAAACTTTTTATATTTTTAAATATCATGATATTGTTTGGTCTTGTTTCCAGTTCTTTATTTCTTTGTAAGTATTTATTTTAATATTAAAAAAAAATAAAACAAATTATTAAGATAAATGACAAAATGTCAAGATTCTGGAATTATAAAAGAAGTATGGGAAGCCAAAGCTTAACATATTTTGAGGAGACTAAAGGGTCTAAAATCATGAGTTGTAAAAAAAAAGTAAAATTGGTTTAAAGCTTTATAATGCAGCCTTCAGATAAAGACTAAAGAGATGAAGACTTTTGCGTGCCTAATGCCAAAGTTCATTAAACAGCTTGTTTTAGCGTTTTAAAAATGTTATGTAATCTTGATCCCGAAAATAGTTTAGTCAAGTAGCACTGATGCGTTTCCAAAAGAGCTTTCATTTGTTATTTAATTTGTGTTTTTTTTTATTATTATTATAAATAAATTAAAAAATCGAAAAATAGTGAAATTTTTCTACTTAAACACGCTAAAAAAATACATAAACATTATTTTTTCTCCTCTCATAAGGATCAGAGAGAAGCCTTTGAGATGCATTCTTTGTCATTTTGCCATTTGAAGTAAAGGTGGATATTCCTCCTCTGCTAAAAAGAACAGTCTGTTTCTCGGCTTCTTGCAGATTTTGATGAAATTTTGGCAAAACCATAAATTGTTGTTTAAGAAATGTAAAGAAAGGAGTTAATTTCTCAAACAGGTTAATTTTTATTTTTTTTTTAGAAAATGCTTAATTAAAGGTTTCTTTTGTCGATTTTCTTGGCTAATTGCACTTTTTTACATTTTAAAAATTTGGGGTCATTTTGATCCCATTATAAGGGTTAATTTCTAATTTTTTATTACTATATATAAAATTTGGTGCTAATAGAGTTATTTGGACAACTTTCACCAAATTTCGCAAGAAACAACACACTGTTTTGATATACTTTCAAGAAAAATCAAAAATTTTCAAAATTTTCACTTTTGCCTTAGGTAGAGAAAGTGTTAACGTTGTTGGAGTTTTACAAAATTTTCGGAAAACAATCTCTTATATCAGAGTTACAAAAATCGGAAGTGATTTTGTTTCAGCTAGCTTGAAGCACAAAAATGAATACTTTATATCTTAATTATTGGCCAAAATCACACTATTTTCAAAAATTTTCAAATTTAAAACGCCGTCACTAAGAAGTTAAAAGAGGGATATGTGTAATTTTCAGTAGAATTATTCTCTAAGGTATATTTAATAAACCTCTATCAATGGCCTTGCAACTCTCTCAAAATTTTTTATTTGAAAAAATATTATGCGGCTTGGAACAGGAACGAACTCCGACTGGTTAATCAGGGATGGAAAAGGCTCACTTCATCGGGCTCTTATACCAAAAAATGTTAGATCGCCCTTACATATTTAAAAATGTAAGTAACTAAAAACGAGTAAAAAGGTTAAAGTCGGGCATGCCGACTATACAATACCCTACACCAGTCTGGTGTATTGTTTGGATCCGAAATTCGAATGGGTTAAAATGGGGCTTGTGTCAAAATTTTCTATAATGTGAGTCAGCGCACCAAATTTCATTAAAATATCTTAATATTTGCGACCTGCAGTTTGTAACCAAGCCAATTTTGGGGGGACCCTTATATGGGCACTAGTTCTAAACATGGACCGATGTTCACCAAAATCAATAGGCTTCGTCCTTGGACCAACATAGGTCTATGTACCAAATTTCATCAAAATATCTTAATATTTGCGACCTGCAGCGTATAAACAGTATAATTTTGGTAGGACCCTTATATGGGCACTAGGTCTAAACATGGACCGATGTTCACCAAAATCAATAGGCTGCGTTATTGGGCCAATGTAGGTCTGTGTACCAAATTTCATCAAAATATCTTAATATTTGCGACCTGCAGCGTATAAACAGTATAATTTTGGTAGGACCCTTATATGGGCACTAGGTCTAAACATAGACCGATGTTTATCAAAATCAATAGGCTGCGTTAGTGGGCCAATATAGGTCTGTGTACCAAATTTCATCAAAATATCTTAATATTTGCGACCTGCAGCGTATAAACATTATAATTTTGGTAGGACCCTTATATGGGCACTAGGTCTAAACAGAGACCGATGTTCACCAAAATCAAACTTGTTCGTTCTTAGGCCAACATAGGTCTGCGTAACAAATTTCATCAAAATATCTTAATATTTGCGACCTGTAGAGTGCGCACAAGATTGCATGGACAGACAGACAGACAAACGGACGGACGGACAGACGGACATCGTTAAATCGAAATAAAAAAAATTCTGAGCCGATCGGTATACTATAAGGTGGGTCTACGACCAATATTTTTTGGTGTTACAAACATCAGCACAAACTTATAATACCCTGACCACATAGTGGCGTAGGGCATAAAAACCGCACTTAAAAAATTGCAAAATAATAGAGGAACGCGAAAAAAGACTTTGTGGTAGAAAAAAATAATTAGAAAACTCAATCAGCGATTAACAATCTGCAAATGAATACAATGACGCAAAAATTTTCCTTTTTGCAAATATTTTTTTCGCGATTTACTTTTTTTTCCAAACTAAGCACCAAACTTTTGTATATAAAATTGGTACTATAGACCCTAGATTATAAATTTAAAAAACCCACACTTAAAAAATTGCAAAATAATCGCGGAAAGCGAAAAAAGGCTTTATGGTACAAAAAATTAATTAAAAAACTTAATCAGCGATTTAGATTCTGCAAACAAATATATTGATTGAAAAATTTTCCTTTTTGCAAATTTTATTTTTCGCGTTTTTTTTTTGCAACTAGCCACCAAACTTTGCTGTATGAAATGTGTATTATAGACCCTAGATTATAAATTTAAAAAACTGCACGTAAAGAATTGCAAAATAATAGCGGAATTTGAAAAAAGACTTTATGGTACAAAAATTTAATCCCTAGGTTATATGTATATTTAAAAAACCGCACTTAAAAAGTTGCAAAATAACGGCGGAAAAAGGCTTTATGGTACAGAAAATGAATTAAAAGAGGTAATCAGCGATCGATATTCTGCAAACGAATATATTGCTGCAAAAATTTCGCTTTTTGCAAATGTTTTTTTTTCGCAATTTGTGCTAATATTTGCTAATATCAAAATATTTAATTTTAATTTTTTTTAACGAGCCAAAGAGGAAGCTATTTATACCCTACACCACTATGTGGTCAGGGTATTATAAGTTTGTGCTAATGTTTGTAACACCAAAAAATTATGGTCGTAGACCCACCTCATAGTATACCGATCGGTTCAGAATTTTTTTATTTCGATTTAACGATGTCCGCTGTCCGTCCGTCCGTCTGTCTGTCTGTCCATGCAATCTTGTGCGCACTCTACAGGTCGCAAATATTAAGATATTTTGATGAAATTTGGTACGCAGACCTACATTGGCCCAACAACGCAGCCTGTTGATTTTGGTGAACATCGGTCCATGTTTAGACCTAGTGCCCATATAAGGGTCCTACCAAAATGATACTGTTTATACGCTGCAGGTCGCAAATATTAAGATATTTTGATGAAATTTGGTACACAGACCTATATTGGCCCAATAACGCATCCTGTTGATTTTGGTGAACATCGGTCCATGTTTAGACCTAGTGCGCATATAAGGGTCCCACCAAAATTATATTGTTTATACGCTGCAGGTCGCAAATATTAAGATATTTTGATGAAATTTGGTACATAGACCTATATTGGCCCAAGGACGAAGCCTATTGATTTTGGTGAACATCGGTCCATATTTAGAGCTAGTGCCCATATAAGGGTCCTACCAAAATTATACTTTTTATACGCTGCAGGTCGTAAATATTAAGATATTTTGATGAAATTTGGTACACAGACCTACATTGGCCCAACAACACAGCCTATTGATTTTGGTGAACATCGGTCCATGTTTAGACCTAGTGCCCATATAAGGGTCCTACCAAAATTATACTGTTTATACGCTGCAGGTCGCAAATATTAAGATATTTTGATGAAATTTGGTACATAGACCTATGTTGGCCCAAGGACGAAGCCTATTGATTTTGGTGAACATCGGTCCATGTTTAGAACTGGTGCCCATATAAGGGTCCCCCCAAAATTGGCTTGGTTACAAACTGCAGGTCGCAAATATTAAGATATTTTAATGAAATTTGGTGCGCTGACTCACATTATAGAAAATTTTGACACAAGCCCCATTTTAACCCATTCGAATTTCGGATCCAAACAATACACCAGACTGGTGTAGGGTATTGTACAGTCGGCATGCCCGACTTTAACCTTTTTACTCGTTTAAATTTATAATCTACGGAGTATAATGCCCATTTCATAAAACAAAGTTTGGTGGTTAGTTGCAAAAAAAGAAAATTTTGGCATCGTTTGCACAATGTAAATCTTTTAATTAATTTTCTTGAACCCCAAAGCCTTTTTTCGCATTCCGATATTATTTTGCAATTTTTTACGTATGGTTTTTTAAAATTCATAATCTAGGTCTATAATACTGTTGGAATAGTATAATTCCATAGTATAGTTTCATTCTTGATTTTTATAACTAAATTATTA
This sequence comes from Leucophora obtusa, assembly GCA_949987735.1. Classification (NCBI taxonomy): domain Eukaryota; kingdom Metazoa; phylum Arthropoda; class Insecta; order Diptera; family Anthomyiidae; genus Leucophora; species Leucophora obtusa. The sequence goes on along the minus strand of OX465295.1, from coordinate 330,329,404 downwards.
TTTTCCATCCCTGGTAACAATCGATGTTTTGAGTCATACAAAGAGCGCACATAATGACCCTGCAAACATTTAAAAGATACCTTCGAAGAAGATATTAAAGCGATATCTTCTGTTTGTCATGTGAATGAAAATAATCAAAAAGTATTTACTTTGAAATTGTCTTCCTTTTATCACTTGGAAGATAATTCGGCGATATTTGTAAAAAAATAATTAAAAAATTTTATCTTTTGTCATAACTTTTTATGACAATATTGCGGCAACATCACCTTTGTATCATTTGGAAGATAAAGCAAATTTGTTTGAAATCTTTTATGAATTTGGAAAAAATTAAAACTAAATTTGTACAAAAACAATCAAAAGATTTATAGGAAAATAACTCGTGAAAAGTTAAGATTAATTGAGCGGGAAAAATCGGCTAAGATGAAATAAAGATAATTTATAAGTTGGTCAATGGATTATGTATGCAGATATTGTTTTTCAGGCTTAAATTTAATAATGAAAAAATTAAATCGTTTTTTTATTGTACCGGGAGTTTATTTAGCGATATTCCTTTTATCTTCCATATTGCTTTCATATTGCCTGGAAGTATTGTTTTAGTGTAACAGTTGTTTCCGATGGAGGAAACTTCCGAAATACGAAATTGATATTGCCGGCAACAAATCTTTTCTTCCTGGCGATATGTTCGGAGAATCTTCTTCGTATTGCCATGTTTGCTGGGTGATATTGGTTTGAGTATGTTCCTGTTCCAAGGCACATAATAGAACAAATGCTTTCTCAGCGATAGAGAGTCCCCCAATCTCTTTATTATGTATACTCTTTGCCTCTATGCATTGACCACTTTTGTTTATATTTTGTCGAACAAAATTTTAAAAAACTCAAAACTAGAGTTTTGCAAATTTATAAAAAAAAAACATCCCATCTTTGGATATACTTGGGACTAGGTTATTCTAATCCTTATACCTGAATATCTGTGGATCTTAGAAATCAAACTAGGGTACAACATTTTAAGTTTTTGAAAAAAAAATATTTTATTTTTAAAAAATTTAAAAAGAAGGTTAAATAAACGACAAGAATTTATTTTATTTTTTACCATTTTCATAATTTATCTCATTTTAACCCTACAATGGTCTGTGGAATATGCAATTACTTAAATATTTTCCCAACCGATTTTGCATTTTTATACATTGCCAGAAAGGTAATTCAGTCTAGATTACGACTCTATTTACATTTTTCATTAATACAGTTATTTAACAAACAGTATTATCAACAAAAAAAACGTGATGTTTTCGCCTTGCAAATCGTATTTCAAATTTCAGGGCCGATGCGGCACGTGTTTCCGTTATACGATCACCTTAATTGTTTGCATGGTGTATTTTTTGTGCCCAAAGGCACATTTCTAGGGGGACGGGCTTAAATCGCAAGTAAAAAAATAAGGCCCACCCTAATGTACATATGCACGGTTAACAATGAATCTATTCCAGAACTGTTTTCTTTCACCACATGTGGCATGGAATAGCTTATAGAACTGATTACTCAAACTCAAGATAATAGCCTTTACTGTCCCAGAACCAGTTCTACAACTTGTTCGAGAACCATAATTTAAAAATTATCAAGTCGGGGAGTATTCAAATGTATTTAAGAAACCCACAAATGTATCGATATTCTGCAACCTGTTCTTTGAATAACACTTTTTTAGTGGGATTTAATAATATACACTAGTACTTACAGCTCGTTTTTATATTCAAGTATCTTCTGTTCTTACCTAAAATAAAAGAAAAAATGGATTTATTATAAATATTTGTCAATTATGGTTGTATAAGAATTGATTCAGTACTCATTAACAGACATATTTAGCTAAAACTTTTATTTTATAAAATTAAAATTCGTTCACACAAACAAAATTTTGCGGTTAGAAAAAATAAGAAATATTTTTATTTGTCCATTCAAATTGTTTGGAATAAAACTTTAAATCAAAACAAAACTTAAATATTATTCTAAATACTTTATTTAATTGCAAAAAATTAAACTAAATAAGACAAACTTTTTTTACATAAGAATTATTTATGTGGCAAAAAGAGCAAACAAAACGACATATTGTAGGCAAAACGCCTGCATGCATACAAATACACTTATAGTTTAGGTGAACACAAAAGTTTTTGTCCGTTTCAAACATTATTGAAACTTTTCCATTTACCTAAAAAATTTGATTAGTCATTGAAAACATAAAAATCTAACAATAAATTTTATAAGTCATACAAATATATGGCTAACCCACGTGACGTATGAGTTATATTTAAAATTAATATATATTAATCATACGTACCAGTATACTAATGTTTATGGGTACTATGCAGAGTTTCGAACGACTGCTAATAGCAGTCGTAATTTAGTTAAATTTTCATATTTTGTAAGCAACGTGCTTAAAAAAAAGCACTCGCTTTCATTTTATATTATGAACTTGCTTATTTCAGTCTAACTGTGTAAGTAAATTTCAAAACACACACAGTCATCATTTACATTTTTTAAGTTTTCAAACTAAGCGCAGCGTAACTGTGTGAGTTCAGCAACAAAACAAGTTGTGTTTCTTCTGCTTGCTGCGTTTTGAGTTACTGGTTAATGTGTTTTTACTTGACTGAGTAACGAAAAAAAAACTGCATAGTAGACTTAGAATAGCAGACTGGATAGTAGACTGGGGTCAGCAAACTATGTAGTTGGAACTTAAAGAGTTTTGTATATGCAAACAAAAGAAAAAAGAAACACTAGCAGCTTTAAAAAGAAAATACAATTAAACTTATCATATTTCCTATTTTATTTATTATTTTGTTAATTATATAATTTATATATTAATTAATTTGACACTTTATCGTAAATATGTATGTACGTATAATACTTTATTCTGATCAATTGTGGTACATAGTACATATGATTTGATTTTTTTAAATTGTCATTAATATGACACTAACTTACAACAATTGATTTTTTGGACAAATTACTACACCCAACAAATACATGGTAGTTGATCATTATTTTTTCAATTGTGTCATATGTTGGCTGAACAGAAAAATTTGTTATTTTAACAAAATTTATTCCTGTTTTTCAGCTTAAAATAAAATCTGTTAATTTTAAAACATTTTTTGTTAAATTTAAAAAATCTAAATTTAAGTAAACTTTATTTTTTTATTACTATTCTTTTGTTTTTGTTAATTAATTCATATATTAATTAATTTAACACTTTATCGTAAATATATACATTTCTGCATTGATTCAATTGGTACATATAATTTGCAGGTTTTTTTTAATTAATCCACTCTGATATATGTATGTAGGTATATGTGACGCGCAAAATAGAAAGGGACCTAAGGGTAAAAACCGGTTTTGTTGAGGAGAGCATGGGATCGGTCTCATTCGATGCTCAGATGTTGTCCACAAAAAAAAAATTGATTTTTATACCCTTAGGTCCCTTTCTCTATGCGCTGTCACATATGTAAAAAATATGTCGTTTAGGTAACACTACCTTACAACAATTAATTTTTTGGAGAAATTACTACACCTAAAAAAATACATAGTTGTTGATCACTATTCAGTTATGTCATATGTACTACATATTTTTTTTTTTCAAGGTCGGTTACCGTTATCGTTATAACACCTTTATCGATAAAATACCGTTTTAAATTGAATACCGTTATCAATACCTCTAAAAAAAATTGGAAATACCGTTATCGTTACCGATATCGTTATTTTTATAGGTAGTTCCCGGTATTTATTAATTTATGTAAAAAATGCCAGTTTTTGAAATTTTTTATTTTATAATCTTGAGTTTTTTATAAAAAAATTTATAGTTAACAATTTTACTTATTAAAAGTACCAGCATTGAATTCATAGCTCATAATCTGTATTTTTAACAATTAAAATTAAAAATATGCTATATTGAATGAGGGGTATGTATTGTTGATCTTTTATTTGGTAAAGCACCGTAAGTTGTTTGAGTTTCACGTGAAAAAACTGTTATACTCCATATAAAAAAAATGATTTTTCACGACAATTAGTTTACGTGAAAATTGTGTAGAGTTTGTTTTCACGCAAATTTAATGTACAAGATTATTATTTATCTTGGGAAAATGTGACATTTTATGTTTATTTTGATTGTGTCTTTGTTATAAAATTAAAAAATTGTTCATTTGTTTAAATTAAATTGCAATTTGAGGCATTTAAATTTCGAGTGAAATTTTTCCACGTGAAAAACAACTTACGTTGCTTAAATGAATGTTTTTTTTTTTAGTTTGACTCTAGATCATAAATTAATAGCACTTTCTGTTTAAATTCTTTTTCAAATCAAAGAAAGATGATACAATTTTCACAAGTAAATTACAAAGAATAAATTTTTTTAATACCGGTACGTTACCGAAACAGTCTTAAATGCCATTACCTTTACCGTTGCCGAAACAAACAAAATTTGATACCGTTACACTTAACGTTATTCGATTCGGTAAGCAAACTTGCTTTTTTGTTTGTCATCATGCTAACTCATGCATTTTCCCGATAAAATTTTATGGAATTTAATACCAGAGATGGGCCAAAATAAATTTTCATTTGCATTGCGACAAGAAATGATCATATGTGGGCTTTTTTAATTTGCATTGTATTTTAAGTTGCATTCTCCATTTATTACAATTATTAGAAATACACAATTTTGAATTAATAAATAAATTGGCAACATAATTAATTTTTTTAAATGGTTGTTGAATTTGTGGCAATTGCAATAAATTCAATTTTGATTCTGAGTTTAAAATATAATTTGTAACTTTTTATATTAAGGGTTTTTATATAAACTCGTAAATTCATTGTAAACCTTGTATAAATTAATAAAAACCATATTTTTTATGTATGGAGTTTGACATTAAACTCATAAACATACTAGTTTTAAAATGTTTACGAGTAGAATACGAGTTTATATGAAAACCCCTATTTTGTTTGATTTTGGCAATTTTTTAAATCTATTTTCACAATAGTTTTTTTGTTTATATTTACATCAGCTGTTTTACCAAAGTTTACCCGAAGAAAAAGTCTGGTTAAATTTTGGTAAAAAGAGACACACTAATACACTCTCATTAGCGCTCTCATTTACCCAATTTTCGAGTACGGGAACGCTTTTGGGTAAATTTCGATAACATTGGGAACGTACGGGAACGCACTTATTGTCATATGCTTTATGTGTCATCATTCTATAAGTGCCACCCTCCAAAAACGCCGGAAAATTGAATCCAAAATTTTAATTATTTTTTTGTTAATCTTTACAAAAATCTAAGGTCAAATACAGCTACTCCGAAATTTTAGAAGTACCCATATATTTAATGTGTTTTTTTTTTAAATTGCCTGTAGGTGATATTTATAGAATATTCGGTGTATATATTGTATAGGTTCTTCAACCAATATATCGATAAGCGTGTTCGTTTACTTACTACAAATTGCTACTTTTACTACAACAGGAAAAGTTCAATTCAAAAAATAAACAAAACTTTCCAATTGTAGTAAAATTAGTAAGAATTTCGAGTAAACGAACACACTGGATATCAAATGAAATGTCAACGTAAAATAAAAAATTGCCAAAATCAAACAAAATATAAAAAGTTACAAATTAAGTGGGTTATTTTGTAAAACGCAACGCCTTGTGTTGCGTTGATTTGTGTATAAATTGTTATTGTTACAAAAACAATTTGTATGGAAAACAACGCAACTCAAGGCTTTGCGTTTTACAAAATTACACCCTAAATTTTAAACACAAAATCAAAATTGAATTTATTGCAATTGCCAGAAATTCAACAACCATTTAAAAAAAAATAATTATGTTGCCAATCTATTTATTTATTAAAAATTTTGCATTTCTAATACTTAATTGGAATAAATGGGGAATGCAAATTAAAATAAAATGCAAATTAAAAAAGCCCACGTACATATGATCACTTCTTGTCGCAATGCAAATGAAAATTTATTTTGGCCCATCTCTGGTACTAAATTTCATAAAATTTTATCGAGAAAATGCATTAATTCAAATTATATATGTATATACTCTACGGGTTAGTATTATGCCAAACAAAAAAAGATATGTAGTGCATATGACATAATTGAATGTGATCAACAACTATGTATTTTTTTAGGTGTAGTAATTTCTCCAAAAAATTAAATGTTGTAAGGTGGTGTTATCTAAACGACATATTTTTAACATATGTGACAGCGCATAGAGAAAGGGACCTAAGGGTATAAAAATCAATTTTTTTTTTGTGGACAACATCTGAGCATCGAATGAGACCGATCCCATGCTCTCCTCAACAAAACCGGTTTTTACCCTTAGGTCCCTTTCTATTTTGCGCGTCACATATACCTACATACATATATCAGAGTGGATTAATTAAAAAAAACCTGCAAATTATATGTACCAATTGAATCAATGCAGAAATGTATATATTTACGATAAAGTGTTAAATTAATTAATATATGAATTAATTAACAAAAACAAAAGAATAGTAATAAAAAAATAAAGTTTACTTAAATTTAGATTTTTTAAATTTAACAAAAAATGTTTTAAAATTAACAGATTTTATTTTAAGCTGAAAAACAGGAATAAATTTTGTTAAAATAACAAATTTTTCTGTTCAGCCAACATATGACACAATTGAAAAAATAATGATCAACTACCATGTATTTGTTGGGTGTAGTAATTTGTCCAAAAAATCAATTGTTGTAAGTTAGTGTCATATTAATGACAATTTAAAAAAATCAAATCATATGTACTATGTACCACAATTGATCAGAATAAAGTATTATACGTACATACATATTTACGATAAAGTGTGAAATTAATTAATATATAAATTATATAATTAACAAAATAATAAATAAAATAGGAAATATGATAAGTTTAATTGTATTTTCTTTTTAAAGCTGCTAGTGTTTCTTTTTTCTTTTGTTTGCATATACAAAACTCTTTAAGTTCCAACTACATAGTTTGCTGACCCCAGTCTACTATCCAGTCTGCTATTCTAAGTCTACTATGCAGTTTTTTTTTCGTTACTCAGTCAAGTAAAAACACATTAACCAGTAACTCAAAACGCAGCAAGCAGAAGAAACACAACTTGTTTTGTTGCTGAACTCACACAGTTACGCTGCGCTTAGTTTGAAAACTTAAAAAATGTAAATGATGACTGTGTGTGTTTTGAAATTTACTTACACAGTTAGACTGAAATAAGCAAGTTAATGGTTGAATATGAAAGTGTGAACTATTTTAAGCACAGTCACCAGTTGAGGCAAATTTTTTTTAAACTTGTTATTAAACACTGGTACTATGTACCTAAATTTTGCTTGTTTTTAGTATATAACAGAAATTGTGTGAATTTTTAGTCTTTGAGGACCCTAATAAAATTTAATGGGAAATATATTCATATAACATTATTTTCATCGAAACACTCGTTTGACCAAACTTGTTAGTAATTTTTTATAAATATATGTACATATATGAATAAAATTGCCTTCTTAAGAACTTCTACTTAGCAAAAGGATTTAAATAGTTATACCAAAGAAATAATTCTAGCTTCCTTAAATCTCATTATCTTGTTGGCCTAATTGAACTCGAAAGAACTGGAGATGTAGCAAATTTTAAAATAAATTTTTAAATAAACTCTTTTATACACCCAATATTTACCTACTGCCATATGTAACCGACCAACTGTATGTAACATATTACATAGAATTCATAGAAATAATGTAAGAAAATTTTCCTAATCGGAAGAAAACACAACATAGAAGGAAATAGAAATATTTATATAAATACTAGGACACATTTATATAAAAACAAAAAATGGACAGACAGACGGACGGACGGACATATAAACATCTGCATAAGTGTGAATTTTATATTAAATACAAATAAACAACATTTGTTTAAAAAAAAGAAACACGAATATAAAACATTTATCTTTATGTCTTGTACAACAGTAGCAACAAAAAACAACATACACTAGGGAATATTATACCACCAGATAGAGTAAAGAAGTTGAAAGTTTTTATGCTTACAAAACAATTGGATTGGATTTGTCTGTATGCACATCTGTGGATTTGTAGTAAAAAGAAATTTAGCTCACTATTAAAGATAGATACAAATCTAAACTAACAAAATTGCCTTTGAATTACCGAAACTACAATATTACTATTACCTTAAAGACACGATAACAATCTTACCAAAAACGAGGAATTTACAAATTTTAAGTTAAATATAAAATGCCACTTTATTATAAACCTTAAATGTAAGTGGCCAACCAGTCAGCAAAAAAGAACACTACTCTACAAAAATCGATATTTTACATAGACTTCTGTCAAAACTGCTTTAAGCTACTTTGGCTTCGAATCTGAAGTTAAAAAAAATTCATCACATCGCTTTTCCAAGTTATGGGGTTTTCGTTTTTTTTTACAAAATAAATGTCAATTTTACATATAACCATTTTATGTCCTACTAAATTAGAAGTCTTACTAAATTTTTGATATCCTTGCGGTGTCTTTAAAATATCCTTACCCGACATTATACATTAGGGTAGACCATAGTTATATGGACGAAAGAAAAATGGCAACCTGTGACCCGCCCTCCCCCCCCCCTAAGAAATGTGCCTTTAGGTATAAAAATAGACCATGTAAAAATTAAGATGATCATATAACGGCAACAGGTGCCACATCGGCCCTGAAATTTGAAATACGATTTACAAGGCGAAAAAATCACTTTTTTGGAATTTTTAAAAATACTGGCTCTTAAGTAACCGTATCTTTGGAAACTGTAAATAGTGTCATCATCTAGACTGAAGTGCCTTTCTGGCAGTGTATAAAAATCCAAAATCGGTTGGAAAATATTTAACTAATTGCAATTTCCTCAGACCATTGTAGGGTTAAAATGAGATAAATTATGAAAATCGCAAAAAATAAAATATTTTTTTTGCAAAAACTTACATCAATTATACTCTAGTTTCATTTCTAAGATCCATATATATTCACACATAAATTTTTGTCTCTCTTGGGTTATGATAACCTAGTCCCAGGTATGGCCAAAAATGGGAATTTTATTTTTTTTAATAAATTTGCAAAACTCTAGTTTTGGGTTTTCTAAAATTTTGTTCAACAAAATATCAAAAAAAAGTGGTCAACGCATAGAGGTTTATTAAGTACACCCTAGAGAATAATTCTACTGAAAATTACTCATATCCCTCTTTTAACTGAACCGTCACGGCGTTTTAAGTTTGAAAATTTTAGAGAAAACTGTGATTTTGGCCAATAATTTAGATAACAGTATTAATTTTAGTGTTTTTAGCTAGCTGTAACAAAATCACTTCTGATTTCTTTTAATTCTGATATAGGAGATTGTTTTTCGAAAATTTTGTAAAACTGTGACAACGTTAACCCTTGCTTTACCAAAATCAAAGGTGAAATTTTTGAAATTCTTCGATTTTTCCTGGAAGTATAACAGCTAGGGTATTCAAATAATCGGCTTTTTATTTTAATCGATTAATCGTGCAAATAATTATTCGGGTTTTTTACTTAACCGGTTAATCGAACAAAATTTTAAAATTAATCGATTAATCGAAAAAATTTTCTGCATACACTTAAGTTTTTAATAATTTTTTTTAAAAAAAGGAACAAATAAATTCAGTAACTCTTCTGAAATTCATAAAAAAAAGTGTAATAATTGAGATCAGGTTTTGTCAATATTTCTATTTTTTCTGTCCCCTTTTTCACATATTAAAATTTTATCCAAATCGGGGAGAACCACACCCAAAAGAAGAATATAAAACCCCTTACATTAATTTGCATCTCTTTCGTATGCATTGAATACATAAATGTAGAGAGGAATTTATTTGAGAAATTGTTTTCCCTCTACGTTTCCGTATCGCCATCCTTTTATTTTATTTTATTAATTCAGAGTGCTCACTAAACAAGCTTTATTACATTGAGCATTATTTATAATTAATAATTTTCATAATCATTAATTACAATAATTAGTAATGCTTTCATTTAATATCAACGCTTAAAAAGTCGTAAAAAATAATTAAAAATTTATTATACGTAAATAGATACCACTACTTAACTAGATAAGTCACAACAACAGGGTAGTAATTTGGAAGACGACAAAGCAAACTGTGATAATTTTATATTGTTTTTGTTTTTTCTTTGGGATTTAAGATGTTTATTAACGCTCCTACTTGAAAACATGAAATTCTCATTGAGTTGAAGCTAACAAATATTTCTAGAAATTGTAAATGGTCGTCCCTTAATTATTTTCTTAGCCCAGAATGAAATTCGGATATGTAAAGGGTTCTTCAACAGGGACACTACAAAAGTAGAAAGACAAGGACAGCAAACGACGCCATATTTCTTGCCGCTCTTTTGACATTTCTCTTCAATAAAATTTGCCATTTCATGATGGAAAGATATACGAGCCAACAACGAGTCGAAATTATTAAAATTTACTACCGACATTCGGAGTCAGTGGCCTCAACGTTAAGAGCGCTACGTCCAATTTATGGTCGTCATAATGAATGGCTTCGTCAATAAACAAAATATGCGTTATTGGTCAGACAGCAATCCACACGTACTCCATGAGTCATCATTGCATCCCGAAAAAATTACGGTTTGGTGCGGTTTATGGGCCGGCGGCGTCATTGGGCCGTACCTCTTCCGTGATGATCAAGACCGGCACGTTACTGTGAATGGGAATCGCTACCGTTCAATGATAACCGAATATTTTTGGCCCCAATTGGATGATATGGACTTGGAGGACATGTGGTTCCAACAGGACGGCGCCACAAGCCACACAGCGAATGTCACAATCAATTTATTGCAAACCAAGTTTGGAGAACGTGTTATCTGATGAAATGGTGGGGCTACGTCAAATCTATGGTCTATGCCAACAAGCCAGCGACGATTGATGAACTTCGTACGAATATCGGCCGATTTATGCTTGAAAACCGTCGAAAATTGGGTTCAGTGTCTGGACTTCTGCAAGCGTGCCCGTGGTGGCCGTGCAAAAGAGATCGATTTCCATACATAATGGCATCGAACGTACTTTCATAGGAATAAAGAATTTCATTGATATCTAAAACCGTTTTTGTTTTATTTAAAAAAACTTTTCTAGCGCTCTTATTGAAGAACCCTTTACAAGCCTACAGCAAATTATTTGTCACAATTTTTTAAAAAAAATTTTGAGGTTTTAGCACATTTACTTTAATAAAAAATTTATATTTTTTAAACATTTTTGTAATTTTCTACTAATTTTGATTAATCGATTAATCGTACGAAATTATTCGAATTATTCGTTATTCGAAATTTGGACATTTTAAATTATCCGCACAATTTTTGAGAAAAATTTTTCGATTAATCGAATAACGATTAATCGACTGAATACCCTAATAACAGCACAATGTGTTGTTTCTTGCGAATTTTGATGAAAGTTGTCCAAATAACTCTGTTGACACCAGACTTTATACATAGTAATAAAAAATTAGAAATTAACCCTTATAGGCACATGGGGTCTAAATGACCCCAAATTTTTGAAATGTAAAAAAGTGCCATTTGACATGAAAATCGATATAAAAACCTTTAATTCAGCATTTTCTGTAAAAAAAAAAATCATTCATTTTATATGAGTTACTAGCGGTCAAAGCCAGACAGAAAGTGACTTCAAATCTATCCAAGTTTAATCGAAGTGTTTAGCTTCAAATACCTTCTTTGTTAATAGAAGTACATGCAAAAAAACTTTGCAGACCAGTATTTTCTCCCAATTAAAATACTCCAACAACAAATTAAACTAAACTGCAATACGCAATAATTAAAATCATTTTAAACTACAAATTTAATAGAGCAAAATTTTAAATAAAATTTAACTAGAATTTGTAATATATAAAGGACATGCATATGAATTAGAATTAGATATAAAATACTGCAGTATAGTGTACATTATACAAGAACAAAAAACAAAACAAAAATCTTTTAAAAAATCACAAAAAAAAACGAATCTTATTGTTTTTTATATTTTCAATAATATTACTTCAATGATTTTGCTGCAAATTGGATTTCAATTTGACACATTTTTGTGCCATCTCCTTAGCAATCCCCTCTAGTAGATCGAAACAATCAAGTTGTGCTTGACATGCATGTAAAAAGGAAAAATAAAACAGAAAATTTTCTTGCTTTCATTCATTTAAACAAAAACGTGCCTACCAAAAATAGTTACTCAATAACCAGCTGAATGTTTTATAGTTTGATAGATAATATGCACAATATAAAAACGTCATTTAGTCTTTAGTTCTATATAAACAAAAACCGATTCTTTATGGCAGGGAAAATTTCAATATACTTTTTGAACATTGGGTAGTATTTAAAGGCAGTGTGTATTTAAAAGCAAATACTGGCTAGTATTATTTATGTAGTAGATGGTTGTTACTGCTGTTGTACTGTCTTTATACTACATAGAACAACAACAATAACAACATTTTTTACAAGTATATGTACTTAAAATGCAACATCATCATCATCAGCATTCAATACCTTTCATGCATACTACTTGTACGAGTACTACTACCACTACATTCACACTATCGCCAAATGCATTTTTAGTGTGACTATAAAAATTGATGTCAAGTCTTGGTATTCAATGTTGATGGTAATTGAACCTTTTTTTTCTTTTTGTTTTGTTCATCTCTGTAGTTGTGTTTGTTAAGGATTTTCAAAATTTATCATGTACAACCTCAAAAGAATTTTAAAGGGACAAGTTGTCAAAAATGCATTAGACATATAAATGAACATAGTTGAAATTTATGATCTTAATACACTAAATCATTTTTTTGATTGATAAAAGGTCTAAATGTTAATAATTCTTAAAGAAATAAAGAAAATGGCAACGTTGTTTGCATGCATGAACAATCGATTTCAAAAGATGGTTTATAAATGACTCAGAAATCTGAAAAAAAAATTAAATATTGGGTGAGAACATCAAAAAAGGCTAAAAAAAAGGATTTTTGGAGCATATAAGTAGAATTTTTTTTTAAATCTCCTTCTTGAAAGATTTTTGAGTCAAATAAGAAGGTACTTTGAATTTTTACTTTTAAAAATTCTTACATGAAAAGTATCAATTTATAAACATTTTCAACAAAAAATGGTTGGAAATCAAATTCCGGTAATGAAATTCCAGCAATTTCGGAGCTCTCATAAATAAGATTCTTAAATGGCTCATAGAAATGATTATTGTTTTTTTTTTTAAACTCTTTTTTTGGTAAAAAAAAATATGAACCCTCAGAAAACAATCCAAAAAGTTGTCTCTGCAATCTAACAAACTGTCTCAAAATGAGGGTTAATTTTTCGGACTCAAAGAAGATTCCAAAATTATTTAAATTTATGAAGAAAATTTCAAATTTATGAGTTCTTTTTTCTAAGTCATTTCTGAGTACATAGGGGGCTCTTTTGGACGGACCACTTTCATAGGAAAAAGTGGAAAAATATTTATGTTTTTGGAGCTCCTTTCTGAGTCATTAATGATCATCTTTGTTTGCTGCGATGTATATTTTTATAAATTCCATTGTTGGTGCCTACTTTTTTCAGTGTTTGTTACACTAGGGTGACCTCGGTTATATGGGCGAAAAGAATTGGCGACTTGTGACCCGTCCCCCTTTAGAACTGTTCGCTTGGTTAGAAAAATACATCATGCAAAAAAATTTAGGTGATCGTATAACGGGAATACGTGCCGCATCGGCCTTTAAGTTTGAACTACCCAGCAAAAAAAAATTGGAAGTAATGCTTTACCAACTACTTTTTTCACTACTTCACAAGTATTCGTTGGTGTACTTTTAATGTCTTTTTAGAAGTAATTTTGAATCACTACAAAAAATCACTTCCTTCATTGCTTCTAAAAAGTCCGTTAGTATATTTTTACAGCTTTTTCAGAATTACTTCTGAACAACATTAAAAAAAATCTCTTAAGTATTGCTTCTAAAGGGTAATTGCTCTAAAAGTGATTCTAAAAAGTGATTTTGGTATCATTTGGTATTTGAACACAGATAATCGCGGGTTCGATTCCAGAAGAGACCAATGTTTTTTTAATTTGTTTTTATTTTTTCAAATATTTGTAATTAATTCCATTAATTTCATATTTTTTTTAATTTTTCAATTTTTAAAAATATATAAAAGAAAAGTGATGAAAAATAGTTTTTTAAGCGCTTATGAAAATAGTACTGAAAACAATACTGAATTGTAGTGCACCTTTTGCACTTATTTTAAAATTACTTTTATTGAACATAATAAAGCACAATATCTCGCAATTACAAAGTGGTGTTTTTATGCCAGTCAACTTTTATATCAAAGAATAGCTCAGCGGTAGAGAGCTAGTCTAGGCGGCAATAAAAAACCTTTTAAATTAATATCACTTTCTGTTTAAATTATTTTTTCAAATTAAAGAAAGTTGATACAATTTTCACAAGTAAATTACAAAGAATAAAATATTTTTTAAATAATTTGATAAGGCCAGCAAGACAGAATAAGTATTTTCGGCTTTCGCTACAAAGCCATCATCAGTTTAACGGGTTAATAATTGTTAATCGTCTACTTATATGAAAGTTGAAAGCAATATAGAATATCTTAACAACTCAACTTAGACTAACATCAACGAAATCTAACAATGCTATTTTTTTCCTTTGTTATTATTACTCTTTTTTGCTTTGAACCTTAATTCTTAAAGTATCTCAGCTGGTTCTATTCAACTCTGTGTATGATAATCACAGATTTTAAATTTAAATGTATGTTATTAAAATTATATTTTGCACTTTGTCATGTGTTTTTAAGATGAATGAGGGGTATGTATAGTTGATATTTATTTGGTAAATGAATGAATTGTATCATCTTCCTTTAATTTGGAAAATAATTTAAACAGAAAGTGTTATTAATTTATGATCTAGAGTCAAACTAAACAACATTCATTTACCAAATAAAAGATCAACTATACGTACCCCTCATTCATAAAAAAAATAAAAATTTTTTTCCGAAGATTTTTTTTTAATCTCCCCTTGTCCTCGTTCAAAAAGTACTGAAAAAATGTCAAAGTTGGAGTACTCTCTCCTATGACTACTCAATGTTAAAATCATTAGTGTATATTAGGGCGGGTCGATTTGTAGAGAGGCAAAAAAATTGCTCAAGTGACGAGGAAAATCGTATTCAAGGGATCAAAATAAGAAACTTTGCCCGAGGAACCATACCTCTAAAACGAATTCTGAATCCCCGACTTTTGACCCGCAGGATGAAATTTTGAAAAATCCCACTTTGACCCATTTAGAGTGACCCAATCGAGTCCAAATGTATGACCGACCCCCACTAACATTGAAGGGCCGACCCACCCATGCCAGTGGCACACCCTCTGGAACCCCCCTGGGGGGTTCCCCATACCAACATTTCAAAAAATCACCATTTTTGGCACTTTACATGAAAAAATGTTTGTATGGCAATGGCATGGGTGGGTCGGCCCTCCAAATTAGTGGGGTCGGTCATACATTTGAACTCGGTTGGGGCACTCTAAATGGGTCAAAGTGGGATTTGACTAATAAACACTAATGATTTTAACATTGAGTAATCATAGGAGAGAGTACTCCAACTTTGACATTTTTTCAGTACTTTTTAAACGAGGACAAGGGGAGATTAAAAAAAATTCTTCGGAAAGAAATTTTTATTTTTTTTGGGTCAAAGTGGGATTTTTCAAAATTTGGACATCAAAAGTCGGGGATTCAGAATTCGTTTTAGAGGTATGGTTCCTCGGGCAAAGTTTCTTATTTTGATCCCTAGAATACGATTTTTCTTGTCACTTGGGCGATTTTTAAATCGACCCGCCCTAGTGTTTATGTTAAAAAAATGATATCTAGATCATCAATTGTAGTGTCTTTTTTGCTGGATAAGATTGACAAGGGGAAAATTACTTTTTTGGATTCTTTTGAAAACACTGGCCATTAAATATCCGTATTTCTTGAAAATGTCAATAGAGTCGTAATCTAGGCTAAATTACCTTTCCAGCAATGTAAAAAAAATCCAAAATCGGTTGGAATATATTTAAGTAATTGCAAATCGCCCAGACCATTGTAACCCTACAAATGAGATAAATTATGAAAATTGGAAAAAAATAAAATATTTTTTCAAACACTTACAATATTTTAATCTAGGTTCATTTCCCAGATCTATAAATTTTCAAATATAAATTTTTGTCGCCCTTGGATTATACTAATCTAGTTCCTTATATGGCCAAAATTGGGATTTTTTTATAAATTTGCAAAATTCTTCTTTTGAATTTTTTAAAATTTTGTTCAAAAAATAAAAAAGCGGCCAACGCACAAAGTTTTTCTAAATACACCGCAGAAAATAATTCTACTGAAAATTACACTTATCCCTCTTTTAACTTAGCGGTGACGGCGTTTTAAATTTGAAAATTTTAGAGAAAACTATGATTTTGGCCAATAATTTAGATAATAGTATTAATTTTTGTGTTTTTAGCTAGCTATAATAAAATCACTTCTGATTTTTTTAATTTTGATACAAGAGATTGTTTTCCGAAAATTTTGTAAAACTTCGTCAACATTAACCCTTTCTTTACCACGATCAAAGGTGAAATTTTTTAAAATTTTTGATTTTTCGTGAAGTATATCAAACATTGTGTTGTTTCTTGCGGAATTTGGTGAAAATTGTCCAAATATCTCTGTTAACACCAAATTTTACAGGCACGTGGTGTCAAAATTATCCCAAATTTTTAAAATGTAGAAAAAGAGCCATTTGACATGAAAATCGATATAAAAACTGTTTCTACAAAAAAAGCAAAATTAACCTGTTTGAGAACTTGTCGTCAAATTGATCCATTTTTTATGTTTTGTATGGTCTTAAATCGTAAGTTGAAGAATAAGGTGCACATTAGTGTTAGATAGTGGGGTATTCTGGAGAGAAAATTGCAATAAATACCCAGTCAGAAAAATACAAACGGAAAAGCGGTGGCAAAACACTTTAACAGGTGGTATAAGTAACGAGCATATAATTAAAAGAGGTACACACAAAATATTTTGAAGGTAAAATTAACTAAAAATACAATTTAAAACGAATAAAATTCAGTTAAAAACCAGTCTACTCACATTTTCATTTAAATGAACAATTTTTTTATTTGTTTTTGACTATCAATAATTGACTATAAGGAAACGTAAAATCAAATTAAATTTAATTTATTTTTACTATAAAAATAACAAGCAAAATGCTGCGAAGAACTAAATTTATATTTGGTTTTACAAAAAAAATTAAAATAAAAACAATTCAAATAATTGTATTGTTGTTTTTTTATTTCAAACAACTTTTACTACAAAATACCTTTTTTGGTTCATTTTTTTAGTTTTACTTTAAAACAATAAAAATTGGCTAGAAAATTTGACTGTTACGAAATATCCGTATTTTCATTTAGTTAGATTTTTAAATAACTTGTGAAAAAAGTTAAAAATTATTTTTCTTCTACGAACAACTATTATTATTTTTAAAAATAACTCAACGGAAAAACTTCAGAAACAACTAACAAAAAGTGACTGTATTTATTTTGTGAGTGTACAAACTGTCCCAACATCTGTTAAATCACTCCCATCTTAATTTGTATCGAAATATGTTACCATATGAATTACACATGTATGCAAAGGCTAACATTTTTCGATACAAAATGTTAAAATTCGAAAGAGAGCGACGAATGCCGCCTGGTATAAGTACTGGCAAAAAGTGCTTTCCATTTCCAATATCATAACATCATTAGACAAAAGTACCGGCTGTTCCAAAAGCGCCGAAAAAGTACTGGAGAAACCAAATTTTTAAACGTTGGCAAAACCAATAAATAGGTGGTCTGGAAATATATTTTCCAAAATAAAATTTAAAAAAAGTTCATATGTATTTTTTTGGGCCTGCCGTGATTTGAACCCAGGCCGTCAGACTAGCAGAAGATTGCTTTACCCACTGAGCTAACGACACATATAATACTTGGTGGCTAAACCCATAAATGAGTGATAACAGCTGGACAACTACTGGCTGTGCTAAAATACTAGCACTGGTAAACAATTTTTTGTAACTAATATGCCAGCATTGGGAGAGCAAAAAAAAGTTGGTCTTGAAGGAGCTTTCTCACAAACAAAAAAATTGATTTTATAAAACAAAAAAATTTTAAATTAAAAAAAAAACAAAAAAAAAATTTTCCTTGCAACTTGCAACCTTCTGACTACAAACCTTTTTTAACGAAGCGTCAGCATTTTTATAAAATCATTGGTCTACCAGTGAATTGATTTTTTTACCACTGGCAATTTCTGACTAGGTAGCACTGGATAACCACTAAATGCAAACCTTGGCATATCACTCTAAGCCAATTCTTTACCAGTGGTTTTTTTATAAACCAACGAAAATTTTGTAAAACAAATACTGGCAAAACGCTTTTTGAAAACGCTGGCAATGCGTCCCTAATGAGTGTTCTACCAGTCATTTATTTTTAACACCGTGGTTACTCAGTGGTATGCTGGTGCTTGATTTTTTGTACCACTGGCGATTTCTGACTGGGTAGGGTCAAGAATTTATATGCATAAAATATGTATTACAATTAGAAAATTTGCATATACAATTTTAAGAAAGCATTTATTATTGATTTTATGAACGTTTTCAATATAATAAATTTAGTTTTAGTATTATTTTTTTTTTGTCTTAAATAGCACATTTTTTAGTAAAATTGCAAACAATATGCAAAAAATAATCAGTTTTAGCTAAATATGCAAATAATTATAAAAACACATTTTTTACTGAAATATCGAACAAAAAAATATGCATTTTTCCCAAAATATGCAAAAAATATAAATTAATTTTTAGCTAAATTCAAATAAAATATTCATCAAAATATTAAAATTCTAGCAAAATGCAAAAAAATATGCATTTGCAGTAAAATATGCATTAAAAAATCGAAACCATTTCCTTGCAAAATTTGTTGATTCGCAACAACAGCAAACACGTGTTTACACGTATTTTCAATAACTTCCTGTCCCCATAAACAAATATAGTTTTTATTCTCTTAAAAAGGTAGAGGAGCAGGTGAGTTTTCACAGTAATACCCACTTTCAACACAGGGTGAACTTCATTGCTCCAAATTCCACAACTTCCAACAGAATTTGATACATATTGTTAGGGTAAGATTTTATGCGGATGTTCCAAATTTGCAAAAAATTGATTAGTCGGCATGACCGACTTTAATTTTTTTTTTTGTTTTATTTTATTACGGTACAAATGAATGTTTCCATCAGTTTGGTCTAGTGTTATATATTTATTTTATGTTATAGTGGGTAGATATATCTCGTTATTGTTGTTATTGCTTTTTGGCACTCTTTTAAAGTTTTCATGTTTATTGTAATTTTGTAATTACAACATTTCTTGTACAGTTTCCTCTTCAATTTTTATTGCTGTTGTTTTTTGCAATGTTACGTTATTGTTCTCACTACAACAATAACAAACACCGTTTTCATACAGAAGTGATTTTCAACTATGATTGATGGATTTTTTCTTAACACATATAAATACATAAACATTTTTGGATTATATCCAAAATATAAATATTTAAATTAAAAACACAACAACGAAAATAAACAAGCCTTTATCTATGAAAGAAAATTACTGTGTATACTTTATAAATGGATTAAAATAAAGACTTATAAAAATGTTTTGCATGCAAAATTAGAAGTATTTTCTCTTTTCTAAAAAATTAGAAAATATACAGTTAAAATTAAGACAATATTAATAACGAGCATTACACTATGAGAACATTCTTTGAAATACCCCATCCCCTACGTAGATCTTTTCTCATAAATTTTTATATAGAAAACATAAATATAAAAATGTGTTTGGTAATATGTAACACACCAATTCTACAGTTGGTTCCACTAGAGCCATTTCCATGGATCTATTGCAGTAATACTTTTGCAAATGGAAACTGTTTTGCTTGAAATTTTGCAAGAACAGTTTTTAGAGCTGAACCCATATTATCACTGCCTCACAAGTATCCATTAGTGTATTTTTTCTGCTTTTTTAGAATTACTTTTGAACAACATCCAAAAAATCACTTAAGTACTACATCTAAAGAGTAATTGCTCTAAAAGTGATCGCAAAAAGTGATTTTGGTATCAGTTGGCATTTCCAAACAGAGGGTCGCGGGTTCGATTCCCGGCTGGGCCAATATTTTTTTATTGTTTTTTTTAATTTTTTTTTTTTATTCTATTAATTTTTTTTTAATATTTATAATTAATTTGTTTTAATTTAATATTTTTTTAATTTTTACAAATATGTTTATGTAAAACGAGTAAAAAGGTTAAAGTCGGGCATGCCGACTATGCAATACCCTACACCAGTCTGGTTAAAAGCCAACTATGTTTGGATCCGAAATTCGAATGGGTTAAAATGGGACTTGTGTCAAAATTTTTTATAATGTGAGTCAGCGAACAAAATTTCATTAAAATATCTTAATATTTGCGACCTGCAATTTGTAACCGATCGCAATATGCTCTGCGCTCTCAAAGGCGATGGAGAGTATGGTTAATTACCATCTTGTGAATTATTTAGAGTCCAACTCACTTCTTAATGACCGACAGTATGGCTTCCGCAGACGTCGTTCTACGGGAGACCTGTTAGCGTTCCTCTCGGAGCGTTGGAGTCGGTCCATCCACCGTTTTGGTGAGAGCAAAGTGGTTGCTCTGGATATTTCAATGGCCTTTGATCGTGTATGGCACGGGGCGCTTATTTCGAAGCTTATTGCGTTTGGTGTAGGTAATGACTTCGCTCGTTTTATTTCGAGCTTTCTCAGAGATCGCACTATTCGTGTTGTTATAGATGGGGTCTCATCCGACGAGTTTCAGCTGAATTCAGGCGTACCGCAGGGTTCTGTTCTTTCTCCTTCCCTATTTCTTATCTTTCTCAATGATCTTCTTGGTCGAACTTTCAACCCTATCTACTCTTTCGCAGATGACAGCAACATTTGTCATTCATTTTCCTTCGATCGTAGGCCAAGCCCTGAGGAGATTGGGGGCAAAAGGCAGATTATGAAAGACACACTGAATCGTGACCTTTCTACAATCTCTGAGTGGGGTCGTGCGAATAAGGTCGACTTTAATGCACGCAAGACCCAATGTTGTATGTTGACCCATAGGGCTGTGAGGTCAACACTGACATCTGTACACTCAAAATAGTTTGTAGTTTAAATTAACTGAAAATGTAATTTAAAATAAATGAAAAATTACTTGAAAACCGGTCTACTGACTTTTCATTTAAATCAAAAGAACTTTTCATTTATTTTTAAATGTTAATAAATAAACTACAAAATCCTTAAAAAATAATGATTTTTCATTTATTTCGTTTTTTTTTAATTTCAAAAAATTAACTACAAAATCCGTAAGAATAAACGATATTTAGTTTATTTCATTTTTTTAACTGACCTAGAAATCGAAAAGGAATTCTTTTTTTAACAAAACATTTTAAATGAAAATATTAACTGTAACAGAAAATCCGTATTTATATGTAATTTATTTTTTAAATAAACGACAAAAACAGTTAAAAAAATATATTTCTTTGTATTTTGAGTGAATAATCATTTAAAAACAAATGTACGGATAAATTTTTAAATAAACTGCAGTCAGTTACTGTAATAATATTTTCAGTGTACATATGGGTGATATTGATATTGAGGAATCGGATACTCTTGATATTCTGGGCATGAAAATTCAGTGTGATGTCCGTTGGAATAAACATGTTTTACAAGTGTCGAAGGAAGCATTCAAGTGTCTAGGTTTTTTACGTCGGTGCAAGAAGTACTTCACTCCATCCGATTTACTTACTATTTATACCACCTATATCCGACCGAAGATGGAATACAACTCCCATATATGGGCAGGAGCTTCGAAGTCTATTTTGGAGCTTCTGGACCGTGTGCAAAGGAGGGCGTCGGCGCTTATCAATGACAATAGGGTATCCAGCTCTATTGACTCATTGGAGCATCGTCGGAATGTGGGTTGTGTGACCCTGTTCTATCGATATTATCATGGGAGGTGCTCAGCTGAGATAAGTGAACTTGTCCCCAAAGCCCAAGTTTTTATTCGTAATACCACACATCCCCTGAGTGTTGGTCCATCAAAAAAAAAAAAAAAAAAAAAAAACCAAGCCAATTTTGGGAGGATCCTTATATGGGCACTAGGTCTAAACATGGACCGATGTTCACCAAAATCAATAGATTACCCTTGGGCCAACATATGTCTGTGTACCAAGTTTCATCAAAATATCTTAATATTTGCGACCTGCAGCGTATAAACAATATAATTTTGGGGGGACCCTTATATGGGCACTAGGTCTAAACATGGACCGCTGTTTACCAAAATCAATAGGCTTCGTCCTTGGGCCAACATAGGTCTGTGTACCAAGTTTCATCAAAATATCTTAATATTTGCGACCTGCAGCGTATGAACAATATAATTTTGGGGGAACCCTTATATGGGCAATAGGTCTAAACATGGACCGATTTTAACCAAAATCAATAGGCTTCGTCCGCATGGGCTGACATAAGTCGGTGTATCTTAATATTTGCGACCTGTAGAGTGCGCACAAGAATGCATGGACAGACAGACAGACGGACGGACAGACGGACATCGTTAAATCGAAATAAGAAAAAAATTTGAGCCGATCGGTATACTATGAGGTGGGTCTAGGACCAATATTTTTTGGTGTTACAAACATCAGCACAAACTTATAATACCCTGACCACGTAGTGGTGTAGGGTATAAAAAATGGTGAGAAAAACCTGTAAAAATAGTACTGAAAACAATAATGAATTGGAGTGCACCTTTGATACTTGTTTAATAACTACTTTTATTGACGAACAATATCTCGCAGTAAAAATATGGTGTTTTTATGCCAGTCAACTTTCATACGAAAGAACAGCTCAGCGGTAGAGCGCTAGACTACCAATCGTGAGGTCGCAAGTTTGATACCCGGTGGCGGCAATAAAAAAACTTGTGAAATAAAAAAAATTTTAATTTTTTTGTGAATAATTTTTTTTTAACTTTTAATTGGTGAAAAAGAGCTTCCTTTGCACTCGCTCAAAAAGTACTGTAGAAATGTTGAAGTGGCAGTACTCCTCTCCTATGACAACTCAATGGTGAAATCATTAGCAGGGCAGCGACTGTCATGCAAATGCATGTTTGTAGTCATTAATCCAAAAATAGTTTAAACCAAATACTTTTCCGAATCAAAGAATTTGCAACAAAATGGCATCTATTTCTTGTTGCATATTTTTGAACATTTTGCTTTTAAGTGCATATTTTTTGCATATTTTATGATTTTTATTGCACCTTTTTGAAAATTATTCATTAAACTGGATATTTTCTTCATATTTTTTTTAAAAGTAAGAATAAGATTTAATGAAAAATAAAGAAAAAGACGAATTTGCTAACCTTAACGCAGCACTTAACTAGAAGGAAAACATCAAGTTGTAATCTACTTAGACATTCCCTACGGGAAATTTTAACAAACTGTCACCGAAATGGCCCCTTTATATGAAATAGACTGATCACTTTTACATAGCGTTGTCATAGGAGGGGGAAATTGACCCCTTGTGACATGTCACAAGAGAAATCCCAGGACAGGTCCCTGAACTTTGTTTTTTATGAGAGTAACCTGTCATAGGATTTGTCTTGTGACATGTCACAAGGGGTCAATTTCCCCCTCCTATGACAACGCCATGTAAAAGTGACCAGTCTATTTCATATAAAGGGGCCAGTTCGGTGACAGTTTGTTAAAATTTCCCTTAGGGTTTATATTGGATTTCATTTTTAACCACACGCTCGTATAATAAATAAGATTTTAAAAATTGATAAATTTTAAGTGATTTTTTTGGTTTTAAGCATTTATTTTTGGATTTTAAGTGCATGTTTTTAGGTTTTATATTTCATATTCTCGATTTGCATGGAAGTCGCTGCCCTGATCATTAGTGTTTATGTTAAAAAATAAGTACATCTAGATTATCAATTGTAGTGCTTTTTCTACTGATATGGCATCCCTTTCTTTGCTTGGGTACTAAAAGTTGGACTTTGGGGACAACTTAGAAAGCGATTTTAATGTATAGGCCGCAATAGATGCATACATTTTTTTGTTGAAATATTCTCCTTTTGATTGCTTCTTTACTAAGCCATATATATCATTTATTAATGCCGATTTTGCTTTCAGCGATTCAATTGGCTAAAACTTTAAAAACCGTAAAAATCCATATAAAACACGAACAGTGGTGTTATTATCAAGTTTAATGCATCAAATTTTAAGCCTAAATATGAATACAGGTCCTGTACCACAAAAAATGTATATTGATTGCATTTGAACATTTTTGTAGTATATAAAAAACTAAATGGAAAACCGCCAAACTTTAAAGACATTTAGCGAAAAATATGTAGCTTAGATTGAAAAATAAAGCACGTTCCAAATATATAGAATTGATGGTCAGAGCTCTATTAATTTTTAAAAGTCAAGATTTTTTCATGCAGTGTTATTAAATAAAATATTTTATTGAAATACGCGTGTCTGTAATTTTTTTATTAAGAAAAATCTAAATATAGGCTGACATTAAATAAAATTTTATAATAACTTTTTTTCACGAAAAAAAATATTTCGCCAAAAAAAAAGCGCGTGTTGGATTTTTTTCTGTTAAGTTGCACTTTTATCTTTACATCTACTAGAAACTGAATTTCAATTATTATTAAGATTTTATAAATTTTTTTTCGCGAAAAAAAAGTTATTCCGCCAAAAAAGCGCGTACTAGGTTTTTTCTGTTAAGTTCTATTTTTATGTTACATACTGAATTCAAATGCAGATTGCAGTAACTCAAAATTCCAAACTACGAAATTCCAATTTATATCCACTTAAAAATGATTTACTTGGTATCCATATTGCCCTATTTAGAACATATTGTTTCCACCACATTCAATCTCTGATAAAACGCGAAAAATCGCGAATTTCAAAAAAATCTGATAGACGTTTCACTTAAATCGACTATGGATTATGATATGTAAGTTTGACATTTTAATCAAAAAGGGTCAAAGAGTTTCCGTACAAAAGAGTGAAAAATTTGTTTTTTTGTATAGAATATCCTTGAAAATAGGACACATCCTTGGACGCATTGCTGGACGCGCCTCAAAAAGACCTTTCATATGGTATTCATATTGAGTATGTTGTCTTCAGCAAAAGTGCCAAATTCTTACAAAAACAATAAAAAAACTACATCCTTTAAAATTGGTCCAGCTCGTAAGATCTCATTGCTAGACCCGAAATATTTTGGGAATCATCATATTTGGAGGGGGGTACTTTTTTTTACTTTTTTTCGAGAGACGGTTTAATCATTAAGTGATATTTTTCTGAAAACCATGTAAACTTTAATGAGAACATTCAAATTTTGTTAAATTTTTGACAAAATAAGCAATTTTTGTAAAATGTCCTGGAAAGCAGTCGCTCCAAACACAAACTCGAATTATCATTTTTCGAATTTTTTTTTACTTTAAAATCAATTATTATGTGGTACAAATAGTAATCGACATCTCCAAATTAGGCATTTTAAAAAATATTTAAAACTAATTTAAAAAAAACAGGTTTTTATATTTTTATCAAATTTGTGGGTCATTTTGGATTCCAGGCTAAAGTGGATTAATTATACCCGATGAAGTCAAAATTCCATATCTGAATCACTTTGACTATATTAAATGAATAAATGAAATAAAAAATAATTTTTTTAGAAATTTCGAATTTTGGGAATTTTTAATAGTACATAATACACATTTTTCCAAAATGGGCCATTTTTGTCCAACTTTCGGGACGTTTACCAAAAAAAAAAATCGATTTCTTCCATTTGGAACCATTTCCAATAAAACTGGGGGTATGTGTAATGAACGAAAATCCACAAATCGCTATTTTAAGGGACAGTCTAATGCACATGTATGTATGTCCATTAGAACGTACCAGCTTACAGGCAAAAAAAAAAAAAGTGCGCCGTACACCCTCCAATATGAAATATTTTTGCAAGGAGGTTTCAAAAAATTTTTTTTATTTTTTTATGCCGAACGTAGGGGTCGCCATTTTACATTTTTCGTTATATCTTTGGTATTTACAGTCGGATCTTAAAGTATGATACATCGATGTTTTTCTCTCGAGGAGACCAGTGTTTTGCTCTAAGGACATTTTGATCTCAAGTATCCCGTTCTAATAGTTACCCCCCACCAGATCTCAGTTGCTACCACCCTAATGTACCACCCTAATGTCAGAAAATTAAACCTCGCAAAAAATCATTAAACTTTTGCTAAGGAAGTATTTCGCTAAACCCAGTAGAAATTTTTTTTTATATATTGGTTGCCGAACGTAGGGGTCGCCTTTTTAAATTTTTTTTAGTTGAATTTTTACTATATAGCAAAACACTGGTCTCCTCGAGGCAAAAAAATCGATATATCACACTTTAAAATCCGATTTTAAATGCCAAAGCTATAACAAAAAATTAAAAAGGCGACCCCTACGGTCGACAAAAAAAAAAGGGTGTACGGCGAACTTTTTTTTTGAGGTACGGTCTAATGTCCATTATCCATTATCACTAAATTTATGAATCGGTTGCCAATCAAAGTTTCAACTAATGGTATTCAAATTTTAATGGTAGTCAAAAACTCCCAGATATGTTATAAATTGATGGACAAAAGTATTATATTTTATAATTTAAAAATAAGTACATTTTAAGACTATAATATTTTATGAAAATGAACGACACAAAACGATTAAAATTCAAATGATATACAATCTACATTTGTTTTTTAATGCAATAAATTTTTATATTTTACAAACAAAAAAAAATATTTTACAATACATTCATTATGATTCAAAAAAAAAAATAATAATAACTACCAATTCGCCCATTCGATAAACTTTTTTATATCCTTCGTTGTATTGAAGTTGTTTACATTTTATTCATGTTCAACATAGTTTTTTTTACCAAATGGAAGCAATAACTGTTTTATCTACACATTTATTGCGTGACAAAAATTTTCGGTTTTTTTTCGCCACAGCCCCAGCAAAATTTTAAAAAAGGTAGAAAGTTACAAACTAGTATTTAAAGCTTACGTGTGAAGCAAAGTGAACATTATTCGCTGGGTTATTATTATGATTTCCGTTATTATTTTTGTTTTACATATTTTTGTGTTCTTTCTTTGTTTTTTGTATACTCATTTCGGTGTAAAACCATATGATAACATTTTCTTTTTGTTTTTAATAAAACTGAAAGTTATATTTTATATGCAACATTGATTTTGTTATTTTGTTTTTATAAACAAAATAACCATATATTTGTTATGTAAAAAGGCTATTTACTACACCACTCTAGGGTCTGTGTGCTTATCATTTGCTGCTCTTTGCTACTACAATAAAATATAATACAATCAATCTATGTAGTAAATATGTATAACGACACGTAAATATACAATTCCAATTCCTATGAATTTTATTACATTGGTTGATTAAAACGAAAATTCCAGATTATGTCCATGAGGAGATTTGTTTGGTTCGATATTTGTGTTAAAATACATTAGGCTTTTATGCAAAGGACAAAGAAAAAAATTATTATAGGTACATATATAAATTATTTCATTTTATTTTGGAAAATATCACTATGTGGGATCTTGTTAAACAAAATTAGAGAGAAACCCAGTGTAGAACAAGTTGTACTAAAATGTAAATGTGAGGGGCAATGCCCAAACGTTTAACGTTGAAAAAATAAAATTAAATTAAAATAATTATAAATATTTGAAAATAATCCGAATCCAAATCACTTTTTAGGATTACTTTTACAGAAATAATGTTTTAGAAGCAATAATTAGGTGATTTTTCTAATGTTCTTTAGAACTACTTCTAAAAAAGGTGTAAAACTATACACTCATAGAAATATATATATAAAACAAGCGGGCTAAAGCCCGCTCGATGGTTTGTATAAGTCCCCAGGTGACTGGGAACTTATACAAACCAAAGATTAAATTCGGCTGTGCCGAGTCTTTAGATACCCTCCATCCTGGTGTTTTTATTCGGGGATTCTACTAAGTACAAACAAGTATGAATTATTACCCATTTTGTATTCGGTCAATCCACTGTGCAACAAATGTGTATGATTTTTTCCACCACTACAAGTAAATATTTCAGTTTAATCTTGTTTAATCTCAATGCTGCCACAAGCAAGATTCAAAATTCCCAAAAGTGTAGACAAAATTACCCAAAAAATATGAAATTATAAATGACGTCAATTAACATATTATTACAATTTGAACTCCGAAAAAAGGTAATAATCTCATCAGTAAACTTAAAAAAAAAGTGATTTGGCCATTTCAATTGTCCCATCGTTCTGGGCGTTATATTATTACAAAGAAAAGTTCCTTAAATATGCAGCATTTATGATGAACTTTTGAGTCTTATATGAATCTTCATAAAATTTAGAGAAAAAATTAACTTTAAAACAAAACACTTAAAAAGCTTGTAAATAAGAGTCAGTTATGATCACATGTGAACGATTTAAAAATAATCTTATTTTAGAGTCTTTCAAAAATCAAGTTTTATTTGCGTTTTAAAAAAAAGTCTTTGGCAAGCAATTGGGAGAACTTCAACTAAAATAATGTTTTTGTGGCATACACAATATAATAAATTATTCGATAAAACTTTATTAGTTGAAATTTGCTTAATTACTTGGTAACGATTTTTTTGTGTACGTTAATAGCTTATTTGTATAACGAAAGAATTTCAAAGCATGTATAGATTAATACACTTTCCTGATGTATCGGTTTAATTCGTGGATGATCAGTCGCTGTGAATCAATTCATTAACTCGTATGAATAAAAAATAGATATTGGAATTTTTATGCAAACTTCACAATTAGATGTTAAGTCATTCATAAGCCAAAAGTAATTACATACATTGAGGCAGGGTTGGTAGGCTCTATCGCTAAAATACTGTTATAGATTCAAATATCGATACATTTAAAATACCAGTACCGAAATTAATGAAATACCATTATCCTTACAACACTATTCTTTTTAAGTCTAAACTTTTTGTAAATCCACGTGGTAATTGTGAATTTTACATACACTTAGTTAATAAATTTATTTTACTTTACTTTGTTTTTTCATAAAAAAAAAAATTTGCGGAATGCACCGAAATAACTGAATACCGCTTATCTTAAAATACCATTATTGAAATAATTGCAATACAGTTAACCTTTAAATACCGTTATCGAAATACAATTATCCTTAAAATACTGTAACCGAAATAATCTATGATAGCGTTACTTACCCTCACCGATAATCGCACCGTTTCTGCTACCAACAATGCTTTGAAGTAATTGCTATGTTGTATTCATAGACCCACTATCTATTGGCTAGTTTATGAATTAAATTCTTTTTTTATGTATAATATATTTTTTTATTTACAAATTTGATAACTTTCTCAATTCATTCATTTGAATTGAAATTTAAGTGAAAAACTAAACAATTTAATAATTGCTGTCATCCATGCCCTACCCATAAAGTGGCAACACTGCTTATGTTATTCATATAGATGTGTGCAGACCTTTAAAAATATAATTCCTTAATTGGTATTTTAAATCTCAATTTTGCAATAAGTTGATCCCAGTGAATTTTTTTTTTTACCCCGATGTAGTCCTTTTCAAGCTGTACCCATTACCGGAGAATGAGATTTATTTTTAAGATTTTTTAAAATAAACCGTTTTTATAAAAACCACCGTATACTACCACATAATTTTTTACTTATTAATATATTCTCAAGATTAAAAACTTTTGAGATGTAGTTCAAATTTTATCACTTCAAGCACCGAAGATATTAGAAGCCATGCCTATCTATATATCAAATAAAAGCTTTTCGTCTTGATAACATTCTAATAAGCACAATTTTTGTTCTTATATAGGATTTTTATGGAATAAAAACATTAAAAAAACAAAAAAATTAAAATTCCTACGCCGAATCATAATGGGTCAACAAAAAAATGCTATCCTAAAGATATTTTTATTACCTTTCCAATGGTGTACATATTGTTCCAACCCTATCATAAATGAAGAAAATATAGTTAAGTTCATTTTTAAACTTTAAACCGAAGTAACTCCTCATACAGGCTTTTCGCTGAAAAAAAATTTCTTCGGGCCCCCAAAAGAGAGTTATATCAGTAGTAAAAATTTAGAATCAATCGGTCAGGTGCCTCTAAAGCCAACATACGTCCAAATTATTCATTAGAATCGAAATTGAATCAACACAAATAGGAACAAATCTTATCTCACTTTATTCAATGTCCAATCATTGATTTAAAGGCATTATGAATTATTCAGTAATTTATAAAATGAATTCAATTTTATGCATATAAATTCAAAAAAAGAATTAACTCTTTCAAGGTCTGGGTGTGTATGTTTGTATTTTTTTCTTATTCAGTAACAACAACAACACACAGTTAATATATTTTTCATGTTAATATGGAAAATTCTAGAGGTGCTTCTACATTTTCTTTCATAACTTTTAAACGTCTGGACCAAATATACCCATTTCCAATAGCAAACTGCTTAAGAAATTGGACCAAAATTTTGACTAAAAATTAACATCCTAGCACAACTATTTTGAGCGTGATCGTGATTTCAACAGACAGACAGACAGACAGACGGACACGGCTATATCGGTTTCGCTATTGATAACGATCAGGAATATATATTTTTTTTATGTACCAGATTTTTTTTTCGATGAGTTACAAACGGAATGACAAAATGATATATACCCTCCTGCACAGTGGGATGGAGGGTATAAAAATAGCAGAAAAAGTTACTAAAAATTAGTTAAAAATGATGCTGCAGAAAAAAATGCTTAAATTATAAGCTTTTTTTACTAAATACTAGTAAAGTAAGAACAGCAAAATTAAAACTGTTAAATTTACAGAATTTTAGTTATACACTCATAGAAAAAAGTTTGTAGAAAAGTTAGTAAAACTGTTAGTACTTCAACTTAACAAATTTTTAACTAATATTTAGTTAAAATTAAATTTTTAGTTAATTTTTTTGCTACCTCTACATTACTAACTTACAAATTTTTTTGCTATTTTTTTCCCTGAATTTAGTTACTAATTTTTAACAATGAATTTGCTAACTTTACAGTATTTTGCTTAATTTTAGTTACTAATTTTTAACAGAAGTTTTGCTAATTTTACAAATTTTTTGTAAACTAAACCACCAATTTTGGAGCGCTTATAAACAGAATGTTAAATGACTCATAAAAATTAATGCATATTTTTAACTCGCCAAAAATAATGCAAAAAGTTTTCAAATAAAGCTAAATTGAAATGGTTGCAAATTTGTCCTACTCAGAAAATATCTAAATTATTAAAATTTATGAGAAAAGTTTCTATTTATCTTAATACATTAATTTTCAAAGATCAAGGTTTATTTTGAACGAACCATTTTAATATGAAAATTGTGATTAAAAGTATCTCTGGGGAGCAAGTGGAGTTTACAGGGATGACCCTAATTTTTTTACCCCAATATTGTACTTTTTAAGCTTATTTAAAGAATACGATATTTTTAATCGGCCACACCTTCTTTCCTGTGGGTGGAGCTTTAGAGGTGAAACTGGAAACTCAAATAAATTCGGAAGTCCATATCCGATCAGCAAACCATGTTAACCATTTTGTTATGGTTAACATATTACTGTCTATAAATATTACCACTTTTACAAAAAATCATTCTTGGGAAATTTTCATTACATTGAAATATAATTGGCATTACTTTATCTCAATGTCAATGCCAACAAATTTCATCACCATTCAATGCCAATGAAAGTTTTTTCAATTTGCATTGATGAAAAAAATGGTAATGGAATGTACAGATAATTGAAGAAAAAGCATTGTAATATAAAAAATATATAAGAAATACGCGAATTTTTAATTTTTTTCTTAATTTATTCTTTTATTAAAACATGAAAACAAATACTTCTTTCACCAATTATAAATGGGCATTTAGGCATTGAACAATGCCAATTGAAAAAATTTCAATTAATTGACACATTCAATAAACTGATCCCAAGTATGTTTTTATATACACATTTATTTTTTTTTTATTAATTTTCATTTCATTTGCTCCTTTTGTAGCTTTTTCTAGTCCACTAGTAATCTGCAAAAGTTTTGTTGATTTCAGAAAATTTTAGCAAAAATTTTGTAGATTTAACAGTTTTTTTGCGGTTTTCATTCTACTATTATTTAGCAATTTTTTTTTCTGATTTCAGCAAGTTAAAATTGTTATTTGCAATTAACAAAAATTTAGCTCAAATATTACTAAAATTCTGTAAATTTAACAGTTTTTTTTTCTGTTTTCATTTTATTAATATTTACCAAACTGATTCTGATAATATTAGCAGTTTTTTCTGCAGCATCATTTTTAACTAATTTTTAGTAACTTTTTCTGCTATTTTTACCGACTTATTTGTATGAGTGTATTTAAGTTAACTTTTAGTTAATTGAAAATAGCACATTGTACTGTAAAATTTGAAGAAAATTTTGAGAAATATTAGTAGACTATTATTATATTAAGATATTTTGG
This sequence comes from Leucophora obtusa, assembly GCA_949987735.1. Taxonomy (NCBI): domain Eukaryota; kingdom Metazoa; phylum Arthropoda; class Insecta; order Diptera; family Anthomyiidae; genus Leucophora; species Leucophora obtusa. The sequence continues at coordinate 330,296,672 of OX465295.1, read as the reverse complement.
TAAAATTTGATGTGCCAACTTATATCGGCCCGAGGACGAAGCCTATTGATTTTAGTTTACAGCGGTCCATGTTTCCCCCCAAAAATTGGGTTGTTCGTCCCAAATACGGTAATATATATTAATGAAATTTTGTACGTTGACTCATATGTGCCCAAGGACAATGCCTAATGATTCTAGATAGGAGGGGCCCATTTTTGTACCTATCGCCCAAATACACTATATTTCCGATACACATAACATTAGGTAGAACCAAAATTTCTCTCCGTTATTTTATTTTTATCATTTTATATATACACAGAAACAAAAATTGGCAAATGAATTGCTGAGTTTATTTTGGTTGCTACAACCAATAAATTCGGTTGGTGAAACCATATTGGAATGCGATTCCTAAATATTTTGGGTATTGCAACTAAAATTCAATTCTATAAACCGAATTCTATAAACCGATTTTAACCGATTCAAATTTCGGGACCAAACATTTTTGTTAACCTTACTGGTGTAGGGTATCATAAAGTCGGTATTTCCCACTTTAACTTTTTTTACTAGGTTTTTGTTGGCGACAATTTTTAGGTAAAAAAAATTGTTGCGATGAAAAAAATTTTAGGTGAAAAATAAAATAAGATGGATATAAAATATTCATCTTTAGCGTGAAAGAATATGATAAAATATTTTATTCACCAGACGATACTACGATAAGAAATTGTATGAAAAATTTAGAGATGTCTTCACATTTTCACTCATAACTTTTGAATCGCTGGACCGATATTGCTCATTGTCAATGACAAACTGCTCGGGTAGATATTGAATAATTTAGTTGAAAATGAGTATCCCCGGTTTCGTTTTTCGGCTGTGATCGCCAATATAGAAATAATAGCTTAAGGGTTTTGAAGGATCACCAGATTATTCGAAATTTTGTTTTACTCTAAAAAAATAACGAATTTCGACTTTGACTGTATCTCAAATAGTGTATTAAATTAATCGACTTTTTATATTCATCGATTAATCGTGCAAATAATTATTCGAATTTTTTTCTTAACCGACTAATCGAATAAAATTTAAAAATGAATCGATTAAACGAACCAAAATGAATATACAAATTAATACAAATTATTTTATAATTTTAATAGTTTTATTGAAAAAAAGATTAAAAGAAATTCAGTATCTCTTTTAAAATTCATAAAAATAAAAAATGTAATAAGTTAGATCATATTTTGTAAAAATTTTTATTTTAACATTTTTTGATATATTAAAATTTTTTCAAAATCGGAGAGAACCATTTTGCAGACCTTATTTGTAAATTTTGTATTTCATAAAGTTAAGCCCGGATTAGGCAGACGTTAAGGTAGCCTCTTTAAACATTGAATGAATTAAGTAAAACTGAACAGGCTCGCGTTTTAATTTTTGTCTCTTTCGCATGCATTGAACACATAAAAAAAGGTAAACAGAGAGAGAGAGAGAAATTCTGTTTAGAATAGATTTTCCCCCAAAGTTTGCGTCGCTGCCTCCCTTTATTAATTTTAGTAAGTATTTTGCAGGTAATTTAAACAAAAAAAAATGTTTCCGAGTAAAAATATTTTTTATATAACCATTTATATTTTTATAGATTTATATATCGTTGAGTATTGTCATTTGTAAGACCAAGTATAATTGTATATAATTATATCAAAATATATTTAGTTATATAAAATCATATTAACCAGATCCACCATTTTTCAGATCTAATAATATATTTTTAGACATAATTATGTTAACCCAAATATGTGTTGATCCGGGAAATGGTGGATCTGGCTAATATGAGTTTACATAATTAAATTTCTTTTGATATAATTATATAAAAATATACATTACACAATAATCGACAAAAAAATTAATAATTCGAATAGTAAAAAACAAATATATTTTAAACATTTATGTAATTTTACCAATTTCGATTTATCGATGAATCGTATTAAATTTTTTCGAATTAATCGTTGCTTGAAATTTGGACATTTTAAATTATTCGAATAATTTTCGAACAAAATTATTCGATTAATCGATCAACGATTAATCGACTAATCAATAATAAATTGTGATTTGAGATTGTTCGAATAATTTTGCTCAAAAATTATTCGATTAAACGAACAACGATTAATCGATTGAATACCCTAATCTCAAATCACAATTTATTTCAACAAGAATTTTTAAAATTCGTATTTCAAGTGGGTTCAAAAAATTCTCTTAATTTTGGTATTAAGATTGTGATAAAATTAATTCAATTTACAAAAGTGTTTAATTGCTAGGAAGCAAAAAAATATTGCTCAAGAGCATCTATAAAATTGAAAAATTTAAGAAAGTGCACGAAATGATCATAATATATTTCTAATTATTATAATATGATCCTAAATAATTACAAATCATTAGCAAAACATTGTAGTCATTTGAAACATATGATGTTAATTTTCGATGCATTGTGAAATTATTTTCTTATGTTTTCATACACTTAAAATATTTTGTTTGTAAAACCGCTGCAAAAGTATTAAAAACAAATGAAATTTCACTTGAAAACAGGTCTACTAATATTTTGTTAAATTCCACTTACATTTTATACTGTTTTTGACTGTTAATAAAATGAACCACAAATTAGTCAAAAGAACTCTCAAAAATTACTTACATTAATTTTTGGCTTCAGTTTTTTATGGCTGTGGTTTTTTTTGTTTTTTTTTGTTTTGTTCTACAAATGAATGTAGTTAAAATTTTAATTTCTTCCACAAATGAATGCTATTTTCACTTCAAACAACAAAATACTACTTAAACAACTAAATTAGCCATTGAAAAAATATATGTACGCCCTTACATAAACATATGAAATCCATAGATTGATGACAGAAATCTCAATAGGAACCGAACAGTTTAGATATCCAAATAGACATGCAGGAGATTTACATAAGAAATGATAACTATCCTCGACTACCTCCCGTCACCCTCAAGTTTCGTTCGCTGTTCTTTCAATTATTTTTTTAATGTGTTGAATAGCCCGTAATGAGTCTATTCACTGTTCCGAGCTGTCTACTGTCCTTATTTGAAAACCTCGGGGTTATCTTGTGTTCTTCACAGGCGAATGCTTCCCTTTTTTAACCAACTTTGAAGAAAAACAAGAATAAGATAACTTAGAAAATAATTATCTAACAATCATTCAATATTCTAAAGTCATACCATCACAATAAGAATCTTTAGATATTCGCTAAAATTCCTTTATTTTACCTTATAACATGCACTAGAAATATGCATAGCAAACCTATGTAAAACTAAACTTTGTATAAAACTTTATTATTGTTAGAAATTGAAAAACTTTACGTTATGGAAGATATAACACAACAATTTCGTTGAAAACTTTTAATAAATTATGTTAGGCTATAATTCTTAGCATGGCAATTTAAGTTTATGTTCATAATTATTGTCATCGCCGCCAACTTCGCCATTATCGCCGTTGTTATCATCGTCAAGAACAAAACTTGCTTGTCATACCTGATGATGACAACAAACACCACGTATAAGGGTCATTTGTTAAGCTAAATAAATACAACGTATTATTTCCACATTAATGGGTAAAAATTTTGTTGTGCTCATTTAACTAAATGAAAGAGTGAATGAATAAATTGTGAATAGCGGGTTGAAATTTGTTTGTATGTAGAGTAAGTAAGGCTAGTGTGGAATAGAAAAAATACCGATACCGAAAGAAATGAAATACCGTTATTTGTAAAATGCCGTTGCCGTTATTTTTAATTCTCTGCTTTTGGTAACTAAACGTGGTTATTGAGTATTCGACATAAGTTGATAAATTTGGTTTTTTTATTTGTTGCAAAAAATATGTTTAGTATTCACTGAAATAACTGACTACTGCTACCCTTAAAATGCCGTTACCGAAATAACTGAAATACCATTAAACTTAAAATACCGTTACCGAAATCACCGGAATATCGTTACCCTTAAAATACCGTTACCGAAATAAATGAAATATCGTTACCCTTTACATACCGTTACCGAAATAATCTAAAATAGCGCTACCCTTACCGATAACCGCATGGTTTCGGTTACCATCCATGGATTTTTCATATATCTTGTAAAAATAGAAAAAGCTACTAAAAATTTGTTAAAAATTACCTACCAGAAGAAATTGCTGAAATCAGCAGATTTTTTTTGCGAAATACTAGCTGAAATTGAAGTTAATTGAAAACGACAAAATTGTACTGTAAAATCTGAAGAAAATTTTGCTAAATATTAGTAGACTAAATATAGCTAAAACCAGCTGTTATATCTATAAAATTTTTGTTATTTTTAGGCTAAATTTAGATGAATGAAAATATCTGTCTATCCTGCTATTATTAACAGAAATTTTTGCTAAAAAAATAGAAAACTGCTGATTTTAGAAGGCTCTATTTTTATTTGCATAAAAAAAAATCAACAAAAAAAATTTGAAAATTTAAAATTTTGTTGAGACTTTGTAGTCTACTATTTATTTAGCTAAAATTTTTGCTGATTTTAGCAGGGTAAGTTGTTATTTTCTATTAACTAAAATGTTGCTTTAATATAACTAAAACTCTGTATATTTAGCAGTTTTATTTTGACTGTTCCTATCTTACTAATATTTAGCAAAAATAATCTGCTAATTTCAGCAATTTTCTTTGCGAGATCATTTTTAACTAATTTTTATGAGTTTTAACTAAAATTTTTACAGAATTTTTTCTGTTAGTGTACACTGACAGAATTTTCGTTCATAGCATTAATGAATCGATTTCATTAAAATCTATTCATTGATTTAATGAAAAAATTCATTAACTGAATGTAAATTCATTGTTGTTATGAATTTTTTCATTACATTTTTTTTTAATTTTTTCATAATTTCATAAAAAAAATTCATTAAATTAATGAAAATTTCATAAAGAAAAAATTTAACTTAAAAAAATAGTTTCAGGTACCATTATATTGTGTTATTTTGGGCTAAACAAAGAGACCCTCATCTCGGGAGTTATATCGGCTTTAAGGGAACAAGTTGATTGTAGGGACACAGGTACGATTTTTTCCCCCAGATAGTACTTTTTGGACTGAATAGGAAAAAAATTTTTTTGTCGGAGACCCCTATTTCGGGTCAAAGTTAAAACATGGACTTGCCCGTATCTCCGATGAGCATTATTGGAAAGGTAATTGAAATGGGTTTAATATAACATATTTACTAACCCATTACGAGCCGATTCCAGTTTTTTTTTTTTATTTTAAAGCTAGTTTTTTGTGAATAGCCTTTGAATATCAAAAAAGTGCTTACATAATGGTATGATTTGTTTACACATAATTGCATCTTAGATCAACTTATGCTTTTAACCCTTAAGCCCGGTATTTTGTTCATACTTTTGCGAAAAAAGCTGTCAAACTCAATATAAAAAAATTATTTTTCACTTACGTGGAATTGTTGCGAAATCTATAAAACGCTTCATTAAAAATATGAACAAATCATTATATCATTAATGAATTTAATTTATTAAACACATGAAACTTTCATAATGTTTATCTTAAAATCAATGAAAAAAAATTCACATATTCTATGAAACTTTCATTAGATCAATGAATCCATTCATTAAAATTGATTTAATGAAACATGTTGTCTGGGGAAATTTTTCCCTATTTCTTTGACACAAAACTAAAGAAATAAAATGGGTATTCCACATTACCTGCACTTCCCACACGTGATTGTGTTTATGATGAAACACTGGTATAACATTGTCTTACTCAAATGACACATCAGAGTCAAGTTATACCATAAAGAGTAGTAGTGATTTTTGGTGGGGAGACGACACTGTTTTAATACACTCTACATTTGGTTAATATTGTATGATGACAAAGTATCGCAAATAGAAACAGACAACAAACACTGATTAGTAGTTGTGGTAGCAGTACATAAAGGTCGTGTTTGTTGCTGCGACATAGTTACACATACATACATTATTATCGTCAATGGGAATTTTTTATTTATCATTGAAATTTCATTGGCATTAGTTAACACAAATGTAAATATAACAAAATGACTGACCTGTTTTAATCCGAGGGGACCAATTTTTGCGGGGAATTTTAGAACACACTAAAATTTTATGAAGATTTTTATGTTAAAAATGTTAACCCTATATCTGCCATCTTAATGGGTCATCTAAGTCTTTTTTTCAAGAAATACCAAAAAAAAACTCCCATAAAACGGTCGTTTTAAGGGTTAAAATAATCTGCGAATATTTTCGGCTTAAAATTTCACTAGGAGTTACTATAGCCGAAAAATTTTAAATCACGGAAATGGTGAATAGTATTTTAGCATAATATTTACTTGTAGTGCCCTACAAGTTATTTCTTGAAAAAAGGACTGGTACCACCCATAAAGAAAGCAGATATAGGGTTAAAAATCCTCGTTGAATCTTCTAGGGGCACTTGAATATAGAATTAAGAGTAAATGAACTTCTAGTCTGCTTTTTGAGTCTTATACGAGGGGTACTATTTATATTTCGGGAACTGGCAACACTAATGCCAACAGCTAAAATCTGGCAACACCATAATAAAATTTGACATTTTTTAGCATAAACGTGCTCACAATGTTTTAATGTACAAGTACTATTTGTTTTGTTTACAGTGAGTTAAAAAATTCCATTTGGCCAAAAAATAGAAATTTCAAGAGAAGGTTTTCGTTGGATTATTTTTCACAACTTTCGACGTGGATTATCTCAACAAGAATGTGTCGATGAACTCAATTCTTTGTATAGCGATTAATCAGCATCAAAAACGACTGTATATCGCTGGTATAGTCAATTCAATCGTGGTCGTAATTCGGACGCTGACGAATTCCGTGAAGGTCGTCCAAAATCGGTTGTTGTGCCACAAAACATCGATGCAGCGCGTGAACTGATAATGCAAGATAGTCATGTGATATATCGGGAGATAGAGGCATCCTTGCACATTAGTACCACTTCAATACATTCAATTTTGCATGAACACTTAGTTGTAAAAAAAATTTTCTCTCGTTGGATACCCCATAATTTATCACTCGCTCAAAAAAAGGCTCGCGTCGATTTGTGTAAGGGAATGATTAAAAAGTTCGACCGTGGTGCTTCAAAAGACGTGTATAAAATTGTGACACGTGACGAATCATGGATATATCCGTATGAGCCGGAAACAAAACAGTAATCGACCGTGTGGGTATTCCTAGACGAGCGAAATCCAACAAAAGTTGTTCGTGGAAGAAGCACAACGGAGCAAATGGTCGCTTGTTTCTTCGGCCGAATGGGTCATGTGGCCACTGTTCCGCTTGAGCAACGCCGGACGATCAATTCTGTGTAGTACACGACCTTTTGTTTGCCGGAAGTCTTCGGAGAAATTCGTAAAACTAAACCCCAAAGACGAATGATTCTCCATCATGACAATAAGTGCTTTCACACATCTCGTCAAACAGGTGAATTTTTGAGCAGTCAAAACAACGAATTGATGACTCATCCTCCGTACAGTCCTGACTTGGCACCCAATGACTTCTTGTTCCCGAATATCAAAGGTAAACTGCGTGGTCAACGATTTACGAGCGCCGAAGAAGCAGTTGAAGCGTTCAAAAACCATGTTTTGGAGGTGTCTCAAGAGGAATAGAAAAACTGCTATGACAAATGGCTTGAACGAATGCAAAAGTATATTGATCATCAAGGGGAATATTTTGAAAAATAATAAAGCAATTTTTATTTTAAAATGTTTGTTATTATTTGCTATTCCCGAAATTTAAATAGTACCCGTCGTATTGTACAGTGTTGAACAAAAAATGAAAAGACCATATAATTTGACTGTACTAAACTTAACAGGAGACACGGAGGATATTGAAAGATAAACAAAAATCTAAAAGTAGAATGTTTGTATGCGTCTGTGTTTGATCACTTCTGAGTAAAGTATTTTTGTAAGGAAATTTTTTTTGCCGAACGTAGGGGTCGCTTTTTTAAGTTTTCATTATAGCTTCGGCATTTACATTTGGATTTTAAAGTGTGATATATCGATTTTTTGCCTTGAGCAGACCAGTGAGTTGCTATTAAAGAAAAATTTAATGAAATTAAATTTAAAAAAGCGACCCCCGGCAACAAAAAAATAAGAAAAATTTTTGCTGGATTTATCGAAAAACTTCCTTAGCAAAAGTTTAATGATTTTTTGCGAGCTTAAATTTTGTGTGGTATATTAGGGTGTAGGAACTGAGATCTGGTGGGTAACTAGTAGAACGGTATACTTGAGCTCAATGGCCCTTAGAGCAGAACACTGCTCTCCTCGAGAGAAAAACATCGATGTATCATACTTTAAAATCCGACTGTAAATGCCAAAGATATAACGAAAAATGTAAAATGGCGACCCCTACGTTCGGCAAAAAAAAATAGAAATTTTTAAATTCCCTTGCAAAAATACTTCATATTGGAGGGTGTATGGCGCACTTTTTTTTGTCTGTAAGGTGGTACGGTCTTATGTACAACTTATTCAACTCTGCTGTGTCGTGTTATCAGTAACAATGAAATTTAAATTCATTATCACCAGGGTTGGCAGGCAAAACCGCTAAAATACCGTTATCGATTCTAAACCCTTTCAACTTACTACGGTTACCCCTAAAATACCGCTACCGAAATAACCGAAATACCGTTATCCTTAAAATACCGTTATCGAAATAACTGAAATACCTTTATCCTTAAAATACCAATACCGAAATAAATGAAATATCGATATCCTTAAAAAAATACCGTTACCGTTATTTTTAATTTTCTGCTTTTTGTAATTGCACGTGGGTATTGAGTATTTTTCGTACTTTAATTTGGTAAATTGGTTTCGTTTTTAATCTCGTTTGTTTTTTGTAAAAAAAATTTCGGGATGCATCGAAATAAATGAATACCGTTATCCTTAAAATACCGTTACCGAAACAACTAAAATATCGCTAACCTTAAGATACAGTTACCGAAATAAACAAAATACCGTTATCCTTAAATACTGTTACCGAAACAACTAAAAAACTGTTATCCTTAAAATACCGATACCGAAATAAATCAAAAAGCTTTACCCTTAAAATACCGTTACCGAAATAATCTAAAATAGCGTTACCCTAATGATAACCGCATTTGTTTCGGTTACCATCCATGATTATCATTGATCAGTGGAATCTGACCTTTAAATCATTATCATAAATTGAAAAAAGTGCTAAGAAAGTAATTTCATTTCAGTTGACATAACGAAATCATCAATTCATTAGACCACACAATCAATAAGTCCCATGTATGATTATTATGCATGAATGAAATCACTGTTACAAATACACACACTCTCATACATATTTAGACTATGCTGACAACGAATAACGATAGCGACAATGACAACAGCAGCAACAATAATGATGTCCAATTATGTACCCTTTAAGTGGCATTGTTTGCATTTGTTAACTGCCAAAGTTCAAAATACACATACCTTCATACAATCAACCATTTCCATTTGTATGTTATATTTTTATATGTTGTACGATACTTGTTAAATCATAAGGTTGTAGATGTAAAATCCTTTGTGCTAGGGGAAGAAATACATATTAAAATCAAAAATATTTCCACCCAAATAACTTAACTGACTGGACATTGTAGCTAGTTAACTTTTAACTAACTCGCACACAAGTACACCACCCATCCAATCAATTTAAAACTGTCCCTTAAGAAAAATATTTTATACAGTGAGAAAAAAAAAACAAATTTATTGCAAATATTCAGTAAATTAAAATTGATATTGTTGTTCAATAATCAGTTAGAAACACAGTGCATATTATAAATATGAAGTGGCTACGCTTGTCGTTCTAACCAATTATGTAACAAATAACACTATGCGACAGTCAAAATCGGGATAGGATGAAACCAACGGAAAATGTTATAGCGGTCAAAAACAAGTTATACGTGTCCCGTCGTTTCGCTGGGTCACCCCTAGGAATCGAGATATATCTTTTTTTTTTTGACATAACTCGAGAACCACTAGTCCGATTTTTAAAAAAATTAAAAATTACAATTCCTTTAATCTGTTCATATAACGTTTTTCTATATACTCAACAGTTTTGCCGGTAAAAATAAATGTTTGTTACCGCTACCATAAAAATCAATAACCTTTTGTTTATTACTTTTTTTTAATATTTTAGGCAAAAATATTTTTTTTCTTCATACATTTATTTTTACCGGCAAAACTGCTGAGTATATAGAAAAACGTTATATAAACAGATTAAAGGAATTGTAATTTTTAATTTTTTTAAAATTGTTTGAGCAAAATCGGACTAGTGGTTCTCGAGTTATGTAAAAAAAAGACCACCAAAGGTCAAATCGATATATCTCGATTCCTAGGGGTGACCCAGCGAAACGCCGGGACACGTATAACTTCTTTTTTACCGATATAACTTTCCCCGGTAGTTTGAACCATTCCCGATCACTGACCCCTACCATTTGTCTCACAGTGTAATTGACTTTTTTTAATATTTGAGATTGACCATATTCAACGAATGTTTTCTCTAAAGCGAAACTGAGTAATATGCTGTAACTTTCTGAGTCGATAGGATGTCATATGAATTGTTTTATAAATAAAAACTATTTGGTTTATATTTAAACAAATTTAATTATTTATTACACTAACAAATCGCAACTAGTTTAGAATTTTTTTAATAATAATTTGATTTTTTTTTTCTTATTGTCCATAGAAATTCTATTGACACCCAGTGTATAAAATCATTATCATACCTGATAATGATAACTAGTTACTTTTCTTATTACATTTCTTATTAATTTTGTATGGCGATGTGGCGCAAAATAATAAGCTGAGCTTACACACCAGCATACGAAAAATCAAAAAATATGTCGTTACCTGTATTCTTACCAGTATTAACAAAAATAATGAGTCTAAAAATATATTTTTAAAAAATATCCAAAAATGTGAAAAAGTGCCATTTGACATGAAAATCGTCATACAAACCTTTGACTAAGCATTTTCTAGAAAAAAATCAAAATTAACCTGCGTGAGAGCATGGTGTCAAAATGACGCAATTTTTTTAATGTTAAATACAATAACGCTGATTGGCCCAAAAATGTATGTAGAAATCATAAATTATGTAGAAATTATAATTATTATTATTATTATTAACCCCTTTCTTCATACTTTTTAAACAATAATTTATGATTTATACATAAATTAGTTTCTTTTTACACCATGCTCGCAAACGGGTTAATTTCGATTTTTTTATAGAAAATACTTAATTAAAAGTTTTCATTTTTATTTTCATAACAAATGGCACTTTTCCACATTTGGGATCATTTTGACCCCATGTGCCTATAAGAGTTAATTTCTAATTTTTTATTACTATATACAAATTTTTTTGATTAACAGAGGTATTTGGAAAACTTTCACCAAATTCCGCAAAAAACAACACAACCCAGCAAAAAAAGAGATGCCGAAGCAGTATAAAAAGCACTACAGTTGATGATCTAGATGTACTTCTTTTTTAACATAAAAACTTATGATTTTAACATTGAGTTGCCATAGGAGAGGAGTACTCCAACTTCAACATTTTTTCAGTACTTTTTGAACGAGTGCAAAGGAAGCTGTTTTTCATCAATTAAAATTAAAAAAAAAAATCCTTCGCAAAAAAAAATATATTTTTCTTATTTTACAAAAGTTTTTAATTGCCGCCATCGGATTTCGAACTTGCGACCTCATGATTGCTAGTCTAGCTCTCTACTGCTAAGCTATTCTTTGATATGAAAGTTGACTGGCATAAAAACAATAATTTGTCATTGCGAGATATTGTGCTTTATGCTCTTCAACAAAAGTACTTATTAAACAAGTGTGAAAGGTGCACTCCAATTCAATATTGTTTTCAGCACTATTTTCACAGGTGCATAAAAAGAAATTTTTATATACACAAATTTTTAAAAATTTTTAAATTAAAAAAATTTTGAATTTAAACAAATTAATTACAAATATTTAAAAAAAAATTAATAAAAGAAAAAAAAATTTTAAAAAAATAATAAAATATTGGTCCCGCCGGGAATCGAACCCGCGATCCTCTGCTTGCAAATGGCAAATGATACCAAAATAACTTTTTAGGATCACTTTTAGAGCAATTACTCTTTAGAAACAATAATTCAGTGATTTTTTTGATGTTGTTCAGAAGTAATTCTAAAAAGCTGTAAAAATATACTAACAGATACTTTGGAAGCAATGAAAGAAGTGATTTTTTGAAGTTGTTCAGAATAACTTCTAAAAAAAGCAGTAAAAATACACTAACGGATACTTGTGAAGCAGTGAAAGAAGGAGTTTGTAAATCATTACTTCCAGTTTTTTTTTTTTGCTGGGATGTTGTAACAGGGTAACTTTAATTTCCAATATTTCAAATTCCAACTCATCTTCTATAATTTTTGGAAATAATGTTGAAGTCGATTTAATATTTTAGTACAGTGTTGTTTTAACGTCATATAGACAGCTGCAATTAATATGCATTTTTGCAATTTTAATTTAGTAGAAGAGTAAACATTTTTCTCTAAAAATTATAAACACTAATTTTTAAATCAGACTAGATCTAGTTTCTGCCTTTTTGTATGTACAAGCTTCATCAGTGATTTTCCATTAAATTGTTAAAATTGTTTATATGTTTATTGTCAGATTGTCTCTATAGGATAATTTTTTCAACAACCCGTCGGCTGTGGGATTCGAAAAGACGTCCCCACATTACAAACGTAGCTATACCGAAGTGCGACGACAGCTTAGCCATCTCACCCAAGTAAGGCCTTGAATGCACTGTAGCTAATTCATTATTTTCTTTCCCATTCAGCTTTCCATTATTGTCTTTTACTCAGAAGTGATCAAACACAGATCCATACAAACATACTACTTTTAGATTTTTGTTTATCTTCAAATTTCCTCTATGTCTCCTTTTTCACAAATGTTGCCACAGTGACGTATGGTTTTTACGTTCAAGAGTAGCCAACTTGCATATATTGAAGACGGGTTGCCACAGGGCAATTTCATTATGTATTTTTAGTACAGTGTTGCTTTAACATCATATAGACAGCTGCAATTAATATTGAAATTAATATGCATTTTTGCATTTTAATTTTAGTAAGTTTGAAGTTAAGAAGAAAAATAAACCGTTTTCTCTAAAAAATTATAAACAGTAATTTTTAATCAGACTAGATTAGTTTCTGCCTGTACTCTTTCAATGTTTTTATAGCTTAAATAGTTAATTTTATCAACCTGTATTTTAACAGGGTAATTTTAGATACCGTTATGTAAATATTTAACACAGTTTTTATATGAAAAGATCAAAGACCATTTCCGATATTTTTATCCTTATAAATAAGCCCGTTTCCACATCACACAGTATGTCCAAAAGAACTTTTTTTAGCAAATAATTAGCGTGTTTTTTAATCACCTGGATTTAGAATTTTTCATACAAAAAGTGGATTTATTAAATCCAAAAAAAAAGCTGGATTTAATAAATCTACAATAAAAGCACATATATATGAAACAGCCTATTAATTTAATGTCAGAAAAAAATACGAATAAAAATTAAAAGAGAAACAAAAAAATTGAAAAACTAACAAATAAAAGGTTTTTATTAATTTTTTTTTATGAAATATGTTTAGAAAAAAAAACTACACCTCACCAAATACATATTTTTAATCTTGGATATGGAGAAATAGCTGAAATAGGAATAGCAAATTTTCACTCTACAGTAAGTAATTTAATTAAATCCAATTAGTGAATATTAAATATTGCAATGGAATTTTTGAATTGTGTAAAAATATAAATTGAAGTGATAAAACTGAAAAGGCAGACTGTTTATCGCAGTTTAATATAAAATATAATTAAAAGTTAAGGTATAGTCCTTCATCATCGAATTTGGTATTAAAAATTAGGGTGAAAGAAGTGTCGGGCAAAAAATTCTTTTTAAAATAGGGAGAATCTAACGCCATCTGTTGAGCACTTTTAGAAATACTTTTTGGATTTATTAAATCCAATTGATTAGGAAAAACGGCTAATATTTCAGAACACAATTCTTAACCGATTTTCAAAATTCTTTTTTTTCTGAATTTACAACATTCCAATTCCAATGTGTAGTCTCAATTTTTTTGGTTCTAGAGCCCAAAAACCCCTTTGTCAAAAGAGTATGGTATAATTATACCCTACACCACTATGTGGTCAGGGTATTATAAGTTTGTGCTGATGTTTGTAACACCAAAAAATATTGGTCCCAGACCCACCTTATAGTATACCGATCGTCTCAGAATTTTTTTTTTATTTCGATTTAACGATGTCCGTCTGTCCGTCCGGCTGTCTGTCTATGCATTTTTGTGCGCACTCTACAGGTCGCAAATATTAAGATATTTTGATGAAACCTGGTACACCGACTTATGTCGGCCCAAGGACGAAGCCTATTAATTTTGGTTAAAATTGGTCCATGTTTAGACCTAGTGCCCATATAAGGGTCCTACCAAAATTATATTGTTTATACGCTGCAGGTCGCAAATATTAAGATATTTTGATGAAATTTGGTATGCAGACCTATGTTGGCCCAAGGACGAAGCCTATTGATTTTGGTGAACATCATTCCATGCTTAGACCTAGTGCCCATATAAGGGTCCAAAATTATATTCTTTAAACGCTGCAGGTCGCAAATATTAAGATATTTTGATGAAATTTGGTACACCGAGCTATATCAGACCAAGGACGAAGCCTATTGATTTTGGTTAACACCGGTCCATGTTTAGACCTAGTGCCCTTATAAGGGTCCCCCAAAATTGGCTTGGTTACAAACTGCAGGTCGCAAATATTAAGATATTTTGATAAAAATTTGGTACACGGACCTATGTTGGCCCATGGACGAAGCCTATTGATTTTGGTGAACACCGGTCCATGTTTAGGCCTAGTGCCCATATAAGGGTCCTACCAAAATTATATTGTTTATACGCTGCAGGTCGCAAATATTAAGATATTTTGATGAAATTTGGTACACCGATTTATATCAGCCCAAGGACGAAGCCTATAGATTTTGGTGAACAGCGGTCCATGTTTAGACCTAGTGCCCATATAAGGGTTCTACCAAAATTATATTGTTTATACGCTGCAGGTCGCAAATATTAAGATATTCTGCTGAAATTTGGTACACCGACCTATATCAGACCAAGGACGAAGCCTATTGATTTTGGTTAACACCGGTCCATGTTTAGACCTAGTGCCCTTATAAGGGTCCCCCCAAAATTGGCTTGGTTACAAACTGCAGGTCGCAAATATTAAGATATTTTGATAAAAATTTGGTACACGGACCTATGTTGGCCCATGGACGAAGCCTATTGATTTTGGTGAACATCGGTCCATGTTTAGACCTAGTGCCCATATAAGGGTCCCCCCAAAATTATATTGTTTATACGCTGCAGGTCGCAAATATTAAGATATTTTGATGAAATTTGGTTCGCTGACTCACGTTATAGAAAATTTTGACACAAGTCCCTTTTTAACCCATTCGAATTTCGGATCCAAACATTAGTTGGCTTTTAACCAGACTGGTGTAGAGTATTGTATAGTCGGCATGCCCGACTTTAACCTTTTTACTCGTTTTCTCTTAAATTTTAGGTTTATTAGTAAACCTTCGCCTGCATTAGCAAAAACTATAAGTATAAAGTATATATCTCAATTCATTTCAAAATTATAGACTAAAACGTGATCTTGTTTTAAAACATGATTGTTTTTAAAAAATTCGATACTCAAAAATGAAACAAATAAGACATTCTGTAGAAATTGTGATTTCTTTGAAACAAATTTAGACACTTGACAAATTTCTATAAAAAATCATTAAGACGGAGTTTAGTTTTGGACATTAGAGGGTTAATTTGAACACCCAGAAAACAGATTCGTGCTTACAACCGCATTTATTGCCAATCGAATGCTTCGGTTGTGATAACAGAATTTTTAGTTGTGACTACCGAATTATCGTTGAGGCAAAAGAAATTCTGTTGCCTTTATCAAATGACTATTCACTTCATTGATATTCAGTTGTCTCAACCGAAAAATTCAGTTACGGCAACCGAACCATTCGATTGGCAACAAATTCGGTTGTAAGCACGAATCTGTTTTCTCTGTGAACTTATTTAACTTTAGTTTAAAAGTTATTTTTTTCTCTTGGTGTACTAACAATAATTTATAGTATTTTTTTTTTTTTGTGTTCCTTAAACATGAAACACGTTAAATTTTAATAATTTAACTAATGACAATTAAAATATGAAACGTGCTTAAAACACTCTTTACCTACTTTTCTCCAGCTCCATTCGCTTGTTTTTGTGGCTCTACCTTTTTTATTTTTCCTTTTCCGTTGTTTTTATGAAAATATGTAACTGTTAGTGCATGAGTGTGTGGTGTGGGTGTATGTGTGGGAGTGTTTATGTGTCATGATGACTAACTTAAGGTCATAATGTTATGTTAAATATTATAGTTAACTTTGACTGACACCTGACTGACTGACTGCCTTTGTATTTATGTATATGAATGATAAATATGATAGAAAAAGAGAGTTAAGTATGTTACAGT
The DNA here is from genome assembly GCA_949987735.1 of Leucophora obtusa. Lineage (NCBI taxonomy): Eukaryota > Metazoa > Arthropoda > Insecta > Diptera > Anthomyiidae > Leucophora > Leucophora obtusa. Next base: position 330,280,061 of record OX465295.1, on the reverse strand, counting down.
TTATTTTTATATTGAATTGTTGTTGTTTTTTGTTTAAATTGTATTTTATAAATTTTTTATATCCAACCCATACATAACACTACACTCTAGGGTTAAATATTACCCTATTTTATTGTAATAGTCCGTTTGAATAAATGGTTTATTTATACTAATTTGGTCGATATGTGAACATGAGAATTATCACAATGACAAATATGTTACAAAAAAAATATAAATATAACAACTGTAACAGTTCTTTTACTATGAGAAAGCTACAACTGTGACTAAAATTTTTGAAAAAAAGTTTATACTTTTCCCAAAACTTTGTTGTTTCTATCTAATTAATTTCTGGAATATATACCAGATAAATTGTAATGACAAATATATTTGCAAAGTAAAATATAATTTCGTCTATACACATTTAATATTATTGAATTATTTCTTAATGGTCATAAGTTGCCTGCACTTTTAACAATTTGTCTATCATCCATTATTTGGCAGCCTCTTCTCAAACTGACAAAAAAAAAATCGGCATTAAGGAGTTGTCAAATTATGAACATCATTCTGGAAAAATCGCAGGTATTCCCTAAGCGCTATACACCGATTGCTCTAAATGTCAACTTAATTTACTTGATTGTATTTACTTTTATTCAGGGCTGGCAGGCAATACCGCTAAAATATCGTTATCGATTCAAAACCCTTTCATCTGACTACCGTTATCCCTAAAATACCGTTACCGAAATAACTGAAATAACGTTTTCTTAAAAATACCGATAGCGAAATAAATGAAATATCAATACCCTTAAAATACCGTTACCGAAACAAATGAAATATTGTTATCCCTAATATACCGTTACCGTTATTTTTAATTTTCTGCTTTTGGTAATTTCGCGTGGTTATTGAGTTTTTTTTGTACATTAAGTTGATAAATTGGTTTTGTTTTTAATGTCGTTTATTTTTTGTAAAAAAAAAATTACCGGATTCATCGAAATAACTGACTACCGTTACCGAAATAACCCAAATATCGTTATCTTTAAAATACCGTTACCGAAATAACTCAAATACCGTTATCCTTAAAATAGCGATACCGAAATAAATGAAATAGCGTTACCTTTAAAATACTGTTACCGAAATAACCTAAAACATCGTTACCCTAACGATAACCGCATTCGTTTCGGTTACCATCCATGCTTTTAAGGGAATAAAAAAAAAGTAGAAAGTATTAAAAAACTAAAAATTTGATTAATTTTACCTTATGGTTTGAAAGTAAATATCAAGTTTAATCTTTGAACCAATCTACATGCAGAAATCATTACTTAAAATGTATCTAAACTGCACTAATAGAAAAAAGTCTGTAAAAAATTTATTTAGAACAACTAAAAATTAGTTAGAAATGATAATGCAGAAAAAACTGCTAAAATTAGCAGATTATTTTTGCTATATATTAGTAATATAGGAACAGCAAAAATAAAACTGTTAAATATACAGAATTTTTGTTATATTTGAGTTAAATTTTTGTTAATGGAAACTAGCAAATTAACCTGCTAAAATCAGCAAAAAAAATTTTGCTAAACAATTAGTAGCCTAAAAAACTAACAAAAAATTTAAAATTTTCTAAGTTTTTTTCGATTCCTTTTTTAATGCAAATAAAATTCGAGCCTTTTGAAAACAGCAGTTTACAATTTTTTTAGCAAATATTTTTGCTGATTTTAGCATTATAGACTGCTATTTGCAGTCAACTAAATTTAGCTTAAAAATATCAAAAATTTTGTAGATGTAACAGTTTATGACGAATGAGGGGTATGTATAGTTGATCTTTGGTAAATGAATGAATTGTATCATCTTTCTTTAATTTGAAAAAATAATTTAAACAGAAAGTGATATTAATTTATGATCTATAGTCAAACTAAAAAACTTTCATATAACAGTTTATTTATGCTATTTTTAGTCTACTAATATTTAGCAAAATTTTCTGCAGATTTTACAGTACAATTTGCCATTTTCAATTAACTAAAAGTTAATTTGAATATAACTAAAATTCTGTAAATTTAACAGTTTTAATATTACTATTCCTATTTTACTAGTATTTAGCAAAAAATTCGCTAATTCCAGCAGTTTTTTCTGTTGCAACATTTTTAACTAATTCTTAGTAACTTTTTCTGCTATTTTTATAGATATATTTTTATGAGCGTGTGTTAAGATTTTCATAATGTAATGTTTATGAACTTTCCATAAACATTACAGGTAAAGGTAAACCTGTTTCACAGATTCATTAGTATTATTGAATTTATTCATTAATCCAACAATTTTTTTCATTGGATGGTCCTTAAAGACGAGTTTATTAAATCAATGAAACCTTTTCATTAAATGAAAAATAATTATCTTTTATGGTACTTTTTTTATTATTTTATAATTTTTTATTATGTATATAAGTATTCAAATATTAATTTTTTTTTTTGTTAAATTTTTGATGTCTCCCTCAATAAAACTCGAATCCGTAATCACCAGAATATATACAATACCGCGTCACTGAGTGATCTACCCTGCAAAAACATGGTCTCTACTACTTACTAGCCTATTTACTCGCTCAATTATTATTGTCCGCGATGTCCCAAAAGTAATGGAAATTGTGTACCTCCTTGTAATCGAGAGAGTAATAAGTATTCAAGGAGGCAAAAAAAAATGATTACACTTAAAGTAATACGTCGGTAGAAAAATCTGTCAAACCGGTTTCAAATCGATTTGACTAATTTTGAACAAATTTTTAGCTGAAACACTAATTTAAGCAAAGATTTTAGTTATCTTCATTTAATACAATACTAAAAATCCTCAATACTTTAACTAATTTTGAGTGTTATTTTTCAAAATTATTTATAACTAATTTTTAAGAACCTATTCGTTAAATTTTACAAAATTTATTGTTAAAATATAATTTTTTCATATTACTGTTATTACCCGGTAGATGCCGCCACCAATGTATCAAAAGTTTTAAAGATGGCGCAATTTCTTTCTCTCCCGATTTTTGAAAATGGCCGATACCTCGAAAACTAAGAGAGATAGAGCAAAATTGATGAAAATTTAAACTACCCCTTATCTCTATACAAAAATGGACCTTGACGGGCCCTTGGACCCTCGGAAATTTTTAATAAATATTTTCCACTTCATAAAATGGCCCATATCTCGAAAACTAAGCGAGATAGAGCAAAACGGACAAAATGTTTGCTGCATTGGGGTGCCCTTATATGCCCTCACATGATATGGACTAGGCTCGGGCAGGGTCCCGGGACCCTAAATTTGGATAAATTCTATGAAATTGTTTATTAAATCAATGAATCCAATTTAATGAAATCGATTCATTAATAGTACAAATGAAGTGTAGTGTAAAATAGACAATTTTTCGCGACAGTGCGGAACTTTCAAACAAAAATTTTACTAAAGTTCAAAGCCACTGCCCGCTATTACATCTCGCCCCAAAATAAAAATGACAAAACGAGGCACCTTAATGTATGCCCTTCTTAGGCAAATGAGAAATAAAAGGTGTTTCCTTTAAATTTTTAATGAAAATTTAATGAAGAATATTTCATTTATAAATATTCAAAACCATAAATACTAAAAGTACTTTCACAGATTTGTTGTAATTAAGTTAGCATATCTGTTAATCAAATATTTATTAAGTGTTAAATTTATTATTGTTATTTTTTTTTTTTTTTTGCAATAATAATAACTATTACGTGCCACTGCAATTGAAAATTCTGTAGTTATTCATATTAACAAAATATTTGTTTTCAACACTCAACAAAAATTCAAAAAATTTAAGAAAAAAAATATTATATGTGCTTACATATAATGAAATTTTGATTAAAATACATATAGTACACTGTTACCGGGATTAAAAAAAAAAGTGATATTGTGTTGTAATCAGGGTATTCAGTCGATTAATCGCTATTCAATTAATCGAACAATTTTGCTCAGAAATTATTCGAATAATTTAAAATGTCCAAATTTCGAATAAGGAATAATTCGAATAATTTCATACGATTAATCGATTAATCGAAATTGGGAGAATAGTACGAAAAAGGTTAAAAAATATAAATTTTTTGTTAAAGTAAATGTGCTAAAATCTCAAATTTATTTTTTTTTTTTTTAATCTTGATAAATAATTTGCTGTAGGCTTGTACCTATCCTGATTTCATTCTGGCCTAAAAATATAATGAAGGGACGACTTTTAGAATTTCTAGAAATATTTGTTAGCTTCAACTCAATGAGAATTTTATGTTTTCAAGTAGGAGCGTTAATAAACATCTTAAATCCCAAAGAAAAAAACAACATAAAATTATCACAGTTTGCTTTCTCATCTTCCAAATTACTACTTTGTTGTTGTGACTTATCTAATAAAGTAGTATCTATTTACGTATAATAAATTTTTAATTATTTTTTGCGACTTTTTAAACATTGATATTAAACGAATGCATTAATAATTATTATAATTACTGATTATTAGAATTATTAATTATAATTAATGCTCAATGTATTAAAGTTTGTTTAGTGAGCACTCTGAATTAATAAAATAGAATAAAGGGATGGATGTACAAAAACGTAGAGAGAAAATAAATTCTCAACAAAATTCCTCTCTATATTTACGTTTTTTATGTATTCAATGCATACACTCAAATAAAAAAGTTTGTAAAAAAATTTGTAAACAGTTTCCAATCGCATTATACTATTTTTATACTAATTATTAGTACAATTTTTATTTTTAGTAATCATTTTTGCTATTCTCTTATTACAAATTACGGATTTTTTTACTAATTTTCGCTGCTGATTTCAGAAAAACATTTTACTAATTTTTCAAAACCGAGTGCTAAATTTACCAGAAAAATATACTAATTGAAAAATATTTTTTTTTTTGATTTTTTGCAATTCTTGTTTAGTTTATATTTTTTAATATTGATATATTCTTAGTTTAGAAAACGGCAATAACTGGAGACCCGTTTGCAATTTTAACACCAAATTTCAAGTACGATGAAGTAATTATACGCTTGTTACAATCGAAAGAAAAAAAAAAAATTTTTTTTTAGATTTTACAGTTTTTTTTATTTTTTAGTACAATTTTTTGCTAATTTCAGCAGATTGATTTTAAATTACAGTTTACAGCAATTTACTGAAATTTAGTAGCTGCAACTAATTATTTATACTAATTTCATTGTACTAAAATTATGATATTTAGTAAGTTTTGTAACTGATTTTAGCAAATCGATTTTGAATTGTATTTTACATAAATTTTACTAAAATTTAGTAGCGGCTACTAATTTTTTCTACTAATTTTATTGTACTACAGATCAGCAGACATGTGTTGCTAAAATTAGCAAAAAATACCGCTGGCCTCAAAACAGTTAAATTTCCCGTAATAACAGCAAAATTTTCAGTAGCCATTACAGACTTTTTTGGTTGAGTGTAGGAAAAGATACAAATTAATTTACGGGGTCTTATATTCTTCTTTAACTCTTTAACTCATTGCGGAGTGGTTCTCCCCGATTTGGATAAAATTTGAATATGTGAAAGAGAGGACAGAAAAAAAAATATTGATAAAATCTGATCGCAATTATTACCTTTTTTCAATTTTTATGAATTTCAGAAGAGTTACTGAATTTTTATTTATGTGGTCAGGGTATTATAAATTTGTGCTGATGTTTGTAACACCAAAAAATATTGGTCCTAGACCCACCTTATAGTATACCGATCAGCTTAGAATTTTTTTTTTCGATTTAACGATGTTCGTCTGTCCGTCCGTCCGTCCGTCTGTCTGTCTGTCCATGCAATCTTGTGCGCACTCTACAGGTCGCAAATATTAAAATATTTGATGAAACTTGGTAAACCGACTTATGTCGGCCCAAGGACGAAGCCCATTAATTTTGGTTAAAATCGGTCCATGTTTAGACCTCGTGCCCATATAAGGGTCCTCCCAAAATTATATTGTTTATACGCTGCAGGTCGCAAATATTAAGATATTTTGATGAAATTTGGTACACAGAGCTATACTGGCCCAAGGACGAACAAGTTTGATTTTGGTGAACATCGGTCCATGTTTAGACCTAGTGCCCATATAAGGGTCCTACCAAAATTATATTGTTTATACGCTGCAGGTCGCAAATATTAAGATATTTTGATTAAATTTGGTACACCGACCTATGTCAGCCCAAGGAAGAAGCCTATTGATTTTGGTTAACACGGGTCCATGTTTACACCTAGAGCCCATATAAGGGTCCCCTCAAAATTATATTGTTTATACGCTGCAGGTCGCAAATATTAAGATATTTTGATGAAATTTAGTACACCGACCTATATCAGCCCAAGGACGAAGTCTATTGATTTTGGTGAACATCGGTCCATGTTTAGACCTAGTGCCCATATAAGGGTCACAATTATATTGTTTATACGCAGCAGGTCGCAAATATTAAGATATTTTGATGAAATTTGGTACACAGACCTATGTTGGCCCAAGGACGAAGCCTATTGATTTTGGTGAACATCAGTCCATGTTTAGACCTAGTGCCCATATAAGGATCCCCCCAAAATTGGCTTGGTTACAAACTGCAGGTCGCAAATATTAAGATATTTTAATGAAATTTGGTTCGCTGACTCACATTATAGAAAATTTTGTCACAAGTCCAATTTTAACCCATTCGAATTTCGGATCCAAACATTAGTTGGTTTTTAACCAGACTGGTGTAGGGTATTGTATAGTCGGCATGCCCGACTTTAACCTTTTTACTCGTTTTAAATAAAATTATTAAAAACACAACAAGTGTATGTATTATTTTACAGACATTTTTTTCGATTAATTTTAAAATTTTGTTCGATTAACCGGTTAAGAAAAAAACCCGAATAATTACTTAAACGATTAATCGATTAAAATAAAAAGCCGATTAATTGAATACCGTAGTTGTAATACAAAACTTGCAATTTCGCTTCTTCGTTTTTCAGATTTAAAAATATCTTGTAATTTAACAGGCTTAACACGATTGAAATATTGATATGTGTAGTTAGGAAAGAATGTAGTGATATTTTTTATATAAAATCACTTGCAACATTCAAAAATATATTTTTAAATTTTTTTTCATATTGTTTCTTACTGAATTCCACTTTTTCTTTCATCTGCAGGTCTAACCTTTTTATCGTCATAGTCTGCTTTCTACCGGAAACAGTGTTTAACAGTAGCACTAACTATGATTATATAAACGTTACTCACAATGTTTATATACCGTTATATAGTTAGATGAAATACAAAACCAAGCAAGAAGATGACAAATCAAATTGTGGTAAATTTTTTTTTCTTTTTTTTATATTTCAAATATTGAATAACGCTCCTAGACGAGAACAAGAAATTCTCATTGAGTTTGTAATTAAATCTAACAAATATTTCTAGAATTTCTCAAACTAATAATGAAATTCTGATTGACACATGCTTTCAATAGAATACTCGTATTTTTCACAATTTGTTAAATAAGTTTTTGGATTTTAGCACATTCAATTGCTCCCGAACATTTTTCCAAAACCATAGCAATAAAACAATTTTTTTGCATTTTTTAGCTAATCCTATAATAATGATACTATAATAACAATCATCAATAAATCCGGTTTTGTAAATTTTATTAGTTGATGTGGTTTTACATTTCAGCTAACGATATGCAATAGTTGGCAGTTTTTTGTTGTTACTCTGTAATAGTCTCTTTACTTTTTTGTCAGTCATTATATTAAAAGCTTTAGTTTATATGCAGCAGGAAAAATATTTAAATTTTTATTTTTATTTTTTCATACAATATATTTTTTACATAATATAATAACTATTATATTGGTTACAGGCTGTATGCAAAAAAAATACAAAGTTGTATTAAAACGGTTTATTCAAAATCGGGATTTAAATGCATAAAATTCCAGATCTGAATCAAACTTCGAATGCACTAAATTTTATTTGCAATGAAATTTAGACTATTTTTTTGCTAAAAAGTAAATAATGAAGGCGTTGAAAATAAATTTAGAAAAGTGGAAATTTTAAAATCAGTCATGCAGATTATATGACATCCCACACCAGCCTGGTTGAAAAGCAACTTATGCTTGCACCCAACATTTAAATAAGTTGAAGTGGTGTCACAATTTTTCCATACAGTGGTAAAAAATTAGAAAATCAGTAAGGCATTTTTAATTTGCCTAGCATTACGTGGATTAAAAAGAAAATCGGAAATATGCTAATTAAATAAACTCACCGATTCGATCTAAAATCAATAGGCACTATCGTGCGTACTACCTTAAGAGCCAATTTTTTTTTTTGGGGGAGGGGTGGCTTATACGGGCGCTAGGTCTAAATATGGACCACACTTAACAAAAATCAATAAGTCAATGTGCCAAATTTCATCAGCATATCTTAATATTTGCGACTTCCCAATGCAGAAAATCATTACCAGATATGTGGTTATGTAACTATATACCTGGTAATGGTAACTAGTTACTTTTGTTATTACATTTCTTATTACCTTTGTATGGCGATGTCGCCCAAAATAATGAGTTATGCTTACACACTAGCATATGAAAAATCTAAAAATATGTCGTTACCTATATGCTTACCAGTACTGACAAAAAGAATGAGTCTTAAAATAGATTTTAAAAAAAATATGTTTTATAAAAAAAACTATTTTTTATTGTAAAAATTTTTTTAATAAAACTTTCTAGTGCGGGAATCGAAACTACACTCAAAAAAATAAGTTAGTTGAAAAATTAGTAAAACGTCTTGTATATCAAGTGTTCTAGTTTTCAGCAATTTTTTTTTTTTTTTTTTGCTGAAATTCAGTTTTCAGCAAAAGTTTTAGTTATATTTTTTTAGCACTAAACTAATTTATTTTGCTACAAAAATTGTGCTGATAACCGCATTTATAGCGTGGACGACAACCAGATAGAAAAGATGTAGGTGTCGCAGCTTGTCTGGATGTAGTACAGACAACGGAAATGATAAAAAAGAAAACCAACTCTACATAATTTCTATATTTAAACTTTCAGCAAATAAATTAACTAAAGCAAAATATCGCTACATATTTTTTGAGTTTTTTTCAGTCTACTAATATTCAGCAAAAAGTTTAGAGATTTTAGCAAGGATTTTTTTTATACCCTACACCACTATGTGGTCAGGGTATTATAAGTTTGTGCTGATGTTTGTAACACCAAAAAATATTGGTCGTAGACCCACCTTATAGTATACCGATCGGATCGGTTATTTCGATTTGACGATGTCCGTCCGTCCGTCCGTCCGTCTGTCTGTCCATGCAATCTTGTGCGCACTCTACAGGTCGCACCTATTAAGATATTTTGATGAAATTTGGTACGTAGACCTATGTTGGCCCAAGGACGAACAAGTTTGATTTTTTTGAACATCGGTCCATGTTTAGACCTAGTGCCCATATAAGGGTCCTACCAAAATTATATTGTTTATACGCTGCAGGTCGTAAATATTAAGATATTTTGACGAAATTTGGTACACAGACCTATGTTAGCCCAATAACGCAGCCTATTGATTTTAGTGAACATCGGTCCATGTTTAGACCTAGTGCCCATATAAGGGTCCTACCAAAATTATACTGTTTATACGCTGCAGGTCGTAAATATTAAGATATTTTGATGAAATTTGGTACACAGCCCTACATTGGCCCAATAACGCAGCCTATTGATTTTGGTGAACATCGGTCCATGTTTAGACCTAGTGCCCATATAAGGGTCCTACCAAAATTATACTGTTTATACGCTGCAGGTCGTAAATATTAAGATATTTTGATGAAATTTGGTACACAGACCTATATTGGCCCAATAACGCAGCCTATTGATTTTGGTGAACATCGGCCCATGTTTAGACCTAGTGCCCATATAAGGGTCCTACCAAAATTATACTGTTTATACGCTGCAGGTCGTAAATATTAAGATATTTTGATGAAATTTGGTACACAGACCTACATTGGCCCAATAACGCAGCCTATTGATTTTGGTGAACATCGGTCCATGTTTAGACCTAGTGCCCATATAAGGGTCCTACCAAAATTATAATGTTTATTCGCTGCAGGTCGCAAATATTAAGATATTTTGATGAAATTTGGTACACAGACCTATATTGGCCCAATAACGCAGCCTATTGATTTTGGTGAACATCGGTCTATGTTTAGACCTAGTGCCCATATAAGGGTCCTACCAAAATTATACTGTTTATACGCTGCAGGTCGCAAATATTAATATATTTTGATGAAATTTGGTACATAGACCTATGTTGGCCCAAGGACGAAGCCTATTGATTTTGGCGAACATCGGTCCATGTTTAGAACTAGTGCCCATATAAGGGTCCCCCCAAAATTATATTGTTTATCCGCTGCAGGTCGCAAATATTAAGATATTTTGATGAAATTTGGTACATAGACCTATGTTGGCCCAAGGACGAAGCCTATTGATTTTGGTGAACATCGGTCCATGTTTAGAACTAGTACCCATATAAGGGTCCCCCCAAAATTGGCTTGGTTACAAACTGCAGGTCGCAAATATTAAGATATTTTAATGAAATTTGGTGCGCTGACTCACATTATAGAAAATTTTGACATAAGCCCCATTTTAACCCATTCGAATTTCGGATCCAAACAATACACCAGACTGGTGTAGGGTATTGTATAGTCGGCATGCCCGACTTTAACCTTTTTACTCGTTTCATTTGCAATCGACTAAGTGTTAGCAAAACTTTTGCTGACGATTACTATTTTTTAGTAAAAATCAGTTCGCAGATTTTCAGCAAACCTTTTGCTAAAATTACCAACTTTTTTGCAAGCACGGTCATGACTAAAAATTTGCTGACACAGCAACATTTTTTGCTGACTTTACTGACTTTTTTTTTGAGTGTAGATCTCCAGGTTGCCAGTCAATATTTCTACCGTCTGAGCTATCTTGACATGTAATGTTTGATACATAAAAACATAATTGACCTGCTGCACACAAGTCAGCTTACTCGCCAACATACAAAAAATCAAAATATATGTGGTTACATATATCCTTACCAGTGTTGAAAAAATATTGAGTCTAAAAATAGATTTCAAAAAATTTACAAAAAAATCTATAAAAAGTACTTTCTATTTGAAATAATGATAAAAATAAGTCATTGTCCGTAACTCATTATTATATGTTTTAAAATAATTCAAAAGGTAAGTGGGTGTCACTACTGGTAGTCCAAAAAATAATGATATGTCATTACCGTTTCTACACTGGGTTGTAGCGCGCGCACAAAAATAAATGGAAATACAAACAGACAGAGGGATGGAGGGACAGACGAACATGGCTTAATCGACTGACATTGCTAAAGCATTTTAAAGTTGAATGGAATAATAAAAGATGGGTGGGTCCAAGTTATAAAGTATAAAAAGCAGCACAAACTCATTATACCTTGTCCACATAGTGTTTTCGGGTATAAAAATCGCTTATGTTTATGCCTAAATTATACCTTTCGCTAATATATGGGTGTTATCAAAAAATATGATAAAAACCGTGTAATCAGCTAATTTCTAATGCATGGATTACATTTGAGTTACATATTTCGATATATATCAGCGCATTGTCACCTGTTTTACAAAATTTATAACAATCTGACCAATTTTTGGTTAATACATAAAATTTGTGACCAATTTTATAGACCAAATGTAAACTCCGTAACAAGTAACTCATAAGGTTTTTTAACTTTAATAGCTCATATTTTAATAACCAATAAAGCTAAACACTAACTGTTAGAATTTTTATAAAGAGGAAAAGTGCCGTTTTTAACAAAAATTAATACATTTTACATACTTTTTCGTATATCTTAGCTATCACGACTTCAACTCTGTAATGATTTTTCGTCATAATTTTTGATAAAAATGCATATACCAGAATTTTGGAGTTATCTATTATTTATATTGCGAAAAGTATAATATTATTTATACTCAAATGATCGTTGGACTGTAGGTAATCATCCAGTATAATAGACTTGAAGCTTTTCTGCAGCATGTAACATTCTCGAGATGAAAAAGGATGTCTTTAATAAGATTTGAAAAAATGTTGTAAACTCCGTTCCTAATTTTTACACCAAACTATTTAACGAGTAAGAAAAACAATGTCATATTTGGATTCACCTTGTAAGCATCATGCGATTTTGTTTCGGAAAAAAATTCTGACAAAGCGTTTCTGAAAGAAAACGAAAAAATTAATCAAATGTAAACTCCGTAACTGTAAACTCCGTAACCACAATTGTTTGCATCAGATTTCATTCAAATAAATGTAGATAAATGTTTAAAATATTTTAAAATAACCATAAACAGAGGTGATTCAACTAATATTTATGCGTCAAAAGACGATACAACTAATAATTTTGCGTCAAATCAAAAAAAGTTATCAGTTTTTTACCCTAAGCTGCTGGAGCGAAAAACGATTGATTTTGCATTTCATTGGTTTTGAATCGATATTCGAGTCATTACTGATTAGTTTGACAAATTAAATTTGTTTCACACAATTTAAGAATTTTTTGATCGTGAAATGTTATGTTTTTAATATATTATTTTGTAACTGCGCAACCGCTGTTTGGATTTTAAAAATGTTTATATTTTTGAAAAGCATTTAAAAGGACCAAAAATACAAAATTAAAAAAAAAAATAAAAATTTTTTTCGCGGAATGAATTGTATTTTTATTCGCGAAACCGCCAATTTGATAAACACAAATTATATATCATTGGAAAGCAAGTTGAAAAACCAAATACGAAAAACTAATAAATTGAAGAAAATTCGTACCCAATTTTTTTTTTGTTATATCTTTTGCTTGCAGAAATGTAAACTCAGTTACGACAAAAAATATTAAAATTGTGCAATTAGAAGATTTTTTTTTTTTTTTGCAATTAGCAGATTTTTTTTTTTTTTTGCTAAAATCTAGTAAAACAAGAAGAGCAAAAATAAAACTGTTAAATTTACAGAACTGTAGTTATATTTAAGTTAACTTTTAGTTAATTAAAAATGACAAATTCTACTTTAAAATCTGCTAAATATTAGTAGACTAAAAATAGCAAAAACAAACTGTTATATCTGCAAAATTTTTGTTATTTTTAGGCCAAATTTAGTTGAATGCAAATAGCAGTATATACTGTTAAATTGACAGAAATATTTGCTAAAAAAAATTGTAAATTGCTGTTTTCAAAAGGTTCGATTTTTATTTGGATTTAAAAAAGAATTGAAAAAAAAACTTAGAAATTTAAAATTCTTTCGTATTTTTTTAGGCTACTAATTATTAAGCAAAATTTTCTGCTCATTTAAGCAGGTTAATTTTATATTTTCTATCAACAAAAATTTAATTAAATATGTCTAACTAAAACTCTGTATATTTAACAGTTTTAATTTTGCTGTCCCTATCTTATTTATATACATAAATATAGCAATTTAGCAGTTTTTTCTGCAGCATCATTTTTAACTAATATTTAGTTACTTTTTCTGCTATTTTTACAGATTTATTTCTATGAGTGCACTATTAATTACTAAAAATTGTATACGATTAATTGAAATAAGATTCGATTAAAGTAGTAATCACGTTAATTAACAACAATGCTGCCTATCCATTTTGATGAAAATCGTCAATGTTAGGAAAAAAACCCGTAAAAATCGTCAGTTTGTGAATGAGAAATCGTCAAAAAGGAAACGTTTACCAAAAACTCAGTTTATATTATTTTACCATTGATAACATAGACCTGCAACTAATACACGAAGTAATAAAGGAGGGGGAACATTAACTTACAAAAAAGGTATCCATATTTTAATGAAATTCAGATGTGTGATAGAGGAAAAAAAATTTTAAGGGTTAAAAAGTGGGATCAAAAACTATTCTATTTTTCTATGAAAATATGTCTGAAATTTAGATATATTTGTTCACAGAGTTAAAGTACTCGAGAAAACAAAAAAATTTGGTACCCATATTACAAGTGTTGTGGGCCCAGTGTTGCCACTCATTTGAAATAGTTTAAATGTTATTGAAAAAGGCTCTACGGATAAAGTCGAACGGCTATGAATTTCGAAAAAAGCTCAGACAAGCTTTTTTGACCCCTTTTTAGAGAGGGACAAAAAAATCCCCGTAAGTTGAAGATTTAGAGGGTTAAAATGTTCCACAATAATAATTGTCATGAAATTCTTCTATAAGTCTCTGAAGACATCAAAATTAAAAATTTAACTTCAATACCAGAAATAAGTCAAAGCTTAAAATGTATTTAAGGGTTAAACTCGCACTTATTCAGAATTGGCGCTCAAATGTCCAACAAACCTGGATATTAGGGGCAAACCATGTAAATCTTCTATTTTAGGTATTGTATGTGTTCAGCGAACTTATATAAAAAACTACAAGGAACATTTTTGTTACTTTGTAAAAAGTGGTTTTACCAAATCAGACAGTTGATATATAAAAGTACAAAATTCTCGTCCCGTTGAATTTTTTTACGATATGTAAAGTCTCGATTTGTGTATTCCAATCATCATGAAACAACAAATAAATATCTAATATAAAAATATCATATTAGAATTTGAACTTGAGGCAGAACAATATTCTAATTAAATATATGAAAATATTTCTTATAATTTAAAAAAAAATAGAAAAATTTGATATCAAATTTACGAGGGTAACTATTTATATTGTGAGCCTTGACACTTGTTAGGCACCAGCTAATATTTCCACTAAAAAGGTTAATATTTTTGACCATAATCTTGCTTAGAACTTTTTGTCGTTTGAACATTATTTGTGTTGTTTACCAGTAAGTGAATGTTCTGTGTCAGCAAAAAATGGAACTAACGCGTGAAAATTGTCAGGCAATAATTTATTTCGATGTGGATTATCTAGACAAGAGTCCATAGCCAAATTAATATTGTGCAATAAAATAAAAAAAAAATCTTTTAATAATTTTTTTTATTTATTCGGACCCAACAGCATAATTCAGATAAAAATACATATTTTAATAAAAAACTGTTAACCGAGGCAAAAAAAAAACCGGGTTTCAGATTACTCAAATTCAGACAGAAAACCGGTCGGACCGGATCGGTTTTAAAAAATTAAAAAAACCGGTTAACGGTTTTGCATTTAAAGTTGGATTTTCAAGTGTGATATATCCATTGTTTTGCCTCGAGAAGACCAGTGTTTTGCTATATAGGAAAAATCCAATAAAAAAAAAATTTTTAATTTCTGCTGAGTTTATCGAAAAACTTCCTTAGCAAAAGTTTAATAATTTTTTGCGAGCTTTAATTTTCCGACATTAGGGTGGTAGCAACGGAGATCTGGTGGGTAAATACTAGAACGGAATACTTGAGGTCAATGGCCCTTAGAGCAAAACATTGGTCCTCTCGAGAGAAAAACTTCGGTGTATCATACTTTAAGATCCGACTGTAAATGCCAAAGATATAACGAAAAATGTATAATGGCGACCCCTACGTTTGGCAAAAAAAAAATTTTTGAAATTGCCATGCAAAAATACTTCATATTAGAGGGTGTACGGCGCACTTTTTCTTTTGCCTGTAAGGTGGTACGGTCTAGTGCATTTGTACCCAATCAGAAACCGCCACTGGTACAAAAAATCAAGCACTGGCATACCACTGGGTAACCATGGTGTTGAAAATAAATGACTGGGAGAGCACTCATAGGGGACGCTTTGCTAGCGCTTGCAAAAAGCGTTTTTCCAGCATTTGTTTTATAAAAATTTCGGTGGTTTATAAAAAAAACCACTGGCAAAGAACGGTCTAAGAGTGATATGCCAAGGTTTGCAACCAGTTATTATCCAGTGCTACCTAGCCAATGCTACCAGTGGTACAAAAACCAATTCACTGGTAGAGCAATGATTTTATAAAAATGCTGACGCTTCGTTAAAAAGGGTTTGTAGTCAGGAGGTTCCGAGTTCAAATCCGGTTGCAAGCAAAAAATTTTTTTTTTATTTTTTTTAATTTAAAATTTTTTTGTTCTATAAAATCAATTTCTTTGTTTGTGGAAAAGCTCCTTTAAGACCAATTTTTTTGTTGCCCTCCCAACGTTGGCATATTAGTTCCAAAAAACTGTTTGCCAGTGCTAGCTTTTTCGAACAGCCAGAAGTTGTCCAGCGATTATCACTCATTTATGTGTTTAGCTATCAAATATTATATGTCTCGTTAGCTCAGTGGGTAGAGCAATCGTCTGCCAATCTGACGGCCTGGGTTCAAATCACGGCAGGACCAAAAAAATACATATGAACTTTTTTTAAATTTTATTTTGGAAAACATATTTCCAAACCACCTATTTATTGGTTTTGCCAGCGTTTTGCCAACGTTCAAAACTTTTGTTTCTCCAGTGATTTTCCGTCGCTTTTTGAACAGCCGGTCCTTTTGTCTAATGATGTTATCATTTTGGGAATGGGAAAGCACTTTTTGCCAGTACTTGTACCACCTATTAAAGTGCTTTGCCATCGCTTTCCCGTTTGTATGTTTCTGACTGGGTATCTTTAAAATTATAATAATTTAAAATTGATTCAAATTTTCCCTGAACCCTACTTACTTTGCAACATAGATTCTCCTTATAATTTATTTTGTACTTTTCCTCTGCATTATTATGTATTCATAAAAATAAAATAAATAACAACAACAAAACAAAATTGTTGAAATATTGTTGTTGAAAACAATGAGAAAAAAAATATTTTTTAATTTGTATGCATATAAAATGCTATAAGACATATAGCACAACAACAACAACAACAATAGCAACAACAAATTGAAAATTGATTTCAGTTTATAAACTGTTTTTGCTATATACAGTTTATAGTTTATTGTTCTAAAAATGTTGTACAATATTGTTGTTATTGCTGTTGCTGTTGTTAATATTGTCGTCTGTTTATAATTTTTATCGTATGTAGTTTTGATGCATAAAGAGCTGTAAAGCTGGAAGGATTTGCAGTACAAAACTAAAATGTTGTTGTATATATTTGAACATTACTTATTTATGACAATTATTGAATTTCATAAAACAAAGAATTTATCATTTTTGTGTTCTTCTTTAAAATCAGACAATTTAATACAATACAAAAATATTTTAAACCAAATTGAAATATTTATTTTAAACTTTGTTATGACAAATTGATATTTTCAATATGGATTAATAGATGATAGACGAAAGAGAAAGATGAAAGACAATAAACATGTAGTTTCCTCAACATTTTCCAGTAGTTATTCAAATTATGATTTTCACCAATTTTGTAGGAGATGCTAAGATAAATTTAACTACTCTGTGGAAAAAAGGATCGATCTCAGATGACACGCGGCAGAGGTCCCAAGGGGACAAGACCGGTCGTTGATCAGTATTTTTGTTTGAAAAAAACATATTACTTTAACAGGTAAACAATTGCCAAAAGGAACCACCACAGATTGAGTCACATTTTGTTCATTTTGTGACATGTCACTCAACTAACCTAAAAGGAAGTGACACAGAACCAGTCGCTTTTTATACTAAAATGCAAACGAAACCAAATTTATTCAACGTGCCTTAGACATGTCTATTTTTAAAAGGAGACAACTTTAGGTAGGAAGACAATATAATAATGCAATTAAAAACATATCATAACCCAGCAAAAAAAATTGGAAGTCATGCTTTACAAACCGCTTTTTTCATTGTCTGAAAAGTGTCCTTCTTATATTGCTTCCAATATATCCGCTAGTATATGTATATTTAGTTACAGCTTTTTTAGAAGTTATTCGGAACAACATCCAAAAAAACCACTTAAGTATTTTTAGTACTCTAAAAGGGGTCCTAAAAAGTGATTTTGATACAGTTTATTTCCAAATTTCTTAATTTTTTTTTTAATTTTTTTAATTTTTTTTTTTTTTTTTTTGCTTATAACACTATGCGACAGTCAAAATCGGGATGGGATGAAACCAACGGGAAATGTTATATCGGTCAAAAACAAGTTATACGTGTCCCGGCGTTTCGCTGGGTCACCCCTAGGAATCGAGATATATCTTTTTTTTTGACATAACTCGAGAACCACTAGTCCGATTTTGCTCAAACAATTTTAAAAAAATTAAAAATTACAATTCCTTTAATCTGTTCATATAACGTTTTTCTATATACTCAACAGTTTTGCCGGTAAAAATAAATGTTTGTTACCGCTACCATAAAAATCAATAACCTTTTGTTTATTACTTTTTTTTAATATTTTAGGCAAAAAATATTTTTTATACCCTACACCACTATGTGGTCATTATACCCTACACCACTATATGGTCAGGGTATTATAAGTTTGTGCTGATGTTTGTAACACCAAAAAATATTGGTCGTAGACCCACCTTATAGTATACCGATCGGTTCAGAATTTTTTTTTATTTCGATTTAACGATGTCCGTCTGTCCGTCCGTCAGTCTGTCTGTCTGTCCATGCAATCTTGTGCGCACTCTACAGGTCGCAACTATTAAGAGATTTTGATGAAATTTGGTACGCAGACCTATGTTGGCCCAAGGACGAACAAGATTGATTTTGGTGAACATCGGTCCATGTTTAGACCTAGTGCCCATATAAGGGTCCTACCAAAATTATATTGTTTATACGCTGCAGGTCGTAAATATTAAGATATTTTGACGAAATTTGGACCTATGTTAGCCCAATAACGCAGCCTATTGATTTTGGTGAACATCGGTCCATGTTTAGACCTAGTGCCCATATAAGGGTCCCCCCAAAATTATATTGTTTATACGCTGCAGGTCGCAAATATTAAGATATTTTGATGAAATTTGGTACATAGACCTATATTGGCCCAATAACGCAGCCCATTGATTTTGGTGAACATCGGTCTATGTTTAGACCTAGTGCCCATATAAGGGTCCCCCCAAAATTGACTTGGTTACAAACTGCAGGTCGCAAATATTAAGGTATTTTAATGAAATTTGGTGCGCTGACTCACATTATAGAAAATTTTGACATAAGCCCCATTTTAACCCATTCGAATTTCGGATCCAAACAATACACCAAACTGGTGTAGGGTATTGTATAGTCGGCATGCCCGACATTAACCTTTTTACTCGTTTCTTCATACATTTATTTTTTACCGGCAAAACTGTTGAGTATATAGAAAAACGTTATATGAGCAGATTGTTTGAGCAAAATCGGACTAGTGGTTCTCGAGTTATGTCAAAAAAAGACCACCAAAGGTCAAATCGATATATCTCGATTCCTAGGGGTGACCCAGCGAAACGCCGGGACACGTATAACTTCTTTTTTACCGATATAACTTTCCCCGGTAGTTTGAACCCTTCCCGATCACTGACCCCTACCATTTGTCTCACAGTGTAATTAATTTATTTAAATCATTAATTTTTGGACTACTAGTAACGACACCGAATTACTTTCTGCATTATTTTAAAACATATAATAGTGGCTTACTACAAGTATAAACCAGTTATTTTTTCCATTATTTCAAAACGAAAAATACTGAGTTACTAATAATGGCTTATCTTTATCATTATATTCAAATATAAGTTATGTTCCAGATGTTTTTGTAGAAGTTTTCGAAAATCTATTTTTAGACCCAATATTTTTTCAACACTGGTAATGATATATGTTATGTAACCACATATATTTGATTTTTTGTAATTGTGTTCAGCAGGTCCATTATGTTTTTATCTGTTACATATCTCGGGATAACTCAAATGATAGAGCTATAGACTGGCAACTGGAGTCCCAGGTTCGCTTCGCAGCATGAGTATATTTAACTTAAGAAAAAAAATTTCTGATTTTTTTTATAAAACTTTTTTTTTTGAAAATCTATTTTTAGACTCATTATTATTGTCAAAAACGCCAATGAAAAAAATATATAATAAAGGCTATTTTTTTACTTGATATCCCTTTCACGCTAAAATATTTCGTTGTTTAAAAAAAATTTGTCATTTTTATATCTATCGATGTAATAGAAATGTTTTAGTTAAAAATTGTTATTTAGTCAAAAACTAAAGAAGAACTGGAGGCCGACTTTTGAAATTGAATAAACAATTTAAAGTATGACGTTTTATAATAAAAAAAAAACTTTTAAAGGAAATAGTGAAACTTTCTTTTTAATTCCTTTATTATTTTTCCCCGAATTTCCACATACTTTTCATGCTTAAACCTGTTACAAACATTTAAAGCAAAAAACCAACACTTTCTTAATTGAATTTTTTTGTTGCGGAGATCTTTAATACAAATGTTGACTGAAACCACAAAATGAAAATTTTATCAAAATACTCTAACAAACACACACACAGGCAGAATACTATACCATCATAGAAATATGTTCATATACAAACATTGACACACACACACACACACACACACAGTATAGAAAAGCCAACAATAACATAAACACAGTTACCCTAGAAAAAACAATAATTTCGTTTAGATTATGTTTTTTTTAGTCTTCTATTTCTTTTAGAACATCTAGATGAATAGTGAGAAGACTTTAAGTAGATAAACACACACAAATTGCATTGACTTAATGCAACATTTCATTAGCAATGAAAGAAAACGGGAGGAGTGTTGTAAAGAGTTTGCTGGAGAGAGATTTAACAAAGGATGTTTACTACTTCCACTTCGTTTACATCGCTAAATACACTACACCGTTTATGTTTTCTATTCAGAAAATAAAGATTAAGAATATTTTGTGTTAACTATGTCTGTAAAAGGTGTCAGAAGGAAATAGAATTTTATATGTGCAAAAAATATATGGGAAGGCTATTTACTCTGAGATAAATAAGCTGTTGCTCCAACCGAATTTAGTTCGAATCGATCAGTTGGGTACAACATAAAATTTCGATTTTCTCAACAATAACGGTGTGGTAAGGTTTTCCGAATCCTTTTAAAAAAATGGTTAAAATCGGTCTATGTTTTGACCAGGTGCCTAGGAAGGATTATATTTGAGCTTAAATGCATGGATAAGGAAGTTATATAATATAATACCCAGTGTAGAAAATCATTACCAGATATGTTGTTATGTAACTACATACTTGGTAATGGTAACTAGTTACTTTCCCAGTGTAGAAACGGTAATGACATATCATTATTTTTTGGACTACCAGTATTGACACCCACTTACCTTCTGTATTATTTTAAAACATATAATAATGAGTTACTGATAATGACTTATTTTTATCATTATTTCAAATAGAAAATAAATTTTTAGATCTTTTTTAAAATTTTTTGAAATCTATTTTTAGACTCAATATTTTTTAAACACTGGTAAGGATATATGTAACCACATATTTTTTGATTTTTTCTATGTTGGCGAGTAAGCTTACTTGTGTGCAGCAGGTCAATTGTATTTTTATCTATTAAATATTACATGTCGATATAGCTCAGATGGTAGAGCTGTTGACTGGGAATCTGTAGACCCAGGTTCGATTCCCGCACCAGTAAATTTTATTAAAAAAAAAAAAAAAATACAATAAAAAATATTTTTTTTTATATAATTTATTTTTTAGAAAATCTATTTTTAGACTCATTATTTTTGTCAGTACTGGTAAGCACATAGGTAACGATATATTTTTTGATTTTTCGTATGCTGGTGTGTAACGACAACTCATTATTTTTCGCGACATCGCTATATAAAGGTAATAAGAAATGTAATAACAAAAGTAACTAGTTACCATTACCAAGTATGTAGTTACATAACCACATATCTGCTAATGATTTTCTACACTGGGTTTGTTATTACATTTCTTATTACCTTTATATGGCGATGTCGCGAAAAATAATGAGTTGTCGTTACACACCAGCATACGAAAAATCAAAAAATATATCGTTACCTATGTGCTTACCAGTACTGATAAAAATAGTGAGTCTAAAAATAGATTTTCAAAGAAATAAATTATATAAAAAAAAATATTTTTTATTGTATTTTTTTTTAAATAAAAGTTTCTGGTGCGGGAATCGAACCTGCGTCTACAGATTGCCAGTCAACAGCTCTACCATCTGAGCTATATCGACATGTAATATTTAATAGATAAAAATACAATTGACCTGCTGCACACAAGTAAGCTTACTCGCCAACATAGAAAAAATCAAAAAATATGTGGTTACATATATCCTTACCAGTGTTTAAAAAATATTGAGTCTAAAAATAGATTTCAAAAAATTTTCAAAAAAATCTAGAAAATTATTTTCTATTTGAAATAATGATAAAAGTAAGTCATTATCAGTAATTCATTATTATATGTTTTAAAATAATGCAGAAGGTAAGTGGGTGTCATTACTGGTAGTCCAAAAAATAATGATATGTCATTACCGTTTCTACACTGGGTAATATCCGATCTTGATGAAATTCTGATATGTTTTAGACAAAATAAGTCTAAGATTGGGATGTCTGAGATTATCGGCAATCTAAGAGATTAATAGCATTGCAAGAGGGGTCAAAATTAACACTTTTTTTACGTTGTTTGTCATTTCTTTCAACGCAACCATATATAAGTGATATATTTTCGAATAGAGATTTTCAAAGACTTATTGCCGGTACTTTTTCAGTACTGTTTGTTAATATATTGCTGTAAAAATGTATTTATTTTAGATCACTTTATATGGAGATTAGAGCAGAATGGTTATATATAGAGAAAAATGTGTTTCATAAAATCTCCATTTATTGTTTGGATTATTACAAAAAAATATCAAAATAACAAACAGTTTTGTAAAATAAACGAAAAGAAAATAAACAAAAAATCTAAAAGTAGAATGTTTTTTATGTGTCTCTTTGATCACTTCTGAAAGTAAAAAACAATAACATGAAGCTGAATAGGAAAGAAAACTATGAAATAGCTACATTGAATTCAAAGCCTTACTTGGTTTAGATGGCTAAGCTGTCGAACTTTAGTATAGTTACGTTTGTAATGTAGGAATGCATGGGTTCTATTCCTACAGCAGACGGGTTGTTGAAAAAATTATCATATAGAGACAATCTGACAATAAAAATATAAACAAAAAAAAAAATACAATTTAATGGAAAATGACTGATGAAGCCTGTCCATTAGAGCGTACCACCATACAGGCGAAAAAAAAAGTGCACCGTACACCCTCCAATATGAAGTATTTTTGCAAGGAGGTTTCAAAAAAAAAATTTTTGTGCCGAACGTAGGGTTCGCCTTTTTTCATTTTTCGTTATATCTTTGGCATTTACAGTCGGTTCTTAAAGTATGATACATCGATGTTTTTCTCTCGAGGATAACAGTGTTTTACTCTAAGGGCCATTGACCTCAAGTAACCCGTTCTAGTAGTTACCCACCAGATCTTAGTTGCTACCACCCTAAAGTACAACCCTAATGTCAGAAAATTAAAGCTCGCAAAAAATCATTAAACTTTTGCTAAGGAAGTTTTTCGTTAAACCCAGTAGAAATTTTTTTTATATATTGGTTGCCGAACGTAGGGGTCGCCTTTTTAAAAATTTTTTCATTGGATTTTTCAAAAAAGCAAAACAATGGTGTCTTCGAAGCAAAAAGATCGATATATCACATTTTAAAATCCAACTTTAAATGCCGAAGCTGTAACGACAAATTAAAAAAGGTGACCCCCACGTTCGGCAAAAAGGTTTTTTTTTTGAAATTGCCTTGCAAAAATACTTCATATTGGAGGGTGTACGGCGAACTTTTTTTTGAGGTCCATAGAAAAAGACAGACACTAGATCTAGTCTGATTCCCAAATTAATGTGTTTATAACTTTTAGAAAAAAGGTTTTTTATTCTTCTTAACCTCAAACCTACTAAATTAAAATTAATAAAAATAAAAAAAGGCATATTAATTACAATATTAATTGCACATGGTCTATACGACGCGTTTGTACGAAAAATTGTTAATTTAACGAAAGGTTTTGTTGTTTTGACAATAATTTTAAAGGATAAGGAAATAAATTTAAGGATATTATTTTTAGATTTAGAGAAATAATATCAAGAAGTTTCATCAACTTTCTTTCAGGAATATCTTTTATACTGAATTTAGACTGAACAAAAACCACCTGGCTTTTGTACAAAACTTAATTACAAAAGCCAAGTCATTTACACTGATTATTTAGTTTTTCTTTGTCACATCACTTTTTTATCACAAACTTTTCTTTCTGTTTTTATTATTAAATTAATAAATAAAAAAAATATGAATATATTTAAAAATGAATAACAACACACAATTTCAAACTAAAACATAAATATTCTTAAAAAATTTTTTAATATTTTTTTGACACTTGCTTTACTTCTATGTATATTCGTTGTACAAGGTGTACAGAAAATGAATTATAAATGATACCGGGTGTATCAAAAATGCACATTTCAGATATTTTTAGTTGGTTTTTGGCGAAAACCAGGTAGAATCTGGTTTTCAGTTTATATGAAAATTGTATGCAAAATTTAAATTAATTTTGTAGTTTTCGGCTAAAAAACTAAAAAGGGCCGAAAACTACTGTTTTTTGCCCAGTCTCTAAATTAGAGCAATATATAAATACATTAAATTGCCCCTGTATAAGATCAAAGTCAAATTTTAGGAGATTTTATTTTTTTTAACATATTAATATAATAGTGTATTTATTATATTATTTAATATGTTAAAAAATAAAATCTACTAAAAATTGACTTTCACCTTACTCAGGGGTAATTTAATGTATTTATATATTGCCCTAATTTAGAGAATTGAAGTATTTCATCTTGTGTTAATATATTCCAACCAATATCATGTGGAGTTAAAAGAAAAATAAAAACTAAATAAATGCTAAAAATCAGTGTTTTTCGAAATCCGCTGAAATAAAACTAATGATGTAGCCAAATTAAAAAAGTTTTTCCAACAATTTCTGTAACTTTTATTCCCTAATATGTTCTTAATACAACCTAAAGTCCAATCGTTAATTATCTTAAATTTATTTAAAAATTTTTTAAAAATTAAAATTATAGATTTGAAAACAGTGTATTGGCACTAATTTAAAACGAGTTAGCTAAACTCAATATAAAATATACTTCTCATCTAAATTTCTTGGAACTTATAGAATAAAAAAATGTTTCCCTAGTAGATTATTTCAAAAAAATTTTAAAGTTGGCCCTGAATTTCTTGATTAAGTGATCTGTGACACATCAGTTTCCGGCAGCAATTGAAATAATTCGGCTGTTTTTTAACCGATTTAAGTTTCTATTGCTTTATAATAAGCAGAATTCAGTCTAAGTCACGATTTTTTAATGTTTTTAATTCGAATGAGTTTTAAAATATCAATGTTTTTGGGAAAATATACAAAAAGTCATATTTTTGCCTTGTAAAATCGTGTCCCAAATTTCAGGGCCGATGCGGCCGATTATTCTAATTTTCTGGAAAACGTAGTTTTACATCCAAATAAAAATTTGCCGGGGGTAGTCCGGTCAATAACTCAAAATATATTTTCCTCCATACAAGCTTCGATCACCCTAATGGACATATATGCAAGTACATGGTACTCCATATAGGAGAAAGGACACTCAAGATGGAGAAAAGCAAAACAACTGTCATGACAGTTTTTTAAGAAAGCAGCTACCGAAAAGAACTGGAATTTCGATACAGTTGTTTACAGCAGTTATTTTTAATGTCATAATGAACAACTACCAAAAAAGTATTTTTACAGTAAACAGTTGTTTTTGTTAGTTATTTCAAAAATTTAAAAATTCGTTGAATTTGGTTGAATTTTAAAAATCTTAAGAATTAAGGTTCAAAGCAAAAAAGAGTAATAATAACAAAAAAGGATAAAAAAAGGATATAAAAATAGCATTGTTAAATTTCGTTGATGTTAGTCTAAGTTGAGTTGTTGATAGCAAACTCGATTTGCTTTCAACAGTCACATAAGTAGACAATTATCAAAATATTAACCCACTCAAAGGCGAAAGGCACTGATGATGGCTTTGTAGCGAAAGCCGAAATTGCGCATTCTGCCTTGCTGGTCTTATCGAATTATTTCAAAAAATGTTTATTCTTTGTAATTTACTTGTAAAAATTGTATCTTTCTTTGATTTGAAAATAATTTAAACAGAAAGTGATATTAATTTATCAGTGTTGCCAACTCTTGAAGGCAGGAAAGCACCGTGAGCATTATGAAAACGGGTAAAAAGGGTAAAAGTTTACCAAAAATGGGGTAAAAAAGCACGATATTAATTTTTTGAAAAATTTAAATCAAGAATTTAAAAACACATTTTAACTTTGAAAAATCGTGTAAAAAAGGTTCAAAAAATAACCAAAAAAGGGGTTAGAAAGTACCAAATTAATATTGAAAAATTTTGAAGTTTAAATGTAACGAAGTTGCTATTTAAAATTGTACTAGAAACATTGTGCAAAAATGTATTTCTTTTATAGTTCGTATTATTTTTCAAATTTTGACAGAAAATTCAATAAAAATTTAAAAAAACGAGAACAAATACCAAAAATATAAACTGTACAAAAAGCACTAAAAGCACTGCCAGAAATATGAAAAAGCACCGTAAATACCCGCTTTTTTTAAACGGGTATTTGTAAAAAATCACCGGGTACGGGAAGGAAAAAAGCACCAAAAAATACCCGAAAAGCACTGAAATGGCAACACTGTAATTTATGATCTAGAGTCAAACTAAAATAATAACATTCATTTCATCGACCGGCCTGCAAAATGTCACATGTGTTTTTTTAATATATTTTAAGGAGAGCAAAAAAACTGTTACAAAATCTACTTTTAAGATATTTTATTGGCATCATATGCCTTAATGATGATTTTACTAAATGAGGTCGTGAATCATTAAGGCATATGATGCTAATAAAACATCTCAAAAGTAGATTTTGTAACAGTTTTTTCGCTCTCCTGAAAATTTATTAAAAAACACATGTGACATTTTGCAGGCCGGTCGACAATATATTTTTGGACAAATGTTGAGTCGAAAAATTTACTCAGTTTCATTTGTACTAAACATTTTCTAATGAAAATAAATTTAAAATGCTCACATTTTCCAGCAAAATTTTTTTCCAAAATTTTTTTCCACTAATATTTGTTCGAAATTTTTTCCGAAAAGATATTTCTGATGTCAATTTCCTTCAAAAAAAAAAATTCTATTGATTTTTCTTTAACTTTTAAATGAAAAAATTTTACAATTTGCTTTGTCATCTTCCAGAATTATAGTTTATATCTAGCAATGAAGTGATGTCTATCTATTTACAACCAATAATAGAAAACCATATATATTTTTTTAATTACCTGTTATTTGTTATTTAAAATTTAGGGATTCTCATTGAGTTTGTAATTTAACCTAACAAATATTTCTAGTCAATCTTAAAACGTTAACCCTGACGATTTTCTTAGACAAGAATGAAATCCGGATTGCACCTGTTAAAGAAGTATTGGAATTTTAACACATTTATTTAATAATGAATATAAATTTAGGATTCCTTAATTTTCCAATAAAAATTTTATAAGCGAAATTTTTTTTCCACAGAATTTTTGTCGACATATTTTACCTGAAATTTGCTTCTGTAATGATTTTTTTCTATTATTAATTTTTTTATAAAAAAGTTTTTTCGTACTGATTTTTATTCTTTTTTTAATTTGAAAAGGAACAATTTTTCACAATTTTCTTTGTCATCTTCCAAATTCTTTTCTCTTGTTTTGACATATCTAGCAATGTAGTGACATCTATCTGTTTACAACCAATAATAGAAAATCATGTGTTTTTTATGTGTCAATTATTTATTGTGTCAAATTAAAAAATTCTCATTGAGTTCGCAATTTAATCTAACAAATATTTCAAGAAATTCTTGGAACATCGACCATTGACTAGATATAGATATTTTCATATAAATTTGATATTCATAACTATGGT
This sequence comes from Leucophora obtusa, assembly GCA_949987735.1. Taxonomy (NCBI): domain Eukaryota; kingdom Metazoa; phylum Arthropoda; class Insecta; order Diptera; family Anthomyiidae; genus Leucophora; species Leucophora obtusa. The sequence goes on along the minus strand of OX465295.1, from coordinate 330,252,213 downwards.
TAAGCATTAATCTCTATTATTTAAGATAAGTTATCAGAGCTTAATAATAAAAATAAATTTAATATCCCATGTGAAAATCGAAATATATATGAACATACATGATCATACATTGGCTTGTATGTGAGCATGCACGGTCATACATAGTCATATACGTCCATGCATAGTTCAATGTATGACCACACATGATCTCATATATTTCCATGTATCCTTGGATCCGAAATTTCAGGGTATATGGAGGTATATGGCCATATATAATCATATATGAGCATATGTGAATCATGTATGAGCATATATGGTCATATATGAATATGCATGGCCATATACCCTCAAATTTCGGATCCGAAGATATATGAAAATATATGAGATCATGTATGGTCATACATCGAACTAGACATGGCCGTATATGACTGTGTATGCCCATGCATGGTCATATACAAGTTAATGTTTGATCATGTATGTTCATATGGGTGATATCAAAAAATGTGATAAAAACCGTGTAACCAGCTAATTTCTAATGCATGGATTACATTTGAGTTAAATATTGCGATATATATCAGCGCATTGTCACCTGTTTTACAAAAATTATAACAATCTGACCAATTTTTGGTTAATACATAAAATTTGTGACCAAATTTATAGGCCAAATGTAAACTCCGTAACAAATAACTCATAAGGTTTTTTAACTTTGATAGCTTATATTTTAATAACCAATAAAGCTAAACACTAACTGCAAGAATTTTTATGAAGAAGAAAAGTGCCATTTTTAGCAAAAATTAATTCATTTTACAAACTTCTTCGTATATCTTAGCTATCACGACTTCAACTCTGTAACGATTTTTCGTCATAATTTTTGATAAAAATGCATATACCAGAATTTTGGAGTTATCTATTATTTATATTGCGAAAAGTATAATGTTATTTGTACTCAAATGATCGTTGGACTGTAAGTAATCATCCAGTATAACAGACTTGAAGCTTTTCTGCAGCATGTAACATTCCCGAGATGAAAAAGGATGTCTTTAATAAGATTTGAAAAAATGTTGTAAAATCCGTTCCTAATTTTTACACCAAACTATTTAACCAGTAAGAAAAACAATGTCATATTTGGATTCACCTTGTAGGCATCATGCGATTTTGTTTCGGAAAAAAAATTCTGACAAAGCGTTTCTGAAAGAAAATGAAAAAAGTAACCAAATGTAAACTCCGTAACTGTAAACTCCGTAACCACAATTGTTTGCATCAGATTTCATTCAAATAAATGTAGATAAATGTTTAAAATAACCATAAACAGAGGTGATTCAACTAATATTTATGCGTCAAAAGACGATTCAACTAATAATTTTGCGTCAAATCAAAAAAAGTTATCAGTTTTTTACCCTAAGCTGCTGGAGCGAAAAACGATTGATTTTGCATTTCATTGGTTTTGAATCGATATTTCGAGTCATTACTGACATTAGTTTGACAAATTAAATTTGTTTCACACAATTTAAGAATTTTTTGATCGCGAAATGTTATGTTTTTAATATATTATTTTGTAACTGGGCAACCGCTGTTTGGATTTTAAAAAGTTTTATATTTTTGAAAAGCATTTAAAAGGACCAAAAATACAAAATTAAAAAAAAAATTTTTTTTTCGCGGAATGAATTGTATTTTTATTCGCGAAACCGCCAATTTGATAAACACAAATTATATATCATTGGAAAGCAAGTTGAAATCCCAAATACGAAAAACTAAAAAATTTCAGAAAATTCGTACGCAATTTTTTTTTGTTATATCTTTTGCTTGCAGAAATGTAAACTCCGTTACAACAAAAAAAAATTAAAATTGTGCAAAAAAAGTTATTGCGACAACTTGTAGAAGAGATTTTTTGCAATTAGGTTTATAATGACTAAACTTACTGATTCCATAAAGAAAAAACCGAAATATTAACACTTTTTGCTTCACACAAATTTGGCCCAAAAATTTATCACATTTTTTGATTTCACCCATATATATTTTCTCATGGGATGCTTTAATTTCCCCTCAAAAATGTTTTTACGCGAAATTTTTTTGCACTAAGTTCTTGTCGATATTATTTTCTCGAAAATTGTTTTTGTAATGATTTTCTTCTGCCAATTTTCTTCACAAAATATTCTTTCGTAATAATTTATTTTATTTAATTTGAAAAGGAAAAAATTTCACAATTTGCTTTGTCATCATTTATTTTGATTGATCTTGGCATCTAGGCAAGAGTAAAATCTGGATACGACTTATTGAACAAGTTTCGGGATTTTAGCACATTTAATAATGGAAGTAAATTTAAAATGCTTGCATTTTTCCATAAAAATTTTGTACGCGAAATTCTATTTTTACAAAATTTTTGTTGGCATATTTTTTGCGAAAATTGTTTTTGTGATGATTTTTCAGTTGTGAATTCATTTCATATATATTTTTTTAATAATTTTTTCAGTTTCAATGTTTTCTTGAGAGTTTTATTTTAGTGTGAATTTTGTTTGCGAATTTTATTCACAGGCAACATTATGAAGTGTATTAATGATTTGGCACAGCTTAAAAAATGTCAAAACGTTAAAGCGTTGATAATTTGGATTTCAACAATTTTTTTAAAAATTTCCAAACAACTGTACTTTTTATTGACCCATCTACCGGCAATGTCGAAAATACTGTCTTGTGAATTTCGAATTTGAAATTAAAAAAAAAACGACTTAAAAAATGTTTAATCATATTCTCCACCTTGAGACCTCCTTTATATTCCATTAAATTTGAGGAAATTGAAACTTTTTTAAAAGATAACCAATTTGATGTGTTTGCGGTTTCAGAAACCTGGCTTAATGATTCAGTTTCAAATTGTGCTGTGGAAATTCCTGGTTAAAATCACTTTGATTATCTCAAATAAAAATCTAAAGGCCAGTTCGACAGAACTGAGATCGAATTTTTTTCTTAAATATTTCTTATGAAATATTTAAAGAGTTTTTATTTTTTGCTAAATTTAACTTAAGTCATACATTTTTGAACGAAATTTCTCATTTAAGACAAAAAATTTTTGTTAGTTCTGACTAGCCCTAAGTGGTTTAAAGTCAACCTAGTGAAATAAGCTCAACAAACAAACTTTTAACCTCACTTTTATCTTTTTACCGCTTTTCAAAATATTATATAATATAATAGGAAATATGTGCAAAAACTTACCTTAAATTTTCTATACGTGGCCTTCGACACTGTGGTCGATTACGGCGATGACTACGATCCTTTTTACAGCGGCAGTCACAGTGCCATATACATAATGCTATCGATGAGACCAATGTTATCACAAATGGCACTGCAAAAAAATGTATAATATAATTCACTTGATCATCATGATTGTATGATGTCAACACTACGGTTTTATTTCTACGCGAATAATAACACGGATAGATGGCACCCTCAACGCCGTAAAATGCATTAAAGGTTTTACACGTAACCGTAGGCGGATAGCCGCACCCCTTAATATTCACTAGGAGTGTGGCTTCATCCGATTGCGTCCAGTCGGCCGTGTAGTTCGTAAAATCGGTCATATTTTCTGGTATCGTTATATTCTCTTCAATAAACGTCACATATATATGAATACACTTGTATAGATCCGACGTGCAGCCCTCGCGGCACGAGCTCCACGAACAATTAAATATGCCGACAAGATCTTCACGTCTCGTGGTCGTACACAATGTGGGTGAATCGATGAAATCGTGAGTTAGTGTCGATATCGCCGGATCAACATAGAGCGGCACAAGGAACAATAGTGATGCACCGGCGGTCACCGAAAAAAAGGCAAGAGTCGAGGTACCATAAAAACTGGCACGTTCGCGCCACGAACGATAGCGCCGATTACCATTTTTCTTTTTTGGAGCCAGTTCTCGTAATTTACGTAACCGTAACTCTTGTTGTTGCTGCTCGAGTAGTAATTCCGAACTGCCACTCCTCATATTATTGTCCGTGCACACAGGTCGATTTGTTGTATAGGCACCAGCAGCACCACTAGCAGCAGTATTAACAGTAGCAGCAGCCGAAGCTGCTGTTATCAATTGTGTTGAGGCAGATGCAGCTGCAACAGCAGCACAACCTCTGCAAGCAGTCGTGATAGCACACGTCGTTTGGGAACAACTCGTAGGAGTAGTTTTTTGAAAATGTTTATGATGTTGTTGTTGCTTTAAAGCTTCACACGTTGAACAGCCGATAACAACAACAGCTGCAGTATTGTTGTGTCGTGATGATGTTGCAGGCGATGTTGTTAGAGGTGTTTTCAAAAGGGGCTGTTGCTGTAAGGGTGTTGTTGTTAAAGCTCGTGGTGTTGGTGGTGAGCTTACGACGTTGCTAACAGCGTCTGTAGAGGGGGTGGTGTTGATAACAGTTTGCTGCTGCAGGCTAGGAGATGTAACAGTTGTACAAGTTGATGATGAAATGGTTGAAGTAGTTTTTGAAGTGGAAATACCACGTTGATAAGGAGAGCTGGTACTGGTGGAGGTGGTGGTGGTGGTGGTGGTGGTAGTGGTTGATGTGATGATGACAGAGATGGAGGAGGGGATAGTGGTAGAAATGTTGCTGTTATTAATAGAGGTGGGTGTGGAATCGTGTTTTGATAGAGATGAAATTTTGATGATAGTCGAGGTTGTCGGTATGGTCGAAGCGGTCGGAGTGTTAACAATGATAATGTCGTCGTCGTCGTTTTTAGTTTGTTGTTCGTGTTGTTGTTGTTGTTTTTGTTGTTGCTGTTTGTGAATGACTGCCGACGATTGTATGATGCTGGTGGTGGTGTTGTTGGTGGTGGTGGTGTTGTTGATAGTGGTGTTTGAATCGTTGTTGTTCGAATTGGCTTCGTTGGCCGAGTTGTTAGCTTGTACGACGACGACGTTATTGCTGCCGGCTGCACGGGAAACAATACAATGAGCAGCAGTGGCAGCCGTAGCGTCTGAGACGCAAACGACGTCGTCGTTTTTAAAATCGTTTGAGGCTTGTATGTTGCCAGTGTTAACAATTTAAAAACAATATAAAATGTTGTTGTTTAATATAAATTTAGATAACTGGGTAATTTTTCTTTTAACAAAACATTGAAGATTTTTTTTTCGTAATCAATTTCAGAATATTTTTATATAAATTTTCTTATTTTTCGATTTTTTCAGATTTTTCTTAAATTTTCTCTAATTGTTTTTAATTATTATTCTGATTTTTTTAAATGATTTTTTTTAGTACTCAAAGCAGCTTTAACAAGAGTATTGAGTTAATATATTTTTCCCCATTTAATGCACACACACACATATGTGAAAGATGGAATGGAAAAAAAATCACAACATTGCACTAAGATAATAACACGACTACTGATACATTAACGTTACGTTTTAAGCTTAACGACTGCTCTGTTACGTTTTCATAACGGAAATGCACTCTCCTTACACAATTTATTTAGATTTTTTTTGCACATCACACAATTACACACTCATCATAGTCACGGGCCGCAAAACAGAGAGATAGAGAGGAAAAGTGAGAGTTTACTTATAAACATATTACAATGACAAAAACCACCCGCACTTGAAAAAAAATAGTTCTTTCGCGAATTCTCTGCTCTCTGTAGTTTATTCCTTAATATTAAATATAATGGTAATTGAGTTTAAATTATATAGAAAGAGAAAAAGAGAGAGAAAGAGGGTGAATTTTTTTATATAATGAGTTTTTTTGTTTAAGGTACTTGATGTTGGTTGTAAAATTTATTGTATTAAATCAGCTGATTTCTGGTCTCCTTTAAATTTAATTCTTGTTTTTAGATTTTATTTAACACTCACCAGAGAGAGAGAGGGATTTTTTTTAGCTTGTTCTTCCTTTTTTATTATGTTACTTTTTTATTTATTTATATGGGTGGCCTACTGATAATGAAAGATTTTTTTGCATTTGTTTTTGCTTACTTTTTATCTGATTTTCTACTCAAAATTACAGCTGTTTCTCCAAAACATGAGTGAAAATGTTTGTTGTTGTTTAAGATTTTAAATTTTGTTGTATTATTTTTATATTAGCGACGTTTAGGAAATGTCACAGGTAATAAAAAGGTTATATTTTGTTGTAAAAAAAAAACATATATGTGTATAGCAAATTTCTTTATTTTTCACAATTTCCATTTTTTGTGTATTTAAATTTTTAAAGCCAACATGTTTCTTATATTTTGTTTAAAAAAAATCACTTTTTGGCATTTTTCACTAAAGCCTTTTCTGTAAATATATGTAAGTATTATTTCAATTAGTTATAAAATTTTTATAAAATTTTCTAAAAATTACCAAAAAAAAATAATTTATTTTCACCAAAATTATTTTATTTTTTGCATTAAAAAATACAAAAATTGCTTTTTATTTACACATTTAATAATAGTGGACCATTTCGCAACTATTTTAATAGTTTTTAGAACGTATGTGTTTGGATTTTGTTAAGAACTAGCACATATTTATGCCACATTCCTACACTCATAGAAATAAATCTGTAAAAGTAGCAGAAAAGGTTACTAAAAATTAGTTAAAAATGATGCTGCAGAAAAAACTGCTAAAATTAGTAGATTTTTTACTAAATACTAGTAAAATGAGAACAGCAAAATTAAAACTGTTAAATTTACAGAATTTTAGTTATATTTAAGTTAAATTTTAGTTAATTGAAAATAGCACATTGTACTGTAAGAAAATTTTGCTAAATATTTCCCTCACTTTTGCTAAAACTATCAAACTTTAATAAACCAGATAATGCAGTGAAGATATCATGCGTTTATTTTCAATGACAGCCATAAGCATATATCTGAACACCGTTTCGAAAATATTTTAAATGACTCAGTACAAAAAAAAATATATGTACACTCAAAATATTATTACAGTAACTGACTGTAGTTCATTTAAAATTGTATCCGTACATTTATATTTAAATTAGTACACTGTTAAGATATAAAGACATATATTTTTCAACTTTTTTGTCTTCTATTTAAAAAATAAATTCATATAAAAACGTATATTTTGTTAAAAATTTTGTTTAAAAAAAGTAACCCTTTTGATTTGTAGCTAATTTCTAGGTCAGTTAAAAAAACAAAATAAGATAAATATCAGTTATTCTTAGATTTTGGAGTTAATTCTTTGATAGTTAAAAAAAACGAAATAAAAGAAAAATCATTATTTTCTAGGAATTTAGTAGTTAAATATTTCACATTTAAAAAAAAAAAAAAAATTATCTCTTATTTTAACGGATTTGTGGTTAGTTTGTGGACAGTCAATATAAAGGAAAAGTCATTTGTATTTTACAGATATTGTAAGGTGATTTGTTAATATTTAAAAATAAATGAAAAGTTCTTGTGATTTAAATGAAAAGTAGGTAGACCGATTTTCAAGTGACTTTTAATTTATTTTAAATTACATTTTCATTTAATTTAAACTACAAATTATTTTGAGTGTATTAATAAAAATATATTAACATTTTCATTTGATCGTGACAGTGCTTGCTACTATAATAGAGAAATAATACCTAAGCCGTATACGTAATATTTATTTAAATTTATTTATATTCATCATACGCCTTCGACAAAGTCGAATAGGGACATGCCTACAACGGATTATTTTTTACAATTTGTTTCCCTTAATGCAATTAATGTATATCCCGATAAAAATAAAATTAAAATAAAAAAAAATAATATGCAAGTGTAAAAAGACATCAAGTGAATTAAGCCAAGCTCCAACAGAAGACAACGAATTTAAGGAAGCCTACAAATTGGGAATTTTGGTGAAACAGAAAATAATGAAAAAAGAAAGCAAAAAAAAAAAGAAGTACAAAATATAATAAATACCTGAAAATAGGATTCATGATTGACCAACCAAAACAGAGAGAAGGAAACACAAATGATGGGAATACGGCTAGAAGGTTTTTCTCTGACGCAGAAACTATAGCTTCCATTACTGGTGTAGTTATTGAGCTAATAAAATTATTTAAAATAATATTACATCACCGGATGATGTTTTACTAATAAAGACCTTATTAGCACTGTGCTGTGTTCATTAGATCCATATTTGTCCACTATTCGAACAGAATGGAAGTCTACCTCAATTGAATTAAATGAAGAAACTAAAAAACTTCTCGAAGAAGAACATTACAGTTATGTAGAAGATATTTTTACTAAAATAGTTTAACTTATAAATAATATTTTGTATGTGTAACAATTTTTTAAAAGTGGATAAAAAAATGTTATTACCCATGTGAAAATCGAAATATATATGAACATGCATGATCATACATTGACTAGTATATGATCATGCATAGGCATACATGATCATATACGTAAAATCATGTTTCAATGTATGATCATACATTATCTCATATATTTCCATATATCTTCGGATCCGAAATTTGAGGGTATATGGGGGTATATGGTCATATATGAACATGTACGGTCATATACCCTCAAATTTCGGATCCGAAGATATATGGAAATATATGAGATAATGTATGGTCATACATTGAACTATGCATGGACGTATATGATCATGTATGCCTATGCAGGATCATATACTAGTCAATGTATGATCATGTACGTTCATATATATTTCGATTTTCACATGGGTAAACAAATAAATGAACTCCCATGTTAAAATCGAAATATATATGAGCATACATGATCATACATTGGCTCGTATGTGATCATGCATGGGCATACATAGTCATATATGTACATGCATAGTTCAATGTATGACCATACATGATCTCATATATTTCCATATATCTTTGGATCTGAAATTTGAGGGTATATGACCGTACATGTTCATATATGACCATATATGGTCACATATGATTCATATGATCATATGATATGATTCATATATGAGCATATATGATCATATATGGACATATACCTCCATATACCCTCAAATTTCGGATCCAAAGATATATGGAAATATATGAGATCATGTATGGTCATACATTGAAATATGCATGTACGTATATGACTATGTATGCCCATGCATGATCACATACGAGCCAATGTATGATCATGTTTGCTCATATATATTTCGATTTTCACATGGGCTGGTTTAAATATTTGTTTGCTATTTATAGGGACACTCTAGTGTACACTAAAAAAAAAAACAAATATCTGTAAAATCAGCCAAAATAATTGCTTGCAGTGTGAGCAAATTTTTAGTAAAATGGTAATATCAGCAAAAGCGGTTTGCTTATTAATATTTACTAAATGAAATCTAACAAATTTGATAATTGCACTAAAATTTGGCAAAAACAGGTGTTATACAGTCTAACCCTTAACATATATTTTTTTTACTACTCAATTTTTAACGGCGATATCTTAAATTAAAGCTAAAGGTTTCCGCTTTCCAGGAAAAAAACTGCATTAAAATACGTCAACTCCTTCAAAATTTATGGATTTTTGAACGTCTTCTCTGAAAATGTACCACTGTGCGGCTGTTCAAAAAGCGCCAGAAAAGCACTGGGGAAACAAAAACTTCAACATTAACAAAACGTTGGCGAAACCAATAAATAGGTAATCTGGAAATGTATTTTCAAAAATAAAATTTAAAAAAAGTTCATATCTATTTTGTTTGGTCCTGCCGTGATTTGAACCCAGATTAGCAGACTACAGCTCTACACCTTTAAGTTAGCGAGATATTTAATCAAAACTTTGAAGAATTGATTCAACAAAATTATTTTTAAAGATGATTGAAAAAAAGTGATTTATAAATTCGCAATTCAAAAAAAATATAAAGATAATTCGCAAGAATTATTTCCATATTTTTTGATACATGAATCAAATTTTTTTGTTTTGATTCGCGAATTGATGTCAATTTTTTAATTTGTTTAAAACATTAATTTATTAGAAGTAAATTTAATGTTGACTACAAAACTTTTTTGATTGTTAAATGAATGTATTCAATGGAAGTTTATTTTTTATAGATACATTAATGACTGAAATTGATTCGCGAATCATAAAAATACAATTTTATTTCAGGAATCAAAAAATAAAATCATAATTCGCGCGAATCAAATAATTCCAGACATAATTCGCGAATCAAAAATAAATTTTATTGATTCTTTTTTAGAAAATGAATTATTACTGATGATTGAATTATTTGTTTAAAGGTCTGCATGTAATACTTGGTGGATAAAAACATAAATTAATGATACTGGCTGTGCTAAAATGCTAGGACAGATAAAAAGATTTTGGAACTAATATGTCAGCGTTTGGAATACAAAAAAAAAGTTGGTCTTAAAAGAGCTTTTGAAGAAACAAAAAAATGTATTTTATAAAACAAAAAAATGTTTAATTAAAAAAGATTAACAACAAATTTTTTTCTTCCAACCGGATTTAAACTCGGAACCTTCTGACTACAAACATTTTTTAGCAAAGCGTCATAAGTTTCATTAAATCATTGTAGTAGCAGTGAATTGATTTTTGTACCGCTGGCTATTTCTGACTAGGTAGTACTGAATAACCACTGGTTGCAAACGTTGGCATAGCAATCTAAGCCCATTCTTTGTCAGTGGTTGTTTTTTTATCAATTTTTACAAACCGGCTAGAAAGCCAAAAGTTTCAAAACCCGAAAACCCCAAAAAGTTCACTATTGGCATAAAAGAACAAAATATTCAAAATCCAAAATCCCAAACTAATTGAATTAAATACTTTCTTAAAAGCAAATTTTATTTAAAAAAAAAAAATTATTTTGGTTATTCATTTTTTGTATGAACAAACAACAAAAAATACGGAAACCTAATCTCGTCCCATTTTGGAAAAATCGGGATTTGAATTTATTAAATGTGTTTTTATAGAATTATATCGGATTCCCAACTATGTGGTACACTAATAGAAAAAAGTCCGTAAAAAATTTAAAACTACTAAAAATTAGTTAAAAATTATGCTGCAGAAAAAAACTGCTAAATTAGCAGATTTGTTTTGCTAAACATTAGTAGGATAGGAACAGCAAAAATAAAACTCTAAAATATACAGAATTTTAGTTATATTTTTAGCTAACTTTTTTTAAATGGAAAATTGCAAATTAACCTGCTAAAATCAGCAAAAAAATTTACTGAATAATTAGTAGCCTAAAAAATCAAAAAAAAAAAAAATAATATTCTATAAGTTTTTTTTTGATCTTTTTTTAAATGCAAATAAAAATCGAGCCTTTTCAAAACAACAGTTTACAATTTTTTTAGCAAATATTTCTGCTGATTTTGGCAGTATAGACTGCTATTTGCATTCAACTAAATTTAGCTTAAAAATAGCAAAAATTTTTTAGAAATAATAGTTTATTTTTGCTACTAATATTTAGCAAAATTTTCTGATGATTTTACAGTACAATTTGCTATTTTCAGTTAACTAAAAGTTAGCTTAAATATAACTTAAATTCTATAGATTTAACAGTTTTAATTTTGATGTTCTTATTTGACTAGTTTTTAGCAAAAAAAAAAATCAGCTAATTTTAGCAGTTTTTTCTGCAGCATCATTTTTAACTAATTTTTAGTAATTTCTTCTGCTATTTATACAGATTTATTTCCATGAGTGTATGGAATATAATTTTATATAAACATGACATTTTGCACATTTTTGTAACTATCAAAAATATTTGAACCAGACCCACTTTTTATTACACCTTTTATTATATTATTCACTACATTTGTTGCTCCCTTAATTGGAATTCACTTCGCCAAATTTGATCCGCTACCCGCAATATGAAATAATTGTACTGCGGTGTATGGATTTCATATTGATATTTGCTCTATATTAACATATTTGGAATAGCTTTAAAAGAAATATGATTTTATTAACATGTGTTTAAAATTATACATTCTATTGAAACCCCTTTAACACATTTTTCATTTTAAAATTCATTCATAATTTGTTATACCAGTGATGTCAACCATTTAACAGCAGACTCAGCATTAACATGGCTACCTTTAGTCCTTAATATTTTCTAAGTTCCCTTATATTATTTTAACATTTAATAACAACAACAATAACAGTAACAACAACAGTCCCATAAAATCATTGAGTGTATAAAAAGTTCTCTATTTTAATGTTGATGTAGGTTAGTTAAAAATCAGGCCATTTAATAATTCCTTTCATCACTGACATTTCTATATACGAGGAGTTTATTCAAAATACATTCCATCACACAACTCTCTTGAATGTTTTTCACTTGTAACAACATTTTACTCTAAACGTTAAATATTAACAGTCATTGAGTATTGTCATTTATACTCTTTCTCTTTGTAATTTAGTTTTTTTTTAGTTTTTTGAATTCCACTCAAATTTAATAAAAACAAGTCAATTTATTATAAGTCATTTGCCCTTATTGACTGTAACCTTAAAAATAGTGGGTGGTGGAATTTATTATTTATGATTTTTCTTTAGTTCATGTTTCTGTGTTTTTTTTTTTTTTTTTTGCTAAAAAATCCAAAAAAAAAATACTTATGTACTTTATTCTCCTCTACACATTTTAAAGTAGCAAACCATGAAAAGACCAACAAAAACATTGTTTTAAAAAAATGTTTCTCTATTTTTGTAAATTTGTTCTGCAAAAAAAATATATAATTTATTTGCGTTTTATTTTTTTACACAAAGAATTACAACAAAAAAAGTTAGAAATAGTAAAAAGTAATAAATTGCAGGAAAGCAAATCAATAAATTTAATTATAAAATTAGTTGTATTTGTTGAATACAAGATATTTACTGTATATGTGTTTGAAAATGTATTGTATATAAATAGGTTCAATTACAATGTCCATAAATACTGTTTTTATAAAATTCTTATATCAGAATTATATGAATTGACAGGTGTTTAGATTTGAAATCTGTACAAATTATAGTTGCATTTAAGTGCCAAAAACTACAAAATCCTCTCTCTAAATTATAAAAAATTACCAAAAGTACGGGAACGCACAAAATCACTTTTCTAGCCCAAAACTAAAATGAAAATGCATACAGTTTTAGTCTGAAAATCGCCCAGATATACATATTTTTTGCATTTAAAAGTTTTTAATTTTTATATATAGAAGTTTTATTTTGCGTATTTCTTTGCTTAATTATAATTTAAAATTTGCTCACAATGCATCAGCTGTCCCTTTTACAATTTTCCAAAGTTAATAGTAAAAAGAGAAACACAAATACCCTCCTATGAGCGCTCTCATTTACCCAATTTTCAAGTACGGGAACGCCTTTCGCACTCGGGGAATTATGTAGGTAAAATCAACAGCAAATGACAGTTAAAATAACTGCATTTGCAGTTAAAAATGTATAGACTACATTTGCATTTAAATCAACTGCAATATGAAGTTATTTTTAACTGTTAAAAATCAACTGACAAATGTAGTAAAAACAACTACAAATGCAATTAAAACAACATACATGCAAATTATTGTAAAACTGTATAAACAACTGCAAATTTAGTTAAAATAACATAAATAAAAATTACTGTAAAATTTATTAATTTAATAAAAACAAATTTATGTAAATACTATTAATTTTATTCTAAAATAAATTTAAAATTAAGAAAACAAAATTTACACTTATCACTTTTATTGTTCACTATTAAGATATTGTTCTAGATGACCGTCTGTGAGGGACACAAAGGAACAGATCTTTTATGTGATAATTCAGCAGACAAATTAAAAGACAAATTTATTTTATTAATTGCCTAACACTGTATTACAACTACACTCATAGAAATAAATCTGTAAAAATAGCAGAAAAAGTTACTAAAAATTAGTTAAAAATGATGCTGCAGAAAAAACTGCTAAAATTATCAGATTTTTTTACTAAATACTACACTCAAAAAAAAGTCAGTAAAGTCAATAAAAAATGTTGCTGTGTCAGCAAATTTTTAGTCAGGAGCATGCTTGCAAAAAAGTTTGTAATTTCAGCAAAAGGTCTTGCTGAAAATCAGCCAGCTGATTTTTACCAAAAAAAATAGTAATCTCAGCAAAAGTTTTGCTAACAGTCGATTGCAAATGAAAAAATTATTTCCAAAATCACTAAACTTTTTGCTGAATATTAGTAGACTAAAAAAAACTCAAAACAATTGTGGAGAAATTTTACTTTAGTTAATTTTTTTGCTGAAAATTTAAATATAGAAATTGTGTAGAGTTGTTTTTCTTTTTTATCATTTCCGTTGTCTGTACTACATCCAGACAAGCTGCGACATCTACATCTTGTCTATCTGGTTGTCGTCCACGTTATAAATGTGGTTATCAGCACAATTTCTGTTGCAAAATAAATTAGTAAAACATTAGTTCAAAATTAGTTTAGTGCTAAAAAAAAAATATAACTAAAACTTTTGCTGAAAACGGAATTTCAGCAAGAAAATTGCTGAAATCTAGTAAACTTGATATACAAGACGTTTGACTAATTTTTCTACTAACTTATTTTTTTGAGTGTAGTAAAATAAGAACAGCAAAATTTAAATTAATAAGTTTACAGAATTTTAATTTTATTTAAGTTGACTTTTAGTTAATTCAAAATAGCAAATTGCACTGTTAAATCTGCACAAAATTTTGCTAAATATTAGTAGAGTGAAAATAGCAAAAATAAACTGTCATATTTACAAAATTTTTGCTATTTTTAAGCTAAATTTAGTTGAATGCAAATAGCAGTCTATTCTGCTAAAATCAGCAGAAATATTTGCTAAGAAATTGTAAAACGCTGTTTTCAAAAGGCTCAATTTTTATTTGCATTTAAAACAAAAACTTCGAATATTTTAAATTTTTTGGTGAGTTTTTAAGCTACTAATTATTTAGCAAAATTTTTTGCTGATTTTTGCAGGTCAATTTGCTATTTTCAGTTAACAAAAATTTAGCTCAAATATAACTAAAATTCTGTATATTTAACAGTTTTATTTTTGCTGTTCCCATATTACTAATATATAGCAAAAATAATCTGCTAATTTAGCAGTTTTTTTTCTGCAGCATCATTTTTAACTAATTTTTAGTAGTTTTAACAAAATTTTTTACGGACTTTTATCTATAAGTGTAAGAATTGATAATAATCATAATAGAAATTTTAATTGTTAACGCATTTTCTAAGGTCAAAACTAAATTATATATTTCAAGTGTAACTTATTTAAATTTTAAGTTAATACTGACAGTATTTAAAAATTTTCTGCAATGCGTTTCTGATATGGAGTATGTTGTTTTAACCATTTTTTGACAAAATTTGGTAGAAGGTTTGGTTTCGCACTAAGCATTTCTTGTATTTTTTATATATTGGTCGCGTCCTCATAGGGTGGTATAATAAATTCAAATTGAAAACTTGAAGCTTTATACGAACTTAAAGCGTTAAAATTTTATAAAAAAAAAAACTTAATTAAATGAATGTTTGTCGTTCGATTCTAGATCATATATATTAATATCTCTTTCTGTTTAAATTATTTTTCAAATTAAAGAAAGATGATATAATTTTCACAAGTAAATTACAAAGAATAAAAAAATTTTAAAGATCAACTATACATACCCCTCATTCAAAAAACTTAATTTTTAATATAAACTTCTGTGAAAAAATTCAAAAAAATTTTAATAATCTCCTTCTCATTATTTTTAATAATTTTTTATTCTGGTTGCTCAAATTTGTATGTTCTTTACTAGTTGAGAGAAAATATCCCAATTTTTATATTTAAAAAACGGATTAATTTTCTGCATACCTATAATTTTGCAAATACGGAAACCCCTTGAATCGATCAGTCAATTTATTTCTTAAAGTATGTACTGAAGAATTTTTCTTCCCTTATATGTATATGGGAAAAGCAAAAATGCAACTGCTAAATATACGAAATTTTCGATTTTGTTTAATTGAATTGCAAATTTACCTTGCTAATATCGGCAAAAAAAATGTTGTTGAATATAAGCACACAAAAAACAGTAAAGAAATTGTTATATAGGGTGATATTTGTGATTTGTAGAGGTTTTTTTTAATTTTTATTTGCGACAATTGGTACTACAGTCTTTGGCAATTTCAGTCATGGAGCGATATTCGGTTGAAGAACGCGTAAAAGTTATCCAAACATTTTATAAAAATGGTCGTTGTGCAAGAAGTGCATTTCGAGCATTGCTGGATTTTTTTATCATGACATGATAAAAAACATTTTATGGCCTGAATTAGATGGCATGGACTTGGAACGAACACATGTGGTTTCAACAGGGCGGTGCAACTTGCCATACTGCGCATGAAAAAATGACCCTATTGCGAACGAAGTTCCCAGGAAGCATTATTTCAAGAAACAACGAGGTCAAATGGCTGCCTAGATCTTGCGATTTGACACCATTGGACTTCTTTCTCTGGGGTTATGTGAAGAGTATTGTCTACATTCATTAGCCGGAGACAATTCCAGAGCTGAAGGACGAAATCATACGCGTTATACACGATATACAGCCCGAACTATGGCAAAAAGTCATGGAAAGTTTCGATACGCGCATCTTGTGTTGCCAGAATAGTCGCGGTGGACATTTAACCGATACTGTGTTTCACATGTAAATGCCATAGACTAGTAAACATGATGAAATAAAAAAAATATAGTTAAGTGTTTGTAAGCGTCGCATAGGACAATCGTAATTACTATTAGAATTAATTAATATAATTAATATAGAGTTGATTTATAGGAAGAAGAAGAAAACCTTTTTATTGAAAAATTTAACAGACACAAGGGAATCACCAGACTGCCGCAGTTTCGTCTCACCCAAAGACTCGTCAGTGGTTAGTTTAGGTGTCAACTGATCAAAGTAATTTTTAATTGTTATTTTGTCTCTATATGAAAAACTTTTTGTGTATTGCCATGACCGGGGATCGAACCGGCAGCGCTCTTAACAGGCTATGACTCGTAGCATCACCTCTTAACAAGTTACACCACGGTCGGCATAGCGCTGAGTGTGGCTAATTGAAGTTTTTTTCAATCACAGCCTATACAATGTATGTTTTTGTAATCAGAAGAGCCAGAGTTAACTAATACTTGAATAATTTATTTTTTTAATTAGAATGTTTCCTCTCTTAATCCTATTGTTTTTCTCCTTTTTCACAAGTAATTATCACATTATGATGCGCTTTTTTTACATTCAATAGTTGGATACCGAGTGTTGATTGGAGATTTTTATTATTTTTTAGTTAAGTGTTTGTAACCGTCGCATAGGACAATCGTAATTAATATAAGAATTAATTACTAAAGAATTTTTTATAGAGTTGACTTATAGGAAGAAGAAGAAAACATTTTTATTGAAAAATTTAACAGACACAAGGTTTTGACCAATTTTGATGTGTTTTATTTATAAAAGAAAATCTGCGGTCTTATTGAACCACCCTATATTTGTTTGAAGTATGTAAATCGCTCACTAAGCTTTTAAAGCATTTTTTCAGATAATCAAAAAAAGGTCAGGTCCAGGAGGGATCCCAGTTGATTCCATATTTATAAAACAGCCAATATAAAGCAATCTATCTATCCCTCTTTTTTTTTGTAAACAAATGCTTTTTTTGCTTAATTGTATTTTATTTTTTAAGGCATTAGTGCGATTTCTTTAGCATTAGCATTACAAATTCTAATGCATGAAACTTTCAGTAGCATTAAATGGTAATGAAATTTTTTTTGGCATTAGCATTAGTCAGCTAATGCTAATGAAATTTCAATGGCAATGAAAAAATTCCAAGTATGGAAATGAATAATTATTTTTCTTCCTTTCTGCCCTAACATAATTCCACTATTTTGGATTTTTAGTGATTTTATGAAACAGGGGAAAAAACTACCTAAAACCTAAAACGAATTCAGAAAAATAAATACAATGTTTTTTAGGTTTTTAAGTGGTCGTTGATGAGTCTTTTAGATATCCTTAGTGTTATGAAAACTGTTACAATTTTTTTTGTGTATTTTTTTACAATACATAAACAGAAAACGAGTAAAAAAGTTAAAGTCGGGCATGCCGACTATATAATACCCTACACCAGTCTGATTTAAAGCCAACTAATCTTTGGATCCGAAATTTGAATGGGTTAAAACAGACTTGTGTCAAAATTTTCTATAAAATCATAAAAGAAGACAAAATCGAAAATATAGCCCATATGGGCGATAGGTCCAAATATGGACCGATCTTATCTGGAATCAATAGGCTTTTTCCGTGGGACCATGTGAGTCAACGAACCAAATTTCATTGAAATATCTTCGTATTTGCGCCATGCAGCGTGTAACCAAGCCAATTTTGGGGGGACCCTTATATGGGCACTAGGTCTAAACATGGAACGATTTTAACCAAAATCAATATGGCTCGTTCTTAGGCCGACAAAGGTCTGTGTACCAAATTTCATTGAAATATCTTCGTATTTGCGACCTGCAGCATGTAAACAAGCCAATTTTGGGGGGTACCCTTATATGGGCACTAGGTTTAAACATGGCGTCGTCCTTGGGCCGACGTAGGTCGGTGTATAGAATTTCATCAAAATATCTTAATATTTGCGACCTGTAGAGTGTTCACAAGAATGCATGGACAGACAGACAGACGGCGGACAGACGGACATCGTTAAATCGAAATAAAAATTGATTCTGAGCCGATCGGTATACTATAAGTTGGGTCTAGGACCAATATTTTTTGGTGTTACAAACATCAGCACAAACTTATAATACCCTCTCCACGTAGTGGTGTAGGGTATAAATATAGTAACATTGTACTTAGCAAGTACCATAGTACTTGTTAAGTACCTATAGTACTTAGCAAGTACCATAGTACTTACCAAGTACCATAGTACTTACCAAGTACCATAGTACTTAGCAAGTACCATAGTACTTAGCAAGTAACAAAAGTACTTAGCAAGTACCAAAAGTACTTAGTAAGTACCTATAGTACTTAACAAGTACCATAGTACTAAGCAAGTACCAAATTTACTTAGCAAGTACCCGTAGTACTTAACAAGTACCATATTACTAAGCAAGTACCAAAAGTACTTAGCAAGTACCATAGGACTTAGCAAGTACGAAGTGTACTTAGCAAGTAGCTAGTACATTTTAAGGTATTGGTACGTAAGTATCAAGTACTTCCCTAGTAATTGGTACTGATTACAAAGTACATTTGAAACTTGGTACTTGTACTTAAAAAATTTCAGTTACTTGTACTTAATGTACTTGGTGCCCATCTATGGTTTATACTTAATTTAAAAATGTTCGTAACAATATAAGATGTTAATTCAAATATGATATAATAATTGATGTCCATATTATTGTTGTTAACTGTTTAGGTGTTCGGAAACTAAAATTATTAAAATAATTTATTGATCTCAAAATAACTTTAACTACAATTAATGTGCACTAGGGATGCCAAACGGGAAATCCCGAATCCCGAAATCCCTTGATTTTCGGGATTGGCAAAATCCCGAATCCCGGGATTATTTCTCAAAAATCCCGGGATTTTTTTATTTTTTAATATTAATATAAACGCAAATAAACAAAGTGAGCAATTTTAGATTACCTACGTTTTTTCTTGAATTTTCTCAGATTTACAAGAAATTGATGCCAAGATATTGGTAAAATTATAAATTAAGTAGATTATTGTAGTAAACTATGCAAAGACTTTGCAGAAAAATTTTAAATTTTGGTAAACAATATTAAGTTTTTGAGTAATTCATGCGAAAAATCAAGTTTGTTTGTTATTTTGCCGATTTATTCTTCCAAGCGAAATTCGATTTCTGAAACCTAATTTTGGCTGAGACTGTAAGTTTGAATTCTTCCATGAAAACATTTGATAACGATAACTAAATAACTTTGTTGCTGTAATTACATGATTTAGTGGGCAAGGTTATCGCAACGATTCTGTTTTAAAATCGGCTTACAAAATACTGGGCGCAAGTGTACTTAATGGCAGGCTTTCATATATTATCCCAGTTAGAAAAATAAAAACGGGAAAGCGATGGCAAGGTATTTTAACAGGTGGTACAAGTACTGACATAAATTGCTTTCCCATTTCCAATATGATAACGTCAATAGACAAAAGGTCCGGCAGTTCAAAAAGCGCCGGAAAAGTACTGGAGAAACAAAATTTTTAACTTTGGCAAAACGCTGCCAAAACCAATAAATAGGTGGTTTGGGATTATATTTTCCAAAATAAAATTTAAAAAAAGTTCATATGTATCTTTTTTTGGCCCTGCCGTGATGTTTTGTAAAACAAATACTGGCAAAACGATTTTTGCAAACGCTCGCGAAGCGTCCCAAATGAGTGTTCTGCCAGTCATTTATTTTTAACATCGCGGTTACCCAGTGGTATGCAGGTACTTGATTTTTTGTACCAGTGTCAATTTCTGACTGGGATGTTTCAATATTCATAAAATGTACCACATTATTAATTAACAACTATTAAATAATTATAAAACGATTTATTCTATAAAAAAATTAGTTACATAACATAAAAATTTTTACAAATAAGGGAAAATTTAAATCCCGAAATCCCGTAAATCCCGGGATCGCAAAAAATCCCGTAGTCCCGAAAAATCCCGGGATCGCGGGATCGGGATTTTCAAAATCCGGAATCCCGGGATTTTCAAATATCAATCCCGATTGGCATCCCTAATGTGCACCCATAAATATAACCTAACTTTGGACTTACAAGGAGAGTCTGTATCTGGATTCCTGCAGGTTTCAATGAAATTTAGATATGTGATATAGAGGATAAAATTAATAATTTTCGTCTCTAAACATATCAAGCAAATTAATATTTAGGGGGTAAAAAGGAGTTTTAATATTTTTCTGTCTTGTCTAACACATATCCAAATTTCATCCAAATCTGGCAGAACCATTTATACAGAGCTTCCTTGCAGGTGATTTGTTCATTGAGTATTAATTTTATTAACTTTTATTATTTTTTTTACTTTTTTATTTACACGTTTTATGTAGTTTTTCATTTTCACTATTTAGTATTTGTGGTTATGTACCGTTTTCCTATACAAACTATTTTTTTTGTTTTGTTTGTTTCTGTTCTATTATTACTTTGCGTGACTTAGAGATGTTGGTCATTTATTTATTTAATTTTATTTCTTTCACTTTTTTAACTTTTTGCTCATTAGATATACATGGTGGTTTATAAAAAATATATTCAACGGTATTTTTGCTATATAGAGCAGTTTCTAGCATGTGGGTGTTACACGCACACTACATCATTCATACCCATGTGTCATTGTTTAAAAAAAATAGCACACACGAACACACATATGTGTAAAAAAAAATGCATAGATTGTTTGAGAATTAGTAAGCTATAACATATATATATGATGCTACGAGTTATATTTCTGTAATCGAAATCGGCTTTGCATTCTTTAATTCAAATAATCTAAAGCTTACGGTATTATCAAAATTTTAATTTGAACCGAGTTATCAACCTATGTTTCAAAAATATGACTTCACACAGTGTGTGTAGATTTGGGAGTAATTTATTAATTTGTAATAATCATTAGCTGCTTACATTACCATTATTTATATGTAAAGGAAATTTTAAAAAATTAATGGAAAATGAGGAAAATGTGTTCATTAGAGCGTACCACCTTACAGGCAAAAAAGGTGCGCCGTATACCCTCCAATATGAAGTATTTTTGCAAGGAGGTTTTTTTTCCGAACGTAGGGGTCGCATTTTTCATTAAATCTTTGGCATTTCTAGTCGGATCTTAAAGTATGATACATCGATATTTTTCTCTCGAGGAGACCAGTGTTTTGTTCTAAGGGATTGATTGACCTCAAGTATCCCGTTCTGGTAGTTACCCACCAGATCTCAGTTGCTACCACCCTAATGTACCACCCTGATGTTAGAAAATTAAAGATCGCAAAAAATCACAAAACTTTTGCTAAACAAGTTTTTCGATAAACCCAGTAGAATTTTTTATACCCTACACCACTATGTGGTCAGGGTATTATAAGTTTGTGCTGATGTTTGTAACACCAAAAAATATTGGTCGTAGATCCACCTTATAGTATACCGATCGGTTCAGAATTTTTTTTTATTTCGATTTAACGATGTCCGTCTGTCCGTCCGTCCGTCCGTCCGTCTGTCTGTCTGTCCATGCAATCTTGTGCGCACTCTACAGGTCGCACCTATTAAGATATTTTGATGAAATTTGGTACACAGACCTATGTTGGCCCAAGGACGAACAAGTTTGATTTTTTTGAACATCGGTCCATGTTTAGACCTAGTGCCCATATAAGGGTCCTACCAAAATTATACTGTTTATATGCTGCAGGTCGTAAATATTAAGATATTTTGATGAAATTTGGTACACAGACCTATTTTGGCCCAGTAATGCAGCCTATTGATTTTGGTGAACATCGGTCCATGTTTAGACCTAGTGCCCATATAAGGGTCCTACCAAAATTATACTGTTTATACGCTGCAGGTCGTAAATATTAAGATATTTTGACGAAATTTGGTACACAGACCTATGTTGGCCCAAGGACGAAGCCTATTGATTTTGGTGAACATCGGTCCATGTTTAGAACTAGTGCCCATATAAGGGTCCCCCCAAAATTGGCTTGGTTACAAACTGCAGGTAGCAAATATTAAGATATTTTAATGAAATTTGGTGCGCTGACTCACATTATAGAAAATTTTGACATAAGCCCCATTTTAACCCATTCGAATTTCGGATCCAAACAATACACCAAACTGGTGTAGGGTATTGTATAGTCGGCATGCCCGACTTTAACCTTTTTACTCGTTTTTATATATTGATTGCCGAACGTAGGGGCCGCCTTTAAAAATTTTTTTATTGGATTTTTCTTTATAACAAAACACTGGTCTCCTCGAGGCAAAAAAATCGCTGTATCACACTTTAAAAACCGACTTTAAATGCCAAAGCTATAACGAGAAATTAAAAAAGGCAACCCCTACGTTCGGTAAAAAAAATGTTTTTTTTTAAATCGGCTTCCAAAAATACTTTATATTGGAGGGTGTACGGCGACCTTTTTGTTTTTGAGGTACGGTCTAGTGTTCATTGCTGCTTCTCTATGTAAAGGAAATGAAAAATTAATATTAATAATTTTCGCCCATCTCATTTGCTTTGTTATTAATTTCATGCAAAACAATGTTGTTAAAAAATTTTATTGTAATATTTCTCAAATAATCCTCCTCTATGTTAGTGAAACAACAATACAAATATTTAATACGTATGGTGTAAAATACTATGATTTCATTTTAGATTTTTTTCTTTCGTTTAATTTCTTTTAAACGTCGTTTTCTGTTTTGTTATAATTTACATGCTCAATCCACTACCACACGGCGTATACGTGTTATTGCAATATAAATAATAATAATACTCATACGTAGTGTGGTACCCAGTCTAAGCTGTTTATAAAAACAATTTGAAACTTGCATTTAAATTAATTTTATTGTTTATTTTTAACTACTTTACATAAATAAATCGAGTTGGTAAATTGGAAAATAAATTTATGGGTGTTATTATTATGATTTCACGATTATATTCTGAGCAGCAGTTCATAAATATTTAAATTTCGTTTTTTTTTTGTGTTATGTTACTATTTCTAAATAGTTTTTAATTATTTTACAGGTTTAAAAAAAAAAACAAAAAACAATTGTTTGGTTTTAAAGGATATTTTTAAAATAGTTTTAATCTTTATTGTCGTGGTTGTTGATGACGACGACCTTCACCTCATTCTGTTCGTATTTTATTATTGCCCGTTGCTTTTACAAATATTTCATGTTTTAATTAAATTTATTTTTAATGAAACATCTTTTATTATTTTTCACCACTTTTTTTCGTATTTAGCTGGCTAAGTCAATATTTAATTTAAACATGCAAGTGAGTCATTTAAACATTTATATATACATTTTTTTAGATATTTTCGCCTTCTTTTTTTTCGCTTTTGAAACAAAGTGTAGGAAGTTATCATGATTGTTATTCATTTCAATATTTTTCTTTTCATATTTGGCAAATAAAAGTTTAATATAAATTTTTAAATAATTCCATTAAAAGTTCAGTTCTTGAAAATTAAAGTTTTGCTGCATGCATAAATGAATATAAAAAAAGAAATTTGTTTTTAAGTAGTTAAAATGATGCATGTGAAACGTTTCAATATTACAAGAATAACAAAAAACAACTTGAATGCCATGAACATAATTTGAAATTTTAAAAATTTCATATCACGTATACTTTTGTTATTCAAGTTTTAAGACAATTTCTATAAATTTGATTAAATTTTATTTAAAAGTCATTTCAAAAATTTTCGAAATGGCTTTCGAATATATGTCGATGGATATCCCAGCAAAAAATAAACACGATTTTCGAGGCAATGCAGAAAAAAAATTGTATTTTTTAGCGCTACTCTTTTTTGTCACTTCTTCTTTCTCTCCAAAAAAGCAATAAAAGAAGGCAGAGTTTTTTATGTTGTTGAATTTTTGTTGTAATTTATTATTTCTAAGTGGGACATCGTAAACAAAAATCATGTCATACCCGCAATAAACGAAGTGCTACTTTTTACTGCATTTTTGGAAGCAGCAAGAGGAGATATGAAATAGAATGGAAGATAAAGAAAAATCTAAAAATAGAATCTTTTTATGTGTCTGTGTTGATCATTTCTGATTCAAGAAAAAAACAATAACAAAAAGCTGAATAGGAAAGAAAACAACGAATAAGCTACATTGCACTCAAGGCATTACTTGGTTGAGCTCGTTAAGCAGTCATACCTTAGTATAGTTACGTTTGTAATGTAGAAATAGACGCGTGTGCTCGAATCCTACAGCCGACGGGTTGTTGTAAAAATTATCATATAGAGACAATCGGACAATAAATATACACTCACAATATATTTTCCATAACCGATTGAGGTTTATTTAAAAAGTATTAGGTAAAGTTTGTCTTCAATTGACGAATCAATTAAAATACATTGAAACATATTGTTTAACTTTTTTTATCAATCAATAAAAAATCAAACTAGAAAAAAATATGTATCGTCTGTAGGAGTTGTTATTTTCAGTTTTTAGATTTCTATTTTTAGAAAAAATAATTTAAATAATTTCGTTGTTTTAAAACAAAAACATTCAAATATTTTCGGTTTTCTTTTTTGTTAAAATTTGTTTGTTTACATACAAAATTATTTCCATTCAAATTACAAGAAATTCATACACACAAACATAGCCAATAAATATATGAACGTGTGTGTTGTGTATGGTGTAGTGTTTTGAAAAATCAAACAAAAAAAACTTTTAAATAAGAAAAACCAAACCAAAAATCGTTATTTTTACGTTTTGTCAGTTAAAAATTGATGATTGTTTTAATAGACTTTTCAATTATTTTTATTTCTTTTATGGATTGTTTAAACAATGTTTGAAAATAAATAGCAAAATGGTTTGAATATATTGAAAAATCAGTAGCCCTTTTTTAATTGTTTTTTCAATTTATTTAATATGTATTTTAGGTTGTTTTTAAGGATAAAATATTGTGAGTTCGCCGTATACCTTTGAATCTAAATTATATTTGCAAGACAGTTTGGAATTTTTTTTTGCCGATCGTAGGTGTTGACTTTTTACTTGCACTAACAGTCGGATCTTAGAGTCTGATATGTCGATTGGTTTCTCTCGACGGGTCCAATGTTTTGCTTTAAGGGCCACTGATCTCAAGTATCCCATTCTAGTATTTACTTCCCAGATCTCAATTCCCAAGACCCTAATGCACAACCCTAATGTCAGGAAATTAAAGCTCGTAAAAAACTAATAAACTTTAGCTACGGAAGTTTTTCGGTAATTCCAGCAGAAATATTTAAAAAAAAAAAAATTTTCTTTTGTTGCCGAAATTTTTCGTCTTTGGATATTTCCTTTAGAGCAAAACATTTGTCTCCTCGAGGCAAAAAAATCGATATATCAGACTTTAACATCCGACTTTATATGGCTTGCAAAAATACTTTATATTTGAAGGTGTATCGCGCACTTTTTTTTTTTTTGCCTGTAAGATGGTACGGTCTATTGTACACTATATAGAAAAATTCAAAAAGTAAGATATATGCTAAAGCTTTGCTTTTTACAAAAGGTACAAAATTTTTTTCCATGAAAGTTTACAGTCCAGAATGATACCCAGATACTTTGCCTCCCTCGAAAGTCTAATCTCATTCCCCTGTGAACAACACAAGTCCGGTTTTTGCCAGATTGACCAGGTAGATAGTTTCACTAACGGCAATTTCCTGAGATCACTAAACGTTAGAAGAAATTTATCGCTAATCAGCGACTTCTGTATTAAGTCGAGAATTTCATTGATCACAAGTTTCTTCAGAACAGGAGATATTAGCCGACCCAGCACCTTACATAGTGCCCTTGGTTACCATCTATCACGCCTTACAATTCCCCATATTCGAGTTTATCGTCCTTCCACTGACCAAAAAAAAGGAATCAATGATCGATGATATATTTCCGTTGTTGAACGCTACTTCCATGTCTTTTTCAATTTTTCGTTATAGCTTCGGCATTTAAAGTCGGATTTTAAAGTGTGATATATCGAGACCAGTGTCTTGCTATAAAGGAAAAATCCAATGAAAAAAAATTTAAAAAGGCGACCCCTATGTTGAGCAAGTTTTTCGGGTTTATCGAAAAACTTGCTTAACAAAAGTTTAATGATTTTTTGCGAGCTTTAATTTTCTGACAATAGGGTGGTACATTAGGGTGGTAGCAACTGAGATCTGGTGGGTAACTACTAGAACGGGATACTTGAAGTCAATGGCCCTTAGAACAAAACACTGGTCTCCTCGAGATAAAAACATCGATATATCCTACTTTAAGATCCGACTGTAAATGCCAAAGATATAACGAAAAATGTAAAAGGCGATCCCTACGTTTGGCAAAAAAAAAAATTTCAAACCTCCTTGCAAAAATACTTCATATTGGAGGGTGTACGGCGCACTTTTTTTTGCCTGTAAGGTGGTACGCTCTAATGAACACTATCCTGGCCTCCCTGCATTTCCTTTAGGAAGAGTATTAAAAATATTTTTAAAAAAATAAAACAAAACCAATTTTCCTTTTCACATGATATTCAAGCAAATGTATGACAATTTCATTAAAACTGAAGTGGGTTTCGGATAAAAGGTACAGATTTAATTTCACGCCTCTATGTTGCCTATTTCTCAAATTATTACGGCTTTATTGTGGGAAATACTGAATTTACATTTTAAAGTTCTAAAGTGTCCCTAAACTAATAATTTGTTCTCCGAATATTTTTTTTTAGTAGGCTGGAACCCTTGAATAGTGATTTATCTGGTTTTATGAAAACAAAGCGCAAGAGGAAAAAAATTAAATATGTTATGTGTCATAACCTCATTTTTTTAATAAATCCACCCCATCCTACCTCAAAAATTCTGAAAAAAATGTTCAAAACCTTCTGGCCTTAAGTATTAATATTCCGCCTTAAAGGTTGCAAAAATCGATGCCATATCGATGCCAGACTACCAAATATTGATTGACAGAGCCGATATTATATTCACACATTAAAATGTCTGCTACCTAAACAAATTTTCTGTAGTTCCAATTTGGTTATTACGATAGAACTATTCGATTGGGAAAACATTCAGTTGGCAGTACGATTCTATTTTCTTTGTACATGCAAGTTTTGTTTTTAATTTTTGAATAATGTGACAAAATAAATCGTAAAACCTAATATCAAAAAACATAAATGGTTGTGTTATCACAAATGGAATGAACGATATGGAAAAAATTTCCCAAAAATAAAAAAAATTAAGTTTTACGTAATTAAATGCATTTGATATGCACTCGTAGCTTTTGTTCACAGTGTGCGACGAAGGTTATAAATAACACCGGAATTAAACATTTATCTTGTTTGAGACTCAAATTTTCTTTAAGAGGAATTAAATGACATGAAAGAAAAAAAAACAATATTTAAACCTTGACACCAAGAACATTTTTACGAAAAGTGAAATTTCACAGAAATAGGACAAACTTTTAAAAGTCAAATGTTAATGAAAATGAATCGGCATTTTAAAGATTTCACTTTTTTTCATTTTAAATCAAATAACAAAAATGTTTACTATTTTACTAGCGATGACGAAATAGTAAAATAAATAACATAACCTGTTCAAATTCATGTAATATCCCCTACCCAGGCGTATGAGTAATATTCAAAATTACTCCATGTTAAAATATTACTCATACGTTAAAATGGCAATAAAATTTTACCTCAAAACGGCAACAAAGAAAATGTAAATACGTATATATTTAAGTATGTATATTTACAGATATTTTTTTTTTTGCATAATAAAAACATTTTTATTAAAGACACAAAAAATGTCAAATTAAATTATAAAAATATAAAAATACAATAAATTTTTTGCCACGACACCGCAATTTTATTGCTATTATTGTTGTAGTTGTTGGTTTTCTTAAAGAGGAAAGAAAACACCCTCGCAACAACAACAAAATAATAATAACTACGTAAAAAATAAGAAAGGAACGTTAGAAAGAAATAAGAAATAAAAACACTAGAAACTACAGATATAAAAATATGAACAAAAATATAAAAGTTAAAAGAAATAAGAAGAAAAAAAAATAAATGTGTAAGAAGAAGAAAACAAACCCATTGAGTCAATGTCGCGTGGCTTTGTGAATGTTTAAAAATTTTTGTGTGGGTTCCTTATGACCAATTTACTTTGCTTTCTTCGAGGTGTCTTTAAATGTGCGTTGTTTTTTTTTTTCTTTTCAGTTTCTTGCTAATACTCTTTCAAATCTAAATGTACACACATAGAAGAAAATAAAAACGCACACATATCCTTAAGCGAAAAGTTTTTACCTAAAAAACAAAAGGACAGGAATAGGGACAGGGACAGAACACCCAACAACAAATATATTGAAAAAGTCGAATACTAAAAAATTTTTTTAAAATATCTAGAAATAAATATATGATAAAATTTTACAATTTAATAGTATACCGATTTTGGCAACTTCTTATCTAACATGGACAAAGTTAATCATTAAATTAAACACATGGCTTCCAAGATATGATTTAAACAAAAATAGGTGCGATATATAGCGAAATTTCGCTTTTTCATTTCAAATGAACCTATTTAGTTTTATACTGAATTTAAACTGAGCAAATACTACCATAATAGAATTTTTTGTACAAAAAAACTAACATGTTCAAATCTTGTTTTAATGAAACTTTTTCATTGAGTGTATAAAACTTTTAATAAATAAAATTAAATATACCCCAACAATTTATAAATAATTCCATTAACTCAATAAAAGGTTTCAATGGACGAGTTCCAGTGGAACTTCGTTGTTTTTAGGCAAAAATTCATTAATATCATACAGGCAATCTTTTCGGTGTATGGTGCAACCCTTTATAATTTATGAAAACCAAAATATGGCTCTAGGTGGCAAATCCGTGCCCACCTCTGTCATATAAAAATACTTTCTAAATGTTTTTCAAGAAATTTCCTAATTTTTTTTCCTTAAACTTGTTCATTAGCCAAAACTATTACTCCCTACTAATAAAAACTAGTTATTCTCTTTAACTGTTTTAATAATTAATCAATCAATCAATAATTAAAAAACTAATCAATCAATTAAGCAGAAATATTACTGAAGAGGTCTAATCATTATTGTCTCTATATGTAAAAGAATAACATGACTGACTGAATGGCTAACTGACACAACATCGCCCAGCCCAAACTGCTGGAACTACACGCAAAAAAAAGCTATTGTCGAATTTGTTTAAAGGCAATTATATATTTGTTTACAAGCTACTAAAGATTAAAACAATTAAAATCGAAACGAAATGAAACATGTATAACAGAGCCCCTGTTGCAACCATGAAATTGATATTCATACTCGTATAAGTATTTGAAAATATTCCAGACATCACTGACTCCAATTTTCCTGACTTTCGAATAAAAAATGTAAGGAATAAACCAAAGATTAAAAATAAAAAACATTGCACATGTGGCACTGAGCAGTTTGCACGCAAGTGCTCAAATCGCATTAAGATTTTAAATTATTTCAGGTTTTTCAACATGCCAATATCCACTTATTAGATGAAATGGAACATAAATAAAAATGTCTTCAGTGGTCACTGACGATTTTTTATCTCAAATGCAGACGTTGTATGACATTGGACTCATTGTAGGGCTACACCTAAAAAGGCAACAACTATTCTAAAATTCAACATCTTGCGCAATTACAGTGTTGCCATATTTGAAGCCCTTCATCTTTCACCACCTTTTACTTCTTCTCTATCCCCTTTCCAAAGGAAGCAACACGTTAATTAATAGGAAAAATTTCCTGAGTGTTGCTTCTCTTAAAAAAAAATTAGCATTCAGTTTACATAAATTGAAAGCTACTAAACTAAAATAAACTTTATTTATACCCAGCAAAAAAAAATTGGAAGTAATGCTTTACAAACTACTTCTTTCACTGCTCCACAAGTATCCGTTAGTGTATTTTTACTGCTTTTTTAGAAGTTATTCTGAACAACTTAAAAAAAATCACTTTTTTCACTGCCACCAAAGTATCCGTTAGTATATTTTTACAGCTTTTTTAGAATTACTTCTGAACAACATCAAAAAAATCACTTAAATATTGCTTCTAAAGAGTACTTGCTCCAAAAGTGATCATAAAAAGTGATTTTGGTATCATTTGCCATTTCCAAACAAAGGCTCGTGGGTACGATTCCCGGCGGGACCAATATTTTTTTTTATTTCTTTTTTTATTCTATTAATTTTTTTTAAATGTTATAATTAATTTGTTTAAATTCAATATTTTTTTTAATTTTAAAATTTTTAATATATTAAAACAATATTGAATTGGAGTGCATCTTTCACACTTGTTTAATAAGTACTTTTATTGAAGAGAATAAGGAATAATATCTGGCAATAAAAAAGTGGTGTTTTTATGAAAGTCAACTTTCATATCAAAGAATAGCTCAGCGGTAGAGCGCTAGACTAGCAATTGTGATAAATGATTAAATGAGTACAGAAAATATTGTAGGATTGTTGTAATTTATCTTCTATGCATTATTTGTAATTGTTATACCCAATTCACACATAAAGAAGTTAATCTAGTAGAAATCAGATTAACTGCTGAATCGAGCACTGAACACACTTAAGCCATATTCTAATCTCTTTGATTAACAGTTAATCCAACTTTAAATCTATTTACTATTTTCAAAGAACTCTGTATTCATATTATTAATTGAGTGCAACTCTGAGTTTAGTTAGAACGACACTATCTAACACTAAAAATTTCAAACACAAAGTCAGAAAAATATTAACGTTAAGACGCTACCGCAAAAAGGTTTTGCCGCTGTCAACAAATCTTCTGATAACGGCGACATTTTTCATGTCCATTTTATGCCGGATCGTGATCGGCACCACCTACTTATTTTAAAATGATAAAGTTACACTTTTAATTGTCAAAACTTGCATCTGTAAACGATGAAGATTAAAAAAATGGATTAAATTTAATCAAGTCAAATAATTTTTCTGTCCAAAAGAGCCCAACACTAACTTTTTCTTGAATTTTTAAGGGTTTTTATTTAATTTTGCTATATTCATAAATAACCAAAAACATAACCCTAACAACTCAAGAAAAATTTAGAGAAACCTAGTATCATAAAGGCTTAATAATGGCTTGAATCTACTAAAGACGAATATTTTGTTGTTGCAGTAAGTAAATGTAAAAAATTTATTTTAAATCAATGAAGTGTAAAAATCGATTTTAAATCACTAATTGCATTTTTTTTTTTTAAATCATTGAGCGAATTTTTTTAAATCACTGAACGCTTGAGTGAAACTTTCCTTTCATAATGAGCGGTTTATAAATTGAATGAATTATTTTTTTTTTCGTTTGATTTATTAAAAGTGAACGCGTTTGGTTTGTTAGGGCTGGTATCTTATCTCCAATGCTTAGTTTACTTTAATCATTGATTTAGAAATCATTGATTAGCCC
This sequence comes from Leucophora obtusa, assembly GCA_949987735.1. Classification (NCBI taxonomy): domain Eukaryota; kingdom Metazoa; phylum Arthropoda; class Insecta; order Diptera; family Anthomyiidae; genus Leucophora; species Leucophora obtusa. Next base: position 330,220,278 of record OX465295.1, on the reverse strand, counting down.
TTAAACTTACTTAAAATAATATCGGTAACATATAAAAATTTAATCAATGATTTGTTAATTTTAGATATTTTCATTTGACAATACGAATAGGAAATAAAAGAAAATAAAAAAAAGTTTGGAAACTCGCGAAATAAGAGTTTTTTATTGAATTTTTCGCATGATACGGGGTCATAAAATTGTAAAATATATGGCCAAATTGTTGTTTTAAAAATCATCAATCGCTAAATGCCTCATAAGACCGCGGAGCCATCATTGTCATCTGTATACATGGGTGGTATCAATATTGAGGAATCAGAGGCTCTTGATGTTCTGGGCATGAGAATCCAGTGTGATGTCCGTTGGAAAGATCACGTCATTCAAGTGTCGAAGAGGCATTCACTTCTTCTGATCTCCTTACTATTTATACCACCTATATCCGGCCGAAGATGGAATACAACTCCCATGTATGGGCAGGGGCTTCAAAGTCTATTTTGGAGCTTTTGGACCGTGTACAAAGGAGGGCGTCGGCGCTCATTAATGGCAGTAGGGTATCCAGCTACGGGAACCAGTCCTAGGACTGGTTACTGAACTCTCATAAAAAACAAAGATCAGGGACCTGTCCTGGGATTTGTCTGGTGACATGTCACAAGGGGTCAATTTCCCCCTCCTATGACAACGCCATGTAGAAGTGACCAGTCTATTTCATATAAAGGAGCCAGTTCGGTGACAGTTTGTTAAAATTTCCCGTAGGGTAGGTTCAAGGGAAAAGTAAAATAACTATGCCTCTATATTATTTGTTATACGTTTAGGTAAATATATCTGGATCAAATTTAATATACACATACAGTGACATCTCCCAAAGCAGTAAATTTTTACAAACCGCGAAACATAAACGCTTAATTTTCTTAATTCTATTTTTAAGACAACAATTTTGTGTACAAAGCAAAAATCTTCTGAAGAATCATGTCTGTGAAATTTTGTGTTAATTGAAAAAATTAGAATTTTCGAATTTTGTGGAAAATAAAAGATATGAATCCAAAAATATTCCTCGGAGGAAAAAATATATGGCGTACTTAAAAATTGTACTGCAGGAAATATTTAAGTATGCCTATAACTGGTCTAAACAACTACCATAGAATCTTAGCAGTATGCATAAATCTTAACCTCTGTTAACTGACTCTGTCCGACATTTCAACAATTTTTAATAAAATGTGGCAGATTAAGTTTTATGGTTAAATTTTATTAAATAGTAAAAATTGATTCAATAAATAAGCAAAATAAGAAAAAATTTAATAAAAAACTATACTCATTAACTGCAATTTAAGATCTTGCAGGAGCACGTGAAGTATGTCTTATATCTTTATGTATCTCATATTTTTCCAGAAAATTAGAAAATTTAAATTATTTGTAATTAAAAACGGCAGAATTAAAAAAATTATTGTGAGACACCTTAAACACATTTTTTTGTCAAATTTTCCTTCCACGAATCATGGTTTATTTGTGCTAAATAAAGATCAAAATTATGACCGATTCTAACAAACTATTAGTACAGAAACCAATATTATGTCATATTATTAAAATTTCCCCCAAATATTTTTTTAATTCCAATTGGTATTTTTAGAGAAGATATATGTGCAAGTTACTAAAGATGTTTATTATTTAGATGGCACATAAAGATGTTGTACTGTGTTTATTTACAAATTAATTGGTCTACGTAATACTTTTTAAAAAGTTACCAACATTAGAAAAAAATGTTAATACTAACATGATTTCTAGAATAGAAAATCTATGGGTGCGTTCGGCAGATACAATTTAATAGTCAACAGTTCTACAACAGTTTTACAAATATCTGCTGAACGACCTGATCAGTTACCGCTCACTTTGAGCGTACCGGTAGCGCTGTCATATTTTGGTAGCGTAAAAAATGTTTGCTACTTTTGATCAATAAGTGATACATTTGTTGTGGTTCATATACAAACAAAATTGTTTCGTAAGAATGACAAATAAAAACTTACAAATATAATTCGAAAACAAAAATTTTTAAAAATAAAAGGAAACTATAGAAAAAGTGTATTTAAAAACAAAACAAAGAAAACATCGTTCAGCAGAGTAAGTAATCACAAAGCGCTACAAGTCACCGGTATAAGTTTAAGGTTTCTCTGCCGAATGCTACCTATGTTTAAGGTCTTAATCACAGAAATTTCTGTAATTAAATTTAAGCAATGTTTAGAGTAAAATCAGAGATTAAAATGTGATGAGTTACTGTAATTAAGTGCTAAGCAATGATTTTCTTCTTCATCATTGTTTAATATCACATAAGAATTCGATTATAATAAATATAATTTTTAATTCTTTGTTGTAGTTGAACTCGCTCAATTGAATGAATTCCCGCGATTTGGTTAAAAAATTAATTCCTTAACTTTAGATAAAAACTGAATTTGATTTAAACGGATTCAATCAAAAAAGAATTAATTCTTCAAAGCTCTATTTCCAACAGTGCATAACAAAAAACGGCCCCGCCGTTTCATATAAATAAACGGCGCAGTAGCTGACTTAGTTGCGCCGCCGGCATTCAAAATTTGGCGTCGGCTTGATACTCTGGTGTTCTTTTCTTCTTCGTTTGGCACACAATGTGTGTGAAATCCACCGGAGTGGTTACTAACCCCTAAATTCATAAACGCTTTGTAAAATCATAGGAGGTTTATTAAACAAATTTTGTATGAAAATGACGTTTTGTAAACCTGCTATAACTTTACAAAGCACTTATGAATTGAGGGGTAAATCTATAATGTCAGATTTGTGGGGATATATATTTGTGAGGTTTTAATGATGAACAAATTCCAATACACCAACACGATCACAAAACAACCATTACTGTCACAATGGAGGCGTAAACGATGTTTCTAGAGGAATTCGCACGGTTTACATGTGGCTAGACTCCACAGTCTAACGGCATGCCGAGACACGCTTTAGAGTAGAACAAAAACAATTACTAGTTATTCCGTATTAAAAAAAATTAATGCGGATCACAACACAACCTTCTTCTTTGGCGACTCACGGCGAACTCCTTACTCTGGCGTTGCCATATTTGAAGCCCTTCAACTTTCACCAACCTGAATCTATTCTCTATTCCCTTTGCAAAGAATTTCCTAATTTACCAAAAACATAAAGCCAGTTTTAAAGTCAGAACTAAAAACGATGTTTGTCTTAAATATAACATAGGTAAGATATCTTGTTTAAAAATATCTTACTTAAGTTGCGTATACATCTTTTTTCAAATCCCGAGATTTCAATGGAAATCTCGACCCAAAATCTTGACCGTTTACATTTACACTTTATGACAGTAGCTAGATTTCGATTTGACAACTGCATTTTTTTTTGTAAACAAAGTACCATAAAAAAATAACCTCAAATTAAAAATATTTCTAAAAACCATTTTATTCATTGGCGGAGTACAATTTACATTATTTTTCGTAAAGATCTAACGCTAAATATGTTAGTAAATTTGTTTTTTTGCAAGGCCGATAAGCTAGAAGCCACATTTTGCAATATTTTAGTGGAAGGAAGACATACACTTCCCAATGCTTTCTTCATAGTTATGCTTTGCGGGAAGCAAAAATAAGAACCACGCAACACTTCTTATATTACTTAGTACATTTCAATTGGGTCTAAAGTTATATTTATTATATTTATAATAAGTCTTTTATTTCATTATTTTGTGTTATTTTTAGGTTATTTTTTTAGTCAGCTGTTGACCATCGTTGCCACTTTTTCATGCAAAAACTCTACAAATAAAGCGAAACGCAGTGTTGTATTCTGTAAAAGTCTCCATATTTGTGAGATTTTTCATGAGATTTCTTAGAAATCTCGCAAATTTACGGGATTTCTTTTGTATGGGGAATCTCGGGATTTCACATGAGATTTTCACTGAAATCTGAATTTTAGTTGAAATCTCGGGATTTGGATGCAGATGTAAATGCAACATTGAGTTATATTTTATAAAAAAAATAGTTCTTAGTTCTGACTATAAAACTGGCCCGTAATCCATTGATCTAACAAAATTACAGAAGATTTTCTTAACTTTCGTAAAATTACTTAATTCCTGCCTAAGCTGAATTTCGTAAACTACAAAAAAGTTAAGAGTATCCAGGAAAGATTGTTTTTTTTTTTTGTAAAATTTAACATGTACACACAAAGGTAGTCACAAAATTCTCAGTAGATCAATAAGTGGGCCAAAATGGGTTAACAGGTGGTTAAATATAAATCTTTCGACTGATAGCCACCTATTGTTTAAACGTGACGTGTGAGAAATAAACAAATTTTTAAAATTCCTCCCCCAAATCGAAGGATAGAACTGCCACCGGTTAATATCATCAGCTTTTATTTTAGTTCAAAAATCAAAAGTTAATTTGTTAAATTGGAGAAGCATTATTTTCAGTGCAAAACCACATACATAACTAGCAAATCAGATGCATTTTGGACTTGTAAAACATTGCTTGCTTTTGAAATATCATTGGCATCACCCCAATGTAGAAATAAAAAAAAAAAAACAAAAACAAAATATCAAAAATACTTCGTTGTCGTCAACAACTACGACTACGACAACAACACTAAAGATGACGAGGCTTCGTCTTTTGAGTTTAAGAAAAAATGTCTACGATTTTTATTATATTATCCTTTGGCATTATTTTTCTGTAGTTTTCGTAGCTGCTGTTTTCAAACAAGTATGTATATTAGGGGTATAACTTTTTTAGGGGAAAAAATTATGTGGCACCACGATATGGGCAATAATTATAGAAATATATTTTCTTGGCCATTGTGAAAAAAAAATTTAGCACCAATTCTGCAACTGGTTGCACTAGAACCGATTTCATGGAACTAGTTCAGGTAACCGTTCTACGGATAGGCTAATGTGAGGTATAACTGACTCAGAATCAGTTTTAGAACTAGTTCCAAAAATTATCCTAGGCGAACCGGTTTCACTTTGGGGGCATAGAAGCGGTTGATGTTGGGACAATTTAAAAATTATTTTGCTGGGTACCTTAAATTTCTATTATTAAGGCCCAATTACTGAAACAAACGCTTCTACATATAGGTCCAAAGTATAATCGATTCCGCTAGAAGCAATTCTGGAACTAGTTCTAGAACTGATTTTCCCTCAATTAGTGTGAGTATAACGAAAGCGAAAAAGTAATATCATATTTTACCGTAGATTTTAGTTGATCAGAAGAGAGAACACCATAAAGACAATCTGATGAGAGTGCTTGGTAGCACTTGAAAATGCATTAATTGTCACCCATTGGTTCTAGGAAAGTTTTTTTCATAAGTTTTTTCTCTGTTTGTTGAAAAATAAATTGTGAGTTCTATTTGGAATTTGTCTTATTTGATATTAAACCGAACAAATATAGCACTCATTCTAATATCATATTTATTTTTATTTTTCCAAGGCCTAGACTATTCCATGTATGCTATGTTATTTTTGATATTTTCAAAAGTGCAACAAATTATATCCCTAATGTTCATCTACTTTTCTATAAGAACTACTACAACAATTACAATAATACTAACAACAGCAACAACAGCAAAACACTAAACATTAAGGCATCAGCATTTTCTATAAGACTGCTAATACAAATATAGAAACAACCTCAAATTACAGTGGGTGAAAATTAGGACTATACAAAAATAATAATATGATTGTGCAACACCGAAAAACTACAAAGGAATCAATATAACCCAATAAGCACTAAAGTTTTAAAAATTTTTTTTGTTGAATTCAAGTAGATTACCCAGCTTTTTTATAGTAGAGTCCCAGCCATGGGTGGTAACCGCAAAGTTGCGGTAAGTGTAAGTCTATTTTAAATTATTTCGATGACGACATTTTAAAGGTAACGCTATTTCTTTTAGTTCGGTATCAGTATTTTAAGGTTAACGATATTTATGTTATTTCGGTAACGGTATTTTATGGATAACGGTATTTCAGTTATTTCGGTAAGGGTATTTTAAAGATAACGGTATTTTAGTAATGGTACTTTAGCGGTACCGGTAGTCAGTTGAAAGAGTTTTGAATCGATAATGTTATTTTAGCTGTATTGCCCGGCATCTGTGGCCCAGCGCATGCTAGAGTCATTTCTATGAACGATAATCAAAATTTTGTAAGTGAACTGCGAAATTCACAGAACTTATACAGGGCGATATTATCTAGACCCTTTGCACAGAGTATACTTTTCTTTTGATAGTTCTATATATATAAAGGAGTAACATTACTGATTGCATGACTGAAAATCTCAAAGCCGAAACCGATGTATCTAGGAACTTGAAATTCGGTATGTAAGTTCCTGCTTTGGTGTAAACATTAGGGATTTTTAGAAATTCTTTAGGGGATTGTCAAAAAGGGTAAAGTGTCACCCCCTCTTTGGCTAGAAACCTGTAATTTAAATATGTGTTCCCTGGAGTGTAGGCTAATAATCTGACAAGATACTTTTCGAAATTTTCGTCAGTAGCATGAAAAAAATGCTGGTAAAGAAAAGTACCCCACTCAACTGTCTCATCAAACCACTTTGGTCAGACTCCTGAAATATATAATCTGTTCCTTAGAGTATGACACAATTCACTGGTAAAGTATTGCTAAAATCGCTAGAAACATGGTTAAAAAAAGTTTACTTTTAGCTACAAATCTTAAATTTCAAAATAAGTTTTCCTTGGGTATAAGCTAATTTACCTAAGAAATATTTTTGAAATATTTAATAAAAACTTTCTAAACAATCATCCAGCTCATACAGTTGGAGTTAGAACACTAAAATCTAGGCTCTCCTCTGGTATAGTCATCCACCAATATGAAATTTTTTAATATTTCAAAGGGAAGGGCAAATGGCTACACTAACAAAAAAAAAATCTGTCAAAATTTTAGTTAAAACGAGTAAAAATTTGTTAAAAATTACCTTACGGAAAAAATTTACTTATTTCTGGCATTGAAGTTAAATTTTCAACTTTGATGTCTTCAGAGACATCAAAGTAGTAGAATTTCATTAAAAATGTTTTTGCGGAATATTTTCACCCTGTAACTTACGGGGCTTTTTTGTCCCTTTCTAAAAAGGGGGCAAAAAAGTCCCTTTAATTGAAGAGTTAGATAGTTAAAATGTTCCGCAAAACTACTTTCCATGAAATTCTACTATAAGTCTCTAAAGATATTAAAGTTTAAAATTGAACTTCAATGCCAGAAATAAGTCAAAACTTAAAATGTGTTTAAGGGTTATTCTCGTACTACATAAGTTCACTGAACACATCTTATACTTAAAATGGAAGATTCACATGGTTTCCTATTCCCAATCACAATAACCATTTGAAAAAGGGGGAAATTTTAAAACCCACCTAAAATAAAATTTCTATGTGATCTTTCAAAGTGCCGACACCACGTATATTTCTTTCTGGTCTCCTCTACCAGGATCCATTGTTAGAACGCCCTAATTTTTTTTGTGTTGTACTGTGTTATGTAATGGACTAAAAGACCACAAAAAAAATTTTGCCTTCTGAAATCAGCAGTATACAATGCTGTTAGCAAATAGTTCGGTTGATTTTAGGATAGACTGCTATTTGCATTTAACTAAACTTAACTTACAAATAACATAAATTTTGTAGGTAGGGTAAGTGCGACACACTTGATCCTTTAAAAGACTTGTTCCCCACAGGCCCCCACTGTTTTGGAAAGTACACAAGATAGAAAAGAATTTTCTTCTATCGATTGGTCCAAATATTGCACTGGTCCAGTGTTGTCAGTTTAGGGGATTTATCCCCAAATTGGGGATTTTTTTTCGTCAATGGGGATAAAAATTTCCATTTGGGGATCCGGGGATTTATTGGGGATGACACGAAATTTTAGGGGATTTTTTGGGGATAACATATTATTGCCTTTTTATTTTTTTATGAATTTAACCCTGATAATTCTAAATATTTATATATTTCTTTTAAGTATGATGATAAAAGTGCCTGATTTTAGACTACACAAATTTGTGTCTGTTAATTTCTTTTGGTGAAACTTTGAATTCCTTTTGGTTCCAAAATATTTAAGGTTATTCGGATGAGTTATAAGAAGCTCTTCTTAAATTAAATATATACTTTACATGTTATTCAATTGTCAAAAATTCAATCCATCTGTTGAAATATTAAAACTTTTTTATACAGTACCATACGCAACAAAATGTTTGAAGCTGATGAATCAGAAAATTTTGATTCTGAAATATTTAAAACGAAAAAATTTGGCTCCCATTTTTTATGCTGTTATTTAAATTTATTTGTTCTTTTTTATAATTTGTTATAATTACAAAATTTATTGAGTTTGAGTGTATAAGGTACCAAAAAGAATTAAATAAATATGGTATTTTAACATTAATTTAAAAAAAAAAGTTAACGAATACGAATTTTTTACAGAAAATAAAAATTGGGGGTTTTTGGGGATAAAAAATTGAAAATTGGGGATTTTTGGGGATAACAATTTGAAAATTGGGGATAAAGTCTGAAAAAAAACTGGCAACACTGCAATGGTCACTTAAGACTAATTTTTATTTTATTTCTTTTTAGTTTTCTTTAACTTTTCTCATTTCTGTTATTTTGTGCTCTTACTTAGCAAATGTTTCTGAAGTTCCTATTTTAAATACAAAAATGTAGGTTATGTAATTCTAAATATTACTACACTCATAGAAATAAATCTGTAAAAATAGCAGAAATAACTACTAAAAATTAATTTAAAATGATTTTGTAGAAAAAACTACTAAAATTGGAAAATTTTTTTGCTAAATACTAGTAAAATGGGAACAGCGAAAATAAAACTGTTAAATTTACAGAATTTTAGTTATATCTGAGTTACCTTTTAGTTAATTGAAAATGACAAATTATACTCTAAAATATGCAGATAGTTTTACTAAATATTAGTAGAATAAAAATAGAAGAAACGAACTGTTATATCTATAAAATTTTTGTTATTTTTAAGCTAAATTTAGTTGAACACAAATTCAATAGAAATACATATTTGCAAAAGAAAAAATAATAAACTGTTGATTTCAGAAGGCTCCATCTTTATTTGCGTTAAAAAAATCGAAAAAAAACTTTGAAAATTTTTAATTTTTTTGTGATTTTTTAGTATACTAATTGTTTATCAATTTTTTTCGCTCATTTTAGCAGGTAAATTTGTTATTTTCTATTAACTACCCAGCAAAAAAAAATTGGAAGTAATGCTTTACAAACTACTTCTTTCACTGCTTCACAAGTAGCCATTTGTGTACGTTTACTGCTTTTTTAGAAGTTATTCTGAACAACTTCAAAAATATCACTTCTTTCATTGCTTCCAAAGTATCCGTTAAAATGTGCCGAAAGTTGAACGAAAATGGCCCATTTTGGAAAAAAGAGTATTACTATTAAATATTCCCAAAATTCGAAAATCCGAAAAAAATTACTTTTTATTCCACTTTTTCATTTAATATAGTCAAAGTGATTCAGACATAGAATTTTGACTTCATCGGATATTATTAACCCACTTTAGCCTGGAATACAAAATCACCCACGAATTTTATAAAAATGCAAAAACTTGTTTTTTTTTAATTAATTTTAAATATTTTTTTAAAATGCCTAATTTGGAGATGTCAATTGCTATTTGTACCACATAATAGTTGATATTAAAGAGAAAAAAAATAAATTTGAATAATGATAACTCGAGTTTGTGTTTGGAGCGACTGCTTTCCAGGACATTTTACAAAAATTGTATCATCTTTCTTTGATGTGAAAATAATTTAAACAGAAAGTGATAATAATTTATGATAAAGATAAACATTCATTGCTCATTTTGTCAAAAATTAAACAGAATTTTAATGTTTTCATCAAATTTTACCCAGTTTTTGGGAAAAACAACCCTTAAATTTGGTTAAACTATAATTATCTTTACATTTGCTTAAAAAATCTTTAACCCTTAGTGGCCTGAAAACTTAAACTTAATATTAATTATGACTACGAGATTGTAAAGCCATTAAATTGATTAAGAAAAGATATCAACAGGATAAAAATAATTATTTTATGTAGCGTATCCATATGGGGTTAATTTTTATACTTTTGACCAAAAACGCCCAACTAGGAAATTTACAGAATAACATCTTTCATAATTTTCGGAAAAAAAATCGTTTTTACATTTGATAAAAATTATTATTTTGCATAACTTGATCCACTTAGGGTTAATGATTTCACTTTTCGGCAAAAAAAAAGCCCACTTGGAAATTTTCAGAATAATGTCTTTCCAAATAGAAAGCAATAAATGAATAATAAACAACAGCTTTTAATTAGAATCTAATACGATTACAAAACTAAAATTGCTATTAACATACTAATACTTTTGACCCCACCTTTTTAACCCTTAAAAAAAAGATTGGGGCTATAGAGAATTGCGCTTTTTCGTTAGATTTTTACCCTCTTTCGCATATCCGAATTTAATAAAAATCTGATAAATGTTAATCTGTAAATTTCCTAGTGGGTCTTTTTTGTGAAAAGTGAGAACATTAACCCTATGTGGATCAAGTTACTCAAAATAATAATTTTTATCAAGTGGAAAAAAATTTTTTTTTATTTATTCAAAGTGATATTTTTCCGAAAATTATGAAAGGTATTATTCTGTAAATTTCCTAGTGGGGCGTTTTTGGCCAAAAGTATAAAAATGAACCCCATATGGATTACGTTACATAAAATAATTATATTTATCCAGTTGAGATTTTTTTTAATCAATTTAATGGAGATAATTATAGTCTAACCAAATTTAAGTGTTGTTTTTCCGAAAACTGTGTAAAATTTGATGAAAACATTCAAATTGTGTTTAATTTTTGACAAAATGAGCAATTTTTGTAAAATGTCTTGGAAAGCAGTCGCTCCAAAATTTTCCTCAAATTTTTTTTTTTTTTTTTTTCTTTAATATCAACTATTTTTTCTTTAATATCAACTATAGGTACGAATTGCAATTAACATCTCCAAATTAGGCATTTTAAAAAATATTTAAAATTAATTTAAAAAAAACACGTTTTTGCATTTTTATCAAACTCGTGGGTCATTTTGGATTCCAGGCTAAAGTGGGTTAATGATATCCGATGAAGTCAAAATTCCATGTCTGAATTATTTTGACTATATTAAATGAATAAATGGAATAAAAAGTAATTTCGAATTTTTTCCAAAAAAAAAAATCGATTTCTTCCATTTGGTACCATTTCCAATAAAACTGGGGGGGGGGGGGTGTAATGAACGAGGGACACTCTAGTATACATATATAAAAAAAACTGAAAACAATATTGAATTGGAGTGCACCTTTTACACATGTTTAATAAGTAATTTTATTGAAGAGAATAAGGAACAATATCTCGCTGTAAGAAAGTGGTATTTTTATGCAATCATGAGGTCGCAATTTCGAGACCCGGTGGCGGCAATGAAAAACTTTTATAAAATAAAAAAAAAATATAATTTTTTTTTTTTAATTTTAATTTAGTGAAAAACAGCTTCCGTTGCACTCGTTCAAAAAGTACTGAAAAATAGTTGAAGTGGGAGTACCCTTCTCCTATGACAACTCATTGAGAAAATCATTACACTGTGGGACGAATGGTAGTGATCGGGAAGGGTTCAAACTACCGGGGAAAGTTATATCGGTAAAAAAGAAGTTATACGTGTCCCGGCGTTTCGCTGGGTCAACCCTAGGAATCGAGATATATCGATTTGACCTTTGGTGGTCTTTTTTTTGACATAACTCGAGAACCACTAGTCCGATTTTGCTCAAACAATTTTAAAAAAATTAAAAATTACAATTCCTTTAAATGTATGAAGAAAAAATATTTTTTGCCTAAAATATTAAAAAAAAGTAATAAACAAAAGGTTATTGATTTTTATGGTAGCGGTAACAAACATTTATTTTTACCGGCAAAACTGTTGAGTATATAGAAAAACGTTATATGAACAGATTAAATGAATTGTAATTTTTAATTTTGTTTGAGCAAAATCGGACTAGTGGTTCTCGAGTTATGTCAAAAAAAGATATATCTCGATTCCTAGGGTTGACCCAGCGAAACGCCGGGACACGTATAACTTGGTTTTGACCGATATAACATTTCCCGTTGGTTTCATCCCATCCCGATTTTGACTGTCGCATAGTGTTATTGTTTATGTTAAAAAAGAAGTACATCTAGATCATCAATTATTTATAGTGCTTTTTTCTCCTGCTTCAGCGTCTGTTTTTTTATGGGTTGTTATAAAGTTTTCCAATTTTACGGGATTTACCAAACACGTCAATCTGGTAACGTAACACTATATTTTAGTATGCACCTCAGCATATAATCATACACCCAGAAAACACATTCGGTGATGACAACCCCATTTGTTGCCAATCGAATGGTTCAGTTGCATCAAATGAATTTTTCGGTTGCGGCTACTGAATTATTTTTGATACAACTTAAATTCCGTTGCCACAGTCAAATTAGTCCTGTCTCAATTGGTTTTCTGTTGCCACAACTGAAAAATTCGACTACCACAACCGAACCATGCGATTGGCTACAAATGCGGTTATCAGAACTTAATCTGTTTTCTGGGTGTACACACAGGGAAAAAAATTGCCAACCGAATTGCTAAGCCTATTTTGGTTGCCACAACCAATAAATTCGGTTGGTGAAACCATATTGGAATGTGATTCCTAAATATTTGGGGTATTGCAACTAAAACTCAGTTGTATAAACCGAATTTTGTTATTATAACCAATATTCAGTTGCACCAACCTATTTTAGTAGATGTAACCGAATTTCAGTTGGAAAATGGCATATTTTTTCTCTGTGTGTAGACATTGGAAGCTTCTAGCATGTTCTACAACCAACGACCATTAAACTATAAAAGACCGAACGTAACGAAGTGAAGTTGTAATTTAATATTTGTGCTGTGAAGGTGCGTACTGAAGTTTGTTAAAATTGTGTTTGTTTTAAATTGTTTTTTTTTTTAATTTTACTGAATTTTAATTTAGCCACTTTCTCGCTTATTCACAAAAAATTTTGTAAATTTTGTTTTTTATCGAAATAACACATCGGCTGAAAAATCCGTAGGATAACATATAGGTGGCACTACTAATGAAAAATCCATAATGATTTTTTGGAACTACCGACCTTTAGACGATATCTGTCAAAATTTAATGACAGCACTTAAGGGTTAATTTTCTAAAATTAAATTAAGAATATTATTTTTAAACATAAAAAAATAATATCAAGAAGTTCAATCAATATCTGCTCAGGAATATCTGTTATATTAATAAGTTTAAAAAAAATAAAATAAAATCTTCTCAAATTTGACCTCTGACCTTTAAGTGGCCTGCGACACATCAGTTGCCTGGGGAAATTGGTATAACTCGGCTGATTTATAACCGATTTAAGTTTTTATTGCTTTATTATAAGGAGAATTCACTCTAAATTACGATTCTTTAGGGTTTTTAATTCCAATTATTTTAAAATATCAATGTTTTCGAGAAAATGCACAACAAGTCATATTTCCCCCTTGTAATCCGTATTCCAAATTTCAGGGCCAATGCGGCACGCCATCCCGATATCCGATTATCCTAATTTTTTAGCGGACGTAGTTTTTTCATCCAAATAAATATTTCCAGGGGATAGCCCGGTCAAAAATTCAAAATTGAAAGATTCATTGAAACAACCGAAATTCTTGCCAACTGAATAGTTTTGTTGCAGCAACCGAATTTTTTGGTTGTTGCAATCAAATGTATTTCCGACACAACTAAAATGTGTTTTTCCAAAAGAAATTCTGTTGGCTTTACCGAATTTACATATGTGACAGCGCATAGAGAAAGGGACCTAAGGGTAAAAAAATCAATTTTTTTTTTTTGATGTGGACAACATCTGAGCATCGAATGAGACCGATCCCATGCCCTTTTTTTTACCCTTTTTTACCCTTAGGTCCCTTTCTATTTTGCGCGTCACATATGTTGGCACAAACAAATATATCGGTGGTTCCAACCAAACCATATGGTTGGTAAAAAATTCAGTAGTCACAATGAATCTGTTTTCTCTGTGTAAAATATTTATATTCGAAAGCATAATTTTATAAGGATAATATTTTCAAAATTAATAGAATTTAAATTAAGTTAATTAAATCCAGATTTCCTAAATTTAAAAAGAATTTTTTTTTTTTTAAATGCTCCCGTCATATTTTTTTAAATATGTTCTATACCACTGTATCTATCTATTGTTTTGAGTTGTATGTTTGATATAGTATTAGTGGCTGTCATTGTAGTAGCAGGAAAATTATGGAAAAAAGGGAAAATTCTCCATATTGTTATAGTGAAGCAGCAGCAGTTGTATTCGTAGTAGTAGCAAATACTATAATTGTTGTTGTCGTATATTTTTTTTCTCAGTTATTTTGGCTTTATTATTGTTGTTCGTATTTGTATAAGTTTCCATAGGTGTGTGTGTGTGTGTGCATTTAAGTGTGTTTCTTAGTCTGTATGTACATATGTATGTGTGTGTGTGTGTATTTGTAGTCATATTATAAACGTCTTTTATGTCAAGTTCATTAGCAAAATTAGTAAAGATTACGTTGGCTTTTACTTTTAATTTTTATTTTAATACAACAACAACAAAGTCCTATTAAAATTTGTTGTTTTTTTTTGGTAATTTTTGAATATTTTATATTAAAGATTTGATCTGCTACAAATTACATTTTTTTTAATTTTACTTTCTAGCACCTTTGTGGAAATTAGATTTTCTTTTTTTTTTTAACAAGATAATTTTATATAATTTTTGTTAGATTTATTTTTTGCAAATTATTATACTTTTTTTAAATTAATTTTTAACAGGTTGTTTTAGCTTTTTTTTATTTATAAATTTCTTTTATTAATTTTTATAATTTTTCAAACATTTGCTTATAATTTTTTGCATAATTTTAATTTTCTAACTTTTTCTTCCAGTATGTTAGTACATTATGTTTTGTTGTCGTTGTTATTTTTTTCTTTACTTTTATTTTCAATTTAAAATTTGTTGTTTTCTTCTATTTAATCTGTTATATATTTTTTTTGTTGACACGTTACGCGCACGTATTATCCTTTCGTGTCTTTCTAACGTTTAAACCAAAACTAAATGTAGACTATCTTTGATAGAATTATTAAAGTCCCTTTTTTGCATGTATAACCAACCAACCTCCTAACCGAATTTCACATATAAATACGAGTATACTCAGGAATATGTAATAAACAAAACCCATAGCATTTACCCACATACTAACACACTTATACATATTTACTCATTAGGGTTGAATAAGTTTCATACAAAAGTACATTTGTTGTTGGAATACATTTTTATAAACTCTAAAAAGTACCATAGATATTGATAAAACTGCTCAGTTAGGTAAATTAAATAAATAAATGCAGTTGAACATTCTAATAAACCTTGTTCCTACACTGAGAGAATTTTCATCACTTCCGTAATGAATTTCTTCATAGTTTCAATGAAAATTGTCACTGGAACCCGTCCATTGAAACTTTTCATAGACTCTATGAAACAAGTTTCATTAAAATCAATGTTTATGAAAAGTTCATAGAATTAATGAAACTCTTCATAAAATTAATAGGCCACTCGTCCAATGAATAAATCATTCAGCCAATGAAGAGCTTCATAAAATCTGTGAATTAATTTTATTTACTATTCTTTATTATAGTTGGTTGTTGTCGTTGCTAAGCTGAAATGGATAAATAAAAAGTACTTAGCAAATGCAAAAGGCGTAATAAAATCGTAGCATATTTTACGGATGCACAAAATATATCTAAAGAAAGAATTCATTAAATTAAAAAATTTCATAAAAAAAAAGTTTCGAAAAAATTAATATGATTTGTAAAAAAATTTCATAGTCCAAAGTTAATAAGAAAAAAAGTTAATTAAAAAACAAAAATTATAAAAGATTATTCTCTCAGAAAAGATTTTATAAAAAAATTAAAAAAAAGTAAATACTATTGCACAACTTCTTAAATATAAAGAACATTTTCATTAAATTTATGTAGATCTAATTTATGAAACTCAATGAATTTTTTTAATGAAATTATGAAATTTTATGAAGGAAAAGTTATGAAACATTTCATAATATTAATTAAATATTATATATATAATGAAATTCTTCATTGGTTCTACGAAAAAAATTTTAGGAAATTATATCATTAATATCATGAAGGATAATTCTCTCAGTGAACCACAATAAAAGGGTGTATACACCCAGAAAACAGATTCGGTGCTGACAACCCCATTTGTTGCCAATCGAATGGTTTAGTTGCATCAAACCAATTTTTCGATTGTGGCCACCGAATTATTCTTGATACAACTGAAATTCCGTTGTCACAGTCAAATTAGTCCAGTCTCAATTGGTTTTCTGTTGCCACAACTGAAAAATTCGGCTACCACAACCGGACCATGCGATTGGCTACAAATGCGGTTATCAGAACTGAATCTGTTTTCTGGGTGTACTGATCGACTCAGAATTACTTTCTAGCAATTTTGAGTCGATGTCCGTGCGTCTGTCAGTATCCTTTGTAATCAATACAGATCACAACACTGAAGACAATTGCATGAAATTGGGTTTATAAGTTTGTATTACCCCAAGGGTGAACCCTATTAAAAACTGTTAAAATCGATCCATATTGAAACCTGGTCGCCATAGAAAGGTCCCTTGTGAGCTTAAATGTATATAACATATTACCAAAACAAAGCAATTCTTTGCAAGGGATCTATACAATTTTATTCATGAATCTTACTTTTGCTTAAACAAGAATGTTGTGTCTCTTTAGCCGTTTTTTGTTTCTTATTTTATAGTTTAATGAATCGTACCCAGCAAAAACTTGGTAATGACTGGTCATTACTACATGCATTACTTAGATCTCATATCTCCTTACCCTTTGAATTACTTTTAAACTGAATGTAATGTGTTAACCATAATTATACCCCACACCCCTACGGGGAATGAGGAGTCAATTGCCCTCCAAGGACCTATCCCGTGACCGGTCAACCGAAGGCATATTACTAAATTAGTACAAATATGAACCAAACTGTTGATTTTAAAAAAGTTGACCAATACCGAAATAAAAAATTAAATCCGCGGCATATTTTTTAAAATATTTTTTTATTTATTTTACTCTTTTATTTATTTTGAACTTTATTTTTTTACGATTTGCTTATTTTAGCTCTTATTTTAAATTTTTATAATTTTTTGCTAAAAACATTTTAAGTTTTGTATTTTCAACGTTTTTTAATGTTAAAGCTGTATTAGTTTTAACAATCGGTATTTCATTTAATTTTCTTTTTAACTTAAGGGCAATTTTTTAAATTTTTATTTATATTATCAGAGTCTTTGAGGTAATTTTCTAATTTTTAATTGATTTTTCAATTTAATTATGGCCAACGCAAATAATGAGTCAACTGCCATTAAAGGACCTATCCCGTGACTGGTCAATCGGGTGCATACTGAAGGCACATCCACTATATTTGTGTGTGTGGTAGTGTTGTTTTCTTTTCTATTTTTTTCTTTTCCAATTTTTTTATTTGCTTGTAGTGTTTGTTTTTTCTTTTTTATTGGAACAGAAATGAAAAATATATAACTTTACCATCAGCCAGCCATCACGCAAGCAACATTAGCTCAGACGGTAGAGCGTTTGCTTTACAAGTAGAAGGTTGTGTTATCGAGCCCTACTTCGACGCCAAGTAGATTATTTTTAATTCTTAATTTTTTATTAGTTTATTTGAAAAGCTATTTTTAGACAGACCACCTTACTGTCACAAGGTGTCTAAACTGTGGCAATTGGTCATTTCCAATGACAACGCCATGTTAAAGTGATATGCCTCTTTCAAACAAAAAGACCGATCAACGACCGGTCTCCGCCCCTTTGGGACCTATCCTGCGTGTCATCTGGGACGGGACCCTTTCCCCGTAGGGACATTACTAATTCAAATTAGCTGAAACAAATAATATATGTTATAAATCATTAAAAACCATAACTATGGCGTAGCCTAGTGATTAGCGTTTTTGCCTGACAGACATAATAATCGCTGATCAATTCGTGTCTGCTTCCATTGTTTTGTTTTTTTTTTTTGTAATTTATATTAAACATCTATTTATAGAAATGTTGATGTTCATTAAGCAGTATTTAATAACAACAAGTTTTGTGAAAAATAGACATGTATAACAGCTGCCACAATAAATGTGTACATACGTTAAGCGTTAAAAATCATAGCGATGTCGTAGTGTAATGGTTAGAGTGTTTGCCTGACAACCGTGATGTACGCTAAACAATTCGTGTCAGCTCCTATTAGTTTTTAAATTTTTATACTTCTTTAAATTTATATTCAATATCTATTTATAGAACAGTTGATAAACTACTTACAGGTAACATCAGTGTAATGACTTTCCTCCAATGACATCACCATGTTAAAATAAGTAGTTTAGTAATTAAAAGGTAACTAGTGAACACTTAAGATTTCAATACCTAAAACTCCCCAGTCAGAAATCGCCAGTGGTACAAAAAATCAAGCACTGCCATACCACTGGGTAACCACGGTATTAAAAATAAATGACTGGCAGAACACTCATTTGGGACGTTTTGCCAGCGTTTGCGAAAAGCGTTTTACCAGTATTTGTTTTATAAAAAAAACCACTGGCAAAGAATTGGCTTAGAGTGATATGCCAAAGTTTGCAACCAGTGGTTATCCAGTGCTACCTAGCCAATGCTAGCAGGCGTACAAAAATCAATTCACTGGAAAACCAATGATTTTATAAAAATGCTGACGCTTCGTTAAAAAATGTTTGTAGTCGGAAGGTTCCGAGTTCAAATCCGGTTGCAAGCAAAAAATTTTTTTTGGGTTTTTTTTTAATTTAAAATTTTTTTTTGTTTTATAAAATCAATTTTTTTGTTTGTGGGAAAGCTCCTTCAAGACCAACTTTTTTTTTGCCCTCCCAACACTGGCATACTAGTTACAAAAAATTGTTTGCCAGTACTAGCATTTTGGCACAGCCAGTAGTTGTCCAGCTATTATCACTCATTTATGTGTTTAGCCATCAAATATTATATGTCTCGTTAGCTCAGTGGGTAGAGCAATCGTCTGCCAATCTGACGGCCTGGGTTCAAATCACGGCAGGACCAAAAAAAATACATATGAACTTTTTTTAAATTTTATTTTGGAAAATATATTTCCAGACCACCTATTTATTGGTTTTGCCAGCGTTTTGCCAACGTTTAAAAATTTTGTTCCTCCAGTGTTTTTTCGGCGCTTTTTGAACAGCCGGTCCTTTCGTCTAATGATGTCATCATTTTGGGAATGGGAAAGCACTTTTTGCCAGTACTTGTACCACCTGTTAAAGTGCTTTGCCACCGCTTTCCCGTTTGTATTTTTCTGACTGGGTCTTACATGGTAATAAAAGTTTTTGCTGGTTACCAATTCCGAAAGTAGCACTCGAGACCTAACTGAAATATTTACATGTGGTGTTTCACGTTCTTTTGAACTCCTACTAATTCGCGTGTGATACGATCCGAATTCTCTCTCTATCTCTTTCTCTCTTGGTTTATCTTATATCTAAAGTTCGCGAATAAATGCATTAAGTTTTATAACATCTGAAACCAGTCCTTTTTCTCTCCGTCACTGGATCATATATTGTTATATAAATATTAAAAGTCGGATTATGGGACCGTAAACGTAAATGTGATGTAACTGTAACGTGCCCTAGCTAAAAAGTACACTTATAGACTAGTGTAAACGGCATTACTACACGTATTTAGCATTTTTTTTTCATGTGGTTTTTTATTTTTTATTCTAAATTTTTCCATTTATTTTTTTATTTTTATTTCTTATTTTTTGTTTGAATCTATTTTCTTTATTCATTTTATATTTTTTCCGACTAAAATCAGCTAATTCGATGACGGATATAAAATTCTGATTTGAACAGAATGATCAGGCACTTCTTTTTATACACTTCTTCTTGTGTTTTCGAAACAACTGATTCGTTACAGTTACGTTTACGGATGGATAACTCACCCATAAGACAAGTGGGCTAAGCCCTCTACGTTGTTAGATTGCATTAAAGTTTATTTAGGGTGGGTGCGAACTGGCTAAACTAAATCTAAACTTAATTCAGGAATTTTAAACCCTTTTGTCAATATGTATTTAGTTCCGAACAAATTTAGCTACCTCACACAGATCTTTAATTGCAATTTATATCGAGGTAGACCTGGCAATTCAATTGAATTCAAAAATTATGTTGGAAAGTAAACTGCATCAGTTTCTTCCACCACTTCATAAATATATTTAATCAACCAAAGAAGTCTGTAATGGCTACTGAAAATTTTGCTGTTATTACGGGAAATTTAACTATTTTGAGCCCTGCGGTATTGTTTGCTAATTTTAGTAATAATGTCTGCTGATGTGTAGTACAACAAAATTAGTAGAAAAAACGAGTAAAAAGGTTAAAGTCGGGCATGCCGACTATACAATACCCTACACCAGTCTGGTGTATTGTTTGAATCCGAAATTCGAATGGGTTAAAATGGGGCTTGTGTCAAAATTTTCTATAATGTGAGTCAGCGCACTAAATTTCATTAAAATATCTTAATATTTGCGACCTGCAGTTTGTAACCAAGCCAATTTTGGGGGGACCCTTATATGGGCACTAGTTCTAAACATGGACCGATGTTCACCAAAATCAATAGGCTTCGTCCTTGGGCCAACATAGGTCTATGTACCAAATTTCATCAAAATATCTTAATATTTGCGACCTGCAGCGTATAAACAATATAATTTTGGTGGGACCCTTATATGGGCACTAGGTCTAAACATCGACCGATTTTCACCAAAATCAGTAGGCTGCGTTATTGGGCCAATGTAGGTCTGTGTACCAAATTTCATCAAAATATCTTAATATTTGCGACCTGCAGCGTATAAAGAGTATAATTTTGGTAGGACCCTTATATGGGCACTAGGTCTAAACACGGACCGATGTGCACCAAAATCAATAGGCTGCGTTATTGGGCCAATGTAGGTCTTGTACCAAATTTCATCAAAATATCTTAATATTTACGACCTGCAGCGTATAAACAGTATAATTTTGGTAGGACCCTTATATGGTCTAAACATGGACCGATGTTCACCAAAATCAAACTTGTTCGTCCTTGGGCCAACATAGGTCTGCGTACCAAATTTGATCAAAATATCTTAATATTTGCGACCTGTAGAGTGCGCACAAGATTGCATGGACAGACAGACGGACGGACGGACAGACAGACGGACATCGTTAAATCAAAGTAAAAAAAAATCTGAACCGATCGGTATACTATAAGGTGGGTCTACGACCAATACTTTTTGGTGTTACAAACATCAGCACAAACTTATAATACCCTGACCACATAGTGGTGTAGGGTATAATTAGTAGTCGCTACTAAATTTTAGCAAAATTGTTATTGGCTAAAATCAGTTAAAAAACTTACTACATATCAATAATTTTAGTACAATGATTTAGTACAATGATTATGGTTTTTAATTTTCATTTAATAAATAGAAATTGTCTTTTTTCGACCTTTGTAATTGATTAATTAGAAATTTATTAATTTAGTTCGAGGCCAATTTCTTATTATGAATTAACATAATAAGTACTTTTTTCAAAAACTGCTACAGTAATTTTGACTTAGCTGCACAAACCAACTTTTGCAAGAATTTTTGTGCAGGTAAGCCAAAAACGAAGCTAAGTCAAATTCTTTACCTGCCTTAATGTGCAGGTATACCAATACAGACTAAAAACAAGCAAAACAAATGAAGCTAATGATAACAGCTTTGTGCTTTGCACCAGATCTTGCGATTTTTGTGGTTAATAAACGTCTAAAGTAGGATATTTTTGTCACAAAAAAAGTTGACAACACATTTATTTTAAATGTGTTTTTTTTCTTAGAATTGAAAAACAAAGCAAAACACAAGAGGCAGCTAGCGGTGATCTTTTTTATGAAAATAATGTAAAACTGCCAAAAATATGAGGCAGTTATCTTAAATGCGCAGGTACAAAAAGTGCATTTAAAAACGACAATTGCGTATATAATTTTGTAAAATAGAAACGAAACCAAAATTTTGTGCAGTTATAGGAAATGTACAGGCAGTTAAATCAAAACTACTGTATTTTTCTTCATCAGGATACTCTGCTGAGAAATACTTCATAGAGTTTTTGCTTTCAAAAACCTCTACACTTTCAGGAATGGCTCCATCCTCATTTTGTTGATGTAGCAGACTACATTTAATATGAGGGTTTGATGTATTCAATTTGCATTGCACTACTGCCACCATTTTCTAAAGAAAACTGATGAAGGGGACCTGAAATATCCCCGAAACGATCGTCTTTTCATTCCTGAAAGTGTAGAGGTTTTTGAAAGCAAAAACTCTGTGAAGTATTTGTCAGCAGAGTATCCTGATGAAGAATAATAGCAGTTTTTGAAAAAAAAAACTTATTATGTTAATTCATAATAAGGAAATTGGCCTCGAACTAAATTAATAAATTTCTAATTAATTATATTTTAAAATATATTTGTATAATTGTGAAATACATTTTGAAAATTTTAAAATACTTTTTGGACAATTTTGAAATGCAATTGGACAAATATCAAAGGTTTTTAGACAATTTTAAACAATATTTGGACAATTTTGAAAGATTTTTGGACAATTCTAAAATATTTTTGGACAATTTTGAATGATTTTCGGACAATTTTAAAATATTTTGGATATTATATATTTTTAAACATTTTACACAATTTTAAAATATATTTGGACAACTTTAAAATATATTTGGACAATTTTAAAACATTTTTGGATAATTTTAAAATATTTTTAGACAATTTTGAAATATATTTGGAATTTTCTGAAATAAAATTAAAAATCGTGTAGACTAGTTTCTGCTTTTTTTATGGGCAGGCTTTGTATTAAATTGCATTATTTATTTCTCTTTCGTTATTTGCATCTGTTTTATTTGACTTTTTTTTTTTTTTTGCAACTATATCATGTATTTCAACTAAAGTTAAAATTTGTCGTCCAACTTCAAAAATTCCTCATTATCTGACAACTTATGTACATGTACTCATGTACTTTGTAGAAAATGTACCTTTTTTATTTTTCACAATATCATTAATTTGCTCGTATCATCTCTAATTTACCCACATAATATAACACATATACACACACACAGATACAAATACACCTATACATCCATATATCCTCATTGAGTTTTAAGTTTCATTGAGTTTTACGAAGTTTTAACATTTTATTTTTCTACACTTACACTTTACTCTCATGCTCTTTTGAATAAAGTTGTGAAAAAACCTCTCTTGAGTTGAAATTGTCATTTTCACTTCAAACTCAACAGTTCCTTTACAGTCTGTATATTGTTTTTACATTTTTGCCATTATTTTATGTTTTTCTTGTATTTTATTTTTCATTATTAATCTTTATTTAACAAAAAAAAACAGCTCCCTTTTCAGTTAGAATTGTTGTAAGTATGCTTTAAATATTTTATATGAAAAAAATCTCTACTGTCTGCTGGCATTTATTTTCATGTGTATTGGTAAGTGTGTGTAGAATTTTTTATGATTTTTTTTTTTATTATTCTTCTTCTCTATTTGTATTTATTTTATTGTATTTTTTCAGTTTTTTGTTTTATTTGTATTCGTTGATTTTTAGTTTCTGTTTTTTTTTTTTTTGCCAAATGTGAAGGTTACTGACATTTCCCACTGCATGAAAATTTTGCTTATGTTTTTTATGTTCGCTGTTAACTCATACTATTTACCCTATGGGTGTGTTTTTATTTAACGAAACTTTTGACTTAAATAAATATGAATTCAACATTAAATATACATTTTTAAATGCTTGATTTATTATTAAATTTATAGTCTTATTTAAAGTTGTTTAAAATGGAATTATTTTTTACGTAGGCGTATGAGTGATATTTATTCACTTGGTATATTACTCATACGCATAGTAATCATTATGGGATTTTCTTAAGTCATTTATAAAGTGAACATTTGGACAATTTTTCTTAAATTAGTTTAAATTTCTAATAAAACATTAATTTGCAATGAAATTTAAACCATGTGTTTGGCACGAAAAATAAACAACGAATGTTCTTTAAGAAGTTTGTATTCTTACTTTATTTAGGCCATAAGGCCGGAAAAGGATGACAATTCATCTACACTAACAGAAAAAAGTCAGTAAAAATTTAGTTAAAACTATTTAAAATTAGTTAAAAATGATGCTGCAGAAAAAAACTGCTAAATTAGCAAATTATATTTGCTATATATTGGTAATATAGGAACGGCAAAAATAAATCTGTTATATGTACAGAATTTTAGTTATATATGAGTTAAATTTTTGTAAATGGAAAATAGCAAATTAACCTGCTAAAATTAGCAAACAATTTTGCTAGGTAATTAATAGCCTTAAAAATCAAAAAAAAATAAAATTTTCGAAGTTTTCTTTTCGATTTTTTTTTTAAATGCAAATAAAAATCGAGCCTTTTGAAAACAGACAGTTTACAATTTTTTAGCAAATATTTCTGCTGATTTTAGCAGTATAGACTGCTATTTACATTCAACTAAATTTATATTAAAAATAGCAAAAATTTTGTAGATATAACAGTTTATTTTTGCTATTTTAGTCTAATAATATTTACCAAAATTTTCTGTAGATTTTACAGTACAATTTGCTATTTTCAATTAACTAAAATTTAACTTAAATATAACTAAAATTCTGTAAATTTAGAGTTTTAATTTTTCTGTTCTTATTTTACTAGTATTTAGTAAAAAAAACATTTGGTAATTTTTTCAGTTTTTTCTGTAGCATAATTATACCCTACACCACTATGTGGTCATTATACCCTACACCACTATGTGGTCAGGGTATTATAAGTTTGTGCTGATGTTTGTAACACCAAAAATATTGGTCCTAGACCCACCTTATAGTATACCGATCGGCTTAGAATTTTTTTTTATTTCAATTTAACGATGTCCGTCTGTCCGTCCGTCCGTCCGTCTGTCTGTCTGTCCATGCATTCTTGTGCGCACTCTACAGGTCGCAAATATTAAGACGACGACGCCTATTGATTTTGGTGAAAATCGGTCCATGTTTAGACCTAGCGCCCATATAAGGGTCCCCCCAAAATTATATTGTTTATACGCTGCAGGTCGCAAATATTAAGATATTTTGATGAAATTTGGTACACCGACCTATGTTGGCCCAAGGACGAAGCCAATTGATTTTGGTTAACACCGGTCCATGTTTAGACCTAGTGCCCATATAAGGGTCCCCCCAAAATTATATTGTTTATATGCTGCAAGTCGCAAATATTAAGATATTTTGATGAAATTTGGTACACAGACCTATTTTGGCCCAAGGACGAAGCCTATTGATTTTGGTGAACATCGGTCCATGTTTAGACCTTGTGCCCATATAAGGGTCCCCCCAAAATTGGCTTGGTTACAAATAGGGTTTGGGGTTCGGGAATTCCCGGGCGGGAAATCCCGGGAAAAGTTTGTCGGGAATTCCCGGGAAAATAATATATTTTTCCCGGGAAAACGGGAAATTTTAAAAATATTAAATTTTTTAAATTGTTTTTGTTTCGAATAGGATTTTTTTATTTTAGTCATAAAAAACATTTTAAATACCAAAACAAAAATGTCATTGTTAAAATCTTTTAAAAGAGAATACATTTATTTGATACAGAAATAAAATCTTTGCCAAGTAATTAGGAGCATTTCAACTAATAAAGATTTTTCGCATAACTTATTCAAAATTTAAGTAGTAAAACCTAAAAACTTGGTAAAATGTTTAAAAGAAATATGAAAATTGAAATGAAATAAATTTTTCAAATGTATATTTTAGTTAAAGTCGACTTTAGTTAAAATATTGGGTGGCAGTATACCTTGACTTGGCTTATTTTTGGAGCATTCTGATTGGTTAATTTATTTTCAACCAATCAAAATATTTGAATATATAAATATTTTTGTAAGGTTTTCATACACAAAATTAACAAAACCGTTTGATTAAAAATAAAGTCGACTTTAAATTTAAAATACTCCTTTATATTAAGGGTCAATAATTTTATAAGTAACGTTTTCATTAATAAATATGAAAAAAAAAGACTAATGGTTAACGGTGGTATCTAAATTTGGTTATCCGACATATAAATTTGGTTCACAAAAAAAAAAAAAAAATTGATGGTCATGCAACTTCTCTTGAAGAAAACAACAACAAGAATAACATTTCAGCTAAAATTAGCAAAGTACCCGAAGAGAAAAGTGTAAGCTGAATAGGATACCATTTCCTGAAATGGTATCCAAATTAGCCGCAGTCAATCCGCACCATAACTAGATCTTCGTTTATTCGAGAAAGTTTTTATAATAAAAACCTGGCATTGCAAAAAAATGAAACCGATGTAAAGAACATTATATTAAATTACTACAATCATGTAAAATATATCATGATAAAAGAAATATCGAGCAATATTTCTAACAAGAGGAGATTTACTATAATCTTAGATGAATGGACAAGAATATCACAAAAGAGATATTTGAACATATGTATAAACGGAAATAATTCATTTTATAACCTGGGGTTGGTTTATATGTATATCAGGAAAATGTAATGCTGATGAAATAAGAAGAATTGTAGAAATAAGACTAGAAGAGTTTTATTTGTCTTTGGAAAATAACATTGTGGCCACTATATCTAATGTGCCAAGTGTGATGAAACGGTTTGTTTCCGACAGTCCAGTAGTGGGTGCTTTCTGCTGGAATCATGCAATTCATTTGGCAGTGCTTAGAGTAATTTATGTGAAATCAAATGTTCAACATTCTGATATTTTTACTTTGAATTCTCACTACACAGACTGAATTTGTACTGAAATAGTGTTTTTTTTTTAACAAAAATTACTTACATATATAGGTGGTTTTCATTTACAATTTTGTTCAAAAATATTTCCATATATTTTTTCATTCCCGTTTCCCGGGAAATAAAAAAGTTAGGGAAATCCCAAACCCTAGTTACAAACTGCAGATAGCAAATATTAAGTTATTTTAATGAAATTTGGTTCGCTGACTCACATTATAGAAAATTTTGACACAAGTCCCATTTTAACCCATTCGAATTTCGGATCCAAATATTAGTTGGCTTTTACCCAGACTGGTGTAGGGTATTGTATAGTCGGCATGCCCGACTTTAACCTTTTTACTCGTTCGAAAAATAATTTACTGCATTTAACGATTTTGTTAATCCTTTCAATTCAATTTCAATTTAAAATATAAAGATTTTTGAGAAAATCTACTAAAATTCATACCACTTTCAAAATAAGTGGTTCAAATAACTCTTCCATAACATGTTTGTATCAACAGAATTTCTGTTTTATTTTTCTAAAAAAAAAGAAAAGAAAATAATTGAAAAACTTCATTTTTCTTTTCAAATATAACTAAAGTCAACTGGATTTGACAAGCAACAAATTGCTTAGATGAATAACATACATACATACATTACACATAACAAAGAACAAACAAACTAGCAAGGAAGCCTCGTTTGGGGTTCCCTCAAATATAAATGATTTCTTAATAATCGTAAGTGAAAGAAGAGGCGAAAATTTAAAAAAAACATGCAAACAATTGCAGTGGCCCTATCTCGGAACTAGTTTGTTGTCGATATTATACCACTAGATGCCCAGCAAAATTTTTTAGAAACGTTTACCCATGAATCGGTTCCAGAACAGGTGCTTTTACCGCCGACTCCATGGAACTTGTTCTAGAACATATTGCCGAAAGTCAAAATGTAAGGTTTCACTATCTTAGAACCAGTTCTACAACTAGTTCCAGGACCGCTTTTATAGTAACCTGTTCTAGTTTTGAGGAACAGAACAAATTGCTTATAATTCAAACTCCATACAAAATGAACCAGTAGTAGAACATAAATTCGAACCTATGCTAATCCAGTATAAGTTGTTCTGTAGCCACTTCTTTGGATTTTTCCTTTTTACTGAGTAGATTAGATTCCCAGCACAAAAAAAATTGGAAGTAATGCTTTACAAACTACTTCTTTCACTGCTTCACCAGTATCTGTTAGTGTATTTTTACTGCTCTTTTAGAAGTTCTTCTGAACAACTTCTAAAAGTCACTCCTTTCATTGCTTCCAAAGTATCCGTTATTATATTTTTACAGCTTTTTTAGAATTACTTCTGAACAACATCCAAAAAATCACTTAAGTATTGCTTCTAAAGAGTAATTGCTCTAAAGGTGATCGTAAAAACTGATTTTGGTATCATTTAGCATTTCCAAAAAGAGGGTCGCTGGTTCGATTAACGGCGGGTCCTTTATTTTTTTAACTTTTTTTTTATTCTATTAATTTTTTTTTTTTAATATTTATAATTAATTTGTTTAAATTCAATATTTTTTAATTTTTACTTTTTTAAAAATATTTATATATAAAAAAATGGTGAGAAATTGTTGTTTATGCACCTGTAGTAATATTGAATTCTAGATTAAAATCATTAGTGTTTATGGTTTAAAAGAAGTACATCTAGATCATCAATTGTAGTGCTTTTTCTACTACTTTAGCATCTCTTTTCTGCTGGGTTGTTCTTTTAATTTTCTTTCATTACATACTCAATTTATCCACAGAAAATTTTAGAAATCTAAAATCTCCACTATGGAGCACTATGAGGGAACCCCTCAATGACTCTTTTTTGTAAGTTATACACTGAAAGAAAAATACAGTTAAGCAGCAACAAAATTAAATAGAAACAACTTTTACTGAATATAGATTGAGCAAAACCTACCTAGATTTTGTACAAAAGATGTTTGTTTTTTTATGTATGCGTTTTGACAAGTAAAAACTAACAACGGCCAAAAACTGGGTAGTTTTGGATCAGTCTAAATGCAGTATTCCACTCAACCAAAAAAGTCTGTAATGGCTACTGAAAACTTTTCTGTTATTACGGGAAATTTAAATGTTTTGAGCCCAACGGTATTTTTTGCTAATTTTAGCAACACATGTCTGCTGATCTGTATTACAACAAAATTAGTAGAAAAAATTAGTAGTCGCTACTAAATTTTAGCAAAATTGTTGTTGGCTAAAATCAGTTAAAAAACTTACTAAATATCAATAATTTTAGTACAATGAAATTAGTATAAATAATTAGTTGTAGCCACTAAATTTCAGTAAATTGTTCTAAACTGCAATTTGAAATCAATCTGCTGAAATTAGCAAAAAAGTGCTCTAAAAAATAAAAAAAAACTGTAAACTCTAAAAGAAAAAAAATTTATAAAAAAAAAATTTTTTTCTTTCGATTGTAACAAGCGTATAATTACTTCATCGTACTTAAAATTTGGAGTCAAAATTGCAAACGGTTCTGCAGTTATTACCTTTTTATGCATTGGAGATACAATAAATTTTTCTGAGTGTTATTTTCAAACTAACCCCTAAATTCATAAATGCTTTGTAAAGTTATAGCAGGCTCACAAAACGTCATTTTCATACAAAATTTGTTCAATAAACCTCCTATAATTTTACAAAGCGTTTATGAATTTAGGGCTAAGAATATATCAATACTAACAAATATAAACTAAACAAGAATTGTAAAAAATCAAAAACAAATTTTAATTAGTATATTTTTCTGCTAAATTTAGCACTCGGTTTTGAAAAATTAGTAAAACATTTTGCTAAAAATCAGTATAAAAATAGTAAAGTGGGGTTAGAAACTGTTTCAAATTTTTTTACTAACTTTTTTAACTGAGTGTAGGAATCAAACTAAGTTGGCTTTCTCTTTCATTTAAATTTAGTCAATGCTCCTAAAATATAACACATGGGCTGAAAAATCCGTAGTATGACATATAGGTGGCGCCACTAATGAAAAATCCATATGATTTTTTGAAACTACCAACCTTCAGATGATACCTGTCAAAATTTAGTGACAACTCGTTCATTATTGAATAAGTTACAGCTGTTTTAGTGACGCTACTTTTGCCATTTTAAAAACAATGGATTCAAAGCAATTTCGTGTGTTGATTTATCATTATTTTTAATGGGAAAAAACACCGTTCAAGTCAAAACTTGGCTTGATAAGTGTTATTCGGACTCTTCTCCATCGAGACAGTTGGTAGAAAAGTGGTTTGCTAACTTTAAAAGTGGTCGTACAAACATCGATGACGCCGAACGCTCTGGTCGCCCAAAAGAGGTGGTAATACCGGAAAACATCAAAAAAGTTCACAAAATCGTTTTGGCAGACCGTAAAGTGAAATTGCAAGATATAGCTGATATCCTAAAGATATCGAACGTGTCGCTTTATTTTGAATGAACATTTCTCCATGAGAAAGCTGTTTTAGAAATGGGTGCCGCCTTTGCTGACAGTGAACCAAAAACAACAACGTGTCGGTGATTCTGAGAGCTGTTTCGGCGATATAAAAAGGACTTTTTGCATCGGTATGTAACAATGGACGAAACTTGGATCTGCCAGCTCACTCCAGAGTCGAATCGGCAGTCAGCTGAGTGGACAGCAACTGCCGAACCTCGCTCGAAGAAACCAAAGTCGCAACAGTCAGCTGGTAAATTTATGGCATCAGTATTTTGGGATGTGGCTAGAATTTTTACATTGATTACCTTCAAAAAGGCCAGACTATCAATAGCGATCGCTACATGGAACAACTGGTGTGTTTGAAGGAGGAAATCGCAAAACAACGGCCCGATATGAATAAGAAAAAAGTACTCTTTCACCAAGACAATGCGCCGAGTCACAAGTTGTTGGCTAACCTGGCCATATCGCATAAATTATACTTTCAATTCCTTCCGCACCAAAATTTGGCTCCCAGCAATTTTTACCTGTTTTCAGACTTCAAAAAAATTGTCGCTGGAAAGAAATTTGGTTCGATTCCATAAAAAAAGATTTGGAAATGTTATAAAAGCGTTGCACTGTGGGCCAGGATCGCCGTTTTTTGGCCAAAAGTACAATTCAGGTAAAGGGAAAATATGTTTATATATTCAAAATCTAGGATTGTTGAATATTTTGTGAGTGAAATAGTGTATCATTGTGGTTACTCGTTGTTAGTTGGCGAGAATCCAAAGTCAAAGTTTTTTAATTTTGTGACATTTTTTATTTTCTAATGATACAATAAAAAAATCATAAATAAACAATAATTTGTTCCAAAAACAATCTCAAATTATAAAACTTAAACTAGTTCTCAAAAAACAAATAGAAACCTGTTAAGTATTTACAAAAAAGTAACAAAATTTTTAATTTTACCTCAAAAATCCTAAATTTTCAACAAAAAAAAAACTCCAAAATGTTTCAAGAGATATTTGAAAAATTTGAATGCCAATGTGTTCCATAAGATGTGTTCCACCTAGGTTTTTGCGACCGTTTGCGACCGTTCATAAACTTTCGAGGTTTTGCCCTTTAACTGAAAAAGTACCTTTAGATCTTGTTGATTTCTAGCATTCCTGAGTTTTAGTAAGAACTAAAAAAATAGCACTAAAAATTACCTTAAATGAAGGTTCTGGTTTTCTCACACAGACTAGCCCCCTAAAGTCCAGGTTTGTGGGACATTTGAGTGCCAATTCTGAATATGTACAAAATTAACCCTTAAACACATTTTAAGTTTGGACTTATTTCTGGTATTGAAGTTAAATTTTTAACTTTGATGTCTTCAGAGACTTATAGTAGAATTTTATGACAAATAAAAATGCGGAATATTTTAACCCTCTAACTCTTCAAGTTATGGGTCTTTTTCGACACTTTTCTAAAAGGGCCAAAAGATACCCTTTAATTGCAGAGTTAGAGGGTTAAAATGTTCCACAAAAATGTCCCTCGTAGTGTTTTACATAAGTTCGCTAAACATATCCTATACCTAAAATGGAAAATTCACATGGTTTCCTATGCCGATTCACAATAAACATTTTCAAAAGAGGGGAAATTTTAACCCTCCAAAAACATAGGGCCAAACGAAAACTTTTAAAACGCCGATACACTTATATTTTTCTTTGGTCCCTCTGCCAGAATTAGTTGCCATCAGAACCTTTTTTTTCTTGTACAGTGTAATTTATTTTCCAACACATAACAATTTTAAATTTATGGCCGCCATCTTGGATCCGCCATGTTGAGTTTTTAAAATTTGATTTCAGATTCGTAATCTGCTACCCAAAAACATCCCCTGGTGGAAATTTGAAGTAAATCAGGCGACATAAGAAATTTAATGAAAAAATTGTTTGTCGCCATATTGGATCCGCCATTTTGAATTTCTAAATTTTAATTTCAGATTTTTATTCAGCGTATACTAGACCTATATAATTGATTATTTGAAGTCCAATATAATAAAAACTAAAAATTAATGGCCGCCATCTTGTATCCGCCATTTTGAATTTTATATTTTTTATTTCAGATTCGTGATCAGCAATAACCAAACCCCCTTTGTGATATCTTTTAGTCTCATATACTCAATATTCTAGTTTTGGCCAAAATTCGATGATGCTGGCCCACAGTGCGTTGGAGTGCTTGTATCGCTCTTGAAGGAGACTATGTTGATGAATAAAGTCGAATTTTGCCAAAAAGATTGTTATTTTATTGGTTATCCTACGGACTTTGAAGCCGATGTTGTCAGATAAACGGATTTGGTCCCAAATTAGAGATTTCAACTTCGGTTTGGGGACAGCTTTTTAAGGAGAACTATTTGGGTATTTAACAAAATATGGCGGATTTTACTACTACTTTTAGGTATTTTTTTTTTGAATTTTTTTATTTTTCATTATTACTGATTTGCAACTGAAAAATTGTAATTTTAAAAGATTTATATTTAGGCCGAAAATTAGAAGAATTTCTAAATAAATTATATGCGTATTATTTTGAATTAAAGTCGATCAATTGGGTAAAAGTATTTCGAAATTTCTCCAAAATATTTGAATTATTGAAGAAATGTTATTTAAATATTTATAAATCTTGAAATAACGAAAAGCAAGCAAGCTTTTAATCTTTAATAATAATTAATCAAAAGATCTTCTGTTTTCAGAATACTGAAATTGCTACATGCAAATGACTCAGAAAAAATACAATTTTGTTTAGGTTGAAAAAGTACTAGGGGTTTTCGACTTATGCAAACTTAATATTAGAACTTAAACCTACTAGATTTACAATTAACCAAAACTAGTAGTTTTCAAAACCTACTAGTATTTACTTGTCAAATGAGTTCGTGTGAAAATTGTGTAAAATTTGTTCTCTTACAAATTTAATGTACACTTAAAATAATACGTCACTAGAAAAATCTATCAAACCGGTTTCAAATCGATTTGACTAATTTTTAACAAATTTTTAGTTGAAACACTGATTTAAGCAAAGATTTTAGTTATCTTCAGTTAATACAATATTAAAAATCCTCAGTACTTTAACTAGTTTGTGGTGTTAATTTTCAAACTTATTTAAAACTAATTTTTAAGAACCCATTCGTTAAATTTTACAAAATTTATTGTTAAAATATAATATTTTCATTTTACTGTTACAACCTGGTAGATGGCGCCACCAATATGTCCGAAGTTTTAAAGATGGCGCTATTTCGTTCCCTCCCGATTTTTTAAAATGGCCCATATCTCGAAAACTAAGAGAGATAGAGCAAAATTGATGAAAATTTCGACTACCCCTAACCGCATAATACCACAGCGAAAGGGGGTATCTCTATCCAAAAATGAACCTTGGCGGGGCCTTGGGCCCTCGGAAATTTTTAATAAAAATTTTTCCCATCACAAAATGGCCCATATCTCGAAAACTAAGCGAGATAGAGGAAAACGAACAAAATGATTGCTTAACTGTAGTGCCCTTAAATGCCCTCACATGATATGCACTAGGCCCGGGGAGGTTCCCGAGATACTAAATTTAGATAAATTCTTCGACTCAGTATAATTATAGATAAAACTGTAGTTTTACAAATTTTTTTTTTAATTTAGATTTGTCAAATTTACATAAAGAATTTGTTAAAATCAACTATTTTTATTTTAAGCCAAAAAAACAGGAAAGTAACAAATTTTTCTGTCCAGCCAACAGACGTATTATTTTGAGTGTACAAGACTATTATGATTAAAAAAAGTGACATTTGAGCTTTATTGTGATTGTGTCTTTCTTATAATAAAAAATTCTTTACTTTCACAATTTAAACAAAGATTTGAGGTCTTTAAAAAGTAACCCCTCAATTCATAAATGCTTTGTAAAGTTATAGCAAGTTTACAAAACGTCATTTTCATACAAAATCTGTTCAATAAACCTCCTATAATTTTACAAAGCGTTTATGAATTTAGGGGTATGTATTTCTTCGTAAAATATTAACTTTAATTTACTTTGCTGATTCATTTATTAATAATTTTCTGGAATAAGAGCGATATGAATTTAGCTTATATTTTTTTTTCTTTTAAATTGGGTTCTGGTTTGAGTTAAAATGAATTGGGTGTAAAATTGGGGATAGAAACTTTAAAAATGGATATAAGATGAAACTTTTCTGGCAACACTGCATCCCACTATTTGCAAAACATCAGTCAGTGCTATCTGTTGAATTAAAAACCGGTATTGCCGTAGTTCAGGGGCAAAAAAAATATATGTGGGTGATATCAAAAAATGTGATAAAAACCGTGTAACCACCGAATTTCTAATGCATGGATTATATTTGAGTTACATATTTCGATATATATCAGCGCATTGTCACCTGTTTTACAAAATTTATAACAATCTGACCAATTTTTGGTTAATACATAAAATTTCTGACCAATTTTATAGGCCAAATGTAAACTCCGTAACAAGTAACTCATAAGGTTTTTTAACTTTAAGAGCTTATATTTTAATAACCAATACAGCTAAACACTAACTGTAAGAATTTTTATGAAGAGGAAAAGTGACGTTTTTAATAAAAATTAATACATTTTACATACTTTTTCGTATATCTTAGCTATCACGACTTCAACTCTGTAACGATTTTTCGTCATAATTTTTGATAAAAATGCATATACCAGAATTTTGGAGGTATCTATTATTTAAATTGCGAAAAGTATAATGTTATTTATACTCAAATGATCATTGGACTGTAAGTAATCATCCAGTATAACAGACTTGAAGCTTTTCTGCAGCATGTAACATTCTCGATATGAAAAAGGATGTCTTTAATAAGATTTGAAAAAATGTTGTAAACTCCGTTCCTAATTTTTACACCAAACTATTTAATGAGTAAGAAAAACAATGTCATATTTGGATTCACCTTGTAGGCATCATGCGATTTTGTTTCGGAAAAAAAATTCTGACAAAGCGTTTCTAAAAGAAAACGAAAAAATTAAGCAAATGTAAACTCCGTAACTGTAAACTCCGTAACCACAATTGTTTGCATCAGATTTCATTCAAATAAATGTAGATAAATGTTTAAAATATTTTAAAATAACAATAAACAGAGGTGATTCAACTAATATTTATGCATCAGAAGACGATTCAACTAATAATTTTGCGTCAAATCAAAAAAAGTTATCAGTTTTTTACCCTAAGCTGCTAGAGCGAAAAACGATTGATTTTGCATTTCATTGGTTTTGAATCGATATTTCGAGTCATTACTGACATTAGTTTGACAAATTAAATTTGTTTCACACAATTTAAGAATTTTTTGATCGTGAAATGTTATGTTTTTAATATATTATTTTGTAACTGCGCAACCGATGTTTGGATTTTAAAAAATTTTATATTTTTGAAAAGCATTTGAAAGGACCAAAAATACAAAATAAAAAAAAAATAAAAATTTTTTTCGAGGAATGAATTGTATTTTTATTCGCGAAACCGCCAATTTGATAAACACAAATTATATATCACTGGAAAGCAAGTTGAAAACCCAAATACAAAAAACTAATAAATTGAAGAAAATTCGTACGCAATTTTTTTTTTTGTTATATCTTTTGCTTGCAGAAATGTAAACTCCGTTACAACAAAAAAAAATTAAAATTGTGCAAAAAAAGTTATTGCGACAACTTGTAGAAGAGATTTTTTGCAATTAGGTTTATAATGACTAAACTTACTGATTCCATTAAGAAAAAACCGAAATATTAACACTTTTTGCTGCTCACAAATTTGTCCCAAAAATTTATCACATTTTTTGATTTCACCCATGTATATTTTAAACATTTTCGAACGATAAACATTCATTTACTAATTAAAAGATCAACTATACATACCTTCATTCATCTTAACACACTAGATACAGTAAAAAATATAATTTAATTTGTAGGTTAAAATTAATTAGAGTATGCATTTAAAATCAATGGTTCGTTGTCGTTCATAAATCTGTGCTTCATAAGTTGTCGATCAGAGTTGAATTCGAACCAGCTGCGATACTTTAAGAATTAAAGTTCAAAGCAAAAACAGTAATAACAGAGGATAAAAATAGCACTGTTGGATTTTGTTAGTCTAATTGAGTTGTTGCAATCTGCTTATTTGTTTCACAATCAATATAAATAGATCATCGTCAATTATTAACCCATAAAGGCATAGGATACTGAGGATGGGTATGTAGCGGCATCCGAAAATACGTATTCTATTCTGCTAGCCTTATCGGATTTTTTAAATTTTTAATTTAATTTCGTAATTTATTTGTACACATTTTATCGTCTTTCTTTAATTTGAAAATAATTTAAAGGAAAATATCATGATATTTGATCTCAAATCGAACGAAAATCATTTATCATTTATGTAATTTTTACCAATTTCGATTGATCATATTAAATTATTTAAATTATTCGTTATTTGAAATATGGACATTTTAAGCTATACAAACAATTTTTGAGCAAAATTGTTTTATTAATCGAACAACGATTAATGTTTGAATACCCTATAAAAGTAGTGACCGATTTAATGGAAGCGTTTTAGTTAAAGTTCCTGGTAATTTGCTTTAGTATACTTTAAAATCTTAAAAATAAATCAATTCTCTGAGTGTTGATATTATGAATTTCATCATAAAATATACCAACAGATGTGTTTTATTTCAAGATGATTTGGCTGTAGAATATTATGGGGGAAAATCAACAGCAGAGGAGCAAAGTACAAAAAATTATGCATCTAACGTGACAAATTTTAAGCAAATAAAAAATTGTATTAATAAAAAAGACAGCTTTGTGGTTTTAAAGTAAATATTAAGTACTTGCTTAAGTTGACCCCATCCAAAAGGACCATAAAGCAACTCATTCCATACGCTTTGGTCATAATCCATATAGTAACAGACACAAATAACCAACATATGTTACAAACAAAATTAAGCATCCCAGCAAAACTATTCATTGCCAAATGAATGCTTCAGTTGCCAAATCCATTATCTTCACCTTCTGAATTTTATAAACTTTAATTACTAAATAATTCAAAACACTTTATTGACTCGTAACTAAATAATGTTCACAACAAGTTTCTCTGATAATAAATATTAACACTACTAAGGCCCGATTACTGAATGTTCAGTTATCTACTAACTGTGAGTTTAACTGACACATTTGTTGTTGATTCTTATATAAAATTTGAATTCAACTGTCGGCTAAATTTAAACTGAACGTTAAGTAATCGGCCGCAAGTGACAATATTTGTAATTTAATAGGAATTTTAAAACATCCCGGTCAGAAATCGACAGTGGTACAAAAAATCAAGTACTGGCATACCACAAACCAGTATTTGTTTTACACAAATTTCGGTGGTTTATAAAAAAACCACTGGCAAAGAATGGGTTTGCAACCAGCGGTTATCCAGTGCTACCTAGTCAGAAATTGCCAGCGGTACAAAAATCTATTCACTGCTATAAAAAAAAGTTAAAAAGAGTTCAAATCCGGTTGCAAGGAAAAAATTTTTGTGGAATTATTTAATTTAATTTTTGTTTTATAATATCAATTTTTTTGTTTGTGGAAAAGCTTCTTTAAGACCAACTTTTTTTTGCTCTCCCAACGCTGGCATATTAGTTCCAAAAAACTGTTTGCCAGTACTAGCATTTTAGCACAGTTGCCCAGCTGTTATCACTCATTTATGTGTTTAGCCACCAAGTATTATATGTGTCGTTAGCTCAGTGGGTAGAGCAATCGTCTGGCAATCTTGACGGCCTGGGTTCAAATCACGGCAGGACCAAAAAAAGTATATATGTATGAATTTTTTTTTAAATTTTATTTTGGAAAATATATTTCCGGACCACCTATTTATTGGTTTTGCCAGCGTTTTGCCAACGTTAACCTCAAACCTACTAAATTAGAATTAATAAAAATACATATTCATGACAATATTAATTGTATTTGGTCTATACGACGCGTTTGAAAAAACAACACTTTACTATAAAAAATAAAAATGCCCTGTTGGCTGTCCGTCTCCAATATACACAAATTGCCTGCACTTGTACGTACAAACCATACGTCAATGTGGCGATATTTGTGAAAAGGTGACACGGAGGAAATAAGAAGATAAACAGAGAAAATCTGAAGTAGAATGTTTGTATATGTCTGTTTGAACACTTCTGAAATTATTCATATAGAGACAATCTGACAATAAAAATATAAACAATAATACAATTTAATGGAAGATCACTGATGAAGCCTGTCCATAAAAAGGCAGAAACTGATTTGCAAATTTAATTTGTTTATAACTTCTTCTTCTTAACCTCAAACCTGTTAAAAAATTTTGTTCCTCCAGTGCTTTTCCGGCGCTTTTTGAACAGCCGGTCCTTTTGTCTAATGATGTTATCATTTTGGGAATGGGAAAGCACTTTATGCCAGTATTTGTACCACCTGTTAAATTGTTTTGCCACTCCTTTCCCGTTTGTATTTTTCTGACTGGGATACTATAATCTCACTTTTCTCATTGAGAGTCATTCAGTTTTCTTTATGGAGTTAATCGATTTTGCAACTGAAGCACTCAAATAATGCTGGGTTTCATACTTTAGAGTTAACTTTAATTTATTTAAACCTGCTAACTTATCTAAAAATAACCGAAGTTTAGAGCTTTTCTATAGTTATGAATGACATATTTATATGAAAATATTTGCGGTTCACGTTAAAAAAAGAAAGTTTAAAACAAGAAAAAATTAAAGTCGGGCATGCACTCTCATAACAACTCCGTTGTGACAACCGAATTCTTTTTTTCAACCCAACAGAATTCAGTTTTCCCATTCTATTTTATCGGGATATACATTAATTGCATTAAAGGAATTAAATATGCTAAAATCCCAAACGTATTTTACAAATTGTGAAAAATAATCCGTTGTAGGTATGTCTAGAGTTTGCTGTTCGGTATTAATCGAAACCGAAACCGCGGTTTTTGAATCCTCAAAGCCGAAACCGAAAACCGACAAAAATAAGTCGGTTTTTAAAAAAATACTAAAAACAATTAAAATAGTTAATTAAATTACATATTATTGTGTCTTGAATTTCGAAAAGGGCTTAGCTCCTGAGGGTTATAATTTTAGAAAAAAATTGCACCAAAAAGTCATGTATTGAGTTTCACATATTCAGTTCAGATTTTCACCGCTTATTTTTCAAAAAGTTTTATTTCGTAGTCCGCGAAATTTATTGTATAAAATTTTATTATTATATTATTTAAAAAAAACTGCTAAATTTCGGATTTAACTCTTTAAATACAGCTTTATTTGCCGAAAAAAGAATCCAAATTTTAATGTATAACGGTTTCCGCATTTTTCCCCCCGGCTATGGCTTTATTGGCTTTATTCGAGTGAGAAATTCAATCGAATTTTAATAAATATGTATTAAAATATTTAATTTTTAATTTTTATACAATTTAATTTTTATACATATTAAATGATTTTATAACAATTCAATTAATATCACAAGAAAACCGAAAAATAACCGAAACCGCGGTTTTTTTAATTTTGAAAAACCGAAACCGCGGATTTCAATTTTTTCGGTTTTTAGCAAACTCTAGGTATGTCCCTATCCGGATTTCATTCAGTTATGTCACCCGACTGAATTGTGCGGTTATGGCACCGGGTCAATTCGGTCGGAAAAAAATCGGCTATCACAATCATTATGAGAGTATGCCGACTATATGATAACCAAAAACTCAGTACGATTTCGGTCATATTCCAGGAAATTCAGAAATTTAAATTGAAATTCAGGAAATATGAATTGAAATTCAGAAAATATTATTTAAAATTCAGAAAACATTAATTGTAACTCAGAAAATATCAATTAACCATCTGCCCGAATAGACCCGGTCCAATATTAGAGAAATCGAGATCTGAACATTTTAAATGCGATCTCATAGAATTGTACCCCCTATGTGATATAGGGTATAATGACTTTTTCTGACTTGGATCCAGACCCACTTTTTATTACACCGATTACTATGAGGATATTCACAGTTCATGCCATTTTATGTAGTAAATCAGCATTTATTGTAAGTTTGACAACTTTCTATGGGTTAAACTTTAAAAATCATGCTATTTTACAACGTGCTAATTTTAGCACTTAAACTGTGCCATGTTTCCCGAAATATGATCCAAATCGTTTTGTAATGTAGGGTTTCATATAGAAGGCATGTTTTGTAATGCATCCACTTACAAAAATGACTTCGTCGAATAAAAATAGTGAGTTTTGACACAGAATTACATGCAGCAGACCCTAGCTGCTTATCACTTTAAAAATTAGTAATGAAAATCCACTAGAATGCTTTTGCTGGGTTGTATATTAAAGGGTCATTTCAAGTAGTTATACATACAAACGAAAAAACACGACATTACATATTCGTATTAGTCCTGCAACAGCTTGTTAAGGCAGTTTACGATATGTTTACAAAAACACAATATACTATGGGCTAAGAATCAATATGTGATAATATCAAATAGGTCATCTTTTAAAAAAAAATAGTTTAGAAAAGTACACAGATTCGAGTTGGCTATTCCTTGATATGAAAGTTAACTGGCTTAAAAACGGCGCTTTGTCATTCCGAGATATTGTACCTTACTCTCTTCAATAAAAGTTCTTAATGTTGCATTTACATCTGCACCCAAATCCCGAGATTTCGACTAAAATTGAGATTTCAGTGAAAAACTCATGTGAAATCACGAGATTCCCAATACAAAAAAAAATCCCACAAATTTGCGAGATTTCGAAGAATTCTCATGAAAATCTCACAAATGTGGAGACTTTTACAGAATACAACACTGCGTTTCGCTTAATTTGTAGGAGTTTTTGCATGAAAAAGTGGCAACGATGATCAACAGCTGACTAAAAAAATAACCTAAAAATAACACACAATAATGAAAAAGGAAACTTATTATAATTATAATAAATATAACTTTAGACCCAATGGAAATGTACTAGAGTTGCATGGTTCTAATTTTTGCTTCCCGCGAAGCATAACTATGAAAAAATCATTGGGAAGTGCATGTCTTCCTTCCACCAAAATATTGCAAAATGTGGATTCTTGCCTGTCATCCTTACAAAAAAAACAAAATTACAAATATTTAGCTTTATATCGTTACATAAAATAATGTAAATTGTACTCCGCCAATGAATAAAATGGTATGATACTTTGTTTACAAAAAAAATGCAATTGTCAAATCGAAA
This sequence comes from Leucophora obtusa, assembly GCA_949987735.1. NCBI lineage: Eukaryota > Metazoa > Arthropoda > Insecta > Diptera > Anthomyiidae > Leucophora > Leucophora obtusa. The sequence goes on along the minus strand of OX465295.1, from coordinate 330,178,660 downwards.
TATCGCTACTGTTATTAAGTGCAGATGTAAATAGTTAAGATTTCGGGTCGAGATTTCCATTGAAATTTGGGGATTTGAAAACAGTTGTAAACGCAACTTAATAAACAAATGCAAAAGGTGCACTGCAGTGTTGCCACCAGAAAAATAAAAAAATACACAGCCGTAGGTCAAAAATTATCCAAAACCGTATGAAATTACACAAAAAATTTATATTTTTTCATAAGTTTAAAATAATCCTTATTTTTATAAAAAAAAATTATATATGTCCTTTGGGCTCTCCTGCACACAGTGGGGCAGAATCGAAAAAATTTGGAAATAATGTAGCTACTTCTTACCCGCTGGTGGGATTCTTATGAAATTTTACACTGTCAGTTTTGATTAAGTTTTGAGGCCCGAACACACGGACCCAACGGGAGCTGTGTCATGCAGCTCCAAAGAAAAACACCTCTAAAACGTAAAATTTTTAAAGCTTTTTCGATTTAACAACAGATTTTGAACAAAAAATTACATTTGGTAGAAAGTTGGCAAATGGTGTTTGAATTACATTCTACTAAGATATCCTAAATCGGTTAACATTTGGACACAGGTCATATAAATCAATTATATGGTGCCACTTACCAAAGACTGAATTAACGAATTACTTAAAAGATATTTTGATCTGATGAAACTGTTATAAAAACTTTGAAAATTATTAGTTTTTATCAGGCATAAAAAATTCACAATCACAACAAGCCCAAATTTCTTTTGGTTACTTTCAAATGGTCCACCCAAGACAAAAATATTTATTTTGCATACAATTTGAGAAATATTCTCTCAAAACGATACCAAAATACGGGGTTAATATACAAATAAAGTGTGAAACAACATTTTTGACTTCCTCTAACTAAGTTGGGCTTCGTATTGAACAAATTTACAAAAATAATTCACCAAAAACTGGGAATTTGTGGTAGATGTTACATAAACTGATCTTATCTGCTATGGGACTTAAAAGCATGGAATTTAGTAAAATTTTAAGTTTAAACTGAAATTACACAAAAACTACACAAAAATGTCATTATTCAACAAGTGGCAACACTGGTGCACTGCCATTCAACATTTACTTCAGCACTATTTTCACAAGTGCATAAAGAGCAATTTTTCTTAATTTTTATTTTATATTGTGTTTATGACATTAAAATACGGGATTCACAACAGATTGCGTATCTTTTACACATGGTTTGTGTCTTTAATAACTTATGTGGCATTTTGGAGGGTAAACATCTGTCATTTATTCACACTTAATCATTCAACGAAATAGTGTGAATAGCAAATTTTTTTTTTTTTTTGCTTCGACAATTTTGAATTTTGTGCCAACAAAGCATCATTTTCGGGAAGTTTTGCTTACTTCTTCAATTTGAAAAAAGTGCAGCTGAAGCACATCGATTGCTCACCGAAGCTTATCCTTAATATGTTCCATCGATTTCAACGTACGAGAGATAGTTTGTGCATTTCAGAAATGGTGATTTTGACACGGAAGACATGACATCCCAGGTCCGCCAAAAAGTTCCGAGAAGATGAATTGAAGGCATTACTCGATGAAGATTGTTGTCAAACTTAAGAAGAACTTTCAAAATAATTGGGAGTCAATGAAGCAGCAATATCAAAACATTTGCAAGCAGCAGGATTCATCAAAAAGCAAGAAAAGATGGCCAACCAGCCAAATCAATGCCAAAGCCAAATATCCATGGCGCCAAGGTAATGCTCTGTATTATGTGGTTCCAGAAGGGTCCTATCTACAATATTATGAGCTGCTGAAGTCGGGCCAGACGATCACAGGGGATATGTACCGAACACAATTCGTTCGTTTGAAGCATTGACCGAAAAACGCTCGGAATATGCGACCAGACATGAAGCCGTAATATTCCATCATGACAGCGTTCGCCCCCTTTTTCCAAGACAGGTTAAAAACCATTTAGAAAATAGGGGTTGTGAAGTTTTGCCTCACCCACCTTATTTCGTGGGGCCTTCATGATAGGTTAGATGATATTGATTATGCAGATGACGTCTGTCTTCTATCCCACCGCTTCTCTAGCATGCAAACCAAGATTCAAGCCTTTGCTACACGTGCGGCCAAAGCGGGCTTACAAATTAACATCAACAAAACTAAATCAATGCGCATGAATTCTTCATGCGACACGAACTTCCCGCTTTCGGGCCAACCCATTGATGATGTTGAAATCTTCTGTTATCTGGGGAGTATAATTTCTAAAAGAGGGGGCAGCAAAGAAGATATACAGAATAGACTGTGCAAGGCAAAGCAAGCATACGGCATGCTTAATAAATTCTGGAGATCGCAAAATGTCTCCAATCACACCAAGATCAAGGTTTTTGATAGCAACGTGAAATCTGTGCTTCTGTATGGCTGTGAAACCTGGAATATTTCGAGTCGTGAAATGAGTTGTATGCAAGCTTTTGTAAACCGCTGCCTCAGGCGTATACATAGGATATTCTGGCCTGCCACGATATCAAATCGGGATTTGTGGAACTTAACCAATCAAATTCCTTTAAGTATAAATATCCGATTACGTAAATTTAGTTGGCTAGGGCACACAATGAGAAAGCCAGCGGATGATTTAACTCGACAGTCCGTTGAATATAACCCCCAAGGATCCAGGAGACCTGGCAGACCTGCGAACACTTGGAGACGCCAAATAGAGAACGAGTTGCATGCGCATGGTGTGTCCTGGAGTGAGATTAAAATGATGTCTACCGATAGAATACAATGGAGAACATTTGTTGCGGCCCTATGTTCCACTGGAAATTAAAGGATTAAATATATATACCTTATAGTCCAGATCTTGCAGAACGCTCTCACTAGAATACGCTCCACTTCAAAACAGGATATCCGAAATTGGCTTGATTAGGTCTTGGCCTCAAAAAATTAGCAGTTCTTTTGGCGCGGAATCCATATTATGAATTTTTGTTGTGCTAATAGATTACTTTAATGTTTGTGGATTATAAATTCGATAAATAGAAAAACACGTTCCAAAAAATTTATTTAAAAATTAAAATTTTTTTATGTCGCTAACTGGGATCGATCCGGCGACCCTCCGCTTGTCAGCCCATTGCTTTCCCTCTAAGCTAAGCTCTATTTAAACTTTTTTAGTCAAATTTCAAATTTGAATATTTTGTCTATAAATAAAATTATATCAACAACAGAAAATCAGTTGTGTCTTTTAATTTGAATAAAAAAAAAAAATTAAAAAAATTTATATCGCGAATCGGGATTGAACCGGCGACCTTCCGTTTGTCAGCCCATTGCTTTTCCTCTAGGCTAAACTCGACATAAATTTTTTTTGTCAAATTTGAATTTCTTCAGGTTGAAAATTTGAATATTTTATTTTTGAATAAAAGTATATTCTTTTAATTTGAATCAATAAAAAAATTATTTAAAAAAAAAAAGTAATGCCTTGGTTGAGGTTTGAACTCAAATCTCTAAGGCTATAAGGCTGTGTCTCTACCTCCTCAGCCACAGATACTTACGTTTAGTTGTTGTCGAACTTAGAATTTAAACACGCATATGTATGAAACGAAAAAATATGATAGATTCCAAAATTTTATTATGATAAATAAAACTTCTGTTCCTTGTCTCAATATATTATTACAATTACCAAAATAATGGAAATTAATGGTTAAAGCTACTAAAGTTAAAAAAATTTTTTTTTAATTGATTGGAAAAACTAATACTTTGGATAGAGTGATCGATTTTATTGAAACACAACTGATACTAGATTTTTGCTGCCGATATTTTATTCAAATGACTAAGTCTTCGATAAATTGGTGGTTGATGGTATTGAAGATAATGTGGAAGTTGGTATTTTTTCAATATTGGATAGAAAAGCCAAAATTTTTGATAAGGTGACAGTGTTTTGGTTCATCATATATATTTTCTGTTCACAAATAAATATAACTTTCATGATGATGAATTTTAAATAACTGCAATTAAAATTATTGAATGATGAAAATATTTCGTTGGTTCCGATGGAATTCCAACCAATTTATTTTCTGTGTGTATAAATCAATCAAAATCATTTAATATCAGCTGTGTTTGTGTGACTCTCTAGAATCCTATAAACCAGTGTTGTCAGTTTAGGGGATTTATCCCAAAATTGGGGATTTTCTTCGTCAAAGGGAATAAAAATTTCCGTTTGGGGATCTGGGGGTTTATTGGGGATGACACGAAATTTTAGGGGATTTTTTGGGGATAACATATTATTGCTTTTTATATTTTTATGAATTTAACCCTGATAATTCTAAATATTTATATATTTCTTTTAAGAATGATGATAATAGTGCATGATTTTAAGCTACACAAATTTATGTCTAGCAAGTTAATGTGCGTACAAATTTAATTACTTTTGGTGAAAATTTGAATTCCTTTTGGTTCCAAATTATTTAAGATTATTCGAATGTAAATGAGTTATAAGAAGCTCTTCTTAAATTAAACATATACTTTACATGTTATTCAATTATCAAAAATTCAATCCATCTGCTGAAATTTTAAAACTTTTTAATACAGTACCATACGCAACAAAATGTCTGAAGCTGATGAATCGCATAATTATGTTTCTGCAATATTTAAAATGAAAAATTTTGGTTCACATTTTTTGGCTGTTATTTAAATTTATTAGTCCTTTTTTATAAAAAAAAATAAATATAGTATTTTTACATTAATTTTTTAAAAAAGTTAACGAATATGAAATTTTTCCAGAAAATAAAAATTGGGTATTTTTGGGGATTATAAATTGAAAATTGGGGTCTGAAAAAAAACTGGCAACACTGCTAAAAACATCTCTGTCTTACCCTTTCTCGAAAAATGTTTAATCAAATTGTTTTTTAGCAGGGTTGGCAGGTAATACCGCTAAAATACCGTTATCGATTCAAACCCCTTTCAACTGACTACCGTTTCCCCTAAAATAGCATTACCGAAAAACCTTTATCCTTGATATACCGTTACCGAAATAACTGAAATGCCGTTATCCTTAAAACACCGATACTGAAATAAATGAAATATCAATACCCTTAAAATACCGTTACCGTTAATTTTAATTTTCTGCTTTTGGTAATTGCATGTGGTTATTGAATAGTTGATAAATTGGTTCTGTTTTCAATCTCCTTTGTTTTTTTGTAAAAAAAAATACATTTTGCATGAAATAACTGACTACCTGACTATTAATACCGTTAACGGAAATAAATGAAATAGCGTTACCCTTAAAATACCGTTACCGAAATAATCTAAAGTAGCGTTAACCTTACCGATAACCGTATCGTTTCGGTTACCATCCATGATAAAAATATATGAAATTATTAAAATTTTTACAATACATATCTTAAACCATAGTATAATATAGTAGCTTTACTCATTTTCTGTCATCTGAAAAAATGAAGTAGTTTTTGTAATTTTACTTGTACATATGGTTCTTAATACCACTACAACTACAGGAGATAGGGACAAGCTCTCAATTTTTTAATGAGTTTGACTACTATAGTATACTATATCATAAACCATCTGGGATTTACATATTACAAAAATTTCAACTTTGGTTGCAAATATTTTCACTATAGGGCATTGTAAGGCAAAAACGATTGCAAACATTTACCTTCAAAATTTTTCAGCGGATCTATGACGTGTCTTTAAAGAGTTAAACAACTAAAAAATTCTGACAGCAGAAGTCCCCTGAGTTTGTCAAGAGTTTAAAAAAAAAGTCTGTAGCCGCATTTTCTAATCACTTGGATTTAGTAGTTCTAAAAGTGCTCAACAGATGGGGTTAGATTCTCCCTGTTTTAAAAAGAATTTTCTGTCCGACACTTCTTTCATCCTAATTTTTAACACCGAATTCGATAATGAAGGATTTGACTTTAACTTTTAATTTTTAATTATATTTTATATAAAACAGCAATAAATAGTCTGCCTTTTCAATTTTATCACTTCAATTTATATTTTTACACAATTGAAATATTCCACTGCAATATTTATTATTCACTAGTGGGATTTAATTAAATTACTTATAGTAGAGTGAAAAATTGCCATTTCTATTTCAGCTATTTCTCCATGTCCAAGATGGAAAATATGTATTTGGTGAGGTGTAGTATTATTTTTCTAAACATATTTCATATAAAAAATTTTAAGAAAACCCTTTTATTTGTTAGTTTTGCATTTTTTTTTTTTGTTACTCTCTTAATTTTCATTCGTATTTTTTTCTGACATTAAATTAATAGGCTGTTTCATATATTTGCATTTTTATTGCTTTGTGTTAACCCAGATAAATAAATCGAACTTTTTTTTTTTTATTTAAGCTGTATTTTGTCTCATGCCTATCAACGTTAAGTATTTAAAGCAAATATACGTTAAATCGATTGTAGTACAAAAAAATTTTAAAAACGTTATGTTTATAATTGTTTCGTTATAGTCGAACGAACGTCAGCAAAAGTTTTTTGGAAGTAACGCGAATAAGTTACGTTAGATGTGAAAATGTATAAATGTTGAATTTTCAACGTTGATAATTATCCGTGTTGAAAGTTAACGTGCATACGAAAAGTCATATGTTAGTTTTCGTCTTAAACGCGTTTTTACGCACTTTTCAAATTTTTTATGAGTTAACGGATATAGTTAAGTCGAAAACACGGCTTTAGTAAATCGACATTTTGAATGAAAAATTCTAAATCCAGGTGATTAAAAAAACGCTTTATATCTCAGAAAGACGATACGATAGAATTTATTTGACTTAAAATTCGTATTCAGTAGACCAAATTACTTCAAATTCTATGCAAATAACACCATTTTCCTATTTTAGTAATATTTGCAAAGTTTGATTAAAAAATTTATAGCGGATTTTTTATATAAAAATTTTTTTCCAACTAAAATAAAATAAATTTTTCCTCCATTGTGCAACACTAAAACCAGACTAAACTTTTGCCAAAAGGTTAGACGACAATAAATAAAAATCACAAAGGAATTCATTCACATTAGACGATATATTAAAAATGAAATTAAACAAACGTGCTAGCCGGTTGGTCATTCATTCAATCATGTTTGAAAATACAGCGATAACTTTTGTGTACTATGGAACGAGTACGGAAACGGAAGTGGAAGTGGTTTTCAAATTTATTGACATTTATTTTTCTAACTCTAGCTGTATAATAACAACTGCGACAACTACATTAATGTAACGTACTTACATACTTTAATTTTTATCGTACATGGTCGAGAATATATTTACATTCGATTAGAGTGTATGGTGACTAAGAAAAATCGCCACATTTCAAAAAAAAGAAAAAAAAATTCAAAAGGAAGTGTAAACGAGTATCTAGTAGAATAGAATTGGAGTGAAAAAGTTATCTGAAAAATCTGTGCCAATAGGTCAAAAACATACAAACAACAACAATTTACAATTTTACAAAAGTCAAAAGGCATTTATAGTGGGAGTTACATTGGTCATTCATCTCTATAATATTGCTGCTGATAACAGAATTAGACTGAGGATGGCGTGGTGCAGTGTTTATGAATAACACTTTTCTTTTTTCAGCATTTATACTAACAATAATTATCCACGAACTGTAACTATACCCATCCTTACACAGCTGATTCAATTTGAAATGAAAACAATTTATAAAATATACAATAGAGAAAAAGGATAAGTATAAGCAGCCAACAATAATAGGAAAAAAAGATATATGTATATAGAATAGAGAAAACATTGGAAAAATGTAAGTTAAGGACATTTTTGTTATTGCAAAGCCATGCAAATGCCAACAACAACAATAGTAGTTGCAAAAAATCATACCAAGTGCACCTAGACCCAGTTACCAAGTACATACAGTGTGTGATGATAATATTAGAATGTTTTCGAATCGAATTTTGGGCCAATAAAATTTAAAAAAAAAGTTTACAAAATTACGCTAATATACCTACGGAGAATTCTATAACATTTCATAACATTAATAACAAGTTTATATATTGTTTATAATATAAAGTTCTAATTCACACTTTATAAAGTAAAAGAAGTTTTACAGAGGAAATTTTTCATACAAAATTGTATCCATAAACCTCCCATATTTTAACAGTTCCGATTGGGCTAAAATTGCGTGTACGTCTGTTTTTACAGATGTACACCAGTGATGGTATTTGAGAATTTTCGTTTGGTGCCCCAATGATGCCAAAAAAGTGCCAAAAAAGCTTTAAAAGTGCCAAAAAAAAAAAATTAAGCAACATTTAATGTTTCAAAAAAAATATGTTCAGCTTTTATTTCAAATATTTATACATTTAGTTACTTTAACCCTTAAATGCATGATGTAGCCATTTGGCAACATACCAGTTTCATAATAAAAAACTTGATGCATAAAACTCCATTTTTGGGCATTGGGGCCCTTTCTGCACAAAGTGCTCTATAAACTATAACTCAGATTTTTTAAACAGTTATAGGAAAAATCTTGGTTTTGCTTCGTATGTTTGTGAAAAATCTAAAACACGCATTTTTTTTACAAAAAGCGTAATATTCAAAAATTTTTGTTTAAATATTTAAAGTGGTATTCTCGTAATAAAATTAATTTTGGCAACAATAAATGTATAATTAATATTTCATATATTTTTTTTTATTTTTTTTTTCATACACGTTAAAATAATCACAATTTAGCTACATATTTGGCAAAAAAACCATATTTTTCAAAAAAAATCAACTTTTTTTAAAATAAATTTTTTGGTATTTTTCTTGAAATGTACACGCCTTTAGAAATCATATATAAAAAAATTGTTAAAATTGTAGAGATCATGCATTTAAGGTTTAAGAATAAAAAGACAAAAAAATAAAAAAGGCGGGCAACTTATCTAAAAAGTAACCCGAGTTTAACATTACCTACCACAAATATTTATATAAAAATGCCATTCTTAACTATAGTAAAGCACTAAACTTACGTTATTTTAAGATAAGTTAGCAGGTCCAAGACTTTCAAAAAATTTTACAATTAAATTTGACAATACAATAAAATCAATTAAAGTTTTTCTAATTTTATTCCCGTTGCTTTTATTTTTAAATACCAAAATAATGATTAAATTGTCCCCGAAAAACTGGAAGGTGGTCCAAAAAATTGTAGATATTTTTAGTGTAGCATTTGTTTTTTAATTTTGCCACCCCTTCTTAATAGGCGTGGCTTTTAATGAAAAACCAGAGATATCGACCTTTTATCAAATTATATAGAAATTTTCGTAAAAAGTGCCAAAATTCTATGGAGAGTGCCAAGGTGCCATTGAACATTCAATAGTGCCACATATGGCACTTTTGTGCCACTTTTACCAACAGTGATGTACACATGTACACTAGAGTGTCCCTTAAAAAGAGATTTGTCATTACACCCCCCAGTTTTATTGGAAATGGTCCCAAATGGAAGAAATGGATTTTTTTTTTTTTGAAAACGTTAATCCGTGCCGAAAGTTGGACGAAAATTGCCCCTTTTGGAAAAAAGTGTATTATTATTAAAAATTCCCAAAATTCGAAATAAATTATTTTTTATTCCATTTATTCATTTAATATAGTCAAAATGATTCATACATGGAATTTTGACTTCATCGGATATCATTATCCCACTTTAGCCTGGAATCCAAAATGACCCACAAATTTGATAAAAATGCAAAAACTTGTTTTTTTTTTAAATTAATTTTAAAGATTTTTTAAAATGCCTAATTTGGAGATGTCGATTGCTATTTGTACCAGATAATAGTTGATATTAAAGAAAAAAAAATAAATTGGAAAAATGATAATTCGAGTTTGTGTTTGGATCGACTACTTTTCAGGACATTTTACAAAAATTGCTCATTTTGTCAAAAATTTCAAAAATTTCAATGTTTTCATCAAATTTTACACGGTTTTCGGAAAAACAGCACTCAAATTTGGTTAGATTATAATTATCTTTTCATTTCTTAAAAAAAAATTTAACCCTTAGTGGCCTGGGGTCAGAAAAGACCCATGGAACTTAATATTAATTATGACTACGAGATTGTAAAGCCATTAAATTTATAAAAAAAAAACCCAACTCAAAATTAAAAAATCATTTTTTCGAAATTTCGAATTTTGGGAATTTTTAATAGTAATACACTTTTCTTCCAAAAGGGGCCATTTTCGTCCATCTTTCGGCACGGGTTAACGTTTTCCAAAAAAGAAAAAAAAATCGATTTCTTCCATTTGGGAGCATTTCCAATAAAAGTGGGGGGTGTAATGAACGAAAATCGACAAATCGCTATTTTAAGGGACAGTCTAATGTACACACACTACATTTCAATGAAAATCTCGACCCGAAATCTTGACCGTTTACATTTACACTTTATGGCAGTAGCGAGATTTCCATTTGACAACTGCATTTTTTTTTTGTTTTGTAAACAAAGTACCATAAACAATAACCTCAAATAAAAATATTTCTAGAAACCATTTTATTCATTGGCCGAGTGCAATTTACATTATTTTATGTAAAGATCTAACGCTAAATATGTTGGTAAATTTGTTTTTTTGTAAGGACGACAAGATAGAAGCCAGATTTTGGAATAGTTTGGTGGAAGGAAGACATCTACTTCCCAATGCTTTCTTCATAGTTATGCTTCACGGGAAACAAAAATTAGAACCACGCAACACTTCTTATAATCATTAGTACATTTCCATTGGGTCTAAAGTTATATTTATTATATTTATAATAATTTTTTTATTTCATTATTTTGTGTTATTTTTAAGTTATTTTTTTAGTCAGCTGTTGACCATCGTTGCCACTTTTTCATGCAAAAGCACTACAATTAAGCGAAGCCCAGTGTTGTATTCTGTAAAAGTCTCCACATTTGTGAGATTTTCATGAGATTTCTTAGAAATCTCGCAAATTTACGGAATTTCTTTTGTATGGGGAATCTCGTGATTTCACATGAGACTTTCACTGAAATCTGAATTTTAGTCGAAATCTCGGGATTTGGGTGCAGATGTAAATGCAACATAAGGGACAAATATAATTTTTTTTGCAAATAATGCTATAATGGACAAGATTATTAACTTTTTTTAACAGACTTTTAAGAATTTCTCATTAAATTTCAAACATTTTTAATTTCTAGATTTTGTATACAAATTGTTTACCAAATAAATATTAGCTCATTTGAACTGAATTTTAATAAATTTTGGAATGATTTGGCAAAAAAAAAAATTTAACTTAAAACAATTTCACTTTTTTCTTAAAAACAAATAAAAGCAATTAAATTAAAATAAGTAACTTCTTACTTAAATTTATTCAATTTTGTCTTAAAGTTTTTGAAATTTTACTAGAATTTAACATGTTTAGTATAAACTTCCCAGTGTAGAAACGGGAATGACATATCATTATTTTTTGGACTACATTATTTTAAGAGATATAATAATGAGTTACTAATACATATTTACTTTATTCATTATTTCAAAATAAATAATAATGTATTACCAATAATGACTTATTTTTATCATTATTTCAAAAAAAGTAATTTTCTAGATTTTTTTGTAAATTTTTTTTTAAATCTATTTTTAGACTCAATATTTTTTCAACACTGCCCAGCAATAAAAGTCATTACAAAAAAGTTATTTTAAAAGCACTCCGAATAGCATCAACTGATTGTGAATTAGTTACAATTTAGCTCTAACACTGATTAATTTTACATGTGATGTCCCATGTTGTCAGTAGTTCAATTTAAGCATTTTGTTAGTAATTTAAAAGTGATTACATGATATTAATAAAAGTATGGTTTTTAGGTATACAATTTCATCACATCAATAGAATACATTTTGTTTGCATTTTTAGAGTGATTTAGAAGTACTCTTTATAATATATAATATAATACATTTTTCAAAGTGATTTAAATGTGCTTTATATAATGTCTGAAATAGCATATTTTAGAGCCAATTTTAATGTTTAGCCTTTACAGAGCCCATTTCTGAACCTATTGTGTAACAAAAGCTTCAATTTATTATTACTTGTACGGCAATATTAAGGAAAAACTTCTTTTGCATCTGAATCAATTCGATTAAGTCAAAATCAGACAAAACCAAAATTTTTTTTAATTTTTGTTCAACAGTTTTTTTATATAAGTTTGTAACATGTTTACTTCAGTCTTTAAATTCGAAAAAATACGATATTGAGTTAAATAAGATTAATGCATTAAAACCGAGTTTTTGGGATGTCAGTTAAACTTGGTTTAGTTAAACCGAAAACGAAAAATAAAATAGAGTTTAGAAACAGTATTCCAGTTATAAACTGCGTTAAACTAAGTTTAAAGATAATCTACATCCTAAAAGCTGGGCCTAAAAGTTATATGTAACCCTCTGATTATTTTTTTTTAAAAACATTACTCAGGGAATTTTCAGAATATTAAAGCGTACTACGAAACTATTTTTGCATTTTACAACTCTACAGTAATAAGGCCATTATTATAAATTTGCTGAATCCGCAGATCTATGATTGAAATTTTAGCTTTAAATTCATTAAAGAATCCGAGAACCATTGGAGTACAGTTTTGCCCACACATATTTCGAAGGCGAATACCATGTCGTCATTTGAATTTTGAAGTCAACCATCGTTAGCTTAAAATCAACGTTTTCATTAAACGATGCATTAAGTTCCAATGCTATAATTTGCAATCGTGATTAGTTAAATTCTTATGTTGAAGAAGTTCATTTAGCAAAATTTTAACTTTAATTAAAATTTGAAACTTTAATGGACATTTTAAAGTTGACGGCAGTTAGTTTTTTAAATATATTTTTGAGTTAAAGAAATAATATATTGTTTGTCACTAAAGAATTATTTATTTAGCATGATTTTACGACTTTTAAGGTGTAATAGCAATTAAAGCATATCGACATTTAAAGCAGGTGACATGTTCCTGTCCAAAGTCCTAAAAATGCCAAATCGATAAGTTAGCCCATACTCCAAGGAAAACATATTATAGATTACAGGTTTCCAGCCGAAGGGTTCGGTTAGGCCATCAAGGGGGAGAATTATTACGTTTTTACCCTCCCGGTAGGAATTTCCAAAAATTCCGTCTTAGAGCACGTCTGCTTTGGAGGAGAAAACTACTGCATATATAATTTAAGGTTTCTAGATCCAGCAGTTTGGCCAGCCCGTCAAGGGGGAAGTTTTTTCCGTTTTTACCCCTCCCGGTATGAATTTCCAAAAATACCGTCTTAGGGGACGTCTACGTTGGAGAAGGAACCCAAATACCGAATTTAAGCTCCCTAGTTCCAGCAGTTTGGCCAGGCCGTTAAGGGGGAGACTTTTCCTGTTTTTGACCCTACCTGTGGAAATTTCCAAAAATCTCATCTTAGCGAATGTCTGCAATAGAGGACAAACTTTAGTACCAAATTTCAACTTCCTACCTCCAGCTGTTTGGGCAGGCCTTTAAGCGCACATTTCGCTTCATTAATCCCCATTTTTGCAATGTCCCTGTCCAAAATTCCAAAAAGCACCTTCCCAATAAGTGAGCCCATACTCCAAGGAACACGTGTTTTACATTTCAGGTTTCTAGCCAACTTAGTATTGTGCCCCTCCCGGTAGGAATTTCCGAAAATCCATCGACAGGGAATTTCAGCTTCCTAGTTCCAGCAGTTTGAGCAGGCTGTCAAGAGGGACACTTTTTCTTTTTTTGCCCCTCCCGGTTGGAATTAGGCTAGAAGAGGAACCTAAGTACCGAATTTCAGCTTCCTAGTTCCAGCAGTTTGGACAGGTCTTTAAGGGGCCACTTTCCCTTTTTGAGCCCCCATTTTATAACGACGCTGTCCGAAATTCAAAAAAAGTATCTTTCTAATAAGTGAGCCCTTACTCCAGGGACCCACATTTTAAATTTCAGGTTTCTAGCCGAAGTGGTTTTTACAGGCCACCATTGGGAGGCTTCTCTTCTTTTTGCCCCTCCCTTTAGGAATTTACAAAAATTCCATCTTCGCGGCTATCTGCGATGAATGAGGAACATTCATATCAAATTTCAACTTCATTGCCTCAGCGGTTTGGGCAGGTCGTTATTGGGGACATTTTTCCCTTTCAACCACCATTTTTACTATGTTCCTGTTCCAAAATAGAAAAATTACGTTGCCGGTGAGTTAGTCCTACTCCAAGAAATACATATTTAAAATTTTAGGTTGGCCAAAAGGGATTGGGCAGGCCGTCAAGGAGGTGACTTTTCCCCTTATTTCCCCTCCCGATAGGAATTTCAAAAATTCCGTCTAAGCGGACGCCTACACAGAAGGAGGAATTCCCATACCGAATTTGCTTTTGAGATATCCTGCAGGGAATTCCAAAAATACAAACTTAGTCGATGTCTACCACACTGGAGGAACCTTTATACCAAATTTCAACTTTTTACCTCCAGTGGTTTGGGCAGGAACTTTTCCAATTTGTGAGACTGTTTATGGGGAGACTTTTCCCTTTTTGCCCGTTCCGGTAGGAATTTCCAAAAATCACGTCTTAGCGCCGAATATCAAGAAACCTTGTTTTAGTGGAGATATCCGTGGGGGGAGGAAAAAAAGTATTTTTTTTTGAAAATATATTTTTTTAAATGGTTTTTTTTTAAATGGTACTTTTTGGAAAAGTGAAATTTTTTGGAAAAAGGTACTTTTTTGTCCCCTTTTTCGTTCAATTCCTAAGGAATTAAACAAAATAAATAAACTAAATATTGCTTCCAGTGAACGAAAAATCTAAAAACAGCCATGAAGTTGTCCCCTAACTAGAAATTAAAAATCTTGTTTCCGACTAGGCGGACAAAGTTATTTCAATTTCTATAGTAATAATAATAATGTTGAGTAATTTCAAAAATTATTAATTATTGTCGCCGGCCGAAGAAGAAATAACTTTTTGTATCGTACTTTAAACTTCGGAAAGTACAATATTCTCATTTAATTAAAATAGGGATGAGTATAAAATGTGATATTTTGTAATCAAACTAACTTTAGTCATTAACCTCACTTTCACAATGTTCAGTTAGCAACTAACTGGACTTTAACTGACACCTTTGTTGTTGTTTCCCATATCAAATTTTAATTTAACTGTTGGCTAAATTTTAACTGGGCTTTCAGTAATCGGGCCTTATTGTTTATAACTTCATACTAGAGTCTGTTTGCAAGAACAAAATTTCGAAAACTGTTACCCACTATTTTTATAAAAAGAAATATAAATAAAAACATCGAACTAGAGACTGGAGAACTGCTCTCACCAAAACATTAACTTTTTCTATATTGTGCCAATAGCCTGATACCAATACTGTTACTACCAACAAAACTTGGTTACTCAAATATACAATAACAACAAAACTGCTAGTTATAAACCATAAGAGTTGTTGTAATGGCTCTCCTACACTTTTTTATACATATTTCATTTTTTATTTATTTTTTTTTTTACTTTTTTGCAAAGCTCAGCAGCAAAATAATACAGCTAAAAAAAAAAGAATACATACTGTCAACTACCAACAGTAAGTATAGCTTTAGTTTTGTAGCCAACAATAACAACAGCAGCAAAAACTAAATGCATAGCCGCGTCGACGTTTTCATGCAAGACCAATCCACCAAAAACTGTTAGGGTTTGGTTTCCGTTTCCTTTAGTTTCATTTTCATGTTTGTTTCTTCTTCTTATTTTTTTTCTTCTTATGCTATAACTGTCTTATGTTAGTTGTATGTCCGCTATACAAACACTCACACATATACAATATATTTGTATTGCATACAGCTCAGTGCTTCAAAGAATGAATTGTATTTTTCATTTCCATAAAAATCGAATTCAATTTTTCAACAAACTCAATTAGTTGAGCTCATTTAAAAATAATTTAAAGGACGGAAATCATTTAATTTATTCAATGATCGTGACTCGATCATCAGCGACTCGATTAGTAAAACTGGAAATTTAATCGAATCTGGAATTAAAAAAATATTTTGATTAGATTGTAACCACAAAAAATATTGGACCTAGACTCACCTTATAGTATACTGATCAACTCGAAATTACTTTAAGAGTCGATTTAGTTAAAATTTTTCTATAAAATGATTAAAAAAAAAAAAAATTATAAAAAACGGTAAGAAATTTTTATATGAGCACTAGCTGAAGCCATGGACCAACTTTGAGCATAATAAATAGGATTCATCCTTGGTCCGATATAAGCCAATATACCAAATTTCATCACAATATCCCAATGTAGAAACGGTAATGACCAGGGCTAGTTTAAAATGGCACAAAAAAAGTTGAAATTGGCAGGCAAAATGGCACCAAAAAGTAGTAAAATTGGCACAAAAAACGCAAAAATGGCACGCTTATTCCAAAAATTTTAAAGTATAATAGTTGATTAAAGTGTTTTTGGGAATGTTTTTAATAAAAATACAATAATGAAAGAATTTACCGTTGAACTGCTAAAGTGCATTCGCCGTATATTAGTATGAGTTAAAAAAAAAATTTTTTAAGGCCCGATTACTGAATGTTCAGTTAGCTACTAACTGGGACTTTAACTGACACATTTATTGTTGTTTCTCATATAAAATTTGAATTTAACTGTTGGCTAAATTTTAATTGGATATTAAGAAATCGGGCCTAAATATTAAAAAAGATATCGTCTTTTTGTAAATTTTTTCCAAAAAATTATTTACAAAGATTGAGTTTTTACTGAATTTTATAGCATTTTTTTAATGAAAAGTCTAAAGAATAGACAAAATGGCTTTTATTGGCAAATGCCAAAAAAAACTTGCCCTGGTAATGACATATCACTATTTTTTGGACTACCAGTAATGACACCGAATTATTTTTTTGAAATCTATTTTTAGATCCAATATTTTTTTCAACACCAGTAGGGATATACATACATAGGTGATCACATATTTTTTGATTTTTTGTATGTTGGCAAGTATGCTGACTTGTGCGCAGCAGGTCAATTATATTTTTATCTATCAAATATTATATGTTGAGATAGCTCAGATGGTAGAGCAATTGACTAGCAATCTGGAGTCCCAGGTTCGATTCCTACACGAGCAAATTTTATTTCAAAAAAATTGAATAACGAAAAGTTTTTCATATAGAGACAAATTAACATTTAAAAATTACGTTGATCAGTTGACACTAAAGGGCTGAACGATTCATCTTAAATGAGATTTCAAGACACATGATAGCCTACAAGCCAAAACAAGTTGTGTGGTTTTACTTTTTATAACGATTGAATCAGTACAAACAACAAAAAAAAAACACGATGGCAAAAAAGCATATGGATAGTGAGACGAATCCCATCATGAATCGTTTATCACGGATGACAACAGTACATTACCACATCATATTATTGTAAACTTAAGCAACCAACACAATATCAACACCATCGTTTTAGTGTTACTGAAAACTTATGTATAACAGTGTTGCCAGTTTGGGGGATTTATCCCCAAATTGGGAATTGTATCATCAATGGGGATAAAAACTTCCGTTTGTAGAACTGGGGATTTATTGGGGATGATACGAAATTTTAGGGGATCATTTGGGGATAAAATATATTATTGCTTTTTCATATTTTTATGAATTTAATCCTGATAATTCTAAATATTTATATTTTTTTCTAAGAATGATGATAATAGTGAATGATTTTTAGCTACAAAAATTTGAATCTGGCAAGGTAATGTTCGTAGAAACTATAATTCCTCTTGGTGAAAATTCGAAATCGTTTTGGTTCTAAAATTTTTAAAGTTATTTAAATTTAATAAGAGTTATAAGAAGTTCTTCTTAAATTAAATGTATACTTTACAAGTTACTCAATTGTCAAAAGTTAATCCATCTGCTGAAATGCTAAAACTTTTTAATGCAGTACCATACACAACAAAATGTCTGTTATTTATTAAATGTCTGTTTATTATTAAATATTTAAAATGAAAAATTTTGGTTCAAATTTTCTTTGCTGTTATTTAAATTTATTTGTTCTTTTTTATAATTTGTTGTAAGCACAAATTTATTGAGTCTGAGTGTACAACTTACCGCAAAAAAAAAACGAATATGGTATTTTTCCCCTAATTTTTCGAAAAAATTAACGAAAGCAAATTTTTATATAAAATAAAAGTTGGGAATTTTTTGGGATGGCAAATTAAAAATTGGGGATAAGGTATGAAAAGACTGGCAACACTGACGTATGTAACCGAAATACGCACCTTCTCTGTTGAAAGCTATCATGCTAATGAATGGAGTATTTTTTTTTTGTTATGCTTTTAGTTGCGAGTTTTGTTTTTATTCGTGTTGTGTAGGTATGAAAAGCCGATTATGATCGGCCAGTGGTATAATGAAAAAATTAAAATAGACAAATGCCTACCCCCAAAAAATTCTTTAGTTGATCGTAATGAATATTTGAACTATTTAATATGTGAAATACTCTAATGATACCAAAAAAAAGCTCTAAAGCGACGAATACATTAAGGAACATTGAGTAGGGTTTTTATAAAACCAATACTCTACTACGTTTTGGTTTTATTATATTATTTATTTTTAATTTTATTTTTCAATATTGTTTAATTATACCACCGATTTTTTTTAAATGTTTTTTTTTGGAATGAATTTGGTAAATTTTATTTTATAGAATTTCGTTAGGTTATTTTAAGGGTATCGGTATTTTAAGTTATATCGTTAAGTTATTTTAGGGTTAACGGTATTTTAATTTATTTCGTTAGGTTATTTTAAGGTTAACGGTATTTTAAGTTACTTCGTTAGTGGTATTTTAGGGTTAAAAATAGTTCGTTGAAAGGGTTTCGAATCGTTAACGGTATTTTACGGTTAGTGTTTCCCAACCAAGTTAAAAATTTTAAAATAAGAATTAATATAAATTATTTTTTTTTTGTTTTTATAATTTATTATGCATTAATAACATTATTAATTTATTTTTTTACTAACTTTTTTATATAATAATATAAAAATTGTAAAACAAACATTGAATTGAAAATAAAGAACAACTAACTGCTAACTTTTTTATCTGAGTGTACATTTATACTTTTTCGTTTTATAAAACCTACATATTATAACACAACACACCATCGCACCATTGCATTCATTGCGATACTTAAACACTAGTTCAAAGTACTAATTGCTATGTTATGGTAGCGAACAATCGTGTGTCACAACAATCACTTATTGTTTTTTTCGTTGCCATGTTTAATGCTTAAGCTCGCTTACGTTTTGATTTGTTTTCTAGTCGTAACAGGGTGGTTTAAATCCTAATGCACACACACTAGCACCATGTGATTTAATGACTACAACAGACCGATTGCACTCATGCAGCCCTTTAGTTGACACATAAACTAACCACTGACGAGTCTTTGGATGAGACGAAACTGCGGCAGTCTGGTGATTCCCTTGTGTCTGTTAAATTTTTCAATAAAAATATTTTCTTCTTCTTCTTTCTATAAATCAGCTCTAGAAAAAATTTCTTTAGTAATTAATTCTAATATTAATTACTATTGTCCTATGCGACAATTACAAACACTTAACTAAATAAATTTTTTTTTCCAAATCTATTTTTAGACTCATCACTTTTGTCAATACTGGTAAGCACATAGGTAACGATATATTTTTTGATTTTTCATTTGCTGGTGTGTAACCATAACTCATTATTTTGCGCGACACCGGCATACAAAGGTAATAAGAAATGTAATAATAAAAATAACTAGTTACCATTACCAAGTATGTAGTTACATAACCACATATCTGGTAATGATTTTCTAGACTTGGATCTTAATATTTGCGACCTGTGGGGGGACCTTTTTTGGGGGACCTTTATACGGACATCAGGTCAGAACATGGATCGATTCTAACAAAATCAATAGGCTTTGTCCATGCGTCCATTTGAATCAGTGTATCGAATTTCGTTAAAATATCTTCGAATTTTGGACCTGTAGCGTACGAACAGACCAATTTTTGGGGACCTTAATGAGAGCAATATGTCTAAATATGATCCAAATTCACCAAGTCTTCGTTCTTTTGCTAATATAAGTCGGTGGACCGAATTTCGTCAAAATATCTTAATAATTGCGATAGACAGACCTACAGACGGACGGACGGACAGATGGTCATCGTTAAATCGAACCAAAAAGTTATTCTGAATCGATTTAAGAAATTTAAAATTTTTAAGAATGAAATTTAAATATTAATTCTTACTCATTTTTATTTTCGATATGATGATCTTGTTTCTTAATTCTAATATTTTTTTTTTTAATTTTCATTGTTATTTTTAGTTTTTAACAATTTACTTCCACTTTTTCGTCATTTTTGCTTCACTGTACGATACTGGTTTGTCTCTCCGATTTTATGTCCGATGTGCAGTGCGATAAGGATGGGGACACCTAGTCGTATGCCCTTCTTGCTTTTCTACTCGTTTTTTTTATAAAACGTGATTCACACGCTATCCATCCCTGTCCATCTATCAAGGTTGCCAATTTAGACATTTTCTAGACATTTTAATTTCATCTAGCCATAAAAAATGACTAAATTATAACTAGCCGGAAGATTTAGAGATTTTATTTTTCTCTAGCTTTCTCTTTTCTTTTACGGTGGGTCTAATTCTGTAGGTTTAACTTAACTATAAACAAAAGAAAATGTTCAAAAAAATGTACACAAAACAACAAAAAATTTTTGGGTTAACTACTAACTAAAGTTTAAACCTGCAGTATGAGATCCACCGTTAATGTTTTGCAGTTAATTTCATACAAAAAAGCTTAAAATTTTATGATTTTCGAAATTTTTCTGCAAAATTTTTAATTTTTAAAATTTTTAATAATTTTATTTAGAATCACAGACATAAATATATGTAATTTTGACATTCGTTTTAAAATCATGTTGTAAAATTTTAATGGTATATTTACGAAATTTAGAGAACATTAAAATTTAAAGACTACTTTCAGCAAATTTGTGATAAAACTCTTTATTATCACTGATTTACATTAAAATTATTAAATTTTAGCAATATTATGCAATTAGAGTCATTTCTAGCTATCTTTTTTTAAAAAATTTTAAATTTTTTTAAACAAAAAATCGCAAAAAGAAATTAAAAATTATTTTATATAAAATTTTCACAGAATCCTTATGCTTCAGAAAAAGAAGAAAACTAATTTCTGCGAGAGAATTTTTCACATAAGTATAAAAAAATCTACCAAATGAATGAAAATTGCATGCAGGTTTTATTTAAATGAACTTCAAGCTAAAAAATAAAGAAATATAGTTTTTTTATAGTTGGCATGGCAACTATTACTTTGCCCAGCTGATTTTACAAGGAGGTTTCAAAAAAAAATTTTTTTTGCCGAACGTAGGGGTCGCTATTTTACATTTTTCGTTATATCTTTGGCATTTACAGTCGGATCTTAAAGTATGATACATCGATGTTTTTCTCTCGAGGAGACCAGTATGATACATCGATGTTTTTCTCTGCTCTAAGGGCCATTGACCTCAAGTATCCCGTTCCAATAGTTACCAACCAGATCTCAGTTGCTACCACCCTCATGAACGACCCTAATGTTAGAAAATTAAAGCTTGCAAAAAATCATTAAACTTTTGCTAAGGAAGTTTTTCGATAAACCCAGTAGAAATTTTTTTATTATTGGTTGCCGAACGTAGGGGTCGCCTTTTTAAATTTTTTTTCATTTAATTTTTCCTTTATAGCAAAACACTGGTCTCCTCGAGGCAAAAAAATCCATATATCACATTTTAAAATCCGGCGACCCCTACGTTCGGCAAAAAAAAAATTTTTTTTTTTCAAATTGCCTTGCAAAAATACTTCATATTGGAGTTTGTACGCGAACTTTTTTTTTGAGGTACGGTCTACTGCCCATTCATACCTACCATATCCCAGTATTAGGGATATGAATTCAAGAAAATTAGACAATTTGTATCACGAATACTGGTAAATAGGAGATATGGGTCGTCGACGTGTGAATGTCAATAGTACAAATTTAAAAATGATAATAAAGACTGAAATATTTAAAAACTCTGACTCAGTTGTTTATTGTTGTTGTTTTTGAAACCATTTCTCATATACATAAATACTTCACATCGCCATTTGTTTCCTCACCTACAACTTTTGTTGGTTGGCATTAAATAAGAAGAAGAAGAAAAAATGCAACAGACGAAAAACCGGAAATTGGCACATGACCAAAACGTTCTTAAATTACTACTCGTATATTATTTTCCCTACACCCCTAAATCTGTCTATAAACCAAACCAAAACTATACATTTCATATTGTATATTATTATATATTATAAATACACCATTTCCATTATCAAATGCTTAATTTTCTTCAATATTAGAGCCTTTGTAATAAGATTTGCAGGTTTTTGGTATAAGATTGTATTCAGGATATGAATAAAAAGAATGAATCATACAAAAAATACTTAAAGCTTAGTTTTTTACTTGTAAAAATTTCTCTCGAACATTAAAGGCCATAAAGGTACATCTACACGAGAGAGAAAAGTTGAAGAGATAGAGCAAAAAACACCTCTAATTAGCTCTATTGTGAATGATTGAAGCTATTTAGAGGTGTTTTTTGCTCTATCTCTAGCAGTTTTCGCTCTCGTGTAGACGTGCCTTAAAGAATAATTTAAATATAAAATGTAAAGCCGGATTCACAGTGATGCAGCAATCCACTCTGCAGAGTGTTTACTGAAATAGAAATATGTATGAAAATGAAAGTAACAAAATCAACTCTGCAATGTGGATTACTTCAGTTTTGTGAATCCGGCTTACATTTTTCACTAGAAAAATAATAGTCATCATTCAACATAAATATCACGTTAAACTCATTATCGTGAAAAATCATTTTTTATACGCAAAACTCAAACAGCTTACTTTGCTTAAGTGAAAAAAATATATTTAAGAAAAAAAAATCCGAATATACCCTAAGGTGGATTCAACATGCTGAAGTACTCCACTCTGCAGACTGGATTTTGTTTGTTTCTTTTTCACACTTATATATCTTTTGTGTTATGCCATCTCTATAGCACTATGAATCCAATTTTAATTGTAAATAGTGTTGGTAGTTTATTTATATTATATTAAGATTTTTTAAAAGGATTTTATTTTACTATTGATGGATAAGATGGATATATATGATGTGAAAGCATGTTTGGGGTGTTGGATTTAATTTTTCCATAGAAACATATAAGGTAGGCGTCGAGAAATGCTCTATATTTGTCTATGAATTATAATATCTACACTCAGAGGAAATATAACACTTCCTAATGGCGGATTCACATGCCAGACATACTTGTTCACTAGGGTGTCCCTTAAAAATAGATTTGTCATTACACCCACCAGTTTATTACTTAGGGTTTGGGATTTCCCAGACTTTTTTATTTCCCGGGAAACGGGAATGAAAAAATTTGATTCCCGGGATACCCGGGATTTTGAACAAAATTGTTAATGAAAACCACCTATATACATAAGTAATTTTTGTTAAAAAAAAAACACTATTTCAGTACAAATGCAGTCTGTGTAGTGAGAATTCAAAGTAAAAAATATCAGAATGTTGAACATTTTATTTCACATAAATTACTCGCAGCACTGCCAAATGAATTGCATGATTCCAGCAGAAAGCACCTACTACTGGACTGTCGGAAACAAACCGTTTCATCACACTTGGCCCATTAGATATGGTGTCCACAATGTTATTTTCCAAAGACAAATAAAACTCTTCTAGTCTTATTTCTACAATTCTTCTGATTTCATCAGCATTACATTTTCCTGATATACATATAAACCAACCCCAGGTTATAAAATGAATTATTTCCGTTTATACATATGTTCAAATATCTCTTTTGTGATATTCTTGTCCATTCATCTAAGATTATAGTAAATCTCCTATTGTTAGAAATATTGCTCGATATTTCTTTTATCATGATATCTTTTACATGATTGTAGTAATTTAATATAATGTTCTTTACATCGGTTTCACTTTTTTGCAATGCCAGGTTTTTATTATAAAAACTTTCTCGAATAAAGGAAGATCTAGTTATGGTGCGGATTGACTGCGGCTAATTTGGATACCATTTCAGGAAATGTTTGCCCTCTACCATAAAACCTTAAATGCCTATTCAGTTTACACTTTTTTCCTCGGATACTTTGCTAATTTTAGCTGAAACGTTATTATTGTTGTTGTTTTCTTCAAGAGAAGTTGCATGACCATCAATTTTTTTTTTTTTGTGAACCAAATTTAGATGTCGGATAACCAAATTTAGAAACCACCGTTAAACATTAGTCTTTTCTAAAAATGTTGGGTGTTAATTTTTATTCAAAAAAATAAAAATTGTTTTTTCGACCTTTTTATTAATTAATTAGAAATTTATTAATTCAGTTCGAGGCCAATTTCCTTATTATGAATTAACATAATAAGTACTTTTTTCAAAAACTGCTATTTTTCTTCATCAGGATATTCTCCTAACAAATACTTCACAGAGTTTTTGCTTTCAAAAACCTCTAACACTTTCAGGAATGAAAAGACGATCGTTTCGGGGATTTTCCAAGTCCCCTTCTTCAGTTTTCTTTAAAAAGTGGTGGCAATAGTGCAATGCAAATTGAAACATCAAAATTTCATATTAAACGTAGTCTACTACATCAACGAAATGAGAATGGAGTAAACAATAAAATATGTTTTCGAAGTCTCTTAACATAATAAGTACTTTGAAAAAAGTACATAATAAGTACTTTGAAAAAAGTACTTATTATGTTAATTCATAATAAGGAAATTGGCCTCGAACTGAATTAATAAATTTCTAATTAATTAGTCTTTTCTTTTCACATTTATTAATGAAAACGTTACTTATAAAATTATTGACCCTTAATATAAAGAAGTATTTTAAATTTAAAGTCGACTTTATTTTTAATCAAACGGTTTTGTTCATTTTGTGTATGAAAACCTTACAAAAATATTTATATTTTCAAATATTTTGATTGGTTGATAATAAATTAACCAATCAGAATGCTCCTAAAATAATCTAAGTCAAGGTATAATGCCACCCAATATTTTAACTAAAGTCGACTTTACCTAAATTATACATTTGAAAAATTTAGATAGTAAGGGCGATTATTTGTAAGAAACAAAGCTTTTTTTCATATTTCTTTTAAACATTTTACCAAGTTTTTAGGTTTTACTACTTAAATTTTGAATAAGTTATGCGAAAAATCTTTATTAGTTGAAATGCTCCTAATTACTTGGCAAAGATTTTATTTGTGTGTCAAATAAATGTATTCCCTTTTAAAAGATTTTAACAATGACATTTTTGTTTTGGTATTTAAAATGTTTTTTATGACTAAAATTAAAAAATCCTATTCGAAACAAAAACAATTTGAAAAAATTTAATATTTTTAAAATTTCCCGTTTTCCCGGCAAACTTTTCCCGGGATTTCCCGGGAATTCCCGAACCCCAAACCCTAGTATTACTATTAAAAATTCCCAAAATTCGAAATTTCGAAAAAAATTATCTTTTATTCCATTTATTCATTTAATATGGTCAAAATGATACAGACATGGAATTTTGACTTCATCGGATATCATTAACCCACTTTACCATAGAAACCAAAATGACCCACGAATTTGATAAAAATTCAAAAACGTGTTTTTTTTTTTAAATTAATTTTAAAGATTTTTTAAAATGCCTAATTCGGAGATGTCGATTGCTATTTGTACCACATAATAGTTGATATTAAGGAAAAAAAATAAATTGGATAAATTATTATTCGAGTTTGTGTTTGGAGCGACGGCTTTCCAGGACATTTTACAAAAATTGCTCAAATTGTCAAAAAATTAACAAAATTTGAATGTTTTCATCAAATTTTACTCAGTTTTCGGAAAAACATAACTTAAATTTTATAAAAATCTGAAAAATGTTATTCTGTAAATTTCCAAGTGGGTATTATTTTCTGAAAAGTCAAAACATTAACCCTATATGGATCAAGTTACTCAAAATAATAATTTTTATCAAGTGGAAAAAAAATTTTTTTATACATTCAAAGTAATATTTTGCCGAAAATTATGAAGTGTTATTCTTTAAATTTCCTAGTGGGGCGTTTTTGGCCAAAAGTATAAAAACTAACCCCATATGGATCACATTACATAAAATAATTATTGTTATCCAGTTGAGATTTTTTTTATCAAGTTGATGGCTTTACAATCTCGTAGTCATAATTAATATTAAGTTCAGGGGTCTTTTCTGACCCCAGGCCACTAAGGGTTAAAGATTTTTTAAACAAATATAAAGATAATTATAGTCTAATACTGAATTTATACTAAGCAAAAACCAGCTGGTTTTTGTACAAAACTAAATTACAAAAACCAAGTCATTTACACTGGTTATTTAGTTTCTCTTTGTCACATCACTTTTTTATTACGCATTTTTCTTTCTGGTTTTGTTATTAAATTAATGCAGAAAAATTATTAATACATTTAAAAATTAATAACAACACACAATTTCAAACTAAAATAGAAATATTCTTAAAAAATTAAAAAATATTTTTTTGACACTTGCTTTACTTCTATATTCGTTGTAACAGGGTGTATGGAAAATTAATTATAAATGATACCGAGTGTATCAAAAATGCACATT
This sequence comes from Leucophora obtusa, assembly GCA_949987735.1. NCBI lineage: Eukaryota > Metazoa > Arthropoda > Insecta > Diptera > Anthomyiidae > Leucophora > Leucophora obtusa. The sequence goes on along the minus strand of OX465295.1, from coordinate 330,152,058 downwards.
TCAGATATTTTTACTTGGTTTTCAGTTTGTATGAAAATTGTATGGAAAAACTAAATTAATTTTGTAGTTTTCGGCTTAAAACCTAAAAATGGCCAAAAACTACTAGTTTTTGCCCAGTCTAAATACACTATAACCAAATTTAAGTTATGTTTTTCCGAAAACTGTGTACAATTTGATGAAAACATTAAAATTTTGTTAAATTTTTGACAAAATGAGCAATTTTTGTAAAATGTCCTGGAAAGCAGTCGCTCCAAAGACAAACGCGAATTATCATTTTTCCAATTTATGTGTTTTCTTAAATATCAACTATTATATGGTACAAATAGCAATAGACATCTCCAAACTAGGCGTTTTAAAAAATCTTTAAAATTAATTTTAAAAAAACACGTTTTTGCATTTTTCTCAAATTCGTGGGTCTTTTTGGATTTCAAGCTAAAGTGGGTTCATGATATCCGATGAAGTCAGAATTCCATGTCTGAATCAATTTGACTATATTAAATGAATAAATGAAATAAAAAATAATTTTTTTCGAAATTTCGAATTTTGTGAATTTTTAATAGTAATACACTTTTTTCCAAAATGGGCCATTTTCGTTAAACTTTCGGCACGGGTTAACGTTTCCAAAAAAAAATCGATTTCTTCCATTTGGGACCATTTCCAATAAAACTGGGGGTGTAATGAACGAAAATCGACAAATCGTTAATTTAAGCGACATCCTATTGACCACCCATACCAAATATTTCCCATTATTGGAGATATACAGGGTGAACATTAGAGCACCCATGAAGTATTTGGAATGTGCAAAAGTGTTATTTTTTCACCTACCCACGCATTTTCCGGTAGATGGGCGAAAAAAATAATATCCCCGCGGCTTTAAATCCTAAAAATGGACTAAAAGTAATTGAAAGCTTCTTTGCGCTTTAACTCTTACCTCTCAATTCATAAATGCTTTGTAAAGTTATAGCAGGTTTACAAAACGTCATTTTCATACAAAATTTGTTCAATAAACCTCCTAATTTTACAAAGCGTTTATGAATTTAGGGGTTAAAGTAAAGGTTTTACAGAAAAATACCATATGGAGATTGCTCTACCCACTGAGCTAACGAGAAATAATACTTGGTTGCTATACACATAAATGATTGATAACGGCAGGACAACTACTGGCTGCGTTGGGAGAGTAAAAAAAGAGTTGGTCTTCATTTTATAAAACCAAAAAAATTTTAACTCAAAAAAATTTTTTAAAATTTTGCCTGCAACCGGATTTGAAATCGAAACCTCCTGAACACAAACCTTTTTTAACGAAGCGTCATCGTTTTTAGAAAATCGCTGCTCTACCAGTGAATTGCTTTTTGTACAGCTGCAATTTCTGACTATGTAGCACTGGATAACTACTGGTTTGAAACCTTGGCATAGTATTCTAAGCCCATTCTTTGCCAGTGGTTTTTTATAAACCACCGAAATTTTTGTAAAACAAATACTAGCAAAACGCTTTTTGCAAACGCTGGCAAAGCATCCCAAATGAGTGTTCTCCCAATGGTTACCCAGTGGTATGCCAGTGCTTGATTTGGTACAAAAAATCAAGCACTGGCATACCACTGGGTAACCACGGTATTAAAAATAAATGACTGGCAGAACACTCATTTGGGACGCTTAGCCAGCGTTTGCAAAAAGCGTTTTACCAGTATTTGTTTTACAAAAATTTCGGTGGTTTATAAAAAAAACCACTGGCAAAGAATTGGCTTGGAGTGATATGCCAAGGTTTGCAACCAGTGGTTATCCAGTGCTACCTAGCAAATGCTACCAGGCGTACAAAAATCAATTCACTGGAAAACCAATGATTTTATAAAAATGCTGACGCTTCGTTAAAAAATGTTTGTAGTCAGAAGGTTCCGAGTTCAAATCCGGTTGCAAGCAAAAAATTTTTTTTGGATTTTTTTTAATTAAAAATTTTTTTTGTTTTATAAAACCAATTTTTTTTTGTTTGTGGGAAAGCTCCTTCAGGACCCACTTTTCTTTTGCCCTCCCAACACTGGCATATTAGTTACAAAAAATTGTTTGCCAGTACTAGCATTTTGGCACAGCCAGTAGTTGTCCAGCTATTATCACTCATTTATATGTTTAGCCATCAAATATTATATGTCTCGTTAGCTCAGTGGGTAGAGCAATCGTTTGCCAATCTGACGGCCTGAGTTCAAATCACGGCAGGACCAAAAAAATACATATGAACTTTTTTTAAATTTTATTTTGGAAAATATATTTCCAGACCACCTATTTATTGATTTTGCCAGCGTTTTGCCAACGTTTAAAAATTTTGTTCCTCCAGTGCTTTTCCGACGCTTTTTGAACAGCCGGTCCTTTTGTCTAATGATGTTATCATTTTTGGAATGGGAAAGCACTTTTTGCCAGTACGTGTACCACCTGTTAAAGTGCTTTGCCACCGCTTCCCCGTTTGTATTTTTCTGACTGGGGTGTTATTATATTCTTTTCACTACACACTCTCATATTAAGCGTGTTCGTTTACTTACTACAAGTTACTACATTTACTACAGCTGGAAAAATTCAATACAAAAAGTAAACAAAACTTTCCAATTGTAGTAAAAGTAGTAAGAAATTCGAGTAAACGAACACACTGAATCTGAATAGCCCTAAATGCAAATTTTAATGAATACTCTAATTTTAAAAATTACGTATTTTTTTTTTAATTTCTTTCAAATTAAATTTTCTACTGGGATTCAGTTCTAAATTTCTACAATACCGAACTCTGATAAAAATCATAGAATAACATGTCAAAATTATTTTTAGTATTTATTTAAAAATTGAACTGACAAATGTGAGTAAAAATTTAATTGCTATTTTTGTTTGTATAAAAATTTAAAGAATTCAAAGCAATAAAAAGTGAAATTGTGATAATACGATAATAAACAAAAAATTAATAAAAAAAATATCGAAAAACAATTTAAAAAACTGCAAAATAGAACAAGGTAAGTTCAATAATAAACTTATATGAATAACGAATCAAAAGCTCATAAATCAACCAATCAAAAAATGTTTAACATTTGGTTCTAATTGCTTGGTCCAGTAGAATATGTCGGGCTTATATTTAATTAAAGCTTTCTAAGAATACATAACTGTTCGGGAAAGCCTAACAACTCCCCTGCGAACATTTAGAAGATATGTTGCGAAATGATATTGTGGCAATATCTTCTTATCAAAAATATTGCATTAACTTTTTAAAGATTTATCTTCTCGTCGATAATTTGGCAATAAAAATGTCTTGAAATATCACGGATTTATCTACCCGGCGTTAATAAATCTCTTAATACACCACGACTTTATCTTACTGTGAAATTAATTTCGTATTGCCTGAAAGTATTGATTTCGGTTAACAGTTGCTCCCGACGGAAGAAACTTGCGTAATAGGAAAATTATTATTGCCGGCAGTAAATGTTTTTTCCAGGCGATATGATCGGGGAATCTTCTTCGTATTGCCGTGTTAACTGGATCTTTAATTCATCTATTTTTAATATTTGACTAAATTAAGCTGAATTCACAATGCTGGAGTGCTCCACTTTTCAGGGAACATTAAAACTGGATTCACAATGCTGGATTACTATGATCTGCAGAGTGGATTTCGTTCGTTTCTTTTTCGCACTTACATATTTTTTATGTCATATCATCTTTATTTTAGTGCACTCCACTCTTCAGCACTCTTCCGTAACGGGTTAGCCAGACGTTAATGTAACGTATCTCTGCGTAGCTGAATTAATGAGTTAAATAAGAACAGAAGATGTGTTGTTTTTTTTTGTGTCATTCTTATGCATTCAATATTGAGCAAACGTAAATACACAACGAAAATCTATTCACAACAGATTTTTTTTTTGTATTTACGTTTTCTATATTTTCAATGCATAAGAATGAAACGAAAAATGAAACACATCTTCCATTCTTATTTAACTCATTAATTCAGCTACGCAGAGATACGTTACATTTACGTCTGGCTAACCCAGGCTTTACGTTGTAAAACAATTTGAAGACATACATACATACGTTCAATAAAAATTCGTTCTAACTTTGATAGCTTTAACGTAGATTTGCCTTTAATACTTAACGGTGATTGGTATGATTAAAAAGTTTGTCGGTAAAATCTACTGAAAATGACAGTTAAAACCAAAGTATATACAGTTAAAATAACTAAACTGTTGTAATTTTTAGCTGTTGAAAAATAACTAACAATGTTGTAAAATCAACTGACAAATTTTTATTACAAAAATTTTAAAACAACTAACAAAATGAGTACAAACTACTGTTTTTAATACTGTTAATTCTTTTGGTATTATAAAAGTTTATTTTAATAAAAAAAAAACAATTTATTTTCTTTCGATTGCAAAAATATATATGTGTAGTAACTAATAAAATTCCAAACTGTTCTCGAGTTATACATTGGAGATATAATACCTGTTTCTGATTTTTATTTGCAAAATACACTCATAAAAAAAGCCCGTACAAATAGTTAAAAATTCTGCTAAAATAACAGGAAATAGTACCTGAATTTGCGCCAGCAGAAATTTCAATGATGTTGAGAATCATGGTCTGCTAAATTTAGGTGACCTAAATTTTAGGTAAAAAAGTTAGTTCAAATACAATAATTTATAAGAAATGTTGTTTAATGGAAATGAAAATTACTCAGCTGAAATCAGCACATGTTTTCTGCTAAATTTTAGTTGGTTATAAACAGGTAAAAAATTTAGTTAACATTCAAAAATTTAGAAGAATTTTCGTTTAATAGAAATGAAAGTGGTTCAGTTGAAATCTGCAAAACATGCTGCTAAAATTACAATCACTTTTTGTTATTAATTGAATAAAAACAAATTAATGTAAATATTGTTAATTTTATTTTCAAATAAATTACACAATCCAAAAACACTATTTTCACTTTTATTTTCTTGCCAATAAGTTAAACTTCCACTGGAGTTGTATTATTTGGTTCCCTTTGTTCGTCTACCTGCGGGTCGAATTTAGATGAAAATGTTAAAGGGCTGAAATAAAAGAAAAAAAAAATAAGATATGTATTTAATAGTATTCCCTTAAATATAGTTTATATTATAAAACAAACCTCTATTATTTTATTTTTTAAATACAATTTTAACTGCGAAATGTTAATGTCCAGTATACCTCCGTTTTCTTTTGCGTTCGTTTGCTGACTAACAGAAACAAAAGAAATCATGCTCTTATCATATTATTTTATTTACTAGAACTTTCTAAACAAGCGCATGTTATTTTTATTTGCATTGGTAAGCGTCATCAGTGATGACTCATCACACACATTAAAATGCACTTACTAGAAATTTTCTAATTTGTATTGGTCGGCAAACTCACCAATACACACTTCACCATCAAGCACCATCAATCACTATAAACTAGCGCCCCTATCGTTTTCTTTTGAAAACACAAATATTAAAAAGTTGCCAATAAATTTATCTATATTAGCTGATAACATTGTCAAAATCATTTATAAAAAAATAACTAAATATCAGGAGGAAAAATTAGTTCAAGTACAGCAGACATATGTTTTTGTGGTGAAATTTGATAACTAACAACTTTAGCTAAACAACGGATTTAAACGAAAACAACAGGAAAAACTAGTTCAATTGAATTAGAACGCGTTTAACAGACTTTTGTACTAACTTTTTTTATTTTCGCTCATACCTATCAACGTTAAGTATTTAAGGAAATTCTACGTTTAACCGATTAAAGTATAAAAAAATTATAAACACTTATAAACGTCTGACAGTTACCAAATGACAGTTGTTTGTGTGGTAATCAGTAATTGTTGTTTCTACAGTAATTACAGTTGTTTTTCTATGGGAAAATGCGAAACAACTGTTATGACGGTTAATTAAGAAAACATCTAACGAAAAGTACTGTAATTTCGTAACAGTTGTTTAAATCAGTTATTTTGAATATCATAATAAACAACTACCAAAACAGTAATTTTACAGTAAACAGTTGTTTTTGGTGGTTATTTAAAATATAAAAAATTTCGTTGCATTTATTTTAATTTTAAAAATTCTTGTTTAGTTTTTATTTGTTATTATTGATATATTCCTATTTGCAAATAAAAATCAGAATCTTTTATTATACCTCCAATGCAAAAAAGACATAACTGGAGAACGGTTTGTAATTTTTATTTCAAATTTTAAATAGGCTGAAGTAATTACACATATTTTTGTAGTCGAAAGAAAAAAATTGTTTTTTTATTAAAATATACTTCTATAACATCAAAAGAATTAACTGTAGAAAAACAGTAGTTTTTTCCCATATTGTCAGTTGTTTTCAAATTTTTGTAGTAAATGTTAATGTTAATTTTACGACATTGTTAGTTATTTTTAATGCATTTAGTATTTAATTTTAATTTAATACATTTAAATTAATTTTAATTTAATACATTTGTCGCCTTTTTAACTGCATATACCTTTGTTTTAACCGTCATTTTCAGTAGATTCTACGGACAAACTTTTTTGAGTGCACCTAATGTTTATAAAAGTTGCGGTATAATCGAACGTATGCCAGCAAAACTTTTTAGGAAGTAACGCGAAAAAGTTTTGTTAGATGTGAAAATGTATAAACGCTGAGTTTTCAACGTTGATAGTTATGAAAGTGAAAATTTCATAAATTTTTTTCTCAATTTCATTGGGATTTATTTAAAATTTAAGTGAATTACGATTGTACATAGCTCATTTTATGGAAAAAAGTAAAAATCGAATCAAATAAAATTTAAGAACACAGTGGAATAAGGCCTTAAATTTCAATTTCACTGCGATTTGAAATCACTTCGAAATGCAGAACACAGCCGAATATGTAGGTTTTTATCTCTAACGCGTTTTTGTGTACTTTAAGTTTTTTTCTGAGTTAACGGATATAGTTAAGTCGAAAACCCAGCTCAACAATAATTTTTCTTAGTTCAACGAAATTCAACAAAAATTTTATTTTTTAAATAATTAATAAAAATAATTGTTTACTTTAAAAATACTGTTTTGGTAGTTATGATATTAAAAATAACTGCTGGAAACAACTGCTATGAAATTATAATATTTTTCGTTAGTTATTTTCTTAAATACAATAACTTTCATAAAAGTTGTTTTGTATTTCTCCATGGGAAAACCATTTTTTTTTTTTTTTTTTTTTTTTTTTAAAGAAGCAACACTCAGGAAATTCTTAATTAACGTGTTTCTTCCTTTGGAAAGGGGATAGAGAAAAAGTGAAAGGTGGTGAAAGATGAAGGGCTTTAAATAGGGCAACACTGTAATTGAGCGAGATGTTGAATTTTAGAACAGTTGTTGCGCGCCATCTGATTGTGAGTTGGCGAACTTTGTTGAAGCTTTTTAGTTTATAGCCCTGTTATATTATTTTACTTCGGTGGGGTTAAGTGCTATGGGAACACCGAAGGAGGACGCTGCAATATGTATGAGGGATAGAAAAAACTCATACATATTATTTTTCATAAATTGATGTTGCCTTTGTTGGGGACCGAACCCGCAACCTCATGTGTAACAGTCCAACGCGCTAACCATTACACCACAGCGCTGAGTGTACGATAGGCGGTTTGAACCTGTAATGGTAATTACGTAGTTTTGCCCCCTTGAATTAAGTAATTTTTTTTTATCGATTTTAGTGGTTTTTTTTTAATTTTAGCGATTTTGATTCAATCTTTTTTATTTCTATAGATTTTTTTAATTATATTTATGTAATTAACGTTTTTACCACTTTGGTAATTTTTTTATTTCAACAATTTTTTTTTTTGTTTGTGAATTTTAAGAGTTTTTGGTTAGTTGTCCATTTTAGCCTTTTTTACCTATTTTGGCAGATTTTTTTTATTGTAACGATTTTTGTTTAATTTTAGGTTTATTTTTTACATATTTACCGCGGTATTCATAAGAAAAATTGAGGCATTGCATATATGCTGAATAATTCATTTTACTAAATTCAAACAAAGATGATCATTAATGACTCAGAAATGAGTTCCAAAAACATAAACATTTTTTCACTTCTTCCTATGAAAGTGGTCCGTCCAAAAGAGCCCCCTGTGTAATCAGAAATGACTCAGAAAAAAGAACGTATAAAATCGAAATTTTCCTCATAAATTTAAAAAATTTTGGAATCTTTTTTGAGTTTGAAAAATTAACGCTCATTTTGAGACAGCTTTTTATATTGTAGAGACAACTTTTCGGATTGTTTTTTGAGGGTTCATATTTTCTGCCGCCAAAAAAAGAGTGTTTTCAATAAAACAATCATTTCTATGAGATATTTAAGAATCTTATATATGAGCGCTCCGAATTTGCTGGCTGGGAAGCGTAATATTAGTAGTACATTTCTTTTTTCAAAAACAGGGTTGTTAAAGTTATAGTTAGACAGATTATATTAAAAAGGCTTATGAATAGACTCGCGAACATCCACTGAATAAGCCTAAAATACATTCTAGTTGTGAACTCGTTGTGTGTGGCGCACATCGAGTGCGTAACTAAAACTTACCCAGCAAAAACATGGTAATGACAGGTATTTACCATACGGATTACCAAGTAATGATAGGTCATTACCTTTTGCATTACTTTAAAATACAAAATAAGGACTTACCGATAATAAGTTATAGAAGTACATACATATTCGTGCAAAGTAATCACTTACTGGTAATTGATTAAATAAGTACTGATTAAGTATTTTTTTATATTAAAATTTTATTTATAAATTTGTTTTGAACTAAATAGGAAATTTTCCAAGGTAAAAAGATTTTTTGCCAACATAAACAAATATTTTACAATGGTAACCACTTATTTCCTAACTTCTGAGTAACCACTTATTCTAGCTTTGTGAGTAACTACTTATTCTTTCACTATGGGTAACTCATTATTCGCACTTTTTTTGTAAGCGAGAGGGTAATGACCACCCATGAATTTTTGGACATCGCGCACAAAAGTAATGTTGCCAGTAAATAGCCTGGTAAGTAGTGAAACCCTTTGTGTGCTACTTACTCGCTTAATTATTTGGTAATGTCTGTTTTTGCTGGGTATGAATACCGCTGTTAGCATTTTCTCCATTATAACGATTTTTTATTTTTAAATTTACTGTAAAAACACTAAACTTTACTGTAAACACAAATTTATTTCACTAATTTCACTAACAATAAACAAACTAACCTAAAGTTTGAGCTAACTTAGAGTTAAAGATGTCAAATTCCATACAAATTTGCATTTTTTAACTTTCAGTTTGTGTTAACTATAGGTTATTTGTTTATTGTTAATGGGGGTAAGTGTCAAATTAAAAAATATAATTAAATAAATGTTAGCAATACGGTTTTTAAATTAGAATTAATTTATTTTTAATTACATTTTCAGCTGTCTTCAACTACAAAATATTCCGAATGTTATTTTGTTTGGACTAAAAGCGGAACTTTTACATATTAAATGCTTAAGTCAATTATTTTGTGCCTCTTAATTTGAATACTCGTATTACTAAAATTGTCTTTAAGACACATCTATACTAGGGAGAGAAAAACTGCTAGAGATAGAGCAAAACATCTCTAAATAGCTCTATGTATATGAGCGTTTTTTGCTTTATCTTTAGTAGTTTTCTCTCGCATGTAGATGTGCCTTTAATTTATGTTGGACAAATTGTTCAGTTTTCAACCCAGTTCTTTTAAACAGCTATATTTTGTTTTTAGTAAAAATAACTCAGCAATTTAAAAACCATAAAATGCTTGATATATTTAATGCATTCGTAAATAAAAAATTTTAGAAAAAAATTAATCAGAGTTGCAAAACCCTTATTTAAATAAAACCAATTTTTTACCTTTTTTGTTACGATTTTTTTTCAAAATTTATTCAAAAATATAAAACATACTAAACTTTTATATCTTTTATACATATATTGATAAGAAAAAACGAAATTTTATTCTGGAGTAAAGAATTAGTTCGTTCGTCAATTGTATAATCGGCCTGATTACGAGTGTCGTATTTGTAGTCTAAATTTTCGACTCCATATAAAATGATTTTGTATATAATGGAAATTATAAAGAAATGAAACTCTGATACTGGATTTTTTTAAATCTGAGTGTTATATATGCTAAATCCAAATGAAAAATTGTTCAAAAGTTGTGTTTTTAGCGAAATTTCAGCAAATTCGACAAATTCGTTTCGACTACGACTACGACACTCGTAATAAGGCCGATTATTAATTAAAACCTCACCGATCAGAATATGAATTTTCCAAATCTACAAAATCAAAAGTATTGTAGAATGTATTCCGTTTTTATCCAAAATATAAATAGTGGCTAGTTTTTATTTAACTACCCAGCAAAAAAAATTGGATGTAATGCTTTACAAACTACTTCTTTCACTGTTTCACAAGTATCCGTTAGTGTATTTTTACTGCTTCTTTAGAAGTTATTCTGAACAACTTCAAAAAATCACTTCCTCCATTGCTTCCAAAGTATCCGTTAGTATATTTTTACAGCTTTTTTAGAATTACTTCTGAACAACATCCAAAAAATAGCTTAAGTATTGCTTCTAAAGTGTAATTGCTCTAAAAGTGATCCTAAAAAGTGATTTTGATATCATCTGGCATTTTCAAACAGAGGGTCGCGGGTTCGATTCCCGGCGGAACCAATATTTTCTTATTTTATTAATTTTTTTTTAATATTATAACTAATTTGTTTAAATTCAATAGTTTTTTAATTTTTAAAAATATGTACATAGAGTGGTGGCAAATTTAATAGGAACGATTCAAGTTTTTTCTAATTTTTTTTTCGTTGCCTTTATTTTTAAAAATCAAAATAGTGGCTAAATTCGGGAGGCAAATATGTGGTTTAGAATATTGTGCAGAATTTTAGCATAATATCTGTTTTTTTATTTAGTCACTTGTTTTAAGTGGGCGTGGCTTTCAATGAAAAATTAGCGATATCGACCTGTTATCAAATTACAGAATAAAATTTAGCGAGTACTAATCGGATCTATACAAACTGTATATTTTTGGAAATCCTAAAAAATTTCCTAAACTTCCGCATTATTTCTATCTAAAAATAGTCGCCAGACTTGAAAGGACAGTGCCTTAAACCTAAAAAAGATTTTCTTCGTTTTTAGCGATTTTATAATAAAGTTAACCACACTGAAATTTTAATAGGAAATGCTTTATACTTAACATAGAAAAAAACTTGACTTTTTTGTTATATCGTAGCAAGTATAGCATAAAACTATTGGCTTTAAAATTTCAGTGTTGTTAACTTTATTTTAAAATTGCTAAAAACAAAGAAATTTTTTTTCATGTTTAAGACACTGTCATTTTAAGTCTGGCGAACATTTCTGGATAAAAATAACGCAAGACTTAAGGAAATTTTGTGGGATTTCCAAAAATATACAGTTTGTATAGATCCGATCAGTACTCGCTAAATTTTACTCTGTAATTTGATAACAGGTCGATATCGCTAATTTTTCATTGAAAGCCACGCCCACTTAAAACAAGTGACAAAATAAAAAAACAGACATACATATATTAAAATTCTGCACAATATTCTAAACTACATATTTGCCTCCCGGGGCGAATTTAGCCACTATTTTGATTTTTAAAAATAAAGGCAACGAAAAAAAATTAGAAAAAACTTGAATCGTTCCTATTAAATTTTCCACCACTGTATATATAAAAAAAATGATGAGAAATTGCTTTTTATGCACACGTAAAAATAGTACTGAAAATAATAACTGTGTTTGTGTGGCATGCCTATCAATGCTATATCGAACAATTTCGACAGTAGAAAGCTGGAATAATTAAAAAAAACTCAAAATTGTTCTAGATAACACTGATAGGCAGTCACAAAAATACAGCTAATATTGAATTGGAGTGCACCTTTTACACTTGTTTAGTAAGTACTTTTATTGAAGAGAATAAGGAACAATATCTCGCAGTAAAAAAATGGTGTTTTTATACCAGTCAACTTTCATATCAAGGAATAGCTCAGCAGTAGAGCGCTGGACTAGCAATCATGAGGTCGCAAGTTCGATACCCGGTGGCGGCAATAAAAAAACTTTTGTAAAATAAAAAAAATTTAATTTTTTTTCCTAAGAATTTTCTTTAACTTTTAATTGGTAAAAAAGAGCTTCATTTGCACTTGTTAAAAAAGTACTGAAAAAATATTGAAGTGGGAGTACTCCTCTCCTATGACAACTCAATGTTAAAATCATTAGTGTTTATGTTAAAAAAGAAGTACATCTAGATCATCAATTGCAGTGCTTTTTCTACTGCTTCGGCATCTCTTTTTTTACTGGTAAATTGTTAAAAAAAAACAAATTTTTCTAAAAATTTTTAAAAATCGTTTAACTTAAAAAAATATAAATTTCAAATATTTTAATTTTCACTATTTTTCCATAAAAATACACTCACAATAACTTTACCGTAAAAGTTCAACAGTTGTTTAAAAAGTAAATCAGTAAAGTGGTTTCAATTGAATAAGTAATTAAATTGCAAAGAAATATATTTTTTAACTTTTCTATCAGTCATTCAATAAACAAAATATTCAAAATACGGACTTTCTGTAGAAGTTAAAATATTCAATCAAAATTGTCTGTTAAAAACAATCAGTTGTTATAATACGATTAATTTTAAAATAAACGATAAATCTATTATTTTTACAGACTTTGCCAGTTAATTTATTAACAATTAAAAATAAACGACAAAATACAATTGTTTTGAATGAAAAGTGGGTAGTCCTTTTTTTAATTTATTTTCAATTGTTTTAATGTACATATTCGGTTGATTTTATGGAAAAAATATTGTGAGTGTATAGAAAATTAAAATATTTAAATTTCTTTAACCGTCTAGGATTCATATCCTACCAAAATTTTAATCTTGTTGTCAGTATTTCCATTAGAGGGCGCTATAAGACAAAAACAATTGCAAAAATTCCTTAATGTAGCATTGGCCTATCTGTGACGTGTCCTTAATGGGTTAAGGCACATCTATACGAGAGGGGAAAAAACTGCTACAAATAAAAGAATATCTATCACCTCTGAATATCATAAATCATTCACAATAGACCAATTTAGAGGTGTTTTTTGTTCTATCTATAGGAGTTTTATGTCTCGCGTAGATGTGACTCCCGCGGACCAAATTTTAAAACCAAAGAAATGGTGAAATGGATAGCAAATTTATTGTGTACATACATGAACAGTTTTATCCCTATTAGGAAGATGAAGAAACGGGCATAAAATATTATTATGCGTTCAGACCTAAAATAACTGGAAAACACGGGTATTTCGTAGCCCTGTTTTTTTACGAGTAATTAGTTGGATTTTTTTCAATTGTCAAACATTTTTCGCTTGTTGTTTTAATATTCATTTAAAAATTTTATAAAGACAGTTTCATATTTTCAGTAATTCACACATGAACTTCCCCATAACAACAAAGAGCAAGTGCGCTTCGCGAAGCTTGACCCCAAGCGATAAAGTCCATGCTATTGAGCGTATACACAATGGTGAAACGAAAGCTTCAGTGTCGCGAGACATTGGTGTGCCCGAATCTACTATACGAGGTTGGTGTAAAAATGAGTATAAACTACGTTTTATGTCGTACCAGTTAGCAGAAGCAGAGAATACGAGGGTTGAAAGCTTATATGATAAATTTTATGGGAACACAACTATGTTTAATGGTCCTAGCGAAAAAAGACAACGTTTAGATTATTCTATGCCTCTTAATTTGTCTAATGACTTCAAAAGGGCTCCATTAGCTAGCCTTGACTTCGATGCCAATAAAGCTTTGACAGAATTAAGTACAATCAATGGATTCAACCCTGATTATGGAGCTTTTAACGGTTATCTTTCTCAATCTTCGTTAGCAAATTTTAATAAACATACATCGAATTTTAATTTCTTAGCACAACTTAATTCTAGCTTGGCTGCCATATCCAGTCTCAATGACTCGAATACAAATACCGTAGAACAAAAGGCTGATCCCTATATAGAGAAGTGGACTCAACAGAAACATTCAACACCTATCTCAAGCAACTATTCCACTCTTGGTGTTGATCTTAGCCAAAATGAATTAAAAAATCAATTAAAATTGAAAAATTCAATAAATCCTTTGATGCAAACGCAATTAGATGATAGTTTGCCAGCGTTATCCGAAGATTATCTATATAAATCAATAATGGCCATTCTGAATATGAATAATCATTATCAACCTCTACAACCTCCGACTTCTTCGTCAACCCCTAAGGAACAAAGCGCATACACCAGATCGACAGCACCTATAATTCCATTACCACCGTTTCCACTTTCAACACCATCAAGTAGTTTAATTGATAAAAATGCTGCGTCATGGTTTAATTTTCCCACTCCCTTGGGTTCTAATGGGGATTTAAGAGGCTCCAAACAACAGTTTAATAATTCCAGATTTAGTGTGGCAGATTGTAAAGATATTTTAGATAATCTACTTAATAATATCAATAACGACAACGATACTCGATGTGATTCTTCTTTAGCCGATATCCAAGTCATGAACTATTCTAAACCATATTATAACGAAGTAGAAGCGGAGGATGCTGACTTCAGAGAAGCAATTAAACATGGCGAGATATTTTTGCAATGGTTAGAAAACTCCAAAAGTCCTCAAGTAACCACAAATCAATTGATGCAACTTCGATTTCTTATATCATCGTTAAAAACTGATCTAGATCCGAAAACCATTCATAAAGAATCAACAAGGCCATGTACTAACTTATCAGCTGACATAGAAGACTCTCCAAAAGAATTTCAATCTTTGAAAATATGTCATCGATTATCGGAAGATCTCAAATTGCCCTTACAACTAGAGACCGATCAAAATAAAAACAAAAATGTTGAAGTCGTCGATGAATATAAAATTAAGGAAGAATCGTTTGTTCCACAGCAAAATTCTACAATCATATCGGATGGAATATAAAAATGGCCTGACAATTTTAATGGTTTACAATTGTTTTCGAAATTAACATTTTTTTATGAAATAAATTTAAAAATAAATAATAATAATGAATACAAGAACTGTTAGTCGGCCAAGTATATATATATATATAAGTTCCCGTAGTTCCTATACGGAACATAGGGCCACTGTGGTTTCTGTAATCTTAAAAATTTAAGATGAGTAGCTGATTGGGCTAAAGCATCCGATCCTGGAGCTGGGGCTGCCAGCAACGCCTCCAGGCAGACAGTGGATTCGGGATTAATTACCACATCCACGATGCGGTCATGCTTCAGTAAATATTCATGTCCATTTACCTACTTACCTGAGACGTTAAGATGTACTTTAACCATTCAGGCTACATGACCGAGCGCCTTCTCACACTAGCTAGCTATCAGAGGTATCTGAAAAGCCATTGCCCGGGAAATACTTGGTCTAAGACCGGAAGTAGTGAGCTGCTTGGACATTCAAACAGAGGAATCGTTTCTGGTCACTCCCAAGTGAGTGACAGTCAGAAAACTTTCCGTACTAAGTGCACCTTTGTAGAAAGTCCCATTTCCCTTAGTCGGCCAAGTGCGACCTTATAATAACTAACAGCTGGTGAAGACCGACTGAGGATATAAATGTGTTTTAGAAACACTTTTTTAGGATCATTAAAAAGGTATTTTTCAAAAAAATACGGTATTTTTAAGACTTTTTGAATATTTACAACAAATTACTCAGAATTTATCAAAATGAAAGGTTTGCTCCATACACATTACCGTGGGTACCCGCGGGAAACCAATCTTTCCAAAAATTGTTTTTATTGTACAAAACTGGGTAAATGAAAACGTTCATGAAAGAGTAATTGTGTTTCTCATTCTACCACACTCAAAAAAGTTTTGCAGTTACTACATGACAGTTGTTTGTGTTGTAATCAGTACTTCGTCGACCGGCCTGCAAAATGTCACGTGTTTTTTAATAGATTTTCAGGAGATCGAAAAAACTGTTACAAAATCTACTTTTAAGATATTTTATTGGCATCATATGCCTTAATGATGATTTTACTAAATGAGGTCGTGAATCATTAAGGCATATGATGCCAATAAAATATCTTAAAAGTAGATTTTGTAACAGTTTTTTTCGCTCTCCTGAAAATACATATATTAAAAAACACATGTAATATTTTGCAGGCCGGTCGACGACTTGCTTTTAACTGATTTGGAATTAGGATACCATAAACTCAACTATCTTGATTCCGGTGAGAAAATTTTTTTTTGATTTGTGCACCAATTCATAGTTGGGGATTTTGAAAAAATTTTGAAAATAAATCTGCAATTCTTATCTAGAGGTCGGATTGTAAAAAAAAAATTTGAAACAGTTGGAGCTGAGGTATATTCGAGCTTAAATTTTGGCTGTGGAATCCATGGACAACCTGGGAACGGGCCCAAGCGCCCCTAAATTGGGACTCCTCGTGTACTAAGAACGATTTTTGTTTTAAATATTTCCTAAATTAGAAATTCTAAAACAAAATTTCTCTAACTTAAGCAATATTTAAAATAAAAATAGTTTTTAGTGCTGACTATAAAAACTGGCCGTAAGACACACAATTAAAAATTTCATTCTGAAAAACTCATTACACAATCCTTGGTTTCTAGACGTCCGAAATATGTTCAACTCAAGTTGAAAATTATGAATATCTCAAAGTTCTATTTTTTTATTTTCCATTTTTCATTACACCCTAAAATATTTACTTATGTTTAATATTAGTGAATTTCAATTAGGTGAATAAAGAACAAAAGAAGCGAGCAGGTAGTCCCGTAGGAATAAATTGTTAAATAAAAAAGAACTTTAAGAATTGATTTCATTCTAGAGTTTCATATATGTTTTTCGGAACCCTAGACCAAGGGTCTTGAGTTTCTCAGAATGAAATTTTAAATTGTATAGAAAGTTTCATCACGGTCCTTGTATTCAGAATTTCTCAGACTTTGGCTCTTTAGAAGTCCACGATACGATTTTTACGATTGTTTGTTGAGTTTTTCTGAGTTTGCTTCTTTTGAAACCCACACTAAAAAGTCATTAACTTACTTCATTGAGTAAAAAGTATGTTTGACTTTCGGCCCTCAAAATCTACGATTATATCTAAGTTTTTCAGACTTTAAATTCTTAAAACTCTCTCCTCTGGGAACCATTAACTTATTTTCCGGTATACCCTTAGATTAATAATCGAATGCAATGTGAGTTGATTTGTATGTCTTATGCTGGAATTTCGGATAACTTTCTTTACGGGTTTAACGTTTAGATCGCGATTAACGTCATCATATCTAATATACATTCTGCGTTGAATATAATTCTAAGTATCTTAGATTGTATACATTGTATAATTTTTTATATTTGAAATACTTGTAGTTCCCCAAAGTAAATAACTACACCATTCGGGAATTTTTTTTTTGTCTTTGCTACTCAAAATTTACTAAAGTTCGGAACTTTTTAAAACTACCCAGCCAGAATTTGATGATGGTACAAAAAACTAAGTACTCTCAAAGCATTGTCTATACCAAAAATTAAACGTTTTGAGAACGTTTGGAAATATCATCTTTAAAATGCTTTGATAACGTTTTTAACAAATTTTACAACTGTTGATTAAAAGAAAGAAAATAATGTTTAATACTTTTGAAATCCCAGTTAGCAAAATTTGGATATTTTTTGAGGGTTCTTATTCTATGAGTCAAAAATTAGTCAAATAAAACACATTTTTTGAAATTTTCATCAAAAATTGCTCATATTTTGGACGAAAATATGAGCCTTCTAAAATAGAGCCAAATTATTAAATCCAAAAGATGGTTCAGAAATGACTCAGAAATGTAAACAAATTTTAATATTTTATGTCTGTTCCCGTACTTTACCGAAGTTACACAAACTAGCCCAAAGGCGTTCCCGTACTCAAAATTGCATGTAAATTGTTGTTGTTTGGGCTGTTTTGGGTTCCCGCGGGTACTCGTGGTAACGTACGGGAACGCACATTTTGTGAACAATTCAAAAAAGGCTCAAAAAAAGATTAATTTTTGAGCCTTCGAATTTTTTAAATCATTTTTTTGAGTCATTTTTGAATCAAAAAAGAAGGCTCTTTTGGATGAACCACTGCCATACAAAAATTTGAACTTTTAATAATATTTTTTGAGCTTTTTTATTCATTTTTGGGCTTGTTTGCTGGCTGGGTAAGTTCAAAAATTCATCCAAAAGAGCCTTCTTTTTTGATTAAAAAAATGACTTAAAAAAAAGATTTAGAAAAATTCGAAAGGCCTTTTTTGAATTGTTCACAAAATATTCAAATTTGTTTACATTTCTGAGTCATTTCTGAACCATCTTTTGGATTTAATAATTTGGCTCAAATTTTTGTGTCTTTTATGATTCGTTTTAGAAGACTTATATATTCGTCCAAAATATGAGCAATTTTCGACAAAAAATTTTAAAATTTCAAAAAAATGTGTTTTATTTGAGTAAGTTTTGAATCGTAGAATAAGAACCCTCAAAAAAGTATCCAAACTTTGCTGGCTGGGTAATCATTTAAAACTAATTTAAGTTCTAATTAAATATACATATAAAAAAAAATAAATAAATGTTTTTTAAGTACTAAGAAATTACTTTATTTTTTGTATTTATAGTAGAAAATTGCTCTACTTTTCGTTTTTAAAATTCTCGAAAGACAATCCACTTTTGTATTAATGCACTTTAAAATCACTTTATTTTTAGTTTTTCTAATGTTTTGAAAACGTTCTATAAACAAAAATTCTAACGCTTTAAAATCACTTTATTTTTTGCTTTTGCAACGTTTCCAAAATACTCTAAATACAAACATGAGACCGTAAATCATGGTTATCATTTTAGTGTTCTGAGAACACTATAAAACCCAAAAATATGTTGCTTTGATAACGCTTCAACCACCATATAAAGTGCTTTCAGAATGCTTTTATGTTTGTCAATTTCTGGCTGGGTAGTGCTAACTACATACATACATGTAAAGAACCCATTTTTTACATACCAATAATAAATCGTTATTTCTAAATTTTTAAAACATTTTTGTTTAACGATTAATTTTATTTAACATTTTTTTTTTCTTTTTGTTTTCTTTCGTTTTCTAAACTAAATGAGAATTACAAATACAATGCAAATAATACACATATAGGCTAATCTAAATCTTCATCAAAATCAAATATACGATCTGAATCCTCTGAATGTTCCCGCTCATCTGCTGCTTCCAGTTCAGTCCAAAAACTATCTCGCTTTTGCAACGAAGAAGGTTCTAACGATTCTTTAGGTTTTTCCCCACAGTTTTGTTCCTCATTTATTGATGTTAAGGTCTCCTGAGGAGGATTGTCTAAAAATTGTTGATGTTCATTTAAGGTTTTTAAAGTTTCCTCAGGATTTTCCCAAAAAGTTTGTTCTTCACTATGGAGATTAGAAATTTCTTCAATATGTTGCCAAAAATTTTTTTCCTCTTCATTGTAAGCGTCAGAATTTAAAGGTGTTTTGTCAGAATTTAAAGGTGTTTTCAATGTAGACTCTTCAGAAGTTTTCCATTCTTGTGTTTGCTCATTGTTTGAATGATAGTTTTTAACTTCTTCTTGAGGTCTCTCCCAAAAATTATATTCCTCTTTATAGGAATTTATTAAAGGTTCAAATGATTGTTGTTGTTGTTGCTGCTTTTGTGTTGATTTCAAAATATTTTTTAAATCTTGTTGGTAAGTCTTTATCAATGAATTTAATTGATTTATTTCGGCAGCTGCTAATTCCAAATTTGGATATGAGACATGTTGTGGTATTTCGGGTGGTGTTATACTTATCGTTGTTGTTTTATCTCCATTCATTTGACCCATCATTGTTTTGTAGACAAATGGATAATTTTTTTCGAAATTCATTTTAATACGCAATAAACGTTCTAACATATCGGGTGTTAAAATATTTTGATTTGTATATGATTTCGGATATCTATTTGTGTCTCTTTTGTAGCGTCCATCCTTTAAATACTCTTCAAATGTACCACCTCCAGTAAATATGGGCTGATAAAGATCATAGGCTTTATACTGCCAAGGATCATCCTCGTGAGCAACATCTTTTAAGCCCATAAAAGGTTCCAATATTTTGGGTTTAAAACTAAATATAGAACCAACTTGGGGATCAGTATTAGAGGATGTTTCTAACGATGAAGTCGTCGATGTTGATGATGATAATGTTGTCGCTGGTGGTAATGATGATGATGATGAAGTTGATATTAATGATGGCGATAATTGATTACTAACGGGTTTTATTTTTCGTT
Organism: Leucophora obtusa; assembly: GCA_949987735.1. Lineage (NCBI taxonomy): Eukaryota > Metazoa > Arthropoda > Insecta > Diptera > Anthomyiidae > Leucophora > Leucophora obtusa. The sequence continues at coordinate 330,131,786 of OX465295.1, read as the reverse complement.
GTTTGATGCAAAATGATGAAGTTTTCAAAATGATTCATGAAACAATAAAAAAAAAATAAATGGATCAAATTACAATATGAAAATGAATGACAAAAATTATAACAGATTACAATTTATTTACAGGCATTTTTCTTAAAAATTTCGTGAAAAAAATCTAAAAGTTTTATAAAAATATGCTTACAACCTAAAAACTTATTAAAAAAATTTTATTAGAAAAGTCGCAGGAATTGAAAACTTTCATATAAGCTAAATAACTTGTCTATAGCAAGAATATTTCGAATATGAAAATATCTAAAAAATGCTTAATATATTTCCTAACCCAGATTTAAAGGCTGGGTATTTTAAAAGACCACACTTTGTTGAAACACAGATATAAGCACAGCGGGTATCACCTGATGAAGATTGCAGCTAAAGTTCAAAACTTTAATATAAAAGTTGCTCACAAGAAAAATATTTGTTCAGTTTAAAATACAGCTTAGTTTCATTGAATGAAAATTAAATTTGGTCCGATACATCAGTTCATTACAAATTTCTGTAATTCCCGGAATTAAAATGCATGAGCTGCACAGTTCAAGGTGTTTTGAATTCGGAAATCCTGAACGTTTTATATAAATGAGCTTTTTAGTGAAAATTGTATCTTTTCTATGGTACATGCTGGGAAATTTTGGATTCACAATCCTAAAATTTATAAGAATATGAACATTATTTGTACAGGGAGGATTTAAAAATCCTCGGAGTAAAAATATCCCAGTAAAATTTTTTGTTACAAAAAATCGGTTGTTAAGCAACATCTTTTACTTTTTAAACCCGTTCTTTTTGTTTTAAATGCTCTCAAAAGCAACTGCTTCACTGTTCCAAGCAAGAAAAATGTCTCCTTAGAAACAGCCCAGTCAGAAAAATACAAACGGGAAAGCGGTGGCACAGCACTTTAACAGGTGTTACAAGTATTGACAAAAAGTGCTTTCCCATTCCCAAATGATAACATACCAGCAAAAAAAAAATTGGAAGCAATGCTTTACAAACTACTTCTTTCACTGCTTCACAAGTATTCGTTAGTGTATTTTTACTGCTTTTTTAGAAGTTATTTTGAACAACTTCAAAAAATCACTTCTTTCATTGCTTCCAAAGTATCCATTAGTATATTTGTACAGCTTTTTTAGAATTACTACTGAACAACATACAAAAAATCACTTAAATATTGCTTCTAAATAGTAATTGCTCTAAAAGTGATCGTAAAAAGTGATTTTGATATCAGTTGGCATTTCTAAACAGAGGGCCGCGGGTTCAATTCCCGGCGGGGCCAATATTATTTTAATTTTTTTTTTATTCTATTAACTTTTTTTTAATATTTATAATTAATTTGTTTTAAATTCAATATTTTTTTAATTTTGAATTTTTTAAAATTATTTATATATTAAAAAATGGTGAGAAATTGCTTTTTATGCACCTGTAAAAATAGAACTGAAAACAATATTAAATTGGAGTGCACCTTTTACACTTATTTAATAAGTACTTTTATTGAAGAGAATAAGGAATAATATCTCGCAGTAACAAAGTGGTGTTTTTATGCCACTCAACTTTTATACCAAAGAATAGCTCAGCGGTAGAGCGCTAGACTCATAACGGCGGCAATAAAAACACTTTGTATGTAAAATAAATAAAATATATTTTTTTTTCAGAAGAACTTTTTATCAACTTTTAATTGGTGATAAAGAGCTTCCTTTGCACTCGTTCAAAATGTACTGACAAAATGTTGAAGTGGGAGTACTCCTCTTCTATGACAACTCAATGTTAAAATCATTAGTATGGCAAGGAATTTCATGCAAATGCATGTTTTTTCTCGATATTCCAAAACTAATATGGACTAAATATTTATCCGAATCATCAAATTTAGAACAAAATGGCATCGATTTGTAGTTGCATATTTTTGCATATTTTGACTTTAAATGCATATATGGTGCCTTTTTAATGCATATTTTATGCTTTTTAATGCATATTTGTGAATATTTTTCATTTTTAGGAGCATTTTTTATTTTGTAAAAAAAAATATAAAAAATTGATACGTTTTCATATTTGGATTCAATCAAAATAATCATTCTTATAACTTTATTGAACTATGAGAAATCTTCGAGTTCTGTGTCTCTTTGCAAAATAACTAACTTAAATACATTTTTAAGTTTTAGAGTGCATTCTTTTTGCAAAAATAATAGTTTTTAGTGCATATTTCTTATATTTTTAATGCATATTTTTCTTTTTTAACCGCATATTTTCCATTTTTAAGTGCATGAAATTCCTTGCCCTAATCATTAGTATTTATGCTAAAAAAGAAGTACATCTAGATCATCAATTGTAGTGCTTTTTCTACTGCTTCGGCATCTCTTTTTTTGCTGGGATCCTTAGACAAAAGGACCGGCTGTTCAAAAAGCGCCGGAAAAGCACTGGAGAAACAAAAATTTTTAACGTTGGCAAAACCAATAAATAGGTGGTCTGGAAATATATTTTCCAAAATAAAATTTAAAAAAAGTTCAAATGTATTTTTTTTTTATTCCTGCCGTGATTTGAACACAGGCCGTCAGATTGACAGATGATTGGTCTACCCACTGAGCTAACGACACATATAATAGGACAACTACTGGCTGTGCTAAAATGCTAGTACTGGCAAACATTTTTGTAACTAATATGCCAGCGTTAAGGGAGCTTTCCCACAAACAAAAAAATCGATTTTATAAAATAAAAAAAAATTTTAAATTAAAAATAATCAAAAAAAAATTTTTTTGGCTTGCAACCGGATTTGAACTCGGAACCTTCTGACTACAAACTTTGTTAACGAAGCGTCAGCTTTTTATAAAATCGACCAATGATTTTATAAAAAGCCAGTGAATTGATTTTTGTACCGCTGGCAATTTCTGACTATGTAGCACTGGAAAACCGCTGGTTGCAAACCTTGGCATACCAGTGGTTTTTTTTATAAACCACCGAAATACTGGCAAAACGCTTTTTGCAAACGCTGGCAAAGCGCCACAAATGAGTGTTCTGCCAGTCATTTATTTTTAACACCGTGGTTACCCAGTGGTATGCCAGTGCTTGACTTTTTGTACCACTGGCGATTTCTGACTGCGAAATTTTGAAACTAGCTCTCCTTCAGTAATATCTTATATTTCATATCCGGGGAACGTGTTCCGAAAGTAGTTCCATGGAAACGGCTCTAGAGGAATCAGTTGTTGAATTGATTTAGCTGTTAACTGATTGTAAAATAAATTTCTTTGTTCTTTTCCTTCATAATCCAATTTTTTTATAATTGAAAAGCAACTTGTTATATTGCTCCAAAGTAGAACCATAAAACCATAAAACTAGGGTCTAAAATTCTTTTTCTGCCAGTTATACCATTCACTTAAATTCCGTGGAACGGTTTCGGGGACTAGTTCCATGTAATCGGTTCTAGTGGGACCAGTTACAACCGATTTTAAAAGTTGTCCTATATATGTATGAAATAAAATATTTATAGAAATTTTCTATATTTTTTAAATAGTATTTAAATGTTTGCAAAAAAACTTTTATATATTGTTCCAATATTCGAATTATGAAAAAAATCAATGTGCTCATGCAGGTTTTATAAAACTTCCTCAAAGGAAAATTATTTACCTTTCATAAACTCTAATCTGTTAAATTTTCGATAAATTAAAAAAAAAATTATTAATGCGTTAAAACTAAAAATACAAAAAGTATAAAAAATTAAACTAATTAGCTACTAATTACTTAGAAAATTATTTATTTCGTTGTTTCTTTAAGCTTATAATCAATGGGCGTTCTATTAGTTTTCGAGGACCCTCTTAACTTTGAAGAAGTTTGTAATTTTCTACGTCTTAGTTTTGAAGGTTTATGTGTTGCATTTGTATGAGTCGTAATAGAATTTATAGAAGTTGATGAAGTAATCATTGGTTTAGTAGTTGAGGTAGGCGTAGTGGAGTAGGGGGAGGAAGAGATTGTTGGGGCTAATGTTGTGGTGGTAATTATTTCTTGTTTCTCCTTATTCTTTTCCTTATTTAATTTACTTAGTTCATATAGTAAATCTAAGATCTCATCTAAATGTTTATGTTTTTTAACGGAATTTTTATTCGTTAAAATTTGTTCTTCGTTTAGAGACTGTTTACTAACAGAATTTCCTAATTTTGTAATTTTTGTATGAGTAGGATATTTTTTAGAATATTTTACAGAATAGAGATTAACATTATGTTTTCTGGGCTTAAATTTACCTCTTAAAGCATAAACACTATGAGTGGTAGATTCAGCGCATTCTAAGGAAATATTTTTGGTTTTATTTTGAGTTTGGGGTTTAACAACAACTTCTATATAAGCTTTATCTTGATTTTCTTTTTTATCTTCTCCATTTTCTTCTTTTTCTTCTTCTTTTTCCTCTTCTTTCTCTTCTATTTCTTCTTCCTTTTCCTGTTCTTCTTTTTCATCTTCTTTATGTTGTAATTTCTCTTGCGGATTTTCTTCTAATTGCTTTTTTTTCTTGTTCTTTTTTATTGTTTCTTTATCTTTTTCTAGGCTTTGCTTTTCTATTTTATTTCTTTTTTTTATGGCCACTGTTACAATTTCTGCTTCTGTTTCAGGAATTGTAGTTTCCCTTTTATACGATTGATTATCTTTATTTAAAATTTGTTCTTCTTCATTTTGATAAGACCCCTCTTCATCATTATTTAAATATAATTGTAATCTACCATTTCTTAAATATTCCTTTTGATGATACTTGGTTAAATATCCCTTTTCATACCCTTTTTCCAACATTTCCGTCAACCAATTCTGAAATTCTTTATCTTCTTGATTGTTTTGAGGCTTGCTATTGATTTCCAAGAGTTTAGGATTTTCCTGAAATGAAACTTTTCGTTTTAAAGTTTCATCTAATCCTTGGAAAATCTTATCCTTACACTCATTACAACAATGTGTTAAACGTTCTTTAATTAATGATATATAGTTCTCCAAAGTAGCGTCAGTTTGCAGGAACGATTTTATTTGATGGGGGATACCTGGCTGGGAACTATAAACTGAATGAGAATTAATGTTTAACGAATTATAGGGATATTGAGTTTGTTGAAGTTTTGTTAGAGGTGTTATATAGTTGCCATATGTTGAGGGTTGGTAATTGGCCATTTGTGTTACAGGGCTGCCATATACCGATTGAGAATTTTTATTAATAGAATTTGATATTGCTGATCCCGTTAAATGAGGATTATAGGTAGATTGCGACTGAGGTTTAACATAAGAATTATAATATATCTTCGATTTTGAGGATTTCAAATCATTTTGTACAGAATTTTGGTTAATCAATGGATAAGGTTGATTTTGGTAACTATAGCTATCAATATATGGCATTGAGTCCAGGGTATCATACATGGCAACATAAGGATTTTGTTGTATATATTTATTTGGATATGTATAACTGTTAGGAGTACTATCTTTAGATATAAAATTATTGTTATAAAATCCATCTTGATCATGTTCATGATGTTGGGCGCCATTATTGTACATGATCGATATGGGTTGAGTTTGCGTTATAGGAGCTGATGTCATGTGTTGGGGAGTAGTTGTGGGAATATGTGCCATATACGGTTCACTATTAGATTGTGTACGAGCCATATATTCTGACATACTGGGTGTCACATAATGTGCACTATTTGTTGTAGGAGGTGAGTATACATATTGTCCACTATTTCCCTTAACATAACCTTGGGTATGCTGCAGTTGTTGTTGATCTCCTTTATGTGTTACTTTTTTATCTTTTTCTACCTCTTCCTCCTCCACTTCTTCATGTTCTGATCCTGCTGATATTTCCATCGGTTGCTGTTGTGCTTTTTTCAAAGCTTCTTGTATAGATTCAGCATTATAACGCATTAATGCTTCTTCAGGTGTTTCATTTGGATTAAGAGTTATTTCTTTTAATGTATTCTTATAGGTCTTACGTAAAGCCTGTAATGAACTTTCATCTATAGGTTCCAATGTGGCATAATCTGTAGATCTTTTTCTACGTGATTTATTATGAGACTTACTCTGTTCTCCGGGTCTTATTACTATTATATAAGCAATAGCTTTAAGTTTTTTATCTAACCTTTTTGTGGAATTTTTTGTTGTATCTGCATTATAGTTGCTAATATCTGATGTTGTTGTAGCGGTAGCAAGGTCATCATTTTTATTTATCATCATTTTCTAAAAAATGTCACCTGTGTTATTGTCGATTTTTTTAGGGAGTGGGAAGTGAGAAGAAACATGCAGGGGATGGAAGAGAAAAAAATGACATAATGATCATGTAAAGATACGTAAATTTTTACAAGATGTGTAGGTATATGAAATGTGGAAATGTGATGGGCTGGTGGAAGAGATGTTCTGAATTATAAAAATAACTATCGAAAGGTAATTTTATATGAATATGCAATATCGTTTGCTGATATTTTACTCAATAAATTAACGAAATAAGCCAACTACACCTTTTGCAACTGTAATTCAGAAAATATCAATTGAAATTCAGAATTTCCATTTGAAATTCAGAAAATATCAATTGAAATTCAGAATTTCCATTTGAACTTCAGAAAAGATCAATTGGAATTCAGAATTTCCATTTGAAATTCAGAAAATATCATTTGAAATTCAGAAAATATCAATTGAAATTCAGAAAATATCAATTGAAATTCAGAAGATATCAATTGAAATTCAGAAATCGTCATTTGAAATTCAGAAAATGTCAATTGATATTCAGAAATTGTCATTTGAAATTCAGAAAATATCAATTGAAATTCGGAAAATATCATTTGAAATTTAGAAAATATCAATTGAAATTCAGAAAATATCATTTGAAATTCAGATACCGTCCTTTGAAATTCAGAAAATATCAATTGAAATTCAGAAAATATCATTTGAAATTCAGAAAATGTCAATTGAAATTCAGAAAATATCATTTGAAATTCAGAAAATATCATTTGAAATTCAGAAAATATCAATTGATATTCAGAAAACATCAATTGAAATTCAGAAAATATCAATTGAAATTCTATTGATATTTTCTGAATTTCAAATGACGATTTCTGAATTTCAATTGATATTTTCTGAATTTCAATTGATGTTCTCTGAATAATAATTGATATTTTCTGAATTTAAAATGATATTTTCTGAATTTCAAATCATATTTTCTGAATTTCAATTGATATTTTCTGAATTTCAAATGATATTTTCTGAATTTCAATTGATATTTTCTGAATTTCAAATGGAAAATCTGAATTTCAATTGATTTTTTCTGAATTTCAAATGACGATTTCTGAATTTCAATTGATATTTTCTGAATTTCAATTGATATTTTCTGAATTTCAATTGATGTTCTCTGAATAATAATTGATATTTTCTGAATTTAAAATGATATTTTCTGAATTTCAAATGATATTTTCTGAATTTCAATTGATATTTTCTGAATTTCAATTGATATTTTCTGAATTTCAAATGATATTTTCTGAATTTCAATTGATATTTTCTGAATTTCAAATGGAAAATCTGAATTTCAATTGATTTTTTCTGAATTTCAAATGGAAATTTTGAATTTCAATTGATGTTTTCTGAATTTCAAATGGAAATTCTGAATTTCAATTGATATTTTCTGAATATCAATTGATATTTTCTGAATTACAATTGCAAAAGGTGTAGTAAAATTGTTCAGTAGTCCAACCTAAATTGAATTGAATTTCCCGCTAATCTTAAAGAGATATCATCTGTTTCAAAGAACCGGTCAAACTATTTTTCTTCATAATCTGTCCTACTATCATGATTCTGTTTAAAATCATCCTAATTGCACTGTGAAGTAGAATCTCTACTTGTGAATTAGTTCTCAAACTAGCTATCCACCAGTTATATACTGAAGTTTCGTTAAAAGGGTTCCTCTGAAACTAGTTCCTAGAGTCAGTGAAACTAGTTTTGAAATACAGTTGGAAACCGATTCTAAAAGGAAGTAGTAAATTTTGTAAATAAAGTAAATCATTTTTGAGGTCAAGAGTATATCCTCTAATGCATTTCATTGACATGAAATGAAGACAGGTAGGGGGAAATATCGAATAGTGTCTGTGAATTTTTGGGATTAAATTACTTCAAGTTCTATGTGATCTATAAGACAATCGATTATTTCCCACAAAAACCTGATCTCCAAAGGTAAATTCGGTTATCTTTGTCAAATACTTTCCATAGTAATGTCGATAGAATAGTTCAACACAATCCATATTTCGAAGATCTTCCATAGAGCCATTGATAAGAGCTAAATGCTTTTCGCTGCAAACGGTCTAGTAGTCAAAATAGATTTTAGAATACCAATGCATGCATCAAATGCAGATAACATTTTCGCCGGAATATAAATGGATGTTAATGGATTTAAGTAATTCTTACACTGGCATAGAAAATCCAAACTCTTTAAAAAATATAATTACGCCAACGGACATCATATTGAAGGTGTCCGGACATAGCAACCACGAAAATAATCACTATTTGTTTAGGCAAGTAGGTTTAGGCAAGAAGAGTCCCAATCGCTATCAGATCGCAGACTCGACAAAACAATTCCGTTAATGACGACGGTATGCCAAATATAATAGAGTGTTTTCGTAAAAAAATGAAAAATGTGAATAAATTATGAGAAAATTATTGATAATATTAGAAATTAAAAAAGTGCAATAATTTATGAAATACGTGAAATTTAAAATTTTTGAAAATGAAATTTTAACATTATTTTTTGGTTATTTTTTATATTCGATATTTTCACATTCTTTTATTATCTTTTTTCTTAATTCTAACACTTTCTTTAATTTTTATTGTAATTTTTAGATTCTGCTAATTACTTTCACTTTGTCCTCATTTTTCGACGCCATAATTTTATGTCTGATGTGCGATCCGATAGCGATTGCATCTCCTAGTCAAATACCCTTCTTGTTTTAGGGATAATGACTGAAATTTTTTCACATAATTCCTAATAGGGTTAAGATTTGCAGCGAGATTTGGATTTGCAGCGAGAATTATGACATTGTTACATACAGCTATGGACATGGAAATAGGACACTTCATACAAATTTATCTTCATGCATTTCTTTTAATAATTATGAAGCAATAATTATATTTCTTTTCTATTATAGTAAATTGTAATCAAGTAATCTCAGATTATATATAAAACTTTGATATATTTAAAACATTTAAATATTTACCAACAAAATTACTTTAATTTGTTCATACAGTAATTTTGACTTAGCTGCACAACCAATTTTTGTGCAGGTAAGCCAAAAACGCAGTTAAGTCGAATTGTTTACCTGCCTTAATGCGCAGGTATACCAATACAGACTGAAAACAAACATAACAAATGAAGCTAATGATGACAAATTTGTGCTTTGCACCAGATCTTGTTATTTTTATGGTTAAAAAATTACTAAAGTAGGATATTTTTGTCACAAAAAGAGTTGACAACACATTTATTATGTGTGTTTTTTTTTCCTAGAATTGAAAAACAAAGCAAAATACAAGAGGTAGCTAACGGAGATCTTTTTTATGAAAATAATGTAATAATGTGCAGGTACAAAAAGTGCACTAAAAGAAGACAATTGCGTATATAATTTGGTAAAATAAAAACAAAATCAAAATTTTGTGCAGCTATACCAAATGTGCACTTAAGAAAAAGGCAGTTAAATAAAAACTACTGTATTTGACTTGGACATAAAAATAGTACACTTGCAATAATTGTCAAAATTTTACTCGATGCACTTAGTAATAATTTTCTTTTCACTATTTGCGTTTGAAACAAGTAAATTCTTTTCTAATTGTACCAATATCGGACGTGGAAAATATTGTAATCCAGAAAAACGAAGACTTACATCTCAATTACACAACGAGATGAAATCTCCAACTGAAATTGCTAAAATACTAAAGTGTTCGCGAAATATGGTATACAATGATATTCGTCTAGGTGCTGCCGACAAGAAATATCATACGCAAAATAAAGAACGTAAGCCAATCCGTCGTAAAACTACAACTTATATGGACAGGACTATAGTAGGCAAAAGCAAACTCAACCCTTTTATGTCCTCCCGTCAAATAAATAACGAAATCAGGGAAAAATTCAACGTTCAAGTGTCAAACAGGTTAGTAAGAAGAAGACTGAATGAAGCAAACTTATTTGGACGAATAAGTAGAAAGAGCCTCTTCTTTCAAGAAAAAATATTAAGAAACGTATTGATTTTGCCAAAACCCACAAAGGAAATGATTTGTCCTTTTGGAAAAAATGTGCTTTGGAGCGATGAAACGAAGGTATATTGTGTCTGCCCAGATGGTAGAACGTTTGTACATCGCCCAAAAAACCAAGCTTTAAAGTAAACTCAGAAGACCTTAAAACACGGTGGGGGTAATATTATGGTATGGGGGGCTTTTTCCTGGCGTGGTGTTGGCCCTATCGTAAAAGTAGAGGACAAAATGGACAGGTTTCAATATTTGAGCATTCTTAAGAATGTTATGGAGCCATTTGCCTATGAAAATATGCCAGTTAAGTGGACATTTATGCAAGACAATGATCCGAGGCATTCGTCAAACATAGTCAAGGATTGGTTTTTACAAGAACAAATTAAGGTTTGGACTGGCCAGCCCAAAGTCCGGAACTTAATCCAATAGAAAATCTATGGAATTATGTAAAAACAAAAGTTTCGCAAAACAATTACAAAAATTTCACCGACCTTTGGACTGGTATTCAAGAAGCCTGGTATCCTATACCAAAAGAAAGATGCCAAAGATTAGTTGAGAGTATGCATGGATACAGTGCAAAATGTTAGTGTACGATTAACGTTAAAAAATTAATAATTGTTTTAAAAACCCAAAAAATTTACGGTTTTTTGTAAAAATATAAAATGTGTCCTATTTAGAAGTACAGGTATTTTTATTAGTTTATACATATTTACCAATATATATAAAATAGTTGAAAGATTTTTATTTAAATAAAGAATGAATTACAATCATCACTAATAACACTTCCCGTATATGAAATAAAAAATTTTATTTTTGTTTTATTTTTCAAAATAAATAATGATGTTTCTTAACACATAAAAGTGTCCTATTCCCCATGTCCATAGCTGTAGATTATATTTTAAAAAGGATTTCTGGTAAAATAGTTTTCTCTACGCAGAAAATCTTTATTAAATAAAGCCGGATTCAAAGCAGAGAACCCATATTTCCGGTCTTGTTCCAAAATACTTTACTAGGATTTTGACTATACGTACAATGGTCCTGGCCTAATCATATTCAGTCTTAGTCCCCAAATCTAAATGGGGTAATCTCCGAGAGGATAATCACATCTTACCTCAAATTATCAGAAGTGTCAGTTGTCAATATTCTACTGAGATAAACTCAGTTGGTCTCGAGGTGGATAGTAAGACAATAATTTTCCATTCTCTCCATCACCTTCGAAATCGCAGAGCATATTGCGATTGGAAGGTAGTTTAAAGGGATATAAGCAACACCTTCTTTAGGTATTAGCAAATTGGCGATCAAGCTTAAGATAACAGCAGTGCAGGTATAATAATGTTACGAAATTAGATTAGTTTAGTATAGAAAATTCTGGAGTTTTAGAAGAACAATATCCTGAGAAACGGGATTTACCAAACCCGTCAATCTGGTAGCACTACATTTAAGTACAATGTTATGTGCTTTTAGTACCACTGGAATTTTCTAGTATGTTCTACAACCACGGCCGTTAAACTACAAAAAAGCTGTCAGTTGATGAGTAAAGTTACTTGATGATTAGCGTTTTTAAAGTCAGTCACGCATTAGCGTTTGTGTAGTAAATTGCGTATTAGCCTTGTATAGTGAGTTGCGCACTAGCGTTTGTATAGTTGTGTGTGTTTTATGTAAAGTAATAAAGCGTTAAATAAATAAGCTCAGTATAATACAGAAGAGTAGTTATTTTGATTGCAATAGAAAAGAACTCGATTTATTTAAAGGAAACAAACCAACGTTTTTAAAACGTAAAAACGTAACAATATATAGCTTCATGACCCACTAGAACTTTTTTAACTTCACGAGATACGGAAACGTCTCGGTAATTTTTTACATTCGGATAGTGATTTTTTCCCCTTTTTTGTATTTGAAACTGGAGGTTAGGTTTCTTAAGCGAAAAATAGGTCTTTTGTACTATCTAGAGTTTCCTAGCGATTCAAGCTACCAATAAAGGCAATAATCCTATGAGGAGAATTATCGCAAATGTCAAAAGGCGACAAGAAACGATCACCTAGAAACATGAGTCTTCTGTCACACAGCTTTGGACATTTGCAGAGGACATGCCTCGACGTATCAATCTCCAGCTCACAAAACCTGCAAATATCAATGTCCGACCGACCCTGTTTGTGAAGCTGGTACCTGAGATCACAGTGTCCAGTGAAGTATCCCGTCCTCAAGTGCCCCCTATCGAGGTATAAAAATCCCCCACCGGAATCCACCCTAGTGTAAGGGAGTTGCTGCTACCAAGTTAATTGAGAGCCCGCAGGAACTCTCTCGCACAAACACAAATGGCGAATTGTTTAGCTTAACGCAGAATATCGTATGTTATATTTTATTTAACCATAATTGTGCAAGTGCTATAGACTTTAATGATGTGAAAGTGTGCAAAATTAAAATGTGTACCAATTACAAACTGATAAACTTACCGGCATAGTTTGGTGTTCTTGAAGCATCATTGCGATTTCCTCATCGCCAGAAGCCGTACGATAACCACCATGTGAACCATATGCATTTGAAGCATAACCTCCACCGCCATAGTAACCAGATTTAGAAGCAGCGCCATAACTGCTACCGCCATAACCACCACCGTAACCGCCACCATGACCACCACCATAACCGCCACCGTACCCGCCTGCATGACCACCTCCATAACCACCACCACCGTAACCGCCGCCACCATAGCTTGATACAGGAATTTGGGCATAACCACCAGCAGAACCATATACAGGAGGATAACGACTACCACCAGCATTGTAATAGTAATTTATAACAGTAGCCTTTCCTTTATCCTTTCCTTTTTTTTTACCAAAGAGATCCATATCATCGAATAAATCATCGAAACCTGAACGCGTATGATGAAAAGAATCGGTATTAAAATTATTGTTCTGATTATGGCGAAATACACCAAATAGATTACCTTTATGTCTAGCTTTGCCAGCATTTTCCGCCATTTGAGGTGTAGCTTCTCCTACTGAAGGCATAGTATCAGGATTGCTGTCAATATGACGTTCACCAGCCGGTTGAGGTAATTGCCCCATGTGCATGTTAGGATCAGCCCATTGTCTCTGCTCCATCATCATTTGTTGATGAGATTTAGCTGCACTTTGTTCGGAAAGTTTAGGATCTATCCATTGCCGTTGCTCAGCCCATTGGCGTTGCTCGGACATTTGTTCTTTCGTCTTTGCTCCGTTATGTTCTGGCATTTTAGAATCAGCCCATTGGCGTTGTTTTGGCATTTGTTCTTTCATTTTAGGTTCATTGTGTTCTGACGTTTTGGAATCCACCCATTGTCTTTGTTCAGGATTTTCCATGTTAGAATCAGCCCATTGGCGTTGCTCGGACATTTGTTCTTTCATCTTCGCTTCGTTATGTTCTGGCATTTTGGGATCCACCCACTGTCTTTGTTCAGGATTTTTCATATTAGAATCAGCCCATTGGCGTTGTTCGGACATTTGTTCTTTCATTGTTGGTTCATTATGTTCTGGCATTTTGGGATCCACCCACTGTCTTTGTTCAGGATTTTTCATATTAGAATCAGCCCATTGGCGTTGTTCGGATATTTGTTCTTTCGTCTTTGCTTCATTATGTTCTGGCATTTTGGGATCCACCCACTGTCTTTGTTCAGGATTTTTCAAGTTGGAATCGGCCCATTGTCTTTGTTGAGACATTTGTTCTTTCGTCTTTGCTTCGTTATGTTCTGGTATTTTGGGATCCACCCACTGTCTTTGTTCAGGATTTTTCATGTTGGAATCCGCCCATTGTCTTTGTTGAGACATTTGTTCTTTCGTCTTTGCTCCGTTCTGTTCTGGCATTTTGGAATCCACCCATTGTCTTCGTTCTGGATTTTTCATGTTAGAATCAGCCCATTGGCGTTGTCCGGGCATTTGATCTTGCATCTTAGGTACTGGAGGTTCAGAGCTTTTTGAATCCACCCATTGCCTTTGCTCAGCATTTATTTTTCCTTGTTCCGTATTAGGATCAGCCCATTGTCTTTGTTCTTTAATTTGATCATGTATGCTAGTATCCTGTTGTTGTTGTTGTGGTGATTGCATACTTGTATCAGCCCATTGTCTTTGAAGTGGCTGTTGCATATTTGAATCGACCCATTGTCTAAGAATTGGCAACGGTTGTGGCATATCTGTAGCCGTCATTTGTCTATGCATAGCATCCTGTTGCTGTTGCATATTTGGATCGACCCATTGTCTTTGTATTGGAATTTGTTGTGGCATATTGGGGTTTGGCATTTGTCTTTGCATTGGCATTTGTTGTGGCATATTGGGCTTTGACATTTGTCTTTGCATTGGCATTTGTTGTGGCATATTTGGATCAATCATTGGTTGTTGCATATTTGTTGCATGCATTTGTCTTTGCATTGGCAATTGTTGCTGCATATTAGTACCAGCCATTTGTCTTTGCACAGGCATAGGTTGCTGCATGTTAGGACCTGGCATTTGTGTTTGCATTAGTAATTGTTGCTGCATATTTAGATCAAACATTTGTCTTGGATCAGTTTGAGGTTGATTTTGCATATTAGGATTAGCAAACTGATGATGTTCTGTATGCTTTCTTCCTTCGGCCATTTGACGTTGTTTTTCAGCTTCCATAACCATGACCATTTGCTTTTGTTTATCTTCCAACCATTGCCTTTCATTCATTTCCAGCTTTCCATCATCCATGTGACGTTGCTTTTGCGGTGCCATCCCAGTTTTGCTAGATTCTTCTGTTGTAGACTTGTCATTCTTTAACCAAGTCAATTCATGACCATTCAATGCAGCCATACGATAAGCATACGACATCATTTTCATCATATCATCTTTATTCATGCTTTTTAAAGTTTCCTCATTTGCCTGACGTTTATTTGGGTTACCAGTAAGATCGGTCAAATATCTGCTATTCGATTGTTGACTTTGCTTACTCAAATCCTTACTTTGATGTTGAGCAATCATATACAATAGCATTATGACATGTTCATCTTTTAGGGTTTTTTCAACATCTGCTAAAGATATCTCATACAACGGTATTTCACTCAAATCGAGTAGGATGGTTTTGTCAATAGTGGTTTTTCCGTCATTTTGTAATTGAGACTTTTTCAATTCATTGGCCAATTTTGATAACTCCTGTAATTGTTTTAATTCCAATATAACTTGTTTTTCAAATGCTTTCAATTTGGTGGCCATTTCCGATTCTTCTGGAGTTGTTGGTTCAATTGCCGTTTTTGGTGGTATATGGAACCACAGTATGGGTAAAGTTTTCTTAGCCAAAGCATCTCTCAATACAGCTTTCATTTTCATTTCAGACATCACTTCTTTGGGTGCTAGTTTATATGGTGAATTATTATCGGGCTTTACATGAACCTCGGAAATTTCCGAACTTAATCCTTGAAGTGGATTCCAGGGGAATGGTAATGTTGGAAATAATGGTGGTATTAATGGTTGAAATGATGGTGGTAGTCCCAAGGGGCTCAAAAAAGAGCCCAATAATGGAGTACCAAGTGCTGCATCCGCTTGAGAGGTTTCGTCACCAGGAGCTGGTGTTGTTTCTGGTGCTACTGGTGGGTCAACATTAGTGTCGGTTGCCGAGTTTCGTGGTTGTCCTAAATTAAAATCAAGTGGAGGAGCTTGACTCAATCGCTCTCCCATATGATGCAATTGTTGACCCCAAGTATTCGGATCCAATGGATTGGACTGAGCCAATTGATTTGCCCAAGCATTAAAGTCCATACTTGAGAAATCAAATGGTCCCAATGGTGATTCATCTCCTGGCGCGTTTGGTGTTACAAGTGTTTGTGTTTGTGTTATCACATCAGAAAGTGCCGAACGAAATGCTGTCGACAGACCTGGTGTTTGTTGACCCAAATGCTGCATTAAATCACCACTGAATTGTTGCGCTTGTCCTACTAGATCTTGCACAACATCCTGCGGGTTGCGTACCAAACGTTTTAGTGAGTCCTCATCGGGTTGCACTGGTAACTGTTGACCAAATTGATGCGTTACACCACCACGGAATTTTTTAAATTGTCCCATAACATCTTGCATAGCTCCCTGGGGGTTGCGTACCAAACGTTTCATTGAGTCCTCATCTGGTTGTATGTGTGCTTTGATTTTTTGAAATTGTCCCACAATATTTTGCATAGCTCCCTGGGGGTTACGTACCAAACGTTTTAGTGAGTCCTCATCGGGTTGCGCTGGTTGATGGTCGCCTTGTTGGGGTTTGTCATCGGCCAGCACCAATACCACTTTGGAAGCAGCTGCAGTTTGTGGATCTAAAGATGCACCTGAAAACGGAGCTTAGAAACAAAAAAAGAATAGAATTTTCGGTAAAATTGGAAAAATTTTATTAAAAGAATTCATACTTTGACCTATTGTGCGACCAATTTGATATCCAATATTATGTCCCATATACCGCGTAAAGTTGGGTCTTAATGATTGAGCCATTAGCTGAGAGGGAGAAAAATAAATATATTAAGAAATACATAATGGAATCAATAAAAAAATGCCAAACAAGAAAAAAAAATCATTGAGGAAGAATGGAATTTTAACTACAATTCACTTCAGATTTTCTGCCAGCAATTGCAGAGGAACGGAACACGATATTATTGCGATTAAAAATCTGTGGTAACATGTATTTTCAACTACTATATATATTTAGTTGGAACAAATTTATAAGTAGAAATTTCTTGCTCCAGAAAGTTTTTGCATGATAACATTCATAAGAAATTACATATTTTAATAAGAAAGGGAACTTAAGATTTTTTTAATTTTCCATCCCTGGTTGGATGGAAAACTTTTTTACGCTGGGTTTCATATTGAAGGTTTTTGAGTTAACTATTAGTTAACTGAAAAATTTCTTGTTGGTCTGTATAAATTAGTTTTTCACATTTTCTTTTGTTTTATAGTCAAGTTAAAGTTAACTCTTTACGCTGCATTTTATATTGAAGGTTTTTAACCATCAGCTAACAAAGGCCATTTTATTTTGTATAAAATTTTCTTCTGTTCAAAGAAAACTGATCTGGAAAATTGACCTTGGTCCAAAAGTATAGTGTGGGTTTTCAAAGGTAAAGAATTTGAAAATGGAAAAAACAGAATGAAATGGACTTTATTTGAAAAATAATTTTCGGGCTTTTTTTTCTTCAAAAAATCGCTTGTGGCATGCGCTATGACCAATGAGAGTCAATGACACGGCGCAACAGGTCACAGAGCAATAGATTTTTTTAAGCGTTTGGTAAGTGCATAATTTCATGTCTTGCACCTGTGGATTGGCCTCCAAGATCATGTGATGTAACACCGGTGACTTATTTTCCGTGGGGGTATGTGATACCATTAGTCTAAGAAACATTCCCACTTGGAGTACAGCCACTTGAAGTACATCCGAGCCAGCCACGGTGGCTATATACACACAAAAGTTTTACAGTTACTACATCACAGTTGTTTGTGTAGTAATGAGTACACTCATAAAAAAAGCTCGTACAAATAGGGCAAAATTGTGCTGGCGCAAATACATATACTATTTCCTATTATTTTAGCAGAATTTTGAACTGTTTGTACGGGCTTTTTAAGAGAAAATAAATGAAATATTAGTTCAATTTAATCAGAACGCGTTTAGCACACTTTTGTACTAACTCTTTTTTATGAGTGTAGTTGTTGATTTTGTCTGTAATTACAGTTATTTTTTATGGAAAAATATAAAAGCGCTATTATCACTAAAGAAAAGTCTGTAGAAGGTGGCGCAAAAGTCATCACCCTATCGGAAGATGCTATAATTTTTGCAAATGGCGGTAGATGTCAGTTCTGCTTTGACATTTGTGAAGTAAACAGATACAAAATACACGTCAATAAGAATGAATTGCTCTACTCCTCAAGAATGTGGAATAATTGCTGACCACGACAACTTTTCATCGAAAATCATCCATGAGCTACGAGGATACGTGAATAATTATTATTTATTGCTATGGGGCACCGAAAATCCGCGTATAACACACGAAGAGCCATTACACCCCCTTAAAGTTACTGTACTGTGGTGTGGTTTTTACGAAAATCCAGAGCCATGCTCAAGGACTTTCTCCTACTTCAACTGGACGACTTGGGACTGGAAAACATGTGGTTCCAAGAAAATAGAGAAACGGCGCATACTGCACGACCTACTATCGAAATTCTGAGGGCTGAATTTCCGGATCGCCTAATCTCTCGTTTTGGTGATTTTCACTGGCAGGCAAGATCGCCCGATTTAACCGTTCTAAACTTCTTTTTGTGGGGTTTTTTGAAGTCACGAGTCTATGTCAACAAGATTCAGACTCTTAAAATCCTCAAAGAGAATATCCGTCAGGAATGCGGAAACCTATCGGCGGAAGTTCTGGCAAAAGTGATGGAAAATATAATAAATTGGTCCCGTATGGTCATCACTTCTGGCGGCGGCCACTTGACCGATATCATTTTTCTACTTTATGAAAAAAAAAAATTTAGACATCAGATAAACACAATCAAAAAGCAAAACTAAGGTTTTATTTTATTAGACTGCCCAGCAAAACCTTCTATTACCCGGTAATGACTTTGGTAAGAAGAAATAAGGGTAGGTAACCTCCCAGTCAGAAATTGCCAGTGGTACAAAAAATCAAGCACTGGCATACCACTGGGTAACCACGGTATTAAAAATAAATGACTGGCAGAACACTCATTTGGGACGCTTTGCCATCGTTTGCGAAAAGCGTTTTACCAGTATTTTGTTTACAAAAATTTCGGTGGTTTATAACCAGTGTTGCCAAAACTTTTTTAGGAAAAAATGCTAGATTTTTTGCATAAAAATGCTAAAAAATGCTAAAAACTAAAAAAATATGCTAGAAAAAATATGCTAAAGAAATTTGATATAAAATGTTTCAATTTGTTTAAAAAAAAACTATTTTAGTGACTTTTTAAAATTAGACTGAAAATAAGTCATCTCTAATTATGAATTCAGTTCATTTTATTAACTAGAATTATATAAAAGAAAAATTTAAAACAACTCAAAAGTTAATTCTTGTAAAAAAGTTCAAAAATCCTTTAACCCTTAAATATATGATTTCTAAAGGCGTGTACATTTCAAGAAAAATACCAAAAAAAATTATTTTAAAAAAAAGGTGATTTTTATTGAGAAATATGGTTTTTTTTTGACAAATTTCTATATTGTGATTATTTTAACGTGTATCAAAAAAAAAAAACAAAAAAAAATTCTATAAACTGTAATTTATACATTTATTGTCGCCAAACTGAATTTTATTGCGAGAATACCACTTTAAATATTTAAACAAATACTTTTGAATATTAAACTTTTTGTAAAAAAAGCGTGTTTTAGATTTTTCACAAATATACAGAGCAAAACCAAGATTTTTACTCTGTTTAAAAATTCTGCGCTAAAATATAGGAACACTATGTACAGAAGGGGCCTCTAATGCCCAAAAATGCAGTTTTATGCATCAAGTGGGTTTTTTTTTATTAAAAAACCGGTATGTTGCCAAATGGCTACACCATGCATTTAAGGGTTAAAATAAATTTATTATTATTTGATTTCCCAAATGTGTTACTGAAAATATGTTATCTCAAAAATTAAAGGCGGATAAACAGAAGTACCTCAAAATGTTTTATTTCTAAAATAGGTGGTAATGTGGAATACTTTGGCGTGTAATATGAATTTCCCATTCAGACTTAATTTATCTACTCAAAATTAATTTAATGGTTTTTATTGCACGCTCTGTTTACCGTTTTCAAATTTCTGCATCTTTGGGCTTACCTGCATGAAATTCTTTAAAAAAATTATTTTCGCGATCAGGGTTAATACTTTTTGTGGTGTTGCTTGACGTTGTAAGATTTTTGGTATGATTAAATGAAAAGTGTACAGGTGTTACAGTAAAAATAATCAAAATTCACTGAAATTCTTAAACGATAGGAATTTATCACAAACGCTATCCACATTACCCTCTATGGCCCCAACCTAAAAAAATCAATAAAAATTGCAAAGATTAAAAACGAACCTTATCAACATTTTGCAAATCTATTAATTCTATTTTAAACTCTATTCTTTAAATTATTATTATTATTATTATTTACCAAAAATTAGAGTATTTTTGTGCAAAATCACTCCTTCACCATAACAACAAAAAAAGTAAAACGAGTAAAAAACTTAAAGCCGGGTACGCCGATTTAAAATTTTAATATTAAAGTACCATAAAGCAATATTTTTTTTACTTTTGGGATCATTTTTGAATTTCAATCAATCCAACCCTGTTAAATACAATTTTTCGCTATTTTTTCCCCAAAAACATTTTTTTTCTTTCGCGATTTTTGTTTTTTTTCGAAAGAAATTTTTGTTCTTAACTCTATTAAAAACCCTATTGAATATACAAAAAATAACATAACACATACTTTTTATTTGCAGAAAAAAATGTTTTTGCGAAATTTTTGCGAAAAAAAATCTATAAAAAAAATTTCGTGAAAAAAAGTTACAGCTTCCTTAATGTTGTACATATTTAATCAAATTTGATAAATTTATAAATAAAAATGATATAAAAATAAAATTTTTTTTGGTACCCGTCAAAATTTTTAATTGCGAATATAGCGAACACGAGAGCTAACTTTGAAAAACTGCTATCACCATTAAATTCAGCGTACTCGAATTAGCTTTACCAGTACGGTTCCCAGCTTGTTAAAATTTGCGACTGCACAGTGTAATTAACGTGTAAAAATAGTTCTTAGTACTTACTCTAAAAGTAAAAAAAAAATATTTCTTTTTCATATTACATTTAAATTCAAATTAATGTAGAATATTCTTAAAAAAACAGAAAATAAAACTGTAAAAAATGCTAAAAATATGCTAAATTTTGTCGGAAAAATGCTGAAAAAAATGCCATATGCTAGATACATTTTTTTCATGCTAAATGAATTAAAAATATGCTAAATCTAGCATTAAATATGCTAAATTGGCAACACTGTTTATAACAAAAACCACTGGCAAAGAATTGGCTTAGAGTGATATGCCAAGGTTTGCAACCAGTGGTTATCCAGTGCTACCAATGATATTATAAAAATGCTGACGCTTCGTTAAAAAATGTTTGTAGTCGGAAGGTTCCGAGTTCAAATCCGGTTGGAAGAAAAAAATTTTTTTTGGATTTTTTTTTAATTTAAAATTTTTTTTGTTTTATAAAATCAATTTTTTTGTTTGTGGGAAAGCTCCTTCAAGACCAATTTTTTTTTTGCCTTCCCAACACTGGCATACTAGTTACTAAAAATTGTTTGCCAGTACTAGCATTTTGGCACATCCAGTAGTTGTCCAGCTATTATCACTCATTTATGTGTTTAGCCATTAAATATTATATGTCTCGTTAGCTCAGTGGGTAGAGCAATCGTCTGCCAATCTGACGGCCTGGGTTCAAATCACGGCAGGACCAAAAAAATACATATGAACTTTTTTTAAATTTTATTTTGGAAAATATATTTCCAGACCACCTATTTATTGGTTTTGCAAACGTTTAAAAATTTTGTTCCTCCAGTGCTTTTCCGGGGCTTTTTGAACAGCCGGTCTAATGATGTTATCATTTTGGGAATGGGAAAGCACTTTTTGCCAGTACTTGTACCACCTGTTAAAGTGCTTTGCCACCGCTTTTCCGTTTGTATTTTTCTGACTGGGCTCTTACTTTTCTATAACCAAAGCTATTATTTTAACAAGGGCATATCCATCGAGGTAACTCCTTATCTAGTAATATGTTATTCCGAACTTACATGTTACGCTTACCTATTATTTCTAGGTTACAAAAAACCTTAAAATAACAAGTTTTTTTTTCGTAAAATTTCATCTTGTTTCATATTGACTATTAAATTAAAAATTCCCAGCAAACAAAGATGATCATTAATGAATCAGAAATGAGCTCCAAAAACATAAACATTTTTCCACTTTTTCCTATGAAAGTGGTCCGTCTAAAAGAGCCCTCTGTGTACTCAGAAATGACTCAGAAAAAAGAGCGTATAAAATCGAAATTTTCCTCATAAAATTAAATAATTTTGGAATCTTCTTTGAGACCGAAAAATGAACCCTCATTTTGAGACAGCTTTTTAGATTGTAGAGACAACTTTTTGGATTGTTTTCTGAGGGTTCATATTTTCTTCCAAAAAAAAGAGTGTTTTCAAAAAACCAAAAATCATTTCTATGAGCCATTTAAGAATCTTATTTATCAGCGCTCCGAAATTGCTGGCTGGGTTACATCATTTTACCAAAAAATTTTTGAAATTTTTTTTTTATAAGTTTTGGTTATAAAAATAAGCTTTTTGTAATGAAGGGGGTAAGCTCTTACTTTTCTATTACTAGACCTACTATTTTAACAAGGGCAAGTCCATCGATGTAACTCGTTGCCTAGTAACATGTCCCAGTAGCAAATGGTCGAACTAGTTCTAAAAAGTACTAGTTTTTTGACTAGAAACTACAAAACTAGTTCTCAAAATAACCATTTTGAACCAGTTGTATACTAGTTAAATACGATCTATGTAGGGACTGTAAAAGACATTAAAATGCGAAATTTGAAATTCTCATTTCGTTTATGTTTGTATTTAATAGAACATCAGAGTTTGCAAATAAACACCCACATTTTTTTACTGTAAATTGCCTTGAGGTGCAAATCAACTGGTACAGTACTGGTACCGAAGAGTCACTCCGGAACTAGTTTGGTAAATTTCTTATAAGTACCAGTACAGCTCCCTGTTTTTATTCTTAAAACAATTTTTAAACATTTGTGTACCTATTAGTTTGATTGAAACAATGCGAGACTATTTCGAAAGATTAAATTTAAATAGGAGTTTTGAAATTCTAGTTTTGTTTACATTTGTTGTTAGTAATATAGTCTGAAGTTGCGAATAAACACTAAATTTTTTTATTGTGATTAGAAATCATAAACACAAAATAATTTAGATTTCGTTTGGTAAATGGACCTAATTATCTCCGTAAGGAAACTATCGGTCTAATCTACGTTTCATCACCCGGTGAAAAATGTTCATATACGCTCAAACATGTTCATATATGGTTTATGTATGGACACATATGAACAAATATGGATTTTTTATGAACATATATGGATTTTATATAAATATATATATAAGTATATGTGATTCCATATATGGAAAAAATTTCATATACAGACATATATGGAAGCATCTGTTATTTCATATATGGAAATGGCACTCATATATGGACAAATATGAAAGTATATGTTATTCAATTTATGCAAAAGGGACTTGTATATGAACATATTTCGAAGAATACATTTTTCCATATATGTAAAAGGAACCCATATTTGGATAAATATGGAATTATATTTAATGCCATGAATAAAAAAAGGAACATATGTAGCGCCTAATTTGAATGTCATACATAAATTTATATCTATCGTACAGCCTTATAATAAAGGACAGCAACGTTCGCATGTATTCGCATATATTTAGTAAATGTATATGTTCATATATGTCCATATATGAACATATACTTAGGTGTTAGTTCATTTTTCGGATCCATACATATATGGTTGAACCATAAATGTTCACATATGGACATTTTTGACCGGGCAAAGAAAAAGTGTTTGTTTTTTATCTACGTATATAATTTAGATCTTTACCAACTGGTACAGTACTATTTCCAAAGAGTCACTTCGGAACTGGTTCCGCGAGTGTCACATTAGTACCAGTTTTGCTCCCTATTTTTCGTCCTTAAATTGTAATTTTCAAACTAGTTCTACAACTAGTACCAAAGTGGGAGTTTGGGGACAATTGTCCCCATCCCTATGACATCTCCATGTTAAATTCTACAGTTGTTAGAACTCGTACTAGTTGCCTGGTTCAAATAAACTAGTACATAACTGGTTCTGAACTAGTATTTTTTGCTACTGGCGTTATTCTGAACTTACAGGTAGGTGTTTTTAAAAACATTTTGTTTAAATTTTACTTTTTTAAGCCTAATATCAATTTTAAATTCACGGGTTTTTACAAAAAATAGAATTTCTAAAATTTTCTAGAAAAACGACCCAGTAGCAAGAAATACTAGTTCAGAACCAGTTATGTACTAGTTAATTTGAACCAGGCAACTAGTACGAGTTCTGTCGCCTCTCCATACAAACAACTGTAGAATTTAACATGGAGATGTCATAGGAGTGGGGACAATTGTCGCCAAACTCCCACTTTGGTACTAGTTGTAGAACTAGATTTGAAATTACAATTTAACGACGAAAAATAGGGAGCGAAACTGGTACTAATGTGGCACTCGCGGAAACAGTTCCAAAGTGACTCTTTGGAAATAGTACTGTACCAGTTTGTTGCTACCTGAATTATATAGATAAATAATAAAGGTCTTTCCTTTGATAAAACGCAGATTAGACCGATAGTTTCCTCTTACCGAGATAATTATATCCATTTACCAAATTAAATTTAAAATATATTGTGTCTATGATTTCCAATGACAATAAGACATTTAAGTGTTTATTTGCAAACTCAGAATGTATTATTAAAAACAAGTGTTACCAAAACTAGTATTTCAAAACTCGTATACTGGCTATACTGGTACTTATAAGAAATTTACTAAACTAGTTCTGGAGTGACTCTTTGGCACCAGTAGTGTAACGGTTGATTTACACCTCAATTCAACAAACAATAAAAAATTTTAAATATTTGTTTGCAAACTCTTAATTTTGTTATTAAATAAAAATAAAAAAAAATATAATTTCAAGTCTCATATTTCAATTCAGGTAATTTTTTTAAATAGTCTCTACATACATAGATCGTATTTAACTAGTACACAACTGGTTCAAAATGATTATTTTGAGAACTTGTTCTGTAATTACTAATCAAAAAACTAGTACTTTTTAGAACTAGTTTGACCATTTGCTACTGGGGAATTATTAATACCAATAAAACATCCATACGTATGAATTTGTTATTAAAAATAATGAAAGGTTAAGATGTAAGGATCCAAGGTAATGCAAGGGTAAGCAGTTTGAAATATAGGGTTTTCCAATAGGCACTTCACAACTTTGAATTTAATTTATGAACGCACTATTTCACTGATCATATAACTGTTACTTTCCTTTTTTTCAGTAAACTCAACTTTTTCATCATGGTAAAGTACATGAACGAAGAACGTATGCAAAATGTACTACCGAAATTCGGAGTCGGTGATCGCACCTTTAAGAGCGTTAACACCAATTTTCGGTCGTTATTCTCGCCCTAGTAGACAAGCAATAACAAGTTTTGAGTCTACATATTCATTGTGTGATGCTGCCGTGCCAGTGAGACAACGGGTTGGTCGAAGTGACGAAAATATCGTTGCCGTTCAGGCGTCCGTAGCAAACGATCCAAATCAGTCGATTCCGCGTCGTTCTCAAGAACTGGGCATCGCTAAGACCACTTTATGGCGAATTTTGCATACAGATCTTGGTTTACACGCATACAAGATCAAGCTGACTCAATAATTGAAGCCGATGGACCATTTGACGCGACGGACGTTATCATGTTCTCACGTTGTCAAGTCCTTATTTGAAAACCCTATATTACCAGGTAATATTCATAGTAGTACCCATTAGAGTGGGCCGATTTGTACACAGAGAAAAAAAACCATAATTAAATCAAATATTTTTCATATTTGATTTAAAAATATTAGATTTTGAAAAAACATTTCTAAAATAAATTTAAATGTACTCAAAATGAATATGTTCATACTGATATTTGTCAAAAAATAATTTGACATTTGACATAATTAAATACATGTCATTCATTCTTGCAGACTCATGGCGAAAAATAAATGAACATTAAGTTCGTGGTCAAAAAATTACACTTTTAATTAAAATTTTGAGAATATTCAATGTTTACTGTTAATGTTTTTTTCTGTAAATAAATGGTAAGTATTTGTAATTTTAATAATGTAAAGTAATATAATTATAGTGTCATAAATATATTTTTTACTTTATTCAATATTTTCAAGAACGTAATTGTTGAAGCTATTGTTTAATAAGTTGTGTATATATTTTTAATTTCAGGTTTTGTAAAAGAATTAACTTGATAGCAGCATTGATCTTGGGCAATAACCATCGTTCTTGGGCACAAATTCTGCTATAAACTTGGGGCAGTCTGGAGCGTAATCTTTGGTATTTTACTTCGTGAAAGTTGCGTCTTATTTGTAAGTTTATTTACTTTATTTACATTGGAAATAAATTCAAAATGCTTTTGTTAATATTGCATTGCAATTTTTAAACAATTAATTTAATTATTAAGTTTTCATTAATAAAAAGTTATTAAAAAATAAATTATTTTATTTTCAACAATTAAGAATACAAATTGGAATGCTAAATTTAATTATTTTTTAATTTAAAATAAGAATTTTTGCATCTAAAAAATAATAATAATAATATCCCAGCAAACAAAGATGATCATTAATGACTCAGAATTGAGCTCCAAAAACATAAACATTTGTCCACTTTTTCCTATGAAAGTGGTCCGTACAAAAGAGCCCCCTGTGTACTCAGAAATGACTCCGAAAAAAGAACTTATAAATTCGAAATTTTCCTCATAAATTTAAATAATTTTGGAATCTTTTTTGAGTCCGAAAAATGAACCCTCATTTTGAGACAGCTTTTTAGATTGTAGAGACAACTTTTTGGTTTGTTTTCTGAGGGTTCATATTTTCTACCAAAAAAAGAGTGTTTTCAAAAAACAATAAACATTTTTATGAGCCATTTAAAAATCTTATTTATGAGCGCTCCGGAATTGCTGGCTGGGATGTTAAAATTAATTTTAAAAATATTTAGAATAAGTTAGATCATACTTTGTTGTAAATTAAAAGTGTTTTCATTCATTTTAAGTATGTTTCTACTTGAATTTAACATTTTTTTTTCTTAGTGTATGGAGAAAAATTTTTTGATATTGTGCTATCGATTTTTCGATAGCTTTTGGCATGAGGAAAAAAAGTTCCACTACGACATATCAAAAAAATCATTTTCGAGGCGTCCAAATTTCAATTTTTACAATTTTATAATAAATGCTAGATTAGCGCCATCTTGCGGTGGCTTTTTGAAACAACTAATGAAGTTGTAAACAATATAACATTACAACCTTTCCAGAAAGGTATTACTTATGAAAATCGGATAAAAAATGTGGCAACTAGAGGTAAAAGTATAGATGTAAGTAAAATTATTTTCTGCCTGATGATGAAATGATGATGATGATGTTGATGAAAACAAGCAGTTGCCACATTTTTTATCCAATTTTCATAAGTAATACCTTTCTGGAAAGGTTGTAATAATACCGAAAAAATTAACTGTAAAAAAACATTTTTACCAATTCTGTCACTTTTTTCAAATTTTTTGTAGTAAAAGTTTGCCACACCCAAAAAAGTACGTGGTGGCATAGTCAACAGAATCCATAGTCATTTCAAAATTCTTATAAATCAACTATTATAATCAATAACTACTATTGATATATAGGCATTAGCAACAACTTTTTATATAGTGGATTTCGAGATTACTACAAAAATATTAAGTATAAATTGTCAAATAAAAAATACTGACATTTAGAAAACAAACTTAAAAATTCATACATGAAAATACAAAAATAACGAATAAAGATACAAAAAATTTCCAAAACCTCTTTTGCAAAAAATCTTTTTAAAAAATTGGATGGAAGGATCGGAAAAGGAGAATTGTGGTGTGGACCAATAATTCAAATTAAATTGTTATTAAACAGGAACAAAATCAAGCACCATTGCCGAAACTAAAGGTAACGTCAAAGTATAAAAACAACATTATATTTAAAGTAATTCAGCATTATTTTTTTCTATTTCATCATTAAATTGCTCAAATCACATCCAATTAGAAAAATAATCGATATTAATATCGGGGCAAATTATTTGGTGCATGCATGGCTGTAAAATTAAATTAAAATTATGTTGTGTAAAATTAAAAGAATTAAAAACTAATAATAATTTAGCAATTTTTTTTTTGCATAAATAAGGGAAAGATCCGTGGTTTATATTGACCATTTTTAATTTGAGCATAGTTAACATATACTATTTTTAAAATTTTTTTATTTCCACTAGCAAATTGTCGACAGTAACCTCCTTCCCTATAAACAATATCACTGGAATTCAAGTTGAAATCAAGTTCAATTCCAGCCCTGTTTTCCAGTTTCAAGGCTTGAATACAACTTTTATTACATTTTATTTCAATAGCATACTCCAGCGAAAGGGAAACAAAAATTCAAGTTTGAAATATTTTTGTTAAATATACAAATGCTAGAATTTGAAATATACTTTACTTCAAGCAAAATTTAAAGCACTTGAATTTTTAAGACCTATGTGCTTATTGGGTTCATAGTTAATTTGTAAATTCGAGATAAACATAGTTGTCTTCCACTACTTCATATCAACTATGCCATAGTGCAACTATGCAATTTTAAGGATGCAGTTATTCTGATGAAATAATTTAGATTGGCGGGGAACTTTTTTTTTGAGGTACGGTCTACTGCACACAGTGGGGTGTTTTCGAAATATTTTTGAACTAATTCAGCCATTCCTTATTGGCTCCTTGCAGGAGTAAAAGGAACAAATATATATATATTATTGGCTGAGCGGATTCAGATGAAACTTCACACGCCCATAGCAAACGTAATTTTGAGCTAAAGTTTTAACGTCCGATACGCTACTGGACGGCAAAGTAGGGTACCTCGAGGATGTGAAAATTTTGAAAGTTTGCCATTTTTTTATTTATGAACCAATTTGAAAAAAGGTTTTAGTTTTGAAATCTAATAAAAAAAAGTCTCTAAAAACTTTAGTTATAACTACTAAAAATTAGTTAAAAATTATGCTGCAGAAAAAAACTGTTAAATTAGCTGATTATTTCTGCTATATATTAGTAAGATAGGAACAGCAAAAATAAAACTGTTAAATATACAGAATTTTAGTTATATTTGAGTTAAATTTTTGTTAATAGAAAATAACGAATTAACCTGTTAAAATCAGCAAAACAATTTTGCTAAATAATTAGTAGCCTAAAAAATCACAAAAAATTTTTAAATTTTCGAAGTTTTTTCGGTTTTTTTTTAATGCAAATAAAATCGAGCCTTCTGAAAACAGCAGTTTACAACTTTTTTGGCAAATATTTCTGTTAATTTAACAGGATAGACTAAAATTTGCAGTCAACTAAATTTAGCTTAAAAATAACAAAAATGTTTTAGATATAACACTTTGTTTTTGCTATTTTTAGTCTACTAATATTTAGCAATATTTTCTGCAGATTTTACAGTACAATTTGTCATTTTCAATTAACTAAAAGTTAACTTAAATATAACTAAAATTCTGTAAATTTAACAGCTTTTTTGCTGTTCTTATTTTACTAGTATTTAGCAAAAAACTGCTAATTTCAGCAGATTTTTCTGCAGTATCATTTTTAACAAATTTTTAGTTGCTTTTTCTGCTATTTTTACAGATTTAATTCTATGAGTGTAAAGCCCTATAATAATCATGTTTACACATGTGGGATATCTCTTAAAACATAAAAGTTATTCGCATTTGAAATTGAGATTTTGTATTTTTACAATAATATAGTCCGGTTTTTTACCAAATCAAGTTCAATAATCTTAAAAAACTGAAGTTGTATTTGCAACTAAATGTTTTATATCACAAAGTAAGTAAGGAATAAGGTATGATATCACATGATCTATTCGGCAATTGCACTAGTCCAATACGTTAAACTAACTGTTCACGGAATTGTTCTCACAATAAAAAGTAAGTAGCGCCATTTTGTTGAAACCAAATATCGTCGAGATCACGGTCTTCAATTTCAAATTCGGCAATTTGGTTTATTGAGGTATCCAATAAGCCTGAAATCCAGCTAAATTATTTATAAACGGGCTTTGTCTTTCCACAATGAAATCTCAAACAATACTGCGTAAAAATATCATGACAATTTGACACGACTCGCGCGTAATCTGTCAGAAAATCCCTATTGAAAAAAATACTTGGCTTGGAAAAGTCTTACACTTAGATAAAAAAGTTTGTAAAAAATTTGTAAACAGTTTTCAATCGCACTATACTATTTATATACTGATTATTAGTACAATTTTTATTTTTAGTAATCATTTTTGCTATTCTCTTATTACAAATGACGGATATTTTTACTAATTTTCGCTGCTGATTTCAGAAAAACATTTTACTAATTTTTCAAAACCGAGTGCTAAATTTAGCAGAAAAATATACTAATTTTTTGATTTTTTACAATTCTTGTTTAGGTTATATTTGTTACTATTGATATATTCTTAGTTTAGAAATAACACCCAGAAAATTTTATTGCATCTCCAACGCATAACACGGCAATAACTGGAGAACCGTTTGCAATTTTGACTCCAAATTTCAAGTACGATGTAGTAATTATACGCTTGTTACAATCGAAAGAAAAAAAAATTTTTTTTAGATTTTACAGTTTTTTTATTTTTTAGTACAATTTTTTGCTAATTTCAGCAGATTGATTTTAAATTACAGTTTACAGCAATTTACTGAAATTTAGTAGCTGCAACTAATTATTTATACTAATTTCATTGTACTAAAATTATGATATTTAGTAAGTTTTTTAACTGATTTTAGCAAATCGATTTTGAATTGCATTTTACATAAATTTTACTAAAATTTAGTAGCGGCTACTAATTTTTTCTACTAATTTTATTGTACTACAGATCAGCAGACATGTGTTGCTAAAATTAGCAAAAAATACCGCTGGCCCCAAAACAGTTAAATTTCCCATAATAACAGCAACATTTTCAGTAGCCATTACAGACTTTTTTGGTTGAGTGTACTATTGGTTAAATAGTATTAAAAATAAGGCATTTTCTGTACTTTTGCTAAAAGGCCGACATTTCTTCAAAGCACTGAATCATTTTATTTAAAGTACTGGCATTCTACTAAATCCCAGCGCTGTGCCAACAACGTTTGCAAATAACTACGGCCAAGCGTATATTGGTGTTATCATTTTGACACCATCCCAGTACTGTAAAAGTTAAAAATCCGCCACATCGCCAGTCCATGTACTACCGCTTCCAGCGTCGTGCCAACACTGTGCCGTTCATATTTTTCTACCTGGGAAGTTTAAGGACGACTTGGAGATCACTCGAAAGGCAGGTTCTGGCAGAAGAAAGGTCATCTGTGACCAGAATAAGGCGAACAAAATCAGTGCCATGTTGCCGGAGAAACCCAACATTTCAGGGAGAAAAGTCACTCAAAAAGTGGATTGTTTTTTGTACGCAAGATCAAAAATGCTTTAAAAGTACAAAAATTCCAGACAGGAATGCTGTAAAAAAACACGGAGGCAAAACAGGGCGCCAAAAAATTAAAAAAGTTTTTTTGAAAAATTCAATTGTTGCATTATGGAATTTTATATTGCAGACTCACGGGGAATATGGACGACGAGTTTAAGATAAAAAGACAATTGAAATTTCCTCGAAAATTCCTGGTATGCCAAGCTATCTCGACTTGTGGTGAGAGGAGCCAGACTTTCGTGACCCCGTGGTACAATAAACTCGGAAATTTATTTCAAATTGTCCTTGGAGAAGGGTATAAAGCCCTTTGTTGGACAGCATGAAGTATATACTTTCTTTTGGCCCCACCTAGCCTCTTGCCATTACAGCAAAGTGGCCTTAGAGTGGTACTTAAATAATAATGTGCCTTTGTTGCCTCGAGAAGCAAATCCACCAAACAGTCCTGAACTCAGGCCAATGGACTTTGGTCAAAAGATAAATTAAGGCAACAAAAAAGTCGTCAACGAAGCCAAAGACTGCCGCGGAAACTGGTATTAAGCAGCTTGAAAGGCATCTATGAAGGGGTACCAGAAAATGATGGAAGGGGTACCAGAAAAATTAAAGAATTTTGTAATCTAAAAATAATAAAAATTTTTATCTAGTTTTATAATAGTGTTAACACTTTCTCTGGCAATCTCCATATTACAGAAACGATTTGGATTTTAATTGTTAATTGTTTTTTAATGTCTTGCAGAGCATTTGCAATAAAAAGGGTGAGTTCCTAAACGTCAAAATACATTGCAGTGTTTGCGGTTTTACTACTGTTTCGATACAAAGCAAACAAGTGTGTTGCTTACTTTGTAATAAAAACATGTCAACAAAGCATCAACAACATTTGTGATGCAAAGTTTGCTTTTTATATGCGCATCAATTGCGTTTACGAATGCATGACTTTGTTCAGTTGCATTGCAAATGACGTTTTGGAACTCAGCCAAACTTACAAATAATTATCAGCACATGGTTGCCATATTTCCTTAATAAAAAAAGCATTTTTTAGGTTTTTTTTTTTGCAATTTTTAATCTTTAGTTATTACAAAATACATGAAAAACCCGTTTTCTAAATTTCTTAGTCTGGTTTTATTAGGAGAGCTTCAGGATTTATGGGAATATTCAGAAATTGTTTGCCAACAATATAATTTTTAAAAATTTGACCGATCGTTAAATGAAGACTGCGTCTGTCTATATAAAATGACAAATTTACAGATATGTGTCCGTTTTTTTTAATTTTGGTATGAAATTTGACATTTTTGCTCTAAAAGTTATTGAATTTACTAAAAATATTTACACCAGGGTTGCCATATAAAAATTTTAAAACGTGGTAAAATTGCGATTTCTTCCAAAAGTTCTTAAAATTTGCGCTTTAAATGTTTTTGAAAAATTCTTTTTATTTTGTATAGAGTTTTGTCGTGGAAATAACACAAAATTTAAGATTAGAAAAAATCTTAACCCGTTTGGGAGCAGCAGCGTGTTAAAATTTGAATTTTTAACCAAAATTCCTCCGTTAAGAGGCGCGACAAAGCTATAAAAACAAAAAAAGTATTTCTTCGGCATAGGTTTATATTTCCAGAAAGTTTGGTCGAAAACTATTCAACCAATCAAAATCTGTAGTGTAATAAAAATACGGTTATTTTGGAAAATTGACTGACTGGTTCAGCAGATTTTTTTAATTATGTGATGGACAATTTTTTCAAACGCAGTCTTTAAATCGTGTTCAAGCGTTAAACTGTGCTTAAGTTACATGTTTTACAGTACATTTTTTCGACCTTAAACACTTAAAATTATCATGTTTAAAATCTAAACACCTTGTTAAATGCAATACGTTTAAGTTTAATCTTATCGATTAGCGTTAATGACAAGTTTGCAAGTGAAGACAAAAAAAAAATTGAATAAACTAAATTTAAGCAAAATTGAATTAAAACGTGCTTTTTTCTAAATTAAGTGTTAGACGAACCAAAAACTGATTAAGTATTGTTTCCGGTAAAGTAAAAATATAAAACCAGCCAGCCCTGCAATTATGTCTTAACTAAAAATTACAAAATCTTGTTTCCGATTGGGCCGGACAATTTAATAACTGGGCCAACCAAAAAGAAGCCAGAGCTTATTTTTCATTTCAAAGGATGGAACAATTTAGATTTAATAAAAGTTCTGATCTTAAAAACATATGAAGCTTTATCAAGCCGTACACTCAAGATGAAAAAGTTAGTAAAAAAATTTGTAAACAGTTTCCAATCGCACTTTACTATTTTTTTACTGATTTTTAGTAAAAAATTTTTTCAGTAATCATTTTTGCTATCCTCTTATAACAAATTGCGGATTTTTTTACTAATTTTCGCTGCTGATTTCAGCAAAACATTTTACTAATTTTTCAAATTCAAGTACGATGAAGTAATTGTACATTTTTTACAATCGAAAGACAAGAATTTTTTTTTTTAGATTTCACAGTTTATTTTTTAGTACACACACTTTTTTGCTGATTTCAGCAGATTGATTTTAAGTTGCAGTTTACAAAAATTTACTGAAATTTAGTAACGGCAACTAATTATTTATACTAATTTCATTATACTAAAATTATTGATATCTAGTAAATTTTTTAACTGATTTTAGCAAATCGATTTTGAATTGCAGTTTAAACAATTTTACTAAACTTTAGTAGCGGCTACTAATTTTTACTACTAATTTTGTTGTACTACAGATCACCAGACATGTGTTGCTAAAATTAGAAAAAAATACCGCTGGGCTCAAAACAGTTAAATTTCCCGTAATAACAGCAAAATTTTCAGTAGCCACTACAGACTTTTTTGATTGAGTGTATAACACTTGCTTAATTTTATATTGACTTTATGAATATTATAGAGAGTGAAAAATATAATTTGTAAACAAATAAACAGTGATGCGCACTTTGTTTCATAGGAAAATCGCTCAAATTTGTTAAAAATCGTTAGAAACACAGAAAAAACGCTAGAAACGGAGAAAAACTTAGGCAATTGATAACATTCTAGACAATCAATCACTAATGTCATTTTAAAGTGGAACATTTTTATAAATTTTTTGACAGTTTCGGATTGATTTCTCTGATATGTAACATGGTTGTACTTTTTGCACTTACATATGTAATTTTCCCATAACTATAGATTTGCTCTGTTCTTAAAAAATGTATCAATACAAAATCAAGCTACCCAGGTAGAAAAATACAAACGGCACAATGTTGGCCCGGTATTGGTGGCGGTAGTACATGTGCTGGCAATGCGTCGGATTTTTAACGTTCACTGTACTGGCATGTTGTCGCAATGATAACACCAATAAACGCTTGGCCGTAGTTATTTGCCAATGTTGGCGCAGCCTTGGGATTTTATTTTTTTGGTATTATCCCAGTACATTTAATAACAAATTTAGTAGTTTGCTAGAACTTTACTGTCCTCTTAGTGTACATCACAGATTTTTAATGTATTCTTTCGAAACTTCACAAGAAAAGAATGGCGATGTCTCTCTTACATAAATAATTGTGTAATAGATGTAAAAATACGTAAGATTTATAAAATTGTTAATTTTAATAAATTAAAAAAAGCTCGTTAATTTTCAGAAAACAGTAGTGGCCAAGCACGTTTTAAGTAGTACCGGCATTTCGTAAAAAACAGTGCTCTCCCAGTACAACTTTTTTTGTAACGTCGGCAATTTCTACCTGGGTAGTGTCATACGGGCTTAAAAGCTTGTTTTCGCTTATTGTGCTTGGTTTTGCATATTTTGCTATTTCCTTTAAAAGTTAAGCTTATTTCAGCTTTCTTCTTTGAAAATAGAGCATAGTTTTTTTCTCATAAAGGCGGTAATTTTATAAAAAAAAAAATTTATGTCGACCTAGATTTTTTTAATTAAACTTTTTTTATTTGAAAAATCACTCATATTAAAATAAACTTTTTAATTTTTCCATTTCAATTCAGGATTACAATAGTACAAATACGTCACAACTTTGTTTGAATCCCGAAGATCTAAGGAATGTTGCATCAATTTAAATACCAACTTTCGTTTTTATAAGGATTTAAATGAAAGTAGGAATGAATATTTAATGAAATTTAAATGTTTTTTTAAATTTTAACTGCTTATATTACTGTTTTTTAAGAGCTTTAAATGGATGCTTCAGTTGCCAAATCGATTAACTCCAATTTCTGAATTTTATAAAACTTTAATTTCAAAACACTTTATTGACTCCTAACTGTATAGCATTCAAAAATATTTCTCCGATAATAAATATTAACACTACTATTTAAATGACAAAATTTATGATTTAACAGAAAATTGAAAAAACTATTTTCTCATTTTTCTCATTGATACTCATTCATTATTCTTTATGGAGTTAATCGATTTGCCAAGAGAAGCATATCAAACTAACTTTTTTGAAATTGAAATTTTTTTAAATTTTTCCTTTGTTTATAAATATTTGAAGCACTTACTTTTATGTGTAAACGTAGGTTGCTCCAACCTTGTATGAAGAAAAAAAAATTCTGACAAGGAAAGGCTCCCAACGCGGACCGGCAGATCTTAATGTACTTCGGGTATGTTGTAGAGCATACAAATTTAAAGGACACCTATTTTTTTAGCTGGCCAAACTCATATTTAAGGGTTAAAAAATGGGCTCAAAAAATGCCCAATTTTTGGTTTTTCGTTTTTTTAAATTTTTTCCAAAGTACCTATAGGAAAATTTGGTGTCAAAGGGAAGGTATTTGAGAGGCATTTTTATTGGTGTATAAAACTTGCTTAAGCATGCTTATTATCAGAGCTTTAAAGAATTAATTCCTTTTTGGAATAAATTCCCTAAAATATAATTAAATTTTTTAATTCAAGGAATGAATTCATTAATAAGAAATACGCAGGAATTAATTCCTGTGCTTGAATTCAAAGAATTCAAATTTAGAGAATGAATTCCCTGACCACAGCATTAAGCATTAAAATTAAAGGATTCATTCACTAACGAATTCATTCAACACGAGTTAATTCAATTTTAAGTCAAGGAATTCATTCCCTAGGGAATTAATTCCCTGGGAATTCATTCAATTGTGCACTTAATTCCCTGAAGGAATTAACTTTTTCGTTTAATTCCCTAAAGAATTAAATTTTTCGTTTAATTATCTGAATTCAATTTTTCACTTAATTTCCACTTAAGGTCTTAAAGAGTTAACATTTTTTCTTTAATTTTCAGCTCTTCTGATAATTTTTATAATTAGTTTAACTAAACAGGATTTTTATAAAGTCTACGTATACCTCCTTTAATAGCAACAACGACATATTAGTTAAATTAAATATATTTGAATTGTATAAATAATATTTAGCTCCTTTTGGGCATTTAATGAAAAACTTAAATTTACAGTTAATTCCTTAAGAAATTAAACGAAAAAGTTAATTCCTTAGGGAATTAAGTGCACAATTGAATGAATTCCCAGAAAATTAATTCTCTAAGGAATGAATTCCTTGACCAAAAGTTGAATTAACTAGAATTGAATGAATTCCTTGTTGAATATATATGTATTTATTCCCGTCGTTCCAAGTTGGAGCATAGGGCCATAAATTGTTGAATGAATGCATTAAAATTCATGAAGGAATTAGAAAAAAATTAATGAATTTCTTTAAGATAAATCGAATGAAAAAAAGGAATTTAATCAATTCCTTAAGTTTGGTCAGGAAATTCATTCCCAAAATATAAAATCAGTTCAAAAAAAAGGGAATTAGGGAATTAATTCTTCGAAACTCTGCTTATCATATTTGATAATATTCTTGGGGCTTATGACCTTTCACCGTTAAATTCACGTATAGTTGTTCCTTATTAAATTTCAGCCAACACATATTTTTTAATTTTCAATATCCGTGCTAGCTCAGGCTCAATCAATTTTTTTCCGGAGCCCCTTTTTGCCACTTTTCGAACAAATTGGCAACTTTGTATAAAAACCTAGCAGTTATGCACAATGAAACTTCCTCTTTTGGCAAATAAATTAATAATCCTCGAATAAAAATTCCGATTCCGTTCAATAAAAAAAATAATAAAAAAAACTTACTTGTTCAGGACCCGTAGAATTTCTATCATCAGTTGTGTTAACTTCTACGGTTTGTTCAGCAGGAACCGTTTCATCTTCACTAATTTTCTCTTGAGCCGCAGCAATAAATGATTGGCAGCATAATATCACCACAATTACATACAATTTAATTTTAAACTAATATACACCAAGAAAATAAAATTATAAAAATTTTAACAAATCTTAAACGAAACATAAATTTAACATACCCAATTCATTTTGAAAGCATGAAAACACTTTTTTGTCAAAAAAAATATATATTTATTATTTAAGAATGTTTAAAGGATTTTACTTGGAAGAAATCCTTTTAATCATAAATAAAATTCACACAATACACTTTTCAATCCTTAAAACTTTAAATATTTAAATTTATAATTGTCACTACAAATAACCGTTATTACCAAAGCGATCTTTATCTACCCGTTATTAAATTCAAACTAAGCTTTAGTTGTAGATTTAACTTTAAAATATAGACTTTATTCTTTAGTTAATTTAATAATATGCTAGCGTTAGTAATTTTTATTTAACCTATTTTTTTTTTAATTGTGGCTTAAAATCATTTTTTAACCCAAATTTTTCTGTTAAAATTGTTTTTAAAAGTAAATTCTTTTTTAAGCTTATTTTGAAATTCATATCATTCTGTATGATGGAAATTTCTAAAATCTAAGATCACGCATTTATTGTTTGAGACATGTTTCAGTGCATGGTCATATTCCAAGATGTATATCATGAAACGTTTTTCAGTCACATAATTTCTCTAAGAAATCTGATAAGTAAGCAAATTTTTTTATTAATTATATATACACTGTAAGAAAATGTTTAAGTTTTAGGCCAATATTTTATTGGATTAAGATTATGCAATATTAAATAATGACTTAGAAGAAATTCATTGCTTACGTCTTAATTGCAGTAATTCGTCATATTTTAATCTGATTTTACTCGAACATTTATTATATTTAATTACAGAAATTTTATGTGATTAAGACCTTAAACATAGATTTTTTAACCTACAATTCATGTTACACATGAATTTACAATTTTTTTTAATACCAACATTAGACATTACGTAGAACAATTAATTTGTAAAATAAACACATCTCATTGTGCCATCAAAATGATAATATTTAGTAACTTGCCTATACTCATAGAAATAAATATGTAAAAATAGCAGAAAAAGCAACTAAAAATTAGTTAAAAATGATGCTGCAGAAAAATAGATTTTTTTTTTTTTTTGCTAAATACTGGTAAAATAAGAACAGCAAACATAAAACTGTTAAATTTACAGAATTTTAGTTATATTTAAGTTAACTTTTAGTTAATTGAAAATGACAAATTGTACTGTAAAATCTGCAGAAAATTTTGCTAAATATTAGTAAACTTAAAATAGCTAAAACCCACCGTTATATGTACAAAATTTTTGTTATTATTATGCTAAATTTAGTTGAATGCAAATAGCAGGCTATGCTGTTATATTAACAGAAATATTTGCTAAAAATAAATAACGGTA
The DNA here is from genome assembly GCA_949987735.1 of Leucophora obtusa. Classification (NCBI taxonomy): domain Eukaryota; kingdom Metazoa; phylum Arthropoda; class Insecta; order Diptera; family Anthomyiidae; genus Leucophora; species Leucophora obtusa. Next base: position 330,092,613 of record OX465295.1, on the reverse strand, counting down.
TGATTAATCAGAACTTTGATTAATCAATTAACAGATTAATTGAAAATTTGATTAATCAGAATTATGATTAATCGATTAATTTGAATGTTGATTAATCAAAACTTGAATAATTTTAATTAATATTGAAAATTTTTTTAAAATAAAAAATAAGGAAATTTTATCCTTCTTTTGTGGCGATACTTTATATAGCTCCAAATAAAGAGAATCACAAAGGTTGTTTGCTCACTGGTCAGACTTGAACAACTCCATTCATAAATTTAATGTTTCTATATTGAACTGGCGTTAAAAGGCGTCATCAACGAAGAAAAACAAGATATTATTCAATTATTCATAAATTTGATTAATCAAAATCATGATTAATCAATTAATCATTATTTTGAATAATCGAAATAACCAATTAATCGATTAATCATGTTTTTAATTAATCAAAATTGTTGAATAATCGATTAATTGATTAATTAGAATTTTAATTAATCAGGAAGTTTGATCTCCACTACGTGGAGAGGGTATAATAAGTTTGTGCTGATGTTTGTAACACTAAAAAATATTCGACCTTTTGCGCACTCTACAGGTCGCAAATATTAAGATATTTTGATGAAATTTGGTACACCGACCTATGTCTTTGGTAAAAATCGGTCAATCTTTAGACCTGGTGACCACCAAATTGGCTTGGTTACACTTTGCAGGTCACAAATACGAAGATATTTCAATGAAATTTGATTCGCTGACTCACATGGTCCCAAGGACAAAGCCTATTGATTCTAGATAGGATCGGTCCATATTTGGACATATCGCCCATAATGGCTATATTTCCGATTTTCTCTTCTTTTATCATTTTAGAGAAAATTTTGACACAAGTCCCATTTTAACCCATTCGAATTTCGGATCCAAACATTAGTTGGCTTTTTACCAGACTGGTGTAGGGTATTATATAGTCGGCATGCCCGACTTTAACCTTTTTACTCGTTTTTAACAAATTTTTAGTAGTTTTAGCTAATTTTTTTACAGACTTTTCTATTAGTGTAGTGCTGGTAAAAATATGAGTAGTGGGTATCGAGTATTTGACTTTTTTTGGAGTACTCGATATTTTCAGTTGCATTTTGGACAGAAAAATATATAAAAACGTGACTCTGCTAAAATGTTTACATCCTAAAATGTGACTCCACTAAAATATTTATCACAAAACTACAACTCTGCTAAAAGAAAAAATCAAAAGTAAAATATTTAAGAGTATAATTTAAAAACTATAAAAACATAATGAATAGTTGGTAAAAAAAGTTTAAAATCCCAGCCAGCAATTTCGGAGCGCTCATAAATAAGATTCTTAAATGGCTCACAGAAATGATTATTGTTTTTTTTTGAAAATACTCTTTCTTTGGTAAAAAATATGAACCCTCAGAAAACAACCCAAAAAGTTGTCTCTACAATCTAAAAAGCTGTCTCAAAATGAGGGTTCATTTTTCGGACTCAAAAAAGATTCCAAAATTATTTAAATTTATGAGGAAAATTTCGAATTTAAAGTTCTTTTTTCTGAGTCATTTCTGAGTACACAGGGGGCTCTTTTGGACGGACCACTTTCATAGGAAAAAGTGGAAAAATGTTTATGTTTTTGGAGCTCATTTCTGAGTCATTAATGATCATCTTTGTTTGCTGGGTCATTAATTTAAATATTTAATCAACGTAAATATTTTCAAAGAATTTTATTAAAAAATTTTAAAAAATTTCAAATTTAAAAACCGTTAAAAATATCGAGTAGTATCGAGTATCCAAATTAAAAATATCGAGTAGTATCGAGTATTGAAAAGTAACCGAATTTAACAGCACTATATTAGTGTACGCATATTACCACGGTGAAGTTAAAATTAATATTCGGTTTAAAAAATTTTAATTTAAACAAAATGTTTTTAAAAACTCCCTACCTGTAAGTTCAAAATAACATGTGAATAGGTAAGGAGTTACATTAAACCGTATTACATTAGACCGTACCACAAAAAACAATTTGCCGTACACCGTTGAATCTAAATTATTTTTGCAAGGTTTCAAAAAAAATCTTTTTTGTCAAACGTCGGTGTCGCCTTTTTAAGTTTTTCGTTATATCTTTCACATTTACAGTCGGATCTTAAATCGAGAGGACCAATGTTTTGCTCTAAGGGCCATTGATCTCAAATATCCCGTTCTAGTATTTACCCACCAAATCTCAGTTCCTACCAACCAAATGTACAACCCTAATGTCAGAAAATTAAAGCTCGCAAAAAATCATTAAACTTTTGCTAAGCAAGTTTTTCGATAATTCCAGCAGAAAATTTTTTATTTTTTTTTTTGCTGAACGTAGGGGTCGCCTTTTTAAATTTTTTTCATTGGATTTTTCCTTTATAGCAAAACACTGGTCTCCTCGAAGTAAAAAATTGATATACCACACTTTAAAATCCGACTGTAAATGCCGGAGCTATAACGAAAAATTAAAAAAGTCAACCCCTACGTTCGGCAAATAAAAAAAAAATTCGAAATTCCCTTGCAAAAATACTTTATATTCGAAGGTGTACCACACACTTTTTTTTTTGCCTGTATGGTGGTAGGTAGAGATGAGCGATCCGGTGATTTTTGAATAACGCTGCTACCAGTGATCGTGATTTTCAAATCACCGTTCTTTTAAACAGTGACCGTGATCACGGGTTTGTATAGAGATGGGCGATTCGGCGATTTTTCAGTAACATTGTTCTCAGTGAATGTGATTTGCAAATCGTTGTTCTTTTAAACTGTGATCGTGATCACGGTTTTTCTATGGAAAAGACTTCGATTTTCTGATAAATAAACGAAATAATATTTATGGCGAGTTTTTAAGATGTCAGTTAAACTTGGTTTAGTTAAACCGAGAACGAATTTTGTCAGCCATTTCAAAGTTTATTAACAAAAATTTGCCGGAAAAACTTTTTCTCGAGTATAATTTATTTCTTTATTGAAATAAAACAAAATAAATCAAATTTTAAAAGCAGTATTCCAGTTACAAACTGTGTTAAACTAAGTTTAAAGATAATCCACTTCTTAAAAACTCGGCCTTAAAAGAAAAATAGTTGCGACCGGTAACAAAGACATGATAGAAGGAGACATTTTATTCAGAAGAGTTTGAAAGCAAGTCACTGTTATTGAAAAAAATCATGTATTACTGTGCACAATGAAGTTTGCAAGAAAGAATAGTACAAAAATTTTAAAAGAACGACATTCCGAGTAACTGCGACTTGAAATATTTGATCACTGCCGTTACCAGTGATTTATCAATAACTGTGATTAAATCACCGGTATGAAAATATCGCTCATCTCTAGTGGTAGGTACGGTGTAATGGACATGCCTTTGCTAAAATAATAGGTATTGTAATAGAAAAGTAAGAGCTTAGCCCTTCATTACAAAATGCTTATTTCTATAACCAAAACTTATAAAAAAAAAGTTCCAAAAATATTTGTTAAAAATATGTAAATTTTAATTTAATACTCAATATAAAACAAATTAAAATTTTAAGAAAAAAAAGCATTACTTTAAGGTTATTTGTAACCTAGAGGTAATAGGTAGAGCTTTGAAAAATTAATTCTTTAATTCAATTTCTGATTTCTGAATTAAAAATTAAATGAATGAATTCAAAAAAGACTGTATATTGAATGGAATTAATTCATGTTTGCTTTCGTTCGTTTTTCTTTTGTTATGAATTAATTCAATTGATACGAATTAATTCAATTTTAAAAATCAAACGGATAAAAAGGGAATTAATTCCTTACTGAATTAATTCACCACTGAATTCGTTCAATTTCATTTTTGTTCTGTGAATTAAAAAAAATTACGTTCACTGAATTGAAAAAGAAAAAATTACGTTCACTGAATTCAAAAACTGTTTTATGCCGTTCAGTACACAGTGGAGTTTTCAAAATATTCTGGAAATAATTCAGCCATTATCGGTTGGTCGTTATGAGATGAAACTTCACACGTTTATAGCAAGACTCTTTTGCCTCCAGATTAAAAGTTTCTTTAAGAACACATCCCCCGTACTCAAAATGCAAAAGCATATGCTAACTAGCTACCAGCTTTCCCTTATGGGAATTTGTGTGTAAAAAATTGAGCAGCAAGTTAGTTAGCATACACTTTGTCATTTTGAATACGGGTGATAGTATTTATATTTTTCTAAATGGAAAATTCCCATTTTTGGAAAATTTTCATAGTGTTTTGCGAGTTGTGGTGTTTTTTTATCTATTTATGGTAACCAATGAGAAATGGCTAAATTATTTCCAAAATATATTGAAAACACTCCACTGTGTACTGAACGGCAGAAAACAGCTTTTGAATTCAATGAACAATTTTTTTTGTTTTTTTTTTCAATTCACTGAATGAATTTTTTTTTTAATTCACTGAACGAAAATGAAACTGAACCAATTCAGTTGTGAATTAATTTATTTGAGTTAATAAAAAGAACTATAGCAATTGAATTAATTCTTTGAATTTCTTTTTTTTTAATGCGTTCTGTTGAACGAATTCAGTGAATTATTAAAGAAAACGAATTCATTCAATTCTAAAGAAAATTGAATTCGACTGGTAGTGAATTAACCCATATTATCCTAGCATCGTCATATGACGACATGAAAAGGCCTCTTTTTGAATGTACATAATACCGTTACCTTAAACATGGAAGGACTTCTGTTAAGAGTTTTGTAAACAAAAAATGTCAAATTTTCATTCTACAGGGTCCGCCATCTAACGTTTTTTTTTTTTAACTAATGCTTATTTCGTGAATGGTAACACTTAGCTCATGTCTGATTTGACAGATAATTAGTTTTATCCTTCCGCTGAACGAATATGGTTGTGTGTGGTTGGTCCAGAGGCATAATTGGGCCATTTTTCTTCGAAAATGAGCAAGGAGTGGCCGTTACAGTCAATGGCGATCGTTATCGGGCCATGTTAAACGAATTTTTGTTCACAAAAATTGAAGAGGAGGATATTGGCAACATTTGGTTTTAACAGGACGGCGCTACGTGCCACACAGCCGAAGCTACATTCGATGTTTTGCGCCTTGTTTTTGAAGATCGCATTATCAGCCGCAGAGCTGATGTCGTTTGGCCACCTCGGAGCTGCGATTTGACACCGTTGGACTATTATTTGTGGGGTGCCGTCAAAGATAAGTGTTACGCCGACAAGCCAGAGACAATTGACGCTTTAAAGTACAATATTCGTGAAGCCATTGGTGAAATACAGCTGCACACAATCGATAATGTGCTTAAAAATTGGGCCGATCGTGTAGGCTACTGCATGGCCAGCCGAGGCAGCCATATGAATGAAATTATTTTCCATTATTAACCGGAAGGATTGTATGTACTTTCAAATAAAAAAAGAAATTTGAGAAAATATTCAGTAGTTTTTTTTTTTTTTTATAGCATTTTCAAAAAAAAAAAAAGTTATTTGGCGGACTCTGTATGTTTATTTTATCCACTTTGGTTATTGTTTCTGGACACAGTGAATGACCGAAAATCACAAAAATTCCAAAACTGCAAAAATTATGATTTCTTTCAATAGAGAAGGAAAAAATTGAAATTTATTACATTAATATATTTTTCTTGTTTGGTTTTTCTAAAAGCCAACTAAATTTCCTCCATATTGGTAAAACTACAATGTTCTAATCGCAATTTGGAAACATTATATAATTTAATAAATTTGGGTGTCGTCGTATGACGACGCTAGGAGAATATGTGTACAAAATTTTTATTTGTTTTTTTTAATATAGTCATTTTTGGCTGTCTTTGACAAGGTTTGGAGCTTCGTACCTTACCTCAGTATGGAATCCACCAAGATCGACAGGAAAATAGCCTTACACTTCCCGTAGTAGATACTTTACGTTATGGTCGAATAGACCACTTCCTAAAAAGAAGCCACAACAATAAACAAAGTCAATGTCGGGGCCTCGATATCAAATCGACAGGTCGGGCAGAGTGTTCCAAATGCGATGCTGAATCTTCTTTTTATATATCCCACTTACGAGAGTTATAATTTTTATTTTCTCTCGCTATTTAGTGAAATAATGTTAGTTTATTTAAGAAATTAAAGTTTATTTGAATTTATTTTGAAAAATAATGCTAATTTTCTATACCTTTAATGGAAAAATGTAGTTTTTAATAAATATTTATGTTTTTCTTAAAAATTTTTTGGATTTTTCTTTGTAACAATTGTACACATATTCTCCTAGCGTCGTCATATGACGACAGGCAATAACTACGGATCTATATAAGACAAAATAATTTCAACTTCAGTTTCGTGTTCCTAGGCTCACTGTAGCAAAGTATGTAAGTTTCAAACAATTGGCACAATTATTTCTTAATTCAGGCGTAACAATTAAGTTCAGAATAACATATAACTAGGTAAGGAGTTACCTCGATAGACATGCCCTTGTTAAAATAATAGATTTTGTAATATAAAGTCATTACCTGGTAATAGAAGGTTTTGCTGGGAATATAAAAAATTTCGATGAAAACAACGTTGAAATATTCTCCACTTGTTAATTTTTCTTTCCCCACACCATTCCGAATTCGAGTAAAAATTCCCATTTTCATAGTGTTTTGGGAGTTGTGGGTTTTTTTCATATATTTTTATATAAAGTCATTACCGGGTAATAGAAGGTTTTGCTGGGAATATAAAAAATTTAGATGAAAACAACATTGAAATAGTTATACAAATGGTGTAAATTAAATGCATTCTTACAACATTTTATTATGATTCAATTGCTATTTCTCTAACGTAAATAATTGTAACCATCATCAAAATTTCTGGCTGGGCAGCTACTATAATAGTTTTTCTACAGTTTTTCGTTTTTGTATACGTATGTACATTGAAATAATTTTTTTATTTTTGTTGATTTATCTGTTATCTGGGTAGTATAAATGCGACGTAAATAGGCAGAATCAGGGGGGTTATTACGTTAGCGCATTCGAAAAATATTGTTCGAATTCAGAAATTTTAAGACTCTTGTAAAAAGAATCCTTTCTTGAAAGTCCAAATTTTTTTGACTTTTCTCTTCTATTAGACTGTCGCATACACGTTTTCAATATTTTTCCCCATTAAAAACATTTTTTGTTACTTAATTTTCAATGTGAAAATTCTGTTCGAAAGCATTTCCGTTTCGAATCGAATTACATAATAACACCCCAGATGAACCAGATAAACGCAGTGTCGACCGTGTTTTACCGCAAGCGAGGTTTTGTCGATAAAGCAGGTGTTTGTATTTTCCTTGCCACTGCCGTAAAATAAGAAAATTTTCTAAACAATTTTTCCCGAAATTCAAGAACAAAATTTGACACTAAAACGCTATTCACTGAGATTTTCACCATCTATTATGGGCTTTACAAAATTTTCAAATGAAAAAAATACACATAAAAACCGATTTATCATCGCATTGCGGTTATACACTGTCGACACTCCGTTTATCTGATTTAGGCTTAAAGCCCAACTCATATGGCAAAAGTGACAGTGAACAGCGACAGTTTAGTTAAGCTTTGTTCTTTGACGTCAATTTTTTACTGCTAATTTCTTACTGGCGAAAAATTTTCTAAAGAAACAAAAACTTTCTTCAAACAAAATTCAATAAGAAATTTTTACTGGGCTGGGCTTAAATCTTACATTACAAAACTATAGCAAGATTTTTACAAGTGCACTTTAAACCAACACACTAACAAAAAGTTCTTGATATTTATAACATTCCCCCATATATGTATGTATTTGGAACACAACAAAATGCAACAATCAGCAGTTACCCTCAATTGAGGGCTAAAAAACTATAATAAATCAAAAAATATGTAAACACCTCACCGACACAAAAATATGCAGAATTGCAAAAATATTTTGTTAAAACAATTTTGATTTATTTTTTTGCAAAATCAAATTTGAGAACACAGGTCAAGTCTACGAAAAATTCAACTATACTCAATACTAAACAAATGTTTAGATGAATGATTGATTTAATTTGAATATTCAATAAAAACACAATTTAATTTAAAATAAAATAAAAAATGCTTTTTATTCCATTGCATATTTTTTTTTTTTTATAAAACAAAAAATATTCAAAATTCATCAAATTTTTCATTTTAGATGGTTAAAGAATAATAATTAGAAGGAAAAAATTAAGATGAAAAATAATTAAAGAGTATGAAAAACAGGAAATTACTTTTTATAAAAGTAATGCACATTAAATTAAATTGTTTTTTTTTTTTTTTTTTTTCTTTAGGATTTAAAACAAGAAATATAAAAAAAACTTAAAGACTAGAATAAGAAATATAATAACATTTAATTCATTTTGTTACGAGGTTTATAAAAACCAAGATTTCTGTAATCTATATTTATATACTGTTTGGTTAACGTTGTCGTAGTTGAAGAGTTTACAAAAAGTTTCGGCAAAGTTTCTTGTTTTATTTGAGCATCGGTATCTGAAATTGTAAATTTGGTCTGATAAAACGTTGTCATATAAATAGTATAACAGCAACAGCCTACGCTATTAGAACACTAACAAAATGGCAACAAAGTTTGGATTTAAAATTTCGATACCTAATCAACTAAAACACAACGAAAACAAACTGAAATAGTGGTATAAACGAAACAAAATTACGTACTTTTTTATAGAAGGTACTGTTTTATAAAAGTTACTTTTTTATAAAAGGTACTTTTTTATAAAAGTTACTTTTTTATAAAAGTTACTTTTTTATAAAAGGTACTTTTTTATAAAAGGTACTTTTTTATAAAAGGTACTTTTTTACAAAAGGTACTTTTTATAAAAGTTACTTTTTTATAAAAGTTACTTTTTTATAAAAAATTGCTTTTTTTTAAAAGGTACTTTTTTACAAAATGTACTTTTTTAAATAAAATGTCCTTTTTAAATAAAATGTCCTTTTTAAATAAAAGGTCCTTTTTAAAGAAAATGTCCTTTTTAAATTAAAGGTACTTTTTCAATAAAATGTACTATATTCAAATAAATGTACTTTTTAAAATAAAAGGTACTTTCTAAATAAAAGCTACTCCATTGTGTAGCATTATTTCCTGAAGATGCTACACAATGGATTAGCGAAATATCGAAAATAAAAAACTTTTTATATATAAAAAAACAAACCTTAAGAGCTCAACGAAATTGTGGAGTTAAAAAATAAAAAAGGAACTTTTATTTATATAAAAAAACAGGTACATCTGGAGCATTAAGGAACTTTTGTAATAACAAATGTGTTTTTTTTTAATTGCACATTTTGAATAAAAAAGTTATTTTTAAATGTACTTTCTGAATAAAAAATTGTGTTAAAATTGGTAATTTTAATTAAAACAGTACTTTTTTAATAAAAAGGCATAAAAATTACACTTTTTTTGTTTAAGAAGATACATTTTGAATACAAAGTTACTTTTTTCTAATAGACTAAATAGCAGAGCTGTAAATGAATCACGCATTTTTGAATTAATTCGCGAATCATTCACGCATTGAATTAGCAAAATTTTAAATTAATTTTTTTCACAAAAATCACGAATTGAATGAAATTTGAATCAGTTCACATGATTTTGGGAAAAATGAATTGCAATTCATTTTCAATTTAAATGAATTTGCAAAATTAATTGCAATTCATTTTCAATTGAAATGAATTTGGCAAAATGATTTGCAATTTATATCCAATTCATTTGAATAGAATTGATTTTGAATTAATTCAAATTATTTAGAAAAATTAAAAATCAATTGCAATGAAGTTATTAATTGCTTATTGAATATTAAATGAGTTTTTGTCGTTCAGCGTATAATAAAACCATGAAAATGTTATTCACCAATGGTGGTCAGTAAACAAAATCTGAATTTCTGGAATACCTAGACTAGTCGCCGCATTTCTAATTATGGACACAAATAGGCCTTATTCATACGAACATTTTGGTGTATCACACTTATATCCTATCAGTTTCTTGTGGAGTTGCTCCATGAAAATGTGATTCACCAATGGTGGTTAGTAAACAAAATCTGAATTTCTGGAATACCTAGAGTAGTCGCCGCATTTCTAAATACGGACACTAATAGATTTTATCCATACGAACATTTTGATGTATCACACTTATATCCTATCAGTTTTTTGTGGAGTTGCTTAATGAAAATGTGATTCACCAATGATGGTCAGTAAACAAAATCTGAATTTCTGGAATACCTAGACTAGTCGCCGCATTTCTAATTATGGACACAAATAGGCCTTATTCATACGAACATTTTGGTGTATCACACTTATATCCTATCAGTTTTTTGTGGAGTTGCTCCATGAAAATGTGATTCACCAATGGTGGTCAGTAAACAAAATCTGAATTTCTGGAATACCTAGAGTAGTCGCCGCATTTCTAAATACGGACACTAATAGATTTTATCCATACGAACATTTTGATGTATCACACTTATATCCTATCAGTTTTTTGTGGAGTTGCTCCATGAAAATGTGATTCGCCAATGGTGGTCAGTAAACAAAATCTGAATTTCTGGAATACCTAGACTAGTCGCCGCATTTCTAATTATGGACACAAATAGGCCTTATTCATACGAACATTTTGGTGTATCACACTTATATCCTATCAGTTTTTTGTGGAGTTGCTCCATGAAAATGTGATTCACCAATGGTGGTCAGTAAACAAAATCTGAATTTCTGGAATACCTAGAGTAGTCGCCGCATTTCTAAATACGGACACTAATAGATTTTATCCATACGAACATTTTGATGTATCACACTTATATCCTATCAGTTTTTTGTGGAGTTGCTCCATGAAAATGTGATTCGCCAATGGTGGTCAGTAAACAAAATCTGAATTTCTGGAATACCTAGACTAGTCGCCGCATTTCTAATTATGGACACAAATAGGCCTTATTCATACGAACATTTTGGTGTATCACACTTATATCCTATCAGTTTTTTGTGGAGTTGCTCCATGAAAATGTGATTCACCAATGGTGGTCAGTAAACAAAATCTGAATTTCTGGAATACCTAGAGTAGTCGCCGCATTTCTAAATACGGACACTAATAGATTTTATCCATACGAACATTTTGATGTATCACACTTATATCCTATCAGTTTTTTGTGGAGTTGCTCCATGAAAATGTGATTCGCCAATGGTGGTCAGTAAACAAAATCTGAATTTCTGGAATACCTAGACTAGTCGCCGCATTTCTAATTATGGACACAAATAGGCCTTATTCATACGAACATTTTGGTGTATCACACTTATATCCTATCAGTTTTTTGTGGAGTTGCTCCATGAAAATGTGATTCACCAATGGTGGTCAGTAAACAAAATCTGAATTTCTGGAATACCTAGAGTAGTCGCCGCATTTCTAAATACGGACACTAATAGATTTTATCCATACGAACATTTTGGTGTATCACACTTATATCCTATCAGTTTTTTGTGGAGTTGCTCCATGAAAATGTGATTCACCAATGGTGGTCAGTAAACAAAATCTGAATTTCTGAAATACCTAGAGTAGTCGCCGCATTTCTAAATACGGACACTAATAGATTTTATCCATACGAACATTTTGGTGTATCACACTTATATCCTATCAGTTTTTTGTGGAGTTGCTCAATGAAAATGTGATTCACCAATGGTGGTCAGTAAACAAAATCTGAATTTCTGGAATACCTAGACTAGTCGCCGCATTTCTAATTATGGACACAAATAGGCCTTATTCATACGAACATTTTGATGTATCACACTTATATCCTATCAGTTTTTTGTGGAGTTGCTCCATGAAAATGTGATTCACCAATGGTGGTCAGTAAACAAAATCTGAATTTCTGAAATACCTAGAGTAGTCGCCGCATTTCTAAATACGGACACTAATAGATTTTATCCATACGAACATTTTGGTGTATCACACTTATATCCTATCAGTTTTTTGTGGAGTTGCTCCATGAAAATGTGATTCACCAATGGTGGTCAGTAAACAAAATCTGAATTTCTGGAATACCTAGACTAGTCGCCGCATTTCTAATTATGGACACAAATAGGCCTTATTCATACGAACATTTTGATGTATCACACTTATATCCTATCAGTTTTTTGTGGAGTTGCTCCATGAAAATGTGATTCACCAATGGTGGTCAGTAAACAAAATCTGAATTTCTGGAATACCTAGACTAGTCGCCGCATTTCTAATTATGGACACAAATAGGCCTTATTCATACGAACATTTTGGTGTATCACACTTATATCCTATCAGTTTTTTGTGGAGTTGCTCCATGAAAATGTGATTCACCAATGGTGGTCAGTAAACAAAATCTGAATTTCTGGAATACCTAGACTAGTCGCCGCATTTCTAATTATGGACACAAATAGGCCTTATTCATACGAACATTTTGATGTATCACACTTATATCCTATCAGTTTTTTGTGGAGTTGCTCCATGGAAATGTAAGTACTACCTGAAGAAATAAACTCCAAACACCATGTTTACTTTGATTGATTGTAATTCATTTGAATTAAGTCAAAATCAATTCAATTTATTTGAATGGAAAATGGATTGCAATTCATTTCGCCAAATTCATTTGAATTGCAATTCATTTTGCCAACTCATTTGCATTGGAAATGAATTAGAATTCATGTTCGCCAAATTCATTTGAATTGATTCAAATTTCATTTAATTTTTTTCCTTTTGCTAATTTGTTATGAATTGAAATGATTTATTTACAGCTCTGCTAATTAGACTAAGAGACTTGTAAAAATTTCTAGACAAAAGACATTCCCTTTTATCACTTAAACGGAGTATAGAGTTAGAATAAAAAGTGGAGTGTGTATAAAATTAAAGAATAAAATTCCTGCCCAGACGCCAAAACACAAGAAACAAAAAATAAAATCAAGTTAAGAAAATAGAAATTCTAATAGCATAAGCTGGTACTGTACATTTAATTTCGTAATACTTTATTTTAATCCCAATCTTCTTCATCGTTAGCAATGTTAGCAGAATTTTTGGGATGTGAAGTTGGAGATGATTCCCTCGCTGATGGTAGAGGTGAATATGGTCGAGGGGATGTTTGTTGAGACGAAGAAAAAGGTGGTGGTGAAGAAGATGAATTGTTATTTAAAGAATTTTTATATTTCCCATAAGTTTGTGGTGGTGAGGAAGAAGATTTTGTTGGTGAGTTATTTGAATTAAAGGAACGATCGTTTCTATTATTATAACGATTTTCTTGCGGTGGAGATGAAGTAGACGATGAAGACCATGAAGATGCGTTATTGTTATAACGTCTATTATTATTGTTATTAAAACGTCCTCCACCCCCTCTGCCTCCTCCTCTCCCCCCTCCACGTCCCCCACCACCAAAACCACCTCCTCTAGGTGAGTTAGGTGGCGAAGTTCTGGTAGGAGAATTTGAATCTGAGTTCTGAGAAGGTTTATTAAAACGTGGATTTTGATAAGAACCACCACGTTGATTTGAGTTGCTGTCATAAGGTTTTTTAAAGTGATTATTACTATTATTATAACGTCTATTACCATTTTGATTATAGTTATTGTTATGGCCACCATTATTATTATTGTTGCTGTAGCTATTATCATCTTGTGGTGATTGTGGTTTCATCACAACCTCTTTGTGTTGTTGTACAATTTTTGGTGCTTCAATATAACAACTAACAAAAGGTTCATTTACGCCGCCTGCTGCTGCGGCTGCGGCTGCTGCTGCAGCAGCATTATAAGTTGAAGATGATGCTGTAGTCATCATTGATGTACCACCCAAAGTCGAGGGTGTTAAAACTTGTTGTATAAAACTATATGTGGCATTAACGGGCATCGTTGTTGAAGATGATGTATTTAAACAAGAACGTCCGCCAAATGTTGGCACATGTCTTTGTTCATTTATGATGCCATTTGCATCGACAAATATGCCCAAATTACGCATAATCTCCAATAGTTCACCAGCAATATCAATTTTAAATACATCGAAGACAATTTCAGGATTTAATAAACGTTCACGTTGAAAATTATTTATGGCGCGAACCAATTGTGATATCGATTGATTTATTTGTATTTTCATCGGTGACATTAAGCTCTGATACCAGGGTGAGCGCTGTAGGCAACCATATAATAACATATTTGGTGTTTGTTGTGGTGTCGGCTGTGGTGTTTGAGAATGTAGCTGGTGATGATGATGATGCTGAGAATGGTGTAATGGTACACCAACAGCAGTAGCAGGTGTCGTCAAGTCACTGCCAAGAGGTACCAGTGCCATTGAAGGATTGATAGCACAGCAAGTTAATGCAGTTTGATTTGATAGAGGCGTTGTGCGACTTCGTGGATCATAAGGTGAAATTGATGATGTTTTATAGGCAGAAGACGATGACGACGATGATAATGCCGAATTCGGTGTACTATATGCTATATGCGGCAGTACAGCCTGTGATGTTTGTGTTATTGGTTGGGAATAGGACATTATTGGTTTCTAAAGAAATGATATGTATGTGTTATAACATATTATACTTAAAAAACATTATCAGAGCTTCGAAAGAATTTTGTTTAAAATATTAATTTTTCGTAGTGTCAACTTCTTTTATATACAAAAATGGTACTTAAATAAAAGGAAATTTCGCCACGATTACAAAAATTATGATATTTTTTCCAAGATCTATAACAGAGCTTCGAAGAATGAATTCCCTAATTCCCTTTTTTTGAACTGAATTTATATTTTGGGAATGAATTCCCTGACCAAACTTAAGCAATTGAATGAATTCCTTTTTTTTTCATTCGATTTATATTAAAGGAATTCATTCATTTTTTTCTAATGCCTTCATAAAATTTTATGAATTCATTCAACAAGGAATTCATTCAATTCTAGTTACTTCAACTTTTGGTCAAGGAATTCATTCAAGTTCAACTTTTGGTCAAGGAATTCATTCAAGTTCAACTTTTGGTCAAGGAATTCATTCAATTCTAGTTAATTCAACTTTTAGACAAGGAATTCATTCAATTCTAGTTAATTCAAGTTTTGGTCAAGGAATTCATTCAAGTTCAACTTTTGGTCAAGGAATTCATTCAATTCTAGTTAATTCAACTTTTGGTCAAGGAATTCATTCAAGTTCAACTTTTGGTCAAGGAATTCATTCAATTCTAGTTAATTCAACTTTTAGACAAGGAATTCATTCAATTCTAGTTAATTCAAGTTTTGGTCAAGGAATTCATTCAAGTTCAACTTTTGGTCAAGGAATTCATTCAATTCTAGTTAATTCAACTTTTAGACAAGGAATTCATTCAATTCTAGTTAATTCAACTTTTAGTCATGGAATTAAATTTATTTCGTTTAATTCCCTAAGGAATTAAATTTTTTTCGTTTAATTCCCTGAATTAAGTTTTCAATTCCTAGGGAATTAAACAAAAAAAATGTAATTCCTTAGGGAATTAAACGAAATAAATTTAATTCCTTGACTAAAAGTTGAATTAACTAGAATTGAATGAATTCCTTGACTAAAGGTTGAATTAACTAGAATTGAATGAATTCCTTGACCAACATTTGAACTTGAATGAATTCCTTTACCAAAAGTTGAATTAACTAGAATTGAATGAATTCCTTGCCAAAAGTTGAATTAACTAGAATTGAATGGATTCCTTGACCAAAAGTTGAATTAACTAGAATTGAATGAATTCCTTGATCAAAAGTTGAATTAAGTGCACAGTTGAATGAATTCCTTAGCCAAAAGTTGAATTAACTAGAATTGAATGAATTCCTTGACTTCAAATTGAATTAACTAGTTTGAATGAATTCTTTAGTGAATGAATTATTTAATTTTAATTCTTTACGCTTTGGTCAGGGAATTCATTCTATAAATTTGAATTCTTTGAATTCATTCACAGGAATTAATTCCTGCTTATGTCTTATTGATGAATTCATTCCTTGAATTAAAGAATTGAATTAAATTTTTGGGAATTCATTCCAAAAAGGAATTAATACTTTAAAGCTCTGATCTATAAACGAATTACAATGTTGGCAATTTTCAGAAAAAATAAGATTTTCCCTCAAATATTATGTCTGTTCCCATACTTTACCGAAGTTACACAAACTAGCCCAAAGGCGTTCCCGTACTCAAAATTGCGTGTAAATTGTTGTTGTTTGGGCTGTTTTGGGTTCCCGCGGGTACCCGCGGTAACGTACGGGAACGCACATATTTACAGAAAATACCAAACAGTTAACTTACACTGGAAAAGAATTTTTTTTTTAATCTGTGATTTTTTCCTGCGGCGCTACATATTTACAAAAAAAAAATCCAAAAAGCTTACGTACACTAAAACTTAAAACTTTTTTGGAAAAAATCACGTTTAAAAAAAAAAATTTCCCGCGGCGCATCAAATATCACACTTCACAGTTCCAGTAACAACTAAAATCACTTGATTTCATGTAATTTTTGAACAAGATTAACTTAACAGTTCCAGTACCAAATAAAATCACTTTATATCAAGGTTGGTTACCGTTATCGTTATAATACCGTTATCGCTAAAATACCGTTTCAAATTGAATACCGTTACCGTTATCGATACCTCTAAAAAAAATTTCTAAATACCGTTATCGTTACCGTTATTTTTATGGGTAGTTACCGGTATTTTACGGGTATTTATTATTTTATATAAAAATTACAATTTTTTATTTTTTTATTTTATAATCTTGAGTGTTTTTTTTCACAAAAAATTTATAGATAATAATTTTACTTATTAAAACTACCAGTATTGAATTTATAGCTTAAAATCTGTATTTTCAGTACTTAAAATTAAAAATATGCCATGTTTTTACTTGTTTTTATATGTTTTTAACATAATTTTTAATACCGGTACGTACCGGTATTGCTGTTTCGATAACGGTATACCGTAACCGAAACAGTCTTAAATACCGTTACCTTTACCGTTACCTTTACCGTTACCTAAACAAACGAAATCTGATACCGTTACCCTTACCGTTATTCGTTTCGGTAACCAACCTTGCTTTATATGTACTTTTTTAGCCCAAAATGAAGTTTAACCCAACCTGAAGGGACTATAATGTAGTAAAATGGATACAGTTAGGACAACGTTTTATCGATCACAAAAATAAAATAGTTTTTTAGATCTTGAGAAACTTTCCTTTTATTTGAGTACAATTTTTTTTTTTGTAGGAAACAACTTGTCCATTTTTCGGCCCATGTAGGGGAAGTATTTTTAATGAAAAAAGTATTTTTAATTGAAAAAAGTATCTTTTATTGAAAAAAAAAACACATTTTATTTAAAAAAGTACCTATCGTTTATTTAATAATTTACCTTTACAGCACCGTAAGTTGTTGTTCAAGTGAAAAAATTTCACTCAAGGCCAGAAAAGTTAATTTAAATTCTAAAAATGAACATTTTTTTTTATTAGAAAGACAAATTACAACAAATAAACTCATTGTAGTGAAAATCACTTTTTCATATGAGGTATAACAATTTTTTCACGTGAAATCGATATAACTTACTGTGCTTTACATGAAAAAGTACCTTTTATTTAAAAAGTATGTTTTATTTCAAAAGTAAATTTTATTAAAAAAAAGTATGTACCATTTATTAAAAAAGTGCCGTCTATTTAAAGTACTTTTTATTTAAAAATATACATTTCGATTTCAAACTTTACAAAATGGAACATTTAATTATGTACTTTTACAATTATTTTTAATTTGTTCAGTGAATAAAATGCAGTTTTTGTATTAAAAATAAATCACTTTTCGAAGCTCTGAATATTGTACAATTTGTTCTTACCTTTATATGAGTTCTAAATACTCTAGGATCCAAATGTGTAGTTTTTGTAAGTTTATCAATGCATTTTGGCTTATTTATATTCATTTTACCCAAATCAATTTCATGGAGCTTTAAGAAAATAAGGATTTTCATTTAATCGGGGATATTCGGGAAAATGAATCCACATAAAATTTATTCTTTTGATATAAAATAACGAGTTGTTGGTGTCAAAAACGAACAATTTTATGAGGATTCGTTTTCCAGAACACCCCTGAATATATGTAGCTTAAGTTTCGCATATACATATTTGAAATTAATATGAAAATTTTTGACAAAGCAAGGAAGTTATCATTGGGAGAAGCATTATGTTTTGTACATTAGAGACGTTGAAATGCCATCTACAGTAAGTTGCAATTTGAACTGAAACGTTCTTTAACTAAAGGCCAATACATTTCAACGTTATAAAACAGATAATACACCCCTGTCACAAAATTCACAATATCACGATATAATTCGTTTACTATTCCAAAAACAATTTTTTAGTTTTATTTTACATCGAAATTTTTATGTTAAAGTAAATCGAATGCGCTGTTTTCTAATAAATAACTATTTAGGATTAAGTGATTTTGTAGCTTAGAAAATCGATAATAATAAAAAAAATATTTATAATTTCTTAAATGTTTTTTAAGTTGAAATTTATTTTTATTTACTAAAAGCAGTGCCATAAGTTATAACAAAATCGTTATCACTAGATGGCACTTTGTTCAAAAAATTTACAATTTTCTTTTTATACCCTACACCACTATGTGGTCAGGGTATTACAAGTTTGTGCTGATGTTTGTAACACCAAAAAATATTGGTCGTAGACCCACCTTATAGTATACCGATCGGTTCAGAATTTTTTTTTATTTCGATTTAACGATGTCCGTCTGTCCGTCCGTCCGTCTGTCTGTCTGTCTGTCCATGCAATCTTGTGCGCACTCTACAGGTCGCAACTATTAAGATATTTTGATGAAATTTGGTATGCAGACCTATGTTGGCCCAAGGACGAACAAGTTTGATTTTGGTGAACATCGGTCCATGTTTAGACCTAGTGCCCATATAAGGGTCCTACCAAAATTATATTGTTTATACGCTGCAGGTCGTAAATAATAAGATATTTTGACGAAATTTGGTACACACACCTATGTTAGCCCAATAACGCAGCCTATCGATTTTGGTGAACATCGGTCCATGTTTAGACCTAGTGCCCATATAAGGGTCCTACCAAAATTATACTGTTTATACGCTGCGGGTCGTAAATATTAAGATATTTTGATGAAATTTGGTACACAGACCTATATTGGCCCAAATAACGCAGCCTATTGATTTTGGTGAACATCGGTCCATGTTTAGACCTAGTGCCCATATAAGGGTCCTACCAAAATTATACTGTTTATACGCTGCAGGTCATAAATATTAAGATATTTGGATGAAATTTGGTACACAGACCTACATTGGCCCAATAACGCAGCCTATTGATTTTGGTGAACATCGGTCCATGTTTAGACCTAGTGCCCATATAAGGGTCCTACCAAAATTATACTGTTTATACGCTGCAGGTCGTAAATATTAAGATATTTTGATGAAATTTGGTACACAGACCTATATTGGCCCAATAACGCAGCCTATTGATTTTGATGAACATCGGTTCATGTTTAGACCTAGTGCCCATATAAGGGTCCTACCAAAATTATAATGTTTATACGCTGCAGGTCGCAAATATTAAAATATTTTGATGAAATTTGGTACACAGACCTATATTGGCCCAATAACGCAGCCTATTGATTTTGGTGAACATCGGTCTATGTTTAGACCTAGTGCCCATATAAGGGTCCTACCAAAATTATACTGTTTATACGCTGCAGGTCGCAAATATTAAGATATTTTGATGAAATTTGGTACATAGACCTATGTTGGCCCAAGGACGAAGCCTATTGATTTTGGTGAACATCGGTCCATGTTTAGAACTAGTGCCCATATAAGGGTCCCCCCAAAATTGGCTTGGTTACAAACTGCAGGTCGCAAATATTAAGATATTTTAATGAAATTTGGTGCGCTGACTCACATTATAGAAAATTTTGACATAAGCCCCATTTCAACCCATTCGAATTTCGGATCCAAACAATACATCAGACTGGTGTAGGGTATTGTATAGTCGGCATGCCCGACTTTAACCTTTTTACTCGTTTTTATTTAAATTTAAATAATAACAAACGGATATTTCAAATTCTATTACTTGAATATATTCCGCGCTTGTTTTTACTTATTTTGTGCAGTTTTCAGCAGTTTTTGACTTTTTAAATATAGGCTCAACTGATACTAAATAGTTGCTCAGTGTAAGTTTTGATTTCCTATCTCTATAATTAATAGTCTCTGACTAAAAGCTGCAAATTGTGTTTTTTGGAATTTTTCGAATTTTTTGATTTTTTTCGGTATTTTTTTTTTTAATATGTACTCGTATATTTAAATGAAGTTTATGTATAGCTATCTTTTAATTGGTAAAACAGAATATTTTTCGTTCGATTTGAGAATACATGTAAATTATAAAGAATAAAACTTGAAAAGAATCGATAAGGTCAGCAGAATAAGTAGTTTCAGGTTTCGCTACTAACGAAAAAATCAGAGCTTCATAAGTTGTCGATCAGAGTTGAATTTCAAAGAACCAGCTGCGACACTTTAAGAATTAAAGCTCAAAGCAAAAATAGTAATAACAGATAATAATAATAGCATTGTTAGAATTTCGTTCATGTTACTATAATTGAGTTGCATCACATTCAATATAAATAGATCATCATCAATTATTAACCCATAAACACATGGGTTTTCTCCGCTATTAAGGGAGATAAAAAATTGAAAAAAATATATATTGTGCATTTTCCAATTACCTTTCCTTGACATCCACTTTGATGAATTTATATCACTGTGGTAGCAGACATACGTCTTTTTGTGTTTTTTGGGGTGCCAAAAAAATAATGGGAAGCAACTAAATTTAGCAATAACTTCCTCAAATCGTGTGATAAGAAAATAATATGTTAGACCTACGATCCTAAGGTTTCGAAAAATAATAATTTGATTTTAATAAATGCTTAGTGTGAAAAAATATTAATTTTATGTTAGTGCCTGTCTGTGGGGCACAATCACCACATGGCCCCTGGAGCTACAAAGAGTTGGTGCATCCCTGCCTAAAATGCTCTAAAGACTTTTCTATATCTTTAAAATATGTTTAGTAGTAAATTAGAACAATCGTGTTCATTCTTTAATTTATATTAATTAGTCAGTTTTTTTTTTTTTTAATTTTGAAGAATCATTATATTATAGTTTTAGATTATTTTTTTTTAATGTAGATTAAAAAGAATCATATATCTTAAAGAACTTATTATAAATTATTTATTTCAGTCATTAAAACATTGACTTTGCCGTATTAACAATATTTTTTTGTTGAAATTGTATCTAGCTCTTTTGGCGAATATGCCCCAGGTTTGGGGCAGTTACGCCGAATTGAGTTATTTTGAAAATCATTAAAAAAATAATAGAAAATATGCAAATAATTAGAATAAAAATCATAGATATTAAAGCCAAGATATGTAGGTTTTCAATTTGAAAGTAATTTTTGAAAAATAATTAGGGGTTAAGAAATGACAGTGCTTTGAAAAAAAAAGTGGCGAAGGATCCCCCCTCTACCCTACGAAAATTCCGATTTTATCGATTTTTTCAATTTTTATTCTTTATAATTTACTTGTAAATTTTTTAACCTTTCTTTCATTTGAGGACAATTTAAAAGAAAAGTTGATATGTATGTAATGTCAAATCGTACGAAAAAGGTATATTTTCAAAAATATTATAATATGCCTTTTTTTAATCACTCGATTTATTTTGTTATGTTAAAAAATCCACATTTTGTTTTTTAATTTTAAATCTTTAATAATTTTATCAAAATCCAAAACGTATTCGATAATATAATGTGAAGGAAAATCATTAAATTTTGTAAAAATGTGAACACGAATTGAATTAAGATAAATCAAAAATGGATTTACAAAATATATAAATCCATTTTGGATTTAGCTTAATTTAATTCCAGAAATTGAATTTTCACAAAATTAAAATTGTTTTCTTATTAGCGAATAAGTGTCATATTTGGATAAAAACATTAAATTTCGTAAAAAACAAAATTTGCATTTTTAACAAAATTAAATAAATCCAAAAATAAATGCAATGATTAAAAAAAGGCCTAATATCTAAAAAAAATTCGTAGGTGAAAATATATTCCGTACTTTAATCGAATTTTTAAAGTACTGGCTACATACTGAAATATTTTATTTAAAGCAAGGACTCAAAATAATTATTATCAAAATTTTTGGAACCAAAAAAATTGCTCACTTTTAAGAAATATTTTTAAAAATTGATTCATAATTATTATTGGTAACATAAAAAATATTCGTTCCCATAACTATTTTCACCCAATTTCTATTTTTTTTATTGCTTTGTAATATGTTGCAAGTAATATATTTTTTTTGTGTTTGATAATGGTTTAGGTTTAGGTTGAATGGGAGCCCGCCAGAACGGCGAGTTCACTCGGAGGCCATAGGGCCCATTGTGATTCCCTTAGTTTTCCCCACATGGAAAGAAATACCACGACCCGAGAAATCTAGAACCATCCCGATGCCCTTAAAAAGTTCGCAAGACCAGACAGAGAAACATCGCGTAGACTGTCCAGGTCGTCGAAGAACCTGCACCCCAGATATCTGAGTCGCCGTTCCTTCAGTCCCGGACATTCACAAAGCAGATGATGCACTGTCTCCTCCTCCTCCTCGTCCCCACAGCCCCTGCAGTAGTCCGCCTGGGCGTAACCCCAACGCGCAGCCATTCGGCCTATCGCGCAGTGTCCCGTTAGAACCCCTACAAGCATCCCGACCGTCCGCTTGCCAAATCCAAGAAGAATCTTTGTCCTCCCCGGATCTGGCAGTGGCCATAGGGTCCGAGATATCCTACAATTGGTCAAGGTTGTCCACCTTGCCCTCGTCTCCCTATCCGATATATCCCCTATCACACCGAATAGCTCCACCAGAGGAACCAGGACCTCCGTCTGTATAGGGCCCTCAACCGACTCGGAGCCATTCCTCGCACACTCGTCAGCCCGCTCGTTCCCGGCAATCCCAGCGTGTCCAGGGACCCACGCCAGCCTTACCGAGTGCCGACGAATACGGTCGAGGGATTCAATACAGTGCCGCACACACCCCGATCTGACAGTATCGGATTCCAGGGCTTTCAAAGCAGCAAGACTGTCCGCAAAGATGCTAATGGACGATGGATCCAAATCCCGTTCCATTATCATCCGTGCGGCCACGTCAATTGCATACACTTCCGCCTGGAACACGCTGCAATCGCCCGAGAGTCGTATGGAGATTCGAAGGTCCAGTTCGCCGGAGTAAACTCCCGACCCTGTCCCCATGTCCGTCTTCGAACCGTCCGTGAACACTGAGATATCACCACTCCGAATAACGGAGTCGGCTGCCCAGTCTTCCCTGGTCGGTACAATCACCTCAAAAGTCCTCTGGAAATTCGTGACCGGTACAATAGAGTCCGTTTCACGATCCAGTAGTGCACCACCAATCTCATGCAGAATGGTACTGTGCACCCAAGTGCGTTGCCTCAGCTCCTGCATCTCCCTAAGTCTGAGAGCTGCCTTTGCCGCCGTGCCCCTGATATAAATATCCAGTGGTGGGATGCCAAGCATCACCTCCAAACTTGCCTGGGGTGTAGAACGAGCCGCCCCCGTAATACCCAGACAAGCCAGTCGTTGCACCTTTGCGAGAGTGGAGAGATATGAACCCGTGTCCACCGCCCTCCACCACACCAGTGCGCCGTAGGTCAAGATTGGTCTGATAATCGCCGCATACATCCAGTGAATGATATACGGCTGTAGACCCCATCTCTTCCCAAAGGTCCTTCTACAGGTGTAAAAAGCACACAAGGCTTTTCTCATTCTCTCCTCGGTATTCCTCTTCCAGGAAAGTTTAGAGTCAAGAATGACACCCAGATACTTTGCCTCCCCCGAGAGTTGAAGAGTGATTCCGTCCAATCTAGGGAGATCAAATCTCTCCGGTTTGTACTTCCTTGTGAACAAAACAAGTTCGGTTTTAGATGGATTGACTCCTAGACCGTTCTCCCTTGCCCACCTGGATAGCATCGTAAGCGCCGACTCCATGAGATCACTGACCGTCTGGAGAAATTTCCCCCTGATCAGTAGCACAACGTCATCGGCGTATGCCACAACCTTCGTCCCCGTTCTCCCCAATGAGTCAAGGATTCCATTGATCACAAGATTCCACAGAAGAGGAGAAATTACCCCCCCCCCCCTTGTGGAGTACCCCTTGTGACCACCTTCCGCACCCCATCACCGCCTATGTCCGAGTTTATAGCCCTACTCCTGAGCATATTGCCAGTCCACAGGGTTATCTGCGGGTCAGTGCCAATACTCTCCAAGGCACTAGTGATCGATGATATACTCACGTTGTTGAAAGCCCCTTCTACATCCAGGAAGGACGCCAACACATACTCACGGTCGTGAAGAGCATCCTCAATTGTGCCGACAACCTCACTCAGAGCCGTTTCCACCGACCTTCCCTTGAGGTATGCGTGTTGGGCTCTGCTGAAATTGTCTGCAGAGAGGATGCTCCTCACATGAACGTCCACCAGTCTCTCCAGCGTTTTCAATAAAAACGACGAGAGACTAATCGGCCTGTAGTCCCTGGCGGTGCTGTGGTTTATCCTCCCCGCTTTCGGGATGAAGACCACCCTGACCTCTCTCCACCCAGAGGGTATATACCCCGATGCCAGGCTGCCAGTAAAAATACGCAGCAGCCATGACATGATAAT
This sequence comes from Leucophora obtusa, assembly GCA_949987735.1. Taxonomy (NCBI): domain Eukaryota; kingdom Metazoa; phylum Arthropoda; class Insecta; order Diptera; family Anthomyiidae; genus Leucophora; species Leucophora obtusa. The sequence goes on along the minus strand of OX465295.1, from coordinate 330,067,952 downwards.
GTCCAGGGACTCCCGCAAAAGTGCCGGGAAAATACCATCCGGCCCTGCTGATTTGTAGGGCTTAAAAGACCGTATCGCCCAAGCAATTTTGCGTTCGTCTACCATTGACCAGATGTGCTCACCTATCTGAATTGCAGTCGATGAGAGTGCGTCCAACGGGACATTGGACATCACATCCTCTCTGCAGCCCGGAAAGTGAGTCTCCATCAGGAGCTCAATGGTTTCCCTATTACCCTCCGTGAAAGTACCATCAGGCCTCATAAGGGATCCTGGTGCACTGGGTGCCTTAGAAAGAACCTTACGAAGCCTCGCTGCCTCCGTAGTGCCCTCCACTTCCCCACAGAACTCAGACCACGATTCCCTTTTTGCCCTTGATAATAGTTATTAACAATTTTTAACATATAATAATTAAAATTTTTCAGTTTCTAAGAAAAATAAAAAATCTGGCATGTGATGAAAATCGATCAGTTTCAAATCGATCGTTTTTGAAATTTTAGTCCTGAATATTTCGTATTATTTTTAATTTAATAGCGATAAGAAGACGTAAATCGATATACCTGATAAATGCTAAAGTGGTTAAAAACAATTTCAAACATCTTTGCCGTTTCTATTCATAATTTAATTTTTGAGTTTTAATTAAATCGATCGAAATCAAAACCGAGCGTTTTCCATCACATGCCAGAATAATTTCTTATATAAAAACTATTTAATTTTTAAAAATGGCAACATTTTTCAAATAAATTTCAATTTGGATTTTGGAAATTCTTACAATTAAACTGGTCTTTAAAGAAACCTTTGTAAAATTATTAACCTAATGGCTATGGATGTTTTCCTTTCATGAAAAAGCTTTATTAAATCTCAAATATATACAGTGGTGGCCAGAAAATTAGAAACGATACAAGTTTTTTCTAATTTTATTCTCGTGGCTAAATTCGCCACGAAAGGCAAGGAGATGGTTCAGAAAATTGTACAGAATTTTAAGGTCATGTTTGTTTTTTCATTTTGTCACTTTTTTTTGAGTTTTTTTCAGTCTACTAATATTCAGCAAAAAGTTTAGTGATTTTAGCAAGGATTTTTTTCATTTGCAATCGACTAAGTGTTAGCAAAACTTTTGCTAAGATTACTATTTTTTGTGGTAAAAATCAGCTCGCTGATATTCAGCAAACGCTTTTGCTGAAATTACCAACCTTTTTGCAAGCACGCTCCTGACTAAAAATTTCCTGACACAGCAACATTTTTTGCTGACTTTACTGACTTTTTTTGAGTGTATCTCTACTGATTTCAGTAAGATAGATTATTAGTTGCATTTGACTATTTTTTGCTGTTTTTAGTCTACTATTATTCTTCAAAATTATTTTACATGAAATTACAATTTCTGCAAATCAGCAAAATATGTTAAAATTAATAAAAAAACATGTCTCTTATAAGATTTAGTAAAGCTAAATAGTGATTTCTCAAAGTTTCAAAGCTGAATAAAAATTATAAAAAAAAAGCTTAATAGCTTTTTATTCAGATTTATTTTATTATGTAGTCTATTTTAATATATTTGAATTAAACCTTAAATTTTAATAATATTTAATAAGAGATTTAGTTTATGTGATTTGGGTCGATTATAACAATAAAAATAAATCCAAAAATTGATAAAATATGCCAGTTATTAAAATCGGAATTCCCTGAATTTTTTTAAGAAAAATACCGAGTTTTAGGGATTTGTAAATCCCGAAAATCGGGATTCCGGGATCGGTATCCCTAGTATGTACTAGCAAAACCACAGAATCCTAACGTAGGCGAATTAACTATGGCCAAGCGTATATTGGTGTTATAATTTTGACTCCATGCCAGTGGTATACAATTGAAAATCCCACACATTGCTAGTTTTACCTGAGTATGTGAATAAATTAAAGCACAAAACTCTTTTCGAAGGTTTTGAAATTTTTATAGAACTTATTGTGGAAAAAATTAAATATGTGAATTCGCATTTCATTTGATTTCACAATTTCATTCAAATTGAAAGTGCAACTTTTCTGGAGCGGGGCTTATAATCTGGCATTGATAACTATAGGTTACCTTAAATGTTTCAAGAAACAGTTAACGGCTATATTGTACTTATTGTTAGTAAAAATTAAGTTATTTTTTTACATATTCCGTACTTAAGCGAATTTTCAAATATCTGTTAATCAAATAAGTTTAATAAAATTACTTTCTTGGTACTTACAATATAACGCATTGGTGGATATGTCATATGCCCGTCAATTTCCAAACGGTAATCAAATGCAATTTCTCCTTTTACAGGTGAAGGACTAGCAATGGTATCGCCACCATCCCCAATATATGTTGGTGATGCAATTGGTGTTATATTTACAGATGAATTTTCAAAATTTATTTGTCGTCTTGCTGTATGTGATGATAATTTATTAAACAATGATGAATATTTAATATATTCAATATTTTTTTCGACTTTTATATCATCTACCAATATGGCTGGACTAATAGGTTCTAAAACGAAAGAGATGAAAACAAAACTCAAAAAGATTAACTGATGTAACAATACGAAACATCATGCACACTTTGCACTATGTTTTATGGCCAATTAATTATAAATAATTGTTTAACTTTATTGGAGCGAGGGATAGGAAGCACAAAAACAAATATATTTAGTACATTTTCAACATGATTTAAAAATTTTGCAAAAAAAATCTCTTATTCTGAGAACTTTTTTTGTCCTTAGAAATACCCTTCGATTCTGGGAATCAGAGCTCCGGAGGAATTAATTAACCATTCGTTTTAATTGAATTTATATTGAAATGAATAAATTCTCTGTCCAAAATCATTCGATTTATTTTGGAGGAATCCATTAATTTTTTATAATTTCTTCATAAAATTTAATGCATTCATTCATTCATTAAGGAATTCCTTCAATTATATAGTTTATTCAACTTTTGGTCAAGGAATACATTTCCTAGGGAACGAATTCCTGGGAATTCGTTCAATTGCGCACTTGATTCCCTAAAAGAATTAACTTTTTCGTTTAATTCCCTAGGGAATTAACTTTTTTCTTTAATTAATCCCTGAAGGAATGAACTTTTTTGTTAATTCCCTGAATGTAAGTTTTGCACTTAATGCAAAAAAGAACATAACTTCGCAGGTAGAAAATAGCAAAGGGCCAGCACTGGCAAACCACCGAAATGGGTGGTTTGAGTGCTTCTTAACAGTGCTTCACCAACGCCCAAATGATAACACCGTTCCACGGTGGAGCCAATGATTTACAAAGCACTGGGAAAGCACCCAGAAACGTAAAAATCAAATGCTTTCCCAACGCCCAAATAAAAAAATTAAAATGCTTTCCTGACACTCAAATAAGAACCCCGATCTATTTAATGCTTTGCAAAGTTTTGAGATAGCACCAAGAAACACAAAAATCAAGTGTTTTCCCTGTCACAAAATTCTGAGCCCTCATCACTGAAGAATTTCAAATTACTCCAAAAATAGAAGCATTTGATTTTTATGTTTATGGGTGCTTTCCCAGGGCTTTGTAAAGTATTGGCACCACCGTGGAACGGTGTTATCATTTGGGCGTTGGGAAAGCGCTGTTAACAAGCACTCATACCACCCATTTCGGTGATTTGCCAGTGCTGGCCCCTTTGTAATTTTTTACCTGGGTAGCGTCAATGGCATATTTGTTAAATTAAAAACATTATTATTTTATAAATAATATTTTGTTTTTTATTTTATAGTGTTACGTGAAAGGTTAAATGCTTCTGGGCATTAAATGAAAAACTTAAATTCAGGGAATAAAATTCAAAAGTTAATTTCTTCAGGGAATTAAACCAAAAAGTTAATGCATTAGGGAATTAAACGAAAAACTTAATTCCTTCAGTGAATTAAGTGCAAATTGAATGAATTCCCAGGGAAATCATTCCATAGAGAATGAATTCCTTGACCAAAAATTTAAGTAACTCGATTTGAATAAATTCGTTAGTGAATAAATTATTTAGATTTGAGATTATACAAGTAAACTACAGAAAAGAAAAATTTAAAAAATTCGATAAGACCAGCAGGATAGAATACGTATTTTCAGGTCTCGCTACAGACCCATATTCAGTATCCTATGCGTTTATGGAAATTCTAACAATGTCTATTTTATCCTTTGTTATTACTATTTTTGTTTTGAACTTTAATTCTTAAAGTATCGCAGCTGGTTCTATTCAACTGTGCCAATTGGTAAATTTGGAGTTAAAAGCCATTCCTAAGCCCAAATGGGTTATTCATATGACCCATTGAACGACAATGAACCGTTAATTTAAAATTTTAAATGCATATTCTCATGTTAATAGTAAACAATTAGGGGTACTAAAATATATTTTTACTGTATCTAGTGTGTTGAAAATATATTTTCACAGTAGTGGCACGCGAGTGGATTTTAGGTGGCACGCGACGTTTTGTTGGATATTTTCAAAAAATTTAAACTATTAGAAGACCAGCAAAATGTTAAATTTCGCTACAAAAATGTCAGATTTAACTCCACTATGGTGAAATTTTTCAGAGCTTGTAAATCGTCTTTTAAAATGAATAAAACTCTGTATTGCCACCATTTTTTGTTTAAAGAAATACGGTAAGGTTAATACAGAACTCGCAAATGCGATTATCAGAAAATTCTGGGAAAATTTCTAAAATTCTAGAAAATGCCTCATAATCGGAGAAATAAAAAACACCAAAAAATTGCACAAAAATGGAAAACAACTTGTAATAAAATTGGATCTAAAAAAATAAGTTTCTTTTAAGGGAAAACAGGTGCTACGAAATAACCCTCAATGAAATAAATGCTGAAAATAAGTTTCATAATGAAAAAACCCCCTTTGTTGGAATTTGAAATTGTGTTTTGATCGTGTTTCACAGAGCCATTTCATCTGAAATAGAAATTTCTCAGTTCAAATCCATAATATTCACTTTTTATTCATTATTATTATGCGCGATTTATTTTAACAAAATCAAATTTTTGCCCGAAGCACATTTTTCAACTAGTTTCTTACGTACTTAAGTAATAGTTGGCGCCCAATAATTTAACTTTTTTTAACAAAATGAAATAACCACCAAAAGTGGAGTAACCTCCCAAAAAAAAATGAAAAGGCAATAATGTTCAAACCGTTTTAATTTTATTTCATTGGGGATTTTTTCATAATGAAATAATCTCAATATTTAAAGATTAAATAAACCCCCAAAAATTAAATAACCGTCAAACATGTTTACGTCATTTCTTGGATGTTAGTCAATTTTTTCCTTTGGGGGTTATTTCATGGGGGTTATCCGTAGCGCTGATAAATATTTACATCTGTGATGATATTTTTAAGAGAAATTTTGCAAATTTTAAAAAATACTTTTAAAAGACAACTAAAATTAAGGTGGCACGCAAGAAATTTTTACAAAAAAAAATTTGTCCGTTTCTGGCACGCAGAGGAAAAAGTCTTGCAACCCCTGATCTAGTGTGTTGATATGTATGAAGGTAAGTATAGTTGATCTTTTAATTGGTCAATAAATGTTCCCAGGAAAATTTTCTACTCCAAAGAATCGGTTGTAGAATAGCTACACTCAAAAAAAATGTCAGTAAAGTCAGCAAAAAATGTTGCTGTGTCAGCAAATTTTTAGTCAGGAGCGTGCTTGCAAAAAAGTTTGTAATTTCAGCAAAAGGTTTGCTGAAAATCAGCGAGCTGATTTTTACCAAAAAAATAGTAATCTTCAGCAAAAGTTTTGCTAACACTTAGTCGACTGCAAATGAAAAAAATCCTTGCTAAAATCACTAAACTTTTTGCTGAATATTAGTAGACTGAAAAAAACTCAAAAAACTTGTAGCGAAATTTTACTTTAGTTAATTTATTTGCCGAAAATTTAAATATAGAATATGTGTAGAGTTGTTTTAATTTTTTTGTCATTTCCGTTTCCAGACAAGCTGCGACATCTACATCTAGTCTACCTGGTTGTCGTACACGCTATGAATGCTGTTATCAGCACAATTTTTGTAGCAAAATAAATTAATAAAACATTAGTTCAAAATTAGTTTAGTGCTAAAAAAATATAACTAAAATAGATAACACGTTCTCCAAACTTGGTTTGCAATAAATTGATTGTGACATTGGCTGTGTGGCTTGTGGCGCCGTCCTGTTGGAACCACATGTCCTCCAAGTCCATATCATCCAATTGGGGCCAAAAATATTCGGTTATCATTGAACGGTAGCGATTCCCATTCACAGTAACCTGCCGGTCTTGATCATCACGGAAGAAGTACGGCCCAATGACGCCGCCGCCCCATAAACCGCACCAAACCGTAATTTTTTCGGGATGCAATGATGACTCATGGAGTACGTGTGGATTGCTGTCTGACCAATAACGCATATTTTGTTTATTGACGAAGCCATTCAGCCAGAAATGAGCCTCATCGCTAAAGATGATTTTGCGATGAAAATGATTTTGCAATGAATCATTTTCAAGTTGTTGCTCAGCCCAATTCACGAACATACGACGCTTCTGGTGGTCAAGCGGCTTCAGTTCTTGCGTCAATTTGATCTTGTAAGGATGTAGGCCAAGATCTTTTCGCAAAATTCGCCACAACGACAGAGATGCCTAACGCTTGAGAACGACGTGTGAGAGACACATTTGGGCTTTCTTCAACTGAAGCCTCAGCGGCAGCAATATTCTCGACACTACGGGCACTTCTTTGTCTCACTGGCACGGGAACATTTTGTACTGTGACTGTGGATTCAAATTTTTCCAGTAGACGCTCAATTGTTGATCTGCTAGGACGATTATGACGACCATAAATTGGACGTAGAACTCTTAACGTTGAGGCCACTGACTCCGAACTTCGGTAGTAAATTTTAATAATTTCGACTCGTTGTTGGCTCGTATATCTTTCCATCATGAAATGGCAAACCTTACTGAAGAGAAATGTCAAAAGAGCGGCAAGAAATATGGCCGTCGTTTGCTGTCCCTGTCTTTCTACTTTTGTAGCGTGCCTGTTGAAAAACCCTTTACAAAACGTTTTACTAATTTTTCTACTAACTTATTTTTTTGAGTGTACCTTTCCTTTACAACCCCTTCTACTGTCAATTGTATACAAAGTAAACTACAGAGAAGAATGCTTAATGTTTTGGTCAGGGAATTTATTCGCTAAATTTAAATTCTTTTAATTTATTCACAGTAATTAATTCCTGTTTTGTTTTTTATTATGAATTGATTCCTTGAATTAAAAATTTTTATTAAATTTTAGAGAATTCATTCGAAAAAGAAATTAACTCTTTAAAGCTCTCTTGGGAACTATTTCCTACAGAAAAACTAACTTTTTCCTAAAGAAAATCTCTTAGATCAAAACTTTTTTTGATAAGAAAACTCTTACGGCTATATTCATAATAAAAGTCCTTATACAGTGCATACAACGAGCTATTAACTAAAATAAATTTTGGGCCTAACAAGCTTGTAAGAATAAAGGTTATTCATAATGACTTTTTAATGTAACGATTAAGAGCAACCTAATATTTTTTTTTTTTTGACTTTACAATGAGTTTAACAAAAGTATTATGAATAAAACTCATGTAAACGCTGTGTTAATCTCTCATTATGAATACAGCTGTAGCTGGGAATTTTTTACTAAAAAATACAATACTAAAATTGCAAGAAATTTTTCGTGCTGAAAAACTCTGAGATTCTGAGAAATTTTTTATATAGAAAAACGTTTTGATTGTGAAAACTTTTTTCTATATAAAACTCTCAGACTTTGAGAACTTTTGCTATAGTAAAACTTTTAAATGTTTACTTTTTTATATAGAAAAACTCCCAGATTTTAAACATTTTTTTTTTTTGTTAAAAAACTTTTAGATTCTGAGAACTTTTTCCTAAAGAATATTCTCAGATTTTAAGAAGTTATTGTTAAAGAAAAACTTCTACAGGTGTATTCATAATTTACAGTTAGTAGCTCCTTATACATTGCACACAATGAGCTTTTAACTACACACATAATAATCCATGCATAAAAATACGAAAAAATGTCAAAATAACAAAAAAAATTTGTAAAATATACGAAAAATGGTTTATTTTACGAAAGTTTTTGTTGTTTTGACATTTATTTCGTATTTTTATGCATGGATTATTATGTGTGTACCATATATTTTAGGCTCAGCAGCTTTACTAACAGACCTTTAGAAGGAATTTAGCAACAATAGAATGAGTTTACCAGCAGTATTATAAATAAAACTCATGTTAATGATATATTCTAAAGTATCGTTATTAATACCACTATTGGATTCTGAGAACTATTTTTCTTAAGAATTGTGATGCTCTGATTTTTTTATAGAAAAACTCTGATCCTGAGAACTTTTTCTATAGAAAAACACTTAGATTATGAAAATTTTTTCTGCAGAACATTGTTTTTGAAAAACTACTAGACGATAAACTTGGAAAAACTATAACAAATGGTGTAAAACATAAACTTACCATTAGAATGTTTATTATTTGAATTTGATGTAGGCTTTTCACCATTCTCATCAGTTTGTTCAAGAGGAGGTGGTTGATATATATTTTGTTTATCTTTGTCTACGACTACTACTTTTTGTATATTACCATATGGATTACAAGTATTTGTAATTTTCTCTATTTCTATTTGTGTTTCTTGTTCTTGAAGCGTTCGTTGGATCTGATGTTGCTTATGTGGCGAAGTATTGCTGTTTTTATTAGTTATTGCTATTTCATTTTGCTGTTGCAGATGCGGCAATTGCTGCTTTAGCTGTTGTTGTGTTTGTAGCTGTAAATCCGATTTATTGCTTACATTTTCAATTTGTTGACGTAAATCGGATTCATTTTCCTGTTGGTGTTGTTCATCGAATTGAACATCGTGATGGCGTTGATGATGATGATGTTGTTTTTGTGTTGTTATATGGTGGGTAGTAGAAGACTTAAAGGCTTGTGTATTGTCTGTTGGTGATGATGATTGCAATGCATCTGCTTTAGTTGGCTTTTCATCACTAGAGTGAGTATTGAAATCTAAATTGTACATATGTTAATGTATATATTTATCTAGGTACAATATTTTAAAGACTTGTTTTATTAAGTTTAAATAAAAATTATAAGAGAGAAATGTGTGTTTAAGTTAAATTTTAGTTTTAAGTTAATGTTGCATCAGTTTGTTTTGTCAATCTGAATCTAAGAACCTTGAGAATTTTTCCTAACCCTCTAACGAATAAGGTTGCATCCAGGCAGCTTTTCGCACAGTTGCCCACAAATGCGTAAAATGCGTTTTTTCATAATTATAAGTTAAGCTATTTCGATAGAAAACAAAATTCTCTAAATGTTTTGTAAATAAATTTTTGTGTCCCGAAAATCAATTAAAATAAAAAGTCTGTTCGGGTACTCAACATTGGAATCCCGCGGGATCTCAATTTTACCAAAAAGCGTTTTCTTACTGCACAATTGGGTAAATGAGAGCTGTCAAGAGAGAGTAATATTCTTGCTCTTCTTGCCCGAAAAAGCCCAAAACTTGTTTTCGTGTAAGTTTGGGTAAATTGTTTTTATCAGCTGTTATATCATCTGTTGGATTCAACTAAATCAATTGAACTATTCACTTATTTGAACCAAAGACCTAGTTCACAACTAATAGCTCTTTTAGTTCAATCGCTCATTTTATTCATTCAGAAAAATATGTGTATCATTTACAAAAATTAGCGTAAAAGTTGGAAAGGCATATCGGTAATGTTACAACTCCATAAAATTACCGACAATTTTTTGAAGACGCTTGTTTAAATGTGTTAAAGAGATAAATATGTAAATAAATCGAACCTTTTGTTTAATATTGAAATTTTTTCCAGATTTAATAAACTATGTATTCCTTTTTGTATATAAAAATGCCTGAGAAGGAAATTTTTTTTTTATTTTTTTATTTAAAAAGCGGTTTAACTAGAAACGCTATCTAGATTTTTACAACAAATTGAACAAGAACTAGAAAGAGCGCTCACCAAATCGAACTATAATGCCCAAATCTATTGACGTTTGTTTTTCGGGCTTCAAATATGGTTTTTCGCGTTCGTTTACTTTTGGGCGTTTTTGTCACTTCGAGACAGTATTTCTTGTTAACTCTCATTTTACCGAACTTTACCCAAAAAGTAAAGAAACACACCAAAAATTCGGAAAAATTTCAAAAAAATAATTATTTTAAAACGAACACAATTTTTAAAATGTTAAAGAGCATATTTAAGTTGAACAAAAACTGTTAATAATGACCTCAATGCAAGATGGAAGCTTTATTTTTAATAAGTTCTTACTTTGTCCAAGAACACACAGTATTTTATCAGGACACCTTTAAGAAAAATCTGATGAGTTAAAAGAGCGTAGCTGACAGTTTATTTATTTTTTACTCATTGAATCAGCTGATTCGTCACGTTACGTATAAATAATTCTAGCTTAATTCTAGATTATACTTTAACTTCAAAACGTTAAAAGATTACAGAAGTCAACAAATAACAAAAAGAAAAATTGGTGCCGAGATATGGTTAGTAGTTTTGTATTATATAGATGTGCATTAGCAAAACTAGAAATATTTACCATTTTTTTTTCCTAAATGTAGTTTTGGATCTATTGTCAGTTTCGTATATTGGCTGTAATCAGTACTTTCATGTGCGCGGTTTGTAGTCCTATCGGTACATTTCTATAAATTTTGGGTAGCCAACATTTTGATCCCGCGGGATCCAAATTTTACCAAAAAGAGTTCGCGTACTCCACAATTGGGCAAATGAGAGTTGTCATGAGAGAGTAATATTCTTCTTCTTCTTCTTGCACGAAGACGCCCGAACTTTTTTTCGTGTAAAATTGGGTAAATTGCTTTTATCAGCTGTTATATCCTCACCTGGGTTCAAATATTCACAATTTGAACCAAGGACATATTTCACAACTAATAGCTCTTTTAGTTTAATCGCTCATTTCATTCATTCAGAAAAATATATCGTTAGCTGAAATGCAAAACCACGTAACTAACAAAAAATACAAAATCGGTTTTTTGATCGATTATGATGCATATCAACGAGGTCCACGTCTTCTCCAATTTTTACTGTCATATAATAAAAATTAGACATATTATTAGCGAAAATCGAAAGCACGTAACTACATACTTGTTGCTTGAAAATTGTAAAAAATTGTTTCTCCTGTAAAATAGTAAAAATGTTAGTTACGTGGTTTTGCATTTCAGCTAACGATATGTAGCATTTACAAAAATTAGTGTAAAGCGGAGAATACACAAGGGAACATTCGTGAAAAAATTTTCATTTTTTTGTAAATGTGTGTGTGTGTTTGTGTGTGTGTGTGTGTGTGTTTGTGTTTGTGTTTGTGTGCGTGTGCGTGTTGACATCGTGCAATTCGTGTTTACAAAATTTTTTTTATATTTTTTGTTCCCTACTCAATGTTCCTTCGTGTATTCTCCTCTTAAAAGTTGCCAAAGTTTTTCGGTAATATAACAACTACATAAAATTTTGAAGACGCTTGTTTAAATGTGTAGAGATAAATATGTAAATAAATCGAAGCTTTTATTTAATATTAATTTTTTTACAGGTTCAATAGACTAAGTATTCCTTTTTGTAAAAGAACATTTTTATTAAAATTTGTAATTTAAGGATTGGTTAAACTGCAAGAACTAACTACAAAAGATCTTTATAACAAATTGAATTATAACTAGAAAGAGCGCTCACCAAAGCGAATTAGTCTATTGACGTTTGATTTTTGGGCTTGAAATATGGTTTTTCGCGTTCGCGTACTTTTGTACATTTTTGTCACTTCCTGAGAGCATTTTTTGTTAACTCTCATTTTACCGGACTTTACACAAAAAATACGTAAACACAGCTATCATGTCTTTTGTTACATTTGTGGTGACTAAACAGTTAAAAAGTTCAGAAAACCTATAACAGATTTTATAAAAACTTATTTTTCTTACTTTAAGACGGAAATTGGGAGAAAGAGAGCAAAACTTGCTACCAATTTTTCATTCAGAAAATGATATTGTTCGGATGTGCAAGGCTTTATGGGGGTCTTTCAGAATACCAGCCAAATGAATGGTGTCAGCTCTAAACGAAGCCTTAGGTATGTATGTCCTTTTAAACAATGGCATCAAATATAGTTCAGTTCCCATGGATCATTCAACATGATTAAAAGAAGAATATAAAAATATTTCACTTGTGCTAGACAAATTAAATATAACGATCACTAATGGAGTATTTGTGTTGATTTAAAAACGGTTAACTTGTTATTAGGACAGCAAAGTGGATACATCAAATACCCATGTTTCTATTGTCTGTAGGACAGTCGTGCTAAGCATCAACATTGACAAAAAAAGAGACTGGCACTTACGTGAGATGATGGAGTTGGGAAAGTATAATACCATAAATCCACCTTTGGTGACAAGAGATAAAATTATATTGAGCCCTTGCACATAAAGCTAGGTCTTATAAAACAATTTCTTAACCCTTTGAGGACCATACATTTTCTGCCGAAGCGATTTTAAACTTTTTGCGATTTTTATGATCTCTGACCTAATAACAGTTATGCCACGAAAAATTGCCTGCGTAGAACCCCTCCTTACCCCTCTTTTGCTTGCCAAAAATATTTGCATTTCACGACCCTGCCGTTCCGGACGAAGCGATAAGGCGGAATTGTTTGCTTTAAAAGTAAGATAAAAATTCGAGGCGGCACAAGCCTTTAAAAAGCGGTATAATCCCGTCAAAAGCGGTGTGAGGGGTTGGACATGTTAAGTACACTAATAGAAAAAAGCCTGTAAAAAGTTTTGCTAAAGCTGCTAAAAATAATTTAAAAACGAGTAAAAAGGTTAAAGTCGGGCATGCCGACTATACAATACCCTACACCAGTCTGGTGTATTGTTTGGATCTGAAATTCGAATGGGTTAAAATGGGGCTTATGTCAAAATTTTCTATAATGTGAGTCAGCGCACCAAATTTCATTAAAATATCTTAATATTTGCGACCTGCAGTTTGTAACCAAGCCAATTTTTGGGGGACCCTTATATAGGCACTAGTTCTAAACATGGACCGATGTTCAACAAAATCAATAGGCTTCGTCCTTGGGCTAACATAGGTCTATGTACCAAATTTCATCAAAATATCTTAATATTTGCGACCTGCAGCGTATAAACAATATAATTTTGGGGGGACCCTTATATGGGCACTAGTTCTAAACATGGACCGATGTTCACCAAAATCAATAGGCTTCGTCCTTGGGCCAACATAAGTCTATGTACCAAATTTCATCAAAATATCTTAATATTTGCGACCTGCAGCGTATAAACAGTATAATTTTGGTAGGACCCTTATATGGGCACTAGGTCTAAACATGGACCGATGTTCACCAAAATCAATAGGCTGCGTTATTGGGCTAACATAGGTCTGTGTACCAAATTTCGTCAAAATATCTTAATATTTACGACCTGCCGCGTATAAACAATATAATTTTGGTAGGACCCTTATATGGGCACTAGGTCTAAACATGGACCGATGTTCACCAAAATCAAACTTGTTCGTCCTTAGGCCAACATAAGTCTGCGTACCAAATTTCATCAAGATATCTTAATAGTTGCGACCTGTAGAGTGCGCACAAGATTGCATGGACAGACAGACGGACGGACGGACGGACAGACGGACATCGTTAAATCGAAATAAAAAAAATTCTGAACCGATCGGTATACTATAAGGTGGGTCTACGACCAATATTTTTTGGTGTTACAAACATCAGCACAAACTTATAACACCCTGACCACATAGTGGTGTAGGGTATAATTACCCTGCATAAAAAACTGCTGAAATAAGCAATTTTCTTTGCTAAGATAAGAATAGCAAAAATAAAGCTGTTAAATATACGGAATTTTAGTTTTATTTGAGCTCAATTTTAGTTAATTGAAATAAAAATTTACTCTGCTAGAATCAGCAACAAATTTTGCTAAATATTAGTAGAATAAAAAAACACAAAAAATTTTAAATTGTTTTAAGAGAATAAAAATATATTTGTGAAATCAGCAGTCTACTATTTTTCACCAATATTTCTATTGATTTTAGCAGGATGACTATTATTATATTTTACAGTTTATTTTTGCTCTTCTGATCTTACTAATATTTAGCAAAAATCTGCAAAAATTTTGCTGCAAAGTTACTTTTAAGTAATAACCCTGTAAAAATAGCAGAAAAAGCTACTAATTGTTTTGCTATTTTCCCATGTTTACTTCCATTAGTGTATGAATAAAATTTTATTGTATCTAAGTATTTTACCAAATTTAAGTGCTTCAATGACAATTCTCAAAAGTAGATTTTAGAGATCCTTACGAGGCCCGTAGAACAGCCTTAAACATTTCTTTAAAGGAAAGGTTTGAATTCAAACTCATAAAAAATAAGAGACTCCTAAGTCATAAAGTATTTTTCCCAGGCTTAAGGTTCAAATAAAGAAGAAGGAATTTTTCACTTAATATTCGTATATTGGAGGCGAAAATACTTCAAAAAGTTTTATAGTACGTTTGTGCAAAAAAGTCGATATTTGTTGATCGGCGTAATTTTCTCCATTGGATGTTTATTTTGTTATCGCTGTTTTCTATATTACAATATGTATGTTTTTAAATTCTGATTTTAATTTTTTTTTTATTTCATTAATATTTTTTTTTAATTTTTTTTTAATTTTTTTTTTAATTAAATTTTTTTAATTAAAAAAAAAATTTTTTTATTGTTTAAAAATTAATGAAGGGCCGCACGAAATTGGTTGACGGGCAGTATGCATGTTATATAATGAGAAGATTTCCTGGTCTGAGCATAGAAAAGATAAAAGCGGGAATTTTCGATGGCCCACAAATAAGAATATTAACCCTTTGGCGAACATTATAATGCACGTCGACTTCATCAACTCGTCACTGATTTGAATTTTAACCAAATCGCTATTCATTTACTGTTATCGGATCGTTATTTTTTTTTTTTTAATAATAAATACAGCATTTATTTACTTCAAATTACATAACCAAAGCCCTGGGGGCCATATATGATTAATAAAAGCTACTACAAAAAAAATAATTTAAATAAAGATAATAAAAATAAATAATAATAAAAATAAATAATAAAAATAAGTAAAAAATACAGTAAAACTTTCATATAAAAAATATACTCAAAACATTATCTTGAATAATATAAATAGATATTTAAATAAAAATAATACAATCCTAAGTGCAGCAGTAATAAAAAGAAAAGAAAAAGACGAGAGAGATAAAAATGGTAGCACAAACAAAAAGCTATAACTCATGAATAGCTACATAATCCTTAAGCTTTCGCCTACAAACCGGGGGTGAAAAAGCAAAACCTCTCAGGTATAGAGGTAGATCGTTCCATATTCTTGAAAGCCTAATCTGAAATGATCGCTCGAACATAGTAGTATGATGTGTTGGATAAACCAGTTGGGGGTTTCTTTCCGAGTTGGACAAAAGAAAGTTGTCAACTATATAGTCCGGAAACCCATTCACCATTGCTTTGTAAAAAAAATATCAATAACCTCATACCTACATAATTAACAAAAGAGCACCCAAGAAATTGGATTACTTACGGAGTCACATGAGAGCGAAGTCTTAGGCCAAAAACAAATCTAATAATTCTATTGAAAATCTTGGTAATAGAAATATTAGATATGTTTTTGGCCTAAGACTTCGATCTTATTCTTATTAAAATTTTATGCAGGCTGTGAAATTTCAAAACAACATGAGATCAGTAGAGTGCGTTTTGTCTGGTGATCATCACTACTGCTGAGAATGTGTTAAAAGTCAAAAAAAAGCTACAGCGGTATGCAAAATGAAAATTTAGCATAGAGTTAACATGAGTTTAATTCATAATACTGTTGTTAAACCCATTCTAGTATTGTTGCTAAATTCCTTCTAAGTATCTGTTATCAAACGCCAAAAAACAAAAAATTTCATTCACAATAATAAAAAAGCCTTGTATTTTCAAACACAGGGTTGGTCTTAATCGGTGTGCTAAGAAATCATTTTGAATAAACTCTATGCTAACATGATGCTTGGTCTAAAAAATATAACTTAAAAATTTAAAAAATGTTAACCCGCCCGGGGTCGGCAGCATGTTAATGTTTGAATTTTAATTCCAAATATCTCCGCTAGGGGGTGCTGCAAAGCCATAAAAGTAATAAACAATATATTTGGACACAGATCTACATTTTAGCCAATAAAATTCCCGTGTCAAAGGGTTAATTTTTTTTATTGTCATGCAGTGATATTATCTGATCAGAACAAAGAGCATTAGAGGGTTAAAGTCAT
The DNA here is from genome assembly GCA_949987735.1 of Leucophora obtusa. Lineage (NCBI taxonomy): Eukaryota > Metazoa > Arthropoda > Insecta > Diptera > Anthomyiidae > Leucophora > Leucophora obtusa. The sequence goes on along the minus strand of OX465295.1, from coordinate 330,051,625 downwards.
ATGGGTTATTCAAGGGGTTCGGAATTCCATCCATCACACTTGGGACGGATTTCCCTCCATCACATTGGGGACGGATTTCCATTCATCACACTTGGGGACGGATTTCAATCATCACATTGGGGACGGATTTCCATCCATCACACTTGGGAGGGATTTTCATCAATCACACGTGGACGGATTTTCATCCATCACATTGGAACGTATTGCCATCTATCACGCTTGGGGACGGATTTTCATCCATAACATTGGGGACGGATTGCCATCCATCACGCTTGCGACGGGTTTTCATCCGTCATACTGAACCGTCAAGGAGAACCATGCGTCAGAGGGCCACAGAGGGAGAACTACAAAGAAAGAATCCACAGAGAGAGGAACTACAAAGAGAGAAGCTACAAGGAGAGAAACTACAAAGATAGAATCTACAGAGGGAGAAACTACAAAGAGAGAATCCACTGAAGGAGAAACTACAAAGAGAGAATCCACAGAAAGAGAAACTACAAAGAGAGAATCCACACAACTGACAACAACAATCGTTACACATAACACAGGTTTTATCAGATCCCCCACAGTTAGATTTCCTTCTAACCATCTAACATAGTCAGGAGAACGAGACAGGAGTGTTAGAGGTTTCACACTACGTAGCCTGGAGGAGCAGCAAGGAGACGACATAGTCAGGAGAACGAGACAGGAGTGTTAGAGGTTTCACACTACGTAGCCTGGAAGAGCAGCAACGAGACGGCCTATTCGGACTGCCACCAAGAGGATGCAACAATTTTAAATCAAATTGTAAAAATAAAAGAAAGGGCTAAATAAACCCCAAAGTGAATTGAAATATAAAAGCAATGGCCCTTACTATAAAAAAAGAGTATTTTAAATTTAAAGTCGACTTTATTTTTAATCATACGGTTTTGTTCATTTTGTGTATGAAAACCCTACAAAAATATTTATATTTTCAAACATTTTGATTGGTTGAAAATAAAGTAACCAATCAGAATGCTCCAAAAATAAACCAAGTCAAGGCATACTGCCACACAATATTTTAACTAAAGTCGACTTTAACTAAAATACATATACATTTGAAAAATTTAGATAGTAACGGCCAATGTGTTTTTTATCTTTATTGAGCAAATAAATTTAATGTTAGGACCCTGGTCCCAGCTTCAAACCCGGAGCAACCGGAGGTTCCTTACATCATAACAACAAAAAACCGTGAGCACAGTAGTCTCTCTATTAACAATAGAGTGAAGTGTTGCCACCAGTAAAAGAAAAAATTACACAACTGTAGGTCAAAAATTATCCAAAACCGTATGAAATTACACAAAAAATTATAATTTCTTACATAATTTCAAAATAAACTCTCCTGAGCACAGTGGGGAAGAATAAAAATATTTTGGAAAAAATTTCGCCATTTCTTACCAAAGTTTTGTATTTTTTTCTATTTATAAACCGATTTTTAAAAACTTAGCATTTTGTCATCTGCAATGTGCAAAAGATATTTGCATTTTAAAACTAAAATTTTGCATTTTTGCAATAACCTGGTCTGAGTTTTAGCCTTCTGCAAAAGCAAATACAGGCCAATTTCACTGAAAAATATAACAAATTAGTTTATTAACTAAAAAGGGAATTTCAATGCAATATCTTTTTCAGGCTTAAAATGGCGTGCTTTTAAATTTGAATATTAATAAAATGGTATTTTATCCACATTAAAAGCTTCTTTTAGAAAAAAGTATTTATGTTTTTTCAGAAAGGGTACTTCATTCAGATGCGTTGAATGCAAAAATATTACCTACTAATTATTATATCCCATAGCCCCCAAATTTTAAACTTAAATAAAAATATAACAATATCACAAAAAATTACCGATATTTTTTTCAAACATTTTATACGATTCTGTTGAAATCTGGAACATGTTGGATTTACCGAATTCTAAAATATTTTGATTCTGCTCCACCTTGCTGCGTTCACAAAATTTTCGTCTGGATTAGAAAGCAACAATCATAACAAACCCAAATGATCAACTGATTTTAAGATGTGTAATATCAGAGGTGAGGGCACAAATACCAATCGTATCCGACTGGTCACAAACTGGCTTCGAACCAACACTTTCCAGTAATAACAACTCAAGATTTTTATGATCAACTGATTTTAAGATGTGTGTTTGGGGGTCAAGGGAAATTATTTCCAAATGCCAACCTCACCCACAGTCCACCTTGGACATGGTGTCCCCTGTTAACGCTAACGAGGCTCTGACGACCGAGTATGGGCGGTATAACCCGGTTCCCACGGCAATCGGACTATGTGCCGGAACGATTCGGATGTATTCGAATTTTCGAATTTATCCGAGCAAGGATTGCCACTCCGGCTTTAGATGAGAATTATTAACTACAAATTCACATTTTGAAGCCGTTACAACAACAACAACAACAACAAACCCAAATTGTCCCACTCGTTCGCTGCATTTTTATATGGCCTTGCAAACCAAGAGAATTTTTTAAAGGTTGTTTGACAATTATTTTCGCAAAAAATAAACAAAAGACGGAGCTTTAAACAATACAAAAAAATACATAGCACCATTTTTGATTTCTTTTCATTCACCAGAAACAGGAGATTTGTGGTAAACGGTTCACAGACAATCTCGTTTAGTATATATATCGACTAATTTTTATTAACTTTCAAAAATTTACGGAACTTTTAAAAATTTGCGGAAATTTCTGTAAAAAGTGAAATTACAAATTATCCAAAAATTATCCAACGAATGTGTAAACAGTCCCGTTTTTGTATAATTATTCACACTGATAAGAGTGTAATGGTTAGCGCGTTGGACTATTACACAAAAAAACATATGTATTCTCTGCCAATAGTAATTTTAGTTTGAAAAATTGTACAAATACATAAACATATTTTGTTGCATTTAAAATTTATTTTTGATTTTATTCAATTAATTCTTGTAAAAAGTAAGTTCCTTTTGCGTATTTCTTTATTTAATTAAAATTTTGAATTTATTTTCACAATTATGTTTTGTTTATCATTGCATTACGATAGTTGTTCATTTTATAAGTTAACAAAGTTCCCGGAAGAAAAAGTTTTAGTAAAATTAGCAACAAAAATACACTCTCATTAACGCTTTCATTTACCATATTTTCGAGTACGGGAAAGCTTTTGATTACCCGCAGTAAGTTTGGGTACCCGCGCTAACGTATGGGACACACTTATATTAAAACAACTTACCATCTTTTTCCGAAAAACTTTGTTCTGAATTATTACGTTTTCTGTTTAAATTAATTTTTCTTATATTTTTGAAACTATCCACTTTTGAGATTTTATCAGCTTTTAAAGATGTATCTAAATCAGATTCTGGTGTAAAACTACGTCTTTTTTGTCCTAAAAAATGACAAGATTTATCACCAGCTTTAAAATCAGCAGAAGATGAAGAAGAACAACTAGTCATAACGTCATTAATGGGTGAGGTAGTAGACGACTTAACAATAGTGTTACTAATGGACGTGGTAATAGTACTATCAACATGCATTTGCTTTTGAGCTGTTGTCGGCAATAATGAAGGCTTAATTTTAGTTAGTGCAACATGAGGATTACCTACTACAAATTTTTGTTTTGCTGCCGTCATCGTTGCAGATGTAGATGAGTTATTTTCGAAAGAAACACGACGTTTCAATTTAATTTTAGATTGGGAGAGATTTTTTTCAATATTTGTTGAATTTGTTTGAGATTCCTTGTTATTTTCAATATTTTCATTTTCTAAAGCATCCTGTGATGGATTTAAAGGTTGATTGCTCTCTAAAGATGTTTGTGTACAAAATGTTGTTACTTCAAAATTTTCAAATTTTTTGCCGATTTCTTTATCATTCTCAGTATTTAAAGAAGGCATTTTTAACTCAGTATTAGCTCGATTTAAAACATTTGGCACTTCTTCATGTTTTCTGAAAGTTTTTGTCAAGTTTAACGATTGTTTTAATTGTTGATCCAGTTTAGCTTTTGCTTTTTTTAGAAAACGATTTGTTATTATGACATTTTGGGTTAGTGGAGCTTCTACATCTTGTGGTGTTACAGATTTTTTATTCATATTTTGATTATTAGTTTCATGTATAAGTTTATTTATTAACTCTGGATCAATTTTACATTCAGAATTAGACGACTTATCAATAGGTTTGGTTATTGGTTTAGGTAAACGTAAACGTCTTGATTTTATAGTTTTGGTTTCTTTAATTGTGTTTACTTGAGTTTCCTGGCTATTCGATTTTAAATCAATTTCTTCGTTATCCTGCAAAGTATGAGAACGTAAATGTATACGATTTTTGGGTATAAATCTAGTTTTTGTTTTAGCTGCAATAGTTTTATCATTAGTTAAACTTATAGTTTCATAGGGTGGTGATACTACATTATCATCATCTTTATTTACTTCTATTATAGATTCGCCACCTTCAATTATTTCCTTTTCATTTAAACTTATATCCAGCTCTAGAGAAGTTTCTTCACTTAAAGGATTACTAATTAGTTTTACATTCTTTTCCTTATCAAGACTCAAGGATAAATTGTTATCTATCATTTCAGCTTTTTGTATAGAATACGATTCTAAATTTTCTTCTTCTAGAGAAATAAATATATTTGAAATTGCTTTATTATTTTCTGGCAGTTCTTCACTATTTCTTTCCATTTCTTCCAAAGTTAAAATTCCTGATATCGTTTGTATATCTTCTTGTTCTGATAAATTCGATATATTCGATGTTGTTGTATCAAATATTGTTTTTTCATTATCTAAATCAAGCGTCGAATTATTATCACTCGATTCTTGTTCTTGGAGTAAAGTTGAAATTTTTGATATGGTTTCAATATCATCATCTTCATCGGGTGGATATGAAATTTTCATTGTCGCAACTGTTTCAATATTTTCTTGTGGTTGTTCATTATCTTCGAAAGATATATCTATAATCTCGCCTTCATCATCTACTCCTAGCTCTTTTGAGAATGTGGTAATTTTTGAATTTACTTTCGTATTTTCTTCTTCTGGCGGATACGAAAATTGAGTTGTTAAATTTAATTCATTATTTTGTTGTAATTCTGTATCTTCTATATTTAAAGGCACATTATCTATAAACTCTTCTTGCGTATGTGATATCTCAGTGTTAACCTGAATACTTTCATTTTCTATTTGGTTAGAATCTTTGGGCAATGAAATTTGCCAAATTGTTAAATTATTATCGATCATATCTAGTAGAGATGGAGTTTCAGAATTTAATTCGCTATTAACTGCATCTGAATAATTTGGAATTTTAATAGAATCTTGATTTTCAACTGGGTTTTCATTATTTTTACTTATCATACTATCAGTAAACTCTTCTTGTGAAGTTTTCTCATTAGTATCAGTGCATTGTGATGGTAATATATTTTCTGTGGTTGTAATTTCTACATCAACTTGCGGTGCCGGTATTTCCAATTTTATTGCATCGCTTGAAATATTTTCACCAAAATTATCATCTTCATCATCAGTTAAAGTCAATATGCAATCTTCTGTATTTGAAGTAGTTTGTATATTATTGACAACTTCTGGATCTACTAATATTAGATTTTGATGTCCTTCCTGTTCAACGTTTTGATTCATAGTTACATTATTGAAAATACTTGGATTATTATCATTTCTTAAAATTGTTGTTATTGGAGTATTTAGATTAGCAACTCTATTATCATTTATTACAAATAATTTATCCTGAAGAATTAAGAGATCATAAATGTTTTCCAATTCAATACACTTATCTTTAGCTGTCATGTTTGAGTCTGTTTTGAGTCTATGAAGATTATCTTCAATTGCATTTAAAACATCGTTCGCTTCTTTGTATATTTTATACTCATCATTAAGACGATTATGATACGGAACAAGCGCCAGCACTTCCCGAGATGATATATTTTGTACAGAATTTATAGATAATTTTTTCTGGTTGTCCTGTTCAGATTGTGAACAATTTTGTAAAGGATTTAAGTGTGGAAATTGTGATTGGTTATGGTTCTAAAAAAGAAAAACATAAGTAACATTTTAAACATCTTCAGAACTATTTTATAAGTTTATAAAATATGAAAATGTTTCTAAAGAAACAAATTCTCTGCTTCATACAACAAAATTTTATATAAAATGAAAAAAAGATATATTCTACTCGTATAAGAAAAAGGATATAAATTCTAAGAATTTTTCTATAAGTAAATGTTCGAAGTTCTGAGAATTTCCTTATTATCAAAAAATTTTTTTAAGTAAAATCTTCTATATTTTTTGTAGAATGGTTCTTTTAGAATCTAAAAATTTAACTTAAGAAAATTCTTAAAATTTTTTCCTATAAAAATGTCATCAGAATTTTAGAATTTTTCTATAGAAATTAAGTTCTTGGAAACCGAAAATTTTCCAAGAGAAAAAGCTGTCTATTCAGAAACTGAAAACTTTTCTATAAAAAAGTCCTTAGAATCTGAGAACTTTTTTATATAAAACAGTCCTCGGAATCTGAGAACTTTTCTATAAAAAAATCCTCAGAATCTTAGAATTTTTCTATAAAAAAGTCCTCAAAATCTGGTAATTTTTCTGTAGAAAAACTCCTCAAAATCTGATGATTTTTCTATAGAAAAACTCCTCAGAATTTGAGAATTTTTCTATAGAAAAAAGTCCTCACAATCCAAGATTTTTTCTATAGAAAAAATCTTCAGAATATGAGAATATTTCTATAGAAAAAAGTCCTCAGAATATGAGAATTTTCTATTGAAAAAAATCCTCAGAATCTGAGAATTTTCTATTGAAAAAAGTCTTCAGAATATAAGAATTTTCTATTGAAAAAAGTCCTCAGAATCTGAGAATTTTCTATTGAAAAAAGTCCTCAGAATCTGAGAATTTTTCTATTGAAAAAGAAACAGAATCTGAGAATTTTTCTATTGAAAAAAGTCCTCAGAACCTTAGAATTTTTCTATAGATAAAAGTACTCAGATTCTGAGAATTTTTCTATAAAAAGAAGTCATGAGAGTCTGAAAATTTTTTCTATTGAAAAAAGAGAATTTTTCTATAGAAAAAAAGTATTAAGAATCTGAGAATTTTTCTATAGAAAAAATGTCTTCAAAACCTGAGAATTTTTCCTCAGAATCTGAGCATTTTTCTTAGAAAAATGTCTTAAAAACCCGAGAATTTTTCTATAGAAAGAAGTTTTCAGAATCTGAGAATTTTATATAGAAAACAAGTCCTCAGAATCTAAAAATTTTTCTATAAAAAAGTCCTTAGAATCTGAAATTTTTCCTAAAAACATTTTGCTATAAAATTTCATTAGAATTTTTGGGTTTTTCTAAAGAAAACAAGTTCTCAGAAACCGAAAAATTTTTCAATAGAAAAAAGCTGGCAGAATTGGAGAAATTTTATCTATACAGAATAGGGTGACCGGATCTCATAGAGAGGGAAAAAAATGTCGGAATCTTGTTCGTCTGGACCCCACAAAACGATTCCCCTTTCCAGATATTGAGATAGCCGAAATTTGAGCTCGATGGGAGTATGTTAACCAGTGCCGCTGAGGGCTCAAAGTTTGAAATACGATTTACAAGGCGAAAAAATCACTTTTTTGGCTTTTTTTGAAAATACAGGCTCTTAAATAACTATATTTTTCGAAAATATAAATAGAATCATAATCTAAACTGAATTCCCTTTCTGGTAATGTATAAAAATCCAAAATCGGTTTGAAAATATTTCGGTAATTGCAATTTCCTCAGACCATTGTAGGGTTAAAATGAAATAAATTATGAAAATCGAAAAAAATAAAATATTTCTTTCAAAAATTTACAAGGTTATACTCTAGTTTCATTTTTAAGATCCACAAATATTCAGATGAAATTTTTCGTCTCTTTTGGGTTACGATAACCTAGTCCCAGGTATGGCCAAAGATGGGATTTGTTTTTTTATAAATTTGCAAAACTCTATTTTTGAGTTTTTTAAAATTTTGTTCAACAAAATATAAAAAAAAAAATGGTCAACGCATAGGGGTTTATTAAATACTCCTCAGAGAATAATTCTGCTGAAAATTACACAAATCCCTCTTTTAAGTTAACTGTGACGGAGTTTTAAATTTGAAAATTTTAGAGGAAAGTGTGATTTTGGCCAATAATTAAGATGATAGTATTAATTTTTGTGTTTTTAGCTAGGTGGAACAAAAGCACTTCCGATTTCATTTAATCCTGATACAGGAGATTGTTTTCCGAAAATTCTGTAAAACTCCGACAACGTTAACCCTTTCTTTACCAAGGTCAAAGGTGAAATTTTTCAAATTTTTCGATTTTTCCTGGAAGTATACCAAAACAATGTGTTGTTTCTGGCAGAATTTGGTGAAAGTTGTCCAAATAACTCCGTTAACACCAAATTTTATACATAGTAATAAATAATTAGAAATTAACCCTTATAGGCACATGGGGTCAAAATGACCCCAAATTTTTGAAATGTAAAAAAGTGTCATTTGACATGAAAATCTATATAAAAAGCTTTAACTAAGCATTTTCCGAAAAAAAATCAAAATTTACCTGTTTGAGAGCATGATGTCAAAATTACCCACTTTTTATGGTAAATAACGCTGGTTTGCTTAAAAATGCATTTAGAAACCATAAAAAAAATCGAAATTAACTCCTTTCTTCACATTTTTTAAACAACAATTTATGGTTTCTATATAATTTTTTCAGCCAACCATCGTTATTTAACATAAAATATGGGTCAGTTCACAAACAGGGGGCAAATTACCGCAGTCGTGATCGAGTGTTATTCGATAGCAATTATTGTTACTGAAAACATTACAAAGATTAAAACCAGGTTAGAGGTGATGCATTTAGTTCCTTTATTACAAATATGAGTTAAAGTTGTAACAATAGTTTTTCATGTTCTTTTATTTGCGCTTTAAAAACGTAATTTTTTAACAATTTCGAACGCTTACGACTGCGGGAATCTGGCCCCAGGTTAATTTATATTTTTTTTTTTTTTTCTAGAAAATGCTTAATTAAAGGTTTTTATATCGATTTTCATGCCAAATGGCACTTTTTTACATTTTAAAAATTTGGGGTAATTTTGACCCCATGTGCCTATATGGGTTAATTTCTAATTTTTTATCCCTATGTATAAAATTTGGTGTTAAAGGAGTTATTTAGACCAAATTCCGCAAGAAACAACACATTGTTTTGGTATACTTCAAGGAAAAATCGAAAAATTTGAAAAATTTTAATTTGACCTTGTTAAAGAAAGGGTTAACGTTGTCGAAGTTTTACAGAATTTTCGGAAAACAATCTCCTGTATCAGGATTAAATGAAATCGGAAGTGATTTTGTTCCAGCTAGCTAAAAACACAAAAATTAATACTATCATCTTAATTATTGGCCAAAATCACACTTTCCTCTAAAATTTTCAAATTTAAAACTCTGTCACAGTTAAGTTAAAAGAGGGATTTGTGTAATTTTCAGCATAATTATTCTCTAAGGTGTATTTAATAAACCCCTATGCGTTGACCACTTTTTTATATTTTGTTGAACAAAATTTTAAAAAACTCAAAACTAGAGTTTTGCAAATTTATAAAAAAACAAATCCCATATTTGGCCATTCCTGGGACTAGGTTATCATAGCCCAAGAGAGAAAAAAAATTTTATCTGAATATATGTGGATCTTAAAAATGAAACTAGAGTATAACCTTGTAATTTTTTGAAAGAAATATTTTATTTTTTTCGATTTTCATAATTTATCTCATTTTAACACTACAATGGTCTGAGGAAATTGCAATTACCGAAATATTTTCCAACCGATTTTGGATTTTTATACATTAGTAGAGAGGGAATTCAGTTTAGATTATGATTCTATTTACATTTTCCAAAAATACAGTTATTTAAGAGCCTGTATTTTCAAAAAAAGCCAAAAAAGTGATTTTTTTGTAAATTGTATTTAAAATTTTGAGCCCTCAGCGGCACGGGTTAACATACTCCAATCGAGCTCAAATTTCGGCTATCTCAATATCTGGAAAGGGGAATCGTTTTGTGGGGTCCAGACGAACAAAATTCCGACATCGATTTTTTGCGGTCACCAGTATCTATTTGCGGTATCCAGGATCTGAGAATTTTTCTATAGAAGAATCTGAGGAGTTTTCTATAGAAAAAAGTCCTCAGAATATGAGAATTTTTCTATAGAAATATCTTCAGAATATGATAATTTTTGTATAGAAAAGTCTTCAGAAGCTAAGAATATTTCTATGCAAAAAAAAATACTCAAATTCTGAGATTTTTCTGTAGAAAAAAGTCCTCAAAATCTCAAAATTTTTCTATAAATAAGTCTTCAGAATCCGAGAATTTTTCTATAGAAAAAGTCCTCCGAATCTGAGAATTTTTGTACAGAATAAGTACTCAGAATCTGAGAAGTTTTGTACAGGAAAAATACTCAGAATATGAGAATTGTTGTTTTAAAAAAGTCTTAGAGATTCTAATTTTTGCTATAGAAAGCTTTCAGAATTTGAGAATTTTTCTATAGAAAAAACTACTCAGAATCTGAAAATTTTCAATGAGGTTCTCAGAATGTGAGAAATTTTCTGTTAAAAAATAGAATCTGAGAATTTTTCTATAAAACCTCAGGAATTCTTCAGAACTGAGAATTCTGACGTCAAATATCTATACAGTAAAATGTTTTTTTTTATTTAATCGTATTTTTCAAAATACGAAAAATTGCGTTAGAATTTTGGAATAGTTCTATAGAAAGACAAATATTTGTAAAGAAAATGATAAGAATCTGAGAATATTGCTATAGAAAAGAAATTCCACAGAATCTGAGAAAGTCTCTGTAGAAAAGTTTTTAAAATCTAAACATTTGTATATAGACAAAAGACTTTAGAATTTGAAAATTTTCTACTAACAAAGTCGAAAAGTTATAAAAAATAAAAATGTGGGCTTTTGAAAAAAAATCTTAAAAAATAGATTAAAATTGTGCTGCCAAAATGTTTTATTTACACTTTTTTTGGCGGGAATACCCCTTTTTTATATGGATGTTTTAAAAGAGCATTGAAATTTATTATAGCAGCTTTGTCGATCTCTTAAAAATGCACACAAAAAGTTTGAATTTGAAGTCTTTTTTGTATTGAAAATTTAGCTCTCTTGTCAAAACACCACAGATATACAGTCATGTGCAATATAATAGGGACATTAAAGTTTTTTTCTAATTTTATTCTCGTTGTCTTTATTTTCAAAGATGAAAATAGTGGATAGATTCGCCCCAAAATCCGAGGAGATAGTTTAGAAAATTGTGTAGAATTTTAACGTGATGTCTGTATTTTTATTTTGTCACTTGTTTTAAGTAGGCGTGGCTTTTAATGAAAAATAAGCGATATCGACCTTCTATCAAATTGCATAGTAAAACTTAGCGATTACTGATCATTTCTGTAAAAACTGTATATTTTTGGAATTCCTATAAAATTTCCTTAAGTATTGCATTATTTTTTTCTACAAATGGTCGCCACACTTAAAATGACAGTGCCTTAAACATCACCAAATTTTTCTTTGTTTTTAGCGATTTTAAAATAAAGTTAACAACACTGAAATTTAAATACGGAATGCTTTATACTATAACGTAAAAAAACCTTGACTGATTTGTTATACCGCGCTAAGTATAGAATAAGCCCATTCACTTTAAAGTTTCAGTGTTAATGAATGTTCTTTTTAGTTTGACTCTAGATCATAAATTAATATCACTTTCTGTTTAAATTATTTTCAAATCAAAGAAAGATGATACAATTTTTACAAGTAAATTACAAAGAATAAAAATATATTTGAAAGAATTCGATAAGACCAGCAATACAGAATACGTATTTTCGGCTTTCGCTACAAAGCCATCATCAGTGTATTTCGTCTTGTGTGGGCTAAAATTTTAATGTTGTCTACTTATGTGACCGCTGAAAGAAAATCGAGTTTCGTATCAACAACTCAACTTAGACTAACATCAACGAAATTTAACAATGCTATTTTTATCCTTTTTGTTATTATTACTCTATTTTGCTTTGAACCTTAATTCTTAAGATATCTCAGCTGATTCTATTCAACTCTGTGTATGTTAACCACAGATTTTTGAATTACAACGAACCGTTAAATTTAAATTTAAATGTATATTATTTAAATTATATTTTTCACCGTGTCAATGTGTTTTTTTAAGATGAATGGGGGAATATTTAGTTGATCTCTTATTTTTAAGTAAATGAATGTTCTTTTTAGTTTGACTCTAGATCATAAATTAATATCACTTTCTGTTTAAATTATTTTCAAATCAAAGAAAGATGATACAATTTTTACAAGTAAATTACAAAGAATAAAAATATATTTGAAAGAATTCGATAAGACCAGCAATACAGAATACGTGTTTTCGGCTTTCGCTACGAAGCCATCATCAGTGTATTTCGTCTTGTGTGGGGTAATATTTTCATGTTGTCTACTTATGTGACCGTTTCAGTGTTAACTTTATTTTAAAATTGCTAAAAACAAAGAAAAATTTGGTCATGTTTAAGGCACTGTAATTTTAAGTGTGGCGACCATTTGAAGAAAAAAATAATGCAATACTTAAGGAAATTTTATAGGAATCCCAAAGTTATACAGTTTTTACAGAACTTATCAGTACTCGCTAAATTTTACTATGCAATAGCAGGTCGATATCGCTTATTTTTTATTAAAAGCCACGCCTACTTAAAACAAGTGACAAAATAAAAAAAACAGACATTACATTAAAATTCTGCACAATTTTCTGAACTCTCTCCTTGCATTTTGGGGCGAATTTATCCAATATTTTGATCTTTAAAAATAAAAGCAACGAGAATAAAATTAGAAAAAAAACTTTAATGTCCCTATTATATTGCACATGACTGTATGTATAACAAAAAACACTTACATTTTTATCTACATCCTGACTGCTTTCATCCAAAACAAGAATTTGATGCTGTACATCTTCATCATCGTCATCCACAACTTCAATAACATCTGCTGTTGATAAACATTGTTTATTTTGAAAATCTTTTAATCTCTGCGATAAATCTTCTATATTTTGTATTTGTTGTATGAAAAAACTTTCAACAGCCGACGGTTTTCTAAACCCAGTTAATAAATCCAAAATATGACTTCGCAATGCACTCATTAGTTTGTTGGATAATGGACCATTATGCATAAATAGACATTTAACACCATCGGGGCAAGTTAAATTAGAATAGTAATATTTACAAGGGAAATCAGAATGTAAATATTGACAAGTCAGTTGTTGGGGACATTTTTTATTTTGCAATAAATTTATACAGGGTTTAAAAATTTTATGTGGCTCATCATCAGTTTGGGTGAAACGGGAATTTTTCTAAAATAAATTTGTTAAGAAATTAAGAAATAAAATTTTAATAATGTTTTTTAACTAACCAGAGTCAAATCAGTCTTTCGCTTGATTACAGCCCGCTTTTCTTTTTGTTGTGGGGGTATATTTACTTGAAAATCTTGATTTTCTTGTTTCACAGTCTTCGTTTCTTTTGCTTTTTTTGTTCTAGTTCTTCTTGGTTTCTTTAATACTGGCTTTGGTTTTGTTAATGTCTCAGGTTGTGTTATTTTCTCTGGACTCAATTTTTCAAAACTTACTTTTTTGGGAGGAGGTGGTGGCGGAGGAGGCATTTCTAAAGCTAAAGAATCTTTACGACTTCTTATTTTGGAAGGAATATTTAATGATCTAGATGCTGGAATAAACAAAATAAATAGAAATTATAATTTTTTTTTTTAATATGGATACAAGTTTTTTTTTGGCATTTGCCATTAAATGTCATTTTTGCCATTTTTTCACTTATTTCCTTGCCAAAAAAAGCAATTTTGTCTATTTTTTACACTTTTCATTAAAAAAATGCTATAAAATTCAGTAAAAACTCAATCTTTGTAAAAAATTTTTTGGAAAAAATTTACAAAAAAACGATATTTTTTAACCCCTAAATTCATAAATGCTTTGTAAAGTTAAAGCAGGTTTACAAAACGTCATTTTCATACAAAATTTGTTCAATAAACCTCCTATAAGTTTACAAAGCGTTTATGAATTTAGGGGTTAATATTTAGACCCAGTTACTTAATATCCAATGAAAATTTAGCCAACAGTTAAATTCAAATTTTATATGAGAAACAACAATAAATGTGTCAGTTAAAGTCCCAGTTAGTAGCTAACTGAACATTCAGTAATCGGGCCTTAATAAAATTTCTGATTTTTTTTAACTCATACCAATATACGGCGAATGCACTTTAGCAGTTCAACGGTAAATTTCTTCATTATTGTATTTTTATTAAAAACATTCAGAAAAACACTTAAATCAACTATTATACTTTAAAATGTTTGGAATAAGCGTGCCATTTTTGCGTTTTTTGTGCCAATTTTACTACTGTTTCGTGCCATTTTGCCTGCCAATTTCAACTTTTTTTTTTTGCCATTTTAAACTTGCCCTGCTTATCATATATCATTCAAATATGTCTTATCAACTAGCAAAGAATCTCAAGAGCATACAATAGTGCCTAATGCCTGATGTACACCACTGACAATAAACATACTCAAATTTTATAATTCCGAAAATACTTCGGCTTTAGCAATAACCGAAACGTGTTGTGTAATACCTTCAAAAACTGTAAAATTTGTGAATGCAACTTTTGTAAAATTTTAAAAACATTCAAGAATTCTTCGATTCTGCAAATAAACATTGTGAAAACCTGCATACAGACGGGAAATAATTAAATTGTCCTGTTAACTTTGTCTGATATTTATAATACGAGTATATAAATTTCGTGAACATGTTAATAAATCTGTCAGTTTTCCTCCGATTTTCATGCCAATATATTGTATTGGCTGCTGTTTTCCATTCTACTTAGCCCTAAACTGCGCTGTCACTTTTTTGTCACACCAACCTTCGGATAAGTGTTAATTGTTCACTGAAAATTATTTCAACTGTCAATACAAACGACGACCTAAAAAATCAATCAAGCATAAAACGAAAATGTATGTACTTTATACCCTTATTTTAAACTTTATAACAATAAAAAAATTGTGACAAAACTGTGGATGGAAATTGTTATGGTTTTGGTATTCTAAGAAAAACTGTCACAGCAAAACCTTGATAAAATTGTCTCCTCTCTTAAGATTTTCGTGTCCAACCTTTTACAGAAACTAACATTAATATGGGATTTTTGGGGCTAAGGTTGTTAGCAATAAGCTTAGTTTGCTTGATGCAAAAATTTTAAGAAAACTCCAAGTGCTTAGAATTACTCCTCTCGTGCTCTGCGGTTTCTGAATATTTTTTTAAGATTTTATTTTTTAAGTAAATGAATGTTATTTTAGTTTGACTCAAGATCATAAATTAATATCACTTTCTGTTTAAATTATTTTCAAATCAAAGAAAGATGATACAATTTTTACAAGTAAATTACAAAGAATAAAAATTATTGAAAAAATTCGATAAGACCAGCAAGACAGAATGCGCATTTTCGGCTTTCGCTACAAAGCCATCATCAGTGCATTTCGCCTTTGAGTGGGTTAATATTTTGATAATCGTCTACTTATGTGGCTGTTGAAAGCAAATCGGGTTTGTTATAAACAACTCAACTTAGACTAACATCAACGAAATTTAACAATGCTATTTTTATCCTTTTGTTATTATTACTCTTTTTTGCTTTGAACCTTAATTCTTAAGATATATCAGCTGATTCTATTCAAATCTGTGTATGATAAACACAGATTTTTGAATTACAACGAACCGTTAAATTTAAATTTAAATGTAAGTTATTAAATTATATTTTTGCACCGTGTCAATGTGTTTAAGACAGGGACGTAACAGTTATAACTTTTATTCAAAAAAGTGATTGTTTTACAATTATTTCCTGTTTGAGTATTTTTAATTTTCTGTTTATTTGCTCTGTTTGATTTATATTTTTAATTCAAACAAAAACAATCCAAACACGATTTTTATTTTTTCAAAAATAATAAAAGTTATTTTGTGATTTTTTTTCTTTATCAAAAAATAACAATTAAGAATATAAATCAAAAGCCATGGAACCAATGACTTCACCAATTATAATATCCTGATGATGTCAACTAGTGTTAATAAAAGATTGAACAGTGATTTAAAGTGAGTAAATATGTATATTCCAGCAACTTCCGGCATTCAATTTAGGTCAATTTTTAATTTTTATTTTATTATCAAATAAAAAAATTAGTGCTTAATTTTTTCAAAAAAATCATTCTGTAACTTTTATAAAAAGTTTTAAAATAAAAATCAAAAAACAACAGAAATTTATAGAGTAAAATATAAAAATTGAAAAAATTTAAATCTTTGCCAAACTTTGTGATTTTTTTGTGCAATATGATTTATAAAATATAGTGCATTATTGAAATAGTATAATTAAATAAATTTAGGTGGTGACTTTTTTAGAAATATAACAGTTATTTTGGGTCTCTGGTTTAAGATGAATGGGGGAAATGTTTTTAGTTGATCTGTTATTTTAAGTAAATGAATGTTATTTTAGTTTGACTCATTTATTTTTTTTCATAAATTACGATTTTTTGATAATTGTATTTTATTTTTCTTTATTTTAGGCAGAAAATGCTTTCACCATAGTATGGTGAAATTTTTAAAATTTTTTTGTCATAAAAAAATTAGAATACCATAACATTGAAAAGCATTTAATATCGATTTTATACCAAATTTTATTTTCAAACCTTACCTTTGAGAAAAAGTTGAGAAAAGCCTATTTCTCGACAACAATAGCATTCTCAATAAAAACGGCTTGTTAGTTCTCAAGCATTTTTTTCAAATTATTATGGACTAGAAAAATACGCTTGAGATTGCCTTGATAACAAATGTATTTCTCAAATTGAGAAATAGGTTACTTATATAATAAATTTTAACTGTAGTTTTAGCATATTTTCAAAAAATTTCAAATGTATTTCTTTTTTTGATTTTCTTTATTTACACTTAAAACAATTTCAGAGTTTAAAATACAGGTCATATTAATTAAAATTAATTAATTTAAAATTAATTAACATTAAAACATTTTTATTAACTAAATAATGATATATTTTCTTTATATTGACAATTATCATTATATAATGGGCCTGATTTTAAATTAATATTTTATATTCCTAACGAACGCATAATTTTACCTCCGCGAGCCTTTCGTGTTAGAGTAATACCAATATTTAAGAATTCATTTATTGTCCCATTTTCTGCATACTAAGAAATGTTATATAGATTTCTGCATCTACAAAGAAAAGATAGAATTATGTTAGATAATTATATAGACACCCAGTGTAGAAAATCATTACCAGATATGTGGTTATGTAACTACATACTTGGTAATGGTAACTAGTTACTTTTGTTATTACATTTCTTATTACCTTTATATGGCGATGTCGCGAAAAATAATGAGTTGTCGTTACACATCAGCATACGAAAAATCAAAAAATATATCGTTACCTATGTGCTTACCAGTACTGACAAAAATAATGAGTCTAAAAATAGATTTTCAAAAAAAAATATTTTTTATTGTATTTTTTTTTTTAATAAAATTTGCTGGTGCGGGAATCGAACCTGGGTCTACAGATTGCCAGTCAACAGCTCTACCATCTGAGCTATATCGACATGTAATATTTAATAGATAAAAACACAATTGACCTGCTGCATACAAGTAAGCTTACTCGCCAACATACAAAAAATCAAAAAATATGTGGTTACATATATCCTTACCAGTGTTTAAAAAATATTGAGTCTAAAAATAGATTTAAAAAAATTAAAAAAAAATCTAGAAAATTATTTTCTATTTGAAATAATGATAAAAATAAGTCATTATCAGTAACTCATTATTATATGTTTTAAAATAATACAGAAGGTAAGTGGGTGTCATTACTGGTAGTCGAAAAAATAATGATATGTCATTACCGTTTCTACACTGGGCATGACAACCAAAATATATAAAGTGACTAAAGTTTTAAGAGGACCATACATTAAGGAACATTGAGTAGGGAACAAAAAAGATCAAAAAATTTTGTAAACACGAAAAAATGGGCATTTTTCACGAATGTTCCTTAGTGTATGGGACGCTTTAGAGGAGAAAGCTTTTTATAATCTTTTTGTTTTTGGTCTTAAAGAAGATCGATATCGATAAAATTTGGATATTTGCACAATATAGTGTATGCAAATACCACGCAAAATGATTTGACTTATATTTATAAATTTAACTCACCTTACTTCCATAATCCACGTGGGTTTGAATTTACGCACATCTAAGCGGCAATTTTGTTATAAAAAAAAAGAATGTTATTCCATTTCTATCGGAGAATATTTAAATTGTGGCACTTACGTTTCAAATTAAGGTTGTGAAATTAAAGTTCATCGATAATGATATTTTCGCGGGTTTTACACAAATTTTGTAATTTTTCTTAGTTTTTAAGAATATTTTCTATTTTTATTTATTTATTTTTGTTATTAAAAAAGTTGGTGAAAAAATTGATTTTCTCAAACCGTTCTCAAATGCTTTAATAAAACATTTTTCTACTTTGAAAAAAATTTGATAAAAACTTGAAATATACGAAATATCTCAAACCATATTTTAAATTAAAATAACATTTGAGAAATGCACTTAAGGTAAACACAACAATTTGAAATTATTACAAACAAATTCTAATATATTTTTCATATTTTTTTTCTCGAATGTTTCTCTATTTTAATTCAAGGACTACAATTGTTTTATGGAGAATGATTTGAAATTTACGTTTGATATCAAACAAAAATTTCAAAATTTCTCAAAGGTTTGCATCGATATTTGTTGGGAAGAAACATGACAATTTTAATAACAAACCTAATTGTCAGGTTTTCCTAGAATAAGGGTATTATTTAGGGGGTGTGTGAAACGATAGCAAAGTATCATATTGAAAAACATTTGATCTATGTTGAAAAAAATGAAATATTTTTCTTTTGCGAAAAATATCGACTTATTTATATATTTAAATAAAGAATAAATAAAAATTTATATAAAAAACAACAGACCTCGAGCTTAAAAATTGATTTTATTTATTTTCTTTTCCCTAAAAATTAAATTTGCGAA
The DNA here is from genome assembly GCA_949987735.1 of Leucophora obtusa. Taxonomy (NCBI): domain Eukaryota; kingdom Metazoa; phylum Arthropoda; class Insecta; order Diptera; family Anthomyiidae; genus Leucophora; species Leucophora obtusa. The sequence goes on along the minus strand of OX465295.1, from coordinate 330,032,501 downwards.
TATTTCAAAAAGTAAAGCTAATTTGAAAATTTGGTCTGCATAAATATATTGTTTTTTTTTTTTTGTCTTCACGTACGACACGCTTCAACTGTATTGTAAAAACTACTCTGTTAAACTTAACAACAGGCAAAAACAAAAGTGAACATTATATATGTACATATATGAAAACAAAAAAGAATGATGTTAGTTTTCTATACGATCGTTCGCTATCATAAGCAATTATTTGCTTCTTTTTTTATTGTTTATCGCTTCAGTGAACTAGTATACGACCTATTTCACCGAGTTTTAGGTGAAACATGGTGTATTTTCTTATAATATGTAGTAGCAACTTCGTAATGAAGGGTTTTATAAAACGCAAAAGTGTAAAAGTACACTCAGATAAAAAAAAAAGATAGTAAAAAAAATTGTAAACAGTTTTGAATCGCATTTACTATTAAAAAATTAATTTTTAAATTATTAATTTTTTACTATATATAGCAAAAAATTAAGGAACGGTATTGTTATGCATGCGGGTTTATTTATCAAAATCAAATTGTTTGTAGGTTGTGTAATACGTGTTCGTATATTTTTTACAGTGCACATGAACTCCACATGCATTGAAAAATAGAGGTAGCATTAGAATCGCCAATATTGATAAAAGTCGCCAATATTTAGAAAAATCAATAAAATTGACAAAAATCTCAAAAATTTTATAAAATCCCCAAAAATAAGAAATGCCTTATACGAAAAAATTGCCGAATTTAAAAAAATCGTCAAAATTTAAAAAATCGTTGAAATTAAAAAAATTGCCAAAACTGGAAAAAATCAAAAAAAAATTGGAAAAAATTCGTCAAAATTTGAAAAACAGTCAAAAATTTAGAAAAATCGGCAAAATTAGAAAAATTACCGAAATTGAAAAAACCGTCAAAATTTAAAAAAAAAAAACGAATTTGTTTCATCTTTTTTCAGTAACTCGAGATAAAAGTGTGTAAAAACACCCAAAAATAGCCAAAAAAAAAAAGTTTTTTGGTAATAAAAATGATTAATGATCGTAACAAAAAATAAAAATAATTTAGCGTGTTTTTTAATCACCTGGATTTAGAATTTTTCATACAAAAAATGGATTTATTAAATCCAAAAAAAAAGCTGTATTTAATAAATCCACAATAAAAGCACAAATATATGAAACAGCCTATTAATTTAATGTCAGAAAAAAATACGAATGAAAATTAAAAGAGAAACAAAAAAATTGAAAAACTAACAAATAAAAGGTTTTTCTTAAATTTTTTTTTATGAAATATGTTTAGAAAAAAAAACTACACCTCACCAAATACATATTTTTCATCTTGCACATGGAGAAATAGCTCAAATAGAAATGGCAATTTTTCACTCTACAGTAAGTAATTTAATTAAATCCAATTAGTAAATATTAAATATTGCAATGGAATTTTTCAATTGTGTAAAAATATAAAATGAAGTGATAAAACTGAAAAGGCAGACTGTTTATCGCTGTTTTATGTAAAATATAATTATAAATTAAAAGTTAAAGTAGAATCCTTCATAATCGAATTCGGTATTAAAAATTAGGGTGAAAGAAGTGTCGGACAGAAAATTTTTTTTAAAATAGGAAAAATCTAACCCCATCTGTTGAGCACTTTTAGAAATACTTTTTGGATTTATTAAATCCAAGTGATTAGAAAAAACGGCTATTACCTACTCCCAACTCTGGTTTCAAATGGTAAATACCAATTTCAATTTGAAATCGTGAAGTAAAATGAGACATTTTTCCATGCTGTTAACAGAGATGCAAACTTAGTGCTTTTCGGGCTAAATCAGGTGCTTTTTCATGTCTCAAATCGCAAAAAATATTAATCCAAATCAATTCAAACAGAAAAGTTATCTGCTAAAATTCAGATTAACTAAAGTCGATTAAAAATTTTAATTTTTTCGTTTAAAAGTTAATCATAATCACCTGGTTACTATTTTTAAACGACTGTAATCATTAGGGCAAGGAATTTCATGCACTTAAAAATTGAAAATATGCGCCTAAAATATGCGGTTAAAAAAGAAAATAAGCATTAAAAATATAAGAAATATGCACTAAAAGCTATAATGCACTTTAAAACTTAAAAATATATTTAAGTATGTAGTTATTTTGGAAACAGATACAGAACTCGGAGATAAGGTTTTTAATAATGTTTATTTTGATTGAATCAAAATATGAAAACGTATCAATTTTTTATATTTGTTTACAAAATAAAAAATGATCCTAAAAATAAAAAATATGCACAAATATGCATTAAAAAGTACAAAATATGCATTAAAAAGGCACCAAATTTCCATTTAAAGTCAAAATATGCAAAAACATGAATATTTGACAAAATATGCAACTTCAAATCGATGCCATTTTGTTCTAAATTTGATGATTCGGATAAATATTTAGTCTATATTAGTTTTGGACTATCGAGAAAAACATGCATTTGCATGGAATTCCTTGCGCTAGTAATCATATTACTAATTGACTCCATGTTTTATTACAACAACGCTTTCAAATCTAAAGATTTCACGCAGTCAGATAAATATTAACGTCAAGACGCTTCTGTAAAAAGATTTTGGCACTGTCGATAATTTTTTTTACTTACGGCAACACATTTCATGGTCATCGGCGCCACCTAGTTATTTTAAACTGCCCAAGTTAAACTTTTAACTGTCAAGTTAATTATGTAACTGTCAAATTAATTAAAAAAGTAGATTGATTAATTTTGCTAAGGTCTGATTACTGAATGTTCGGTTAGCTACTAACTGGGTCTTTAAATGACAAATTTGTTGTTTCGCATATAAAATTAGAATTTAACTGGCGGCTAAATTTTAAGTGGACATTCAGTAATCTGGCCTTAATAAGCTACTATACTAATTTATAACTGAGCAAAGCGCCGATTTTGTACACTAGTTTTTGATTGTTTTTTTATGTATGGTTTTCGACAAGTAAAACTAACATGAGCCAAAACCCTGTTAGTTTTTGTTCAGGTTTATTATTATATTAAAATTTAATTAAAATTGTATTTGTTTTCAAAACAAAATTGTATTTGTTTTCAATCAAACTATGTGAAACACGATAATTTTTAAGCAGTCGTAAAAACTGTTGTGTTTTTATACTTATTTAAATAGAATTTTAGGCGTTTTTAGCATTGTTTGTATCTTTTTGCGCTTTTTCCGATGACAAACATGGCATCTCTGTATGTTAATTGAGTTAACATAGCAACGTTAACTTGACAGAAAACATGCTACGGCTTGCTAAACTGTTATTTAAATCTTATGAAATTTATAAATTGCAATATTGCTATGTATATAAATGAAATTCAATACATCCCTGTAGACAATAAACTTTATAAATTGAAAAAATTAAAAAATATTCTTTCGATTTTGCTTACCCATCAGTTTTTGTTTTTGCATTCTTAGTAATTTTTTCTGATTTTTACTGGAAGCACCATCTAGAATTTGAATATTTATGTCCAATTGATCACTACCACTTGAGGATAATGATGGTGAAGCACTTATTTCCTCCGTTTCTTCTCCGTTCTTATTTGTTGTAGTAAATTCTTTGCAAACAGCAGTTCTTGTTGTTGTAACTCGTTGCGCCATAAATTCCGTATAATTATTCATATGAATAACAGTATTCTGACCAGCAGGTATAATACATTCCGGAGGAACTGTTCCTCTTGGTAAGGCGGTATTTGATTTATTAACACCAGGGTTAACTACATATTGTATAGAATCTCTGCGTTCCATAGACATGGACACCGAAACTTTTTTATAAGAAATATTCGACAGTGCAGAAGTCAACTGCGAAGAAGTGGTACTGCTACTGGTAGTTGTGGTTGTTTCTGGTTGTAAAAATTGAATGTAAAAAAATAATTGTAAAGAAATGTAATGGTAGTAAAAATTACCAAGTGTGCTCGCACGCCTTTCTATACGATTTTTTTGTAAAACTGAGTTTTCTTGTACAGTATTATCTTGATTTTTATCATCGTTGGGATTGTAATACGAAAACATATCACTAGTTCTTTAGTTATTAATTAATATTTTTAAAACTGATTCTGATATGCCGAAAGTCTTACTGAATTGAAGAGATTTTTCTCTTTTTTTATGCCAAATTCTTCGGCCAGTTAACGGATCTTTTTTTTGTGTCAGTGTTGCCAAATAATTTGTAAATATAAATCAGCTCTTTTTATGCAATTTTGTTAAGTGACCAAACTTTAGCTTAATTTGTTTATTGACCCAAAGGAATGAAAATAATTTTTAATGATTTTTAAGCGGCTTATTATTAAAATTGGTAAATTTAAATTAAATTAAAAAAGAAAATAACTTTTCCGAATTTACCCAAAAGCGTTCCCGAACTCGAAAATTGAGTAATATTGAATTTACATTGTTAAAAGTGTCACTAGATTTCATTTTGAAATACAATTCGAAATTGACCTAGTGTCTTCAAATGCAATGAAAAGTGCAAAGAAATTTGAAAATAACACACAGAACAACAACGAAAATAATGTTGTTGTTGCTTTGTGTGTTATTTTCAAATTTCTTTGCATATTTCATTGCATTTGAAGACACTAGGTGACATGCAATAAAATGATAGCAAGCAATTGTCAAAAAGCTCTCATCTCAAGTGAATACACTCAATTTCAATTTTATTGCAATATCATGATATCGCCGACATGCCATCGGATCTTGCAATGATGCCAGAGATCAAATGTCACTTTTAGTTTCCATTTTAATTTTGTAATAGAAAAACAACAAAAAATTTGGTAAAAAGGAATGGAAAAGTGTTTAGTTTTTTATTATTTGTCGGTAAACATTAATGTTTCATAAAATTTGGTGTTTTTCGAAGAAAAATCTATGATATTTCTTATCCATGAAATGGTCAAGTGTTCTCCACCACTCTGCAATTAAAATCATTTTGACGTTTCGCTGCAATGGTTTTGACATTTCATATCATATAATTTATTGCATTTGAAGACACTAGGACATAATCAGGGGAATTAATTTTTTATGACATAAACAGCTGCTAAATGTTGCCACTTTTTCTGCAAATTTCCCTATTTTTCTGCAAATACGGGGGAAAATTTGGATTTCGATGAGATTATGCTGAAATCCAAATTAAATTGGGATTTCATTTCCTATGGGAAATCTGTTTGAAATCCCAAATTTGTATTGGATTTCCGTCGAAATCTCATTTTAACTCGATTGCGATCATAATGTTAATTCGCTATTATAGGTCTTAATTTTGTTAAAGTTTTTAAACAAAAATTTATGTAAATATATACCCCTCAATCCATAAATGCTTTGTAAAGTTATAGCAGGTTTACAAAACGTCATTTTCACACAAAATTTGTTTAATAAACCTCCTATAATTTTACAAAGCGTTTATGAATTTAGGTGATAATTTATTGTGGATTTGCAAGAAGAAATAACAATAACTAATTTTATTCAAGTCAAACTTGTTATCCAAATTTTAATATATTTTTCTCTATTTAAAATTAATAGTAAAAGAATTACTTCTTATTAATCAGAAGTAGTTTCAGTATCTAATTGGATCTGATTCCAAAATTATTTGTAACCGGGCTTTACAATGGTTAAGATCAGAGCTTTGAAGAATTAATTCCTTTTTTCAATTCTGAATTAAAAATTCGATGAATTCATTCACAAAGCACCATATATTGAATGGAATTAATTCATATTTGTTTTCACTGGTGAACGAGTTCAGTATTATAAATTGAACGGCAAAAAAGTGAATTAATTCCTTACTGAATTAATTCAATTTCATTTTCATTCAGTGAATTAAAAAAAATAAAATTACATTCAGTGAATTAAAAAAATAAAATTACGTTCAGTAAATTAAAAAAAAAATAAAATTACGTGCAGTGAATTAAGAAAAAAATACGTTCATTGAACTCAAAGCCTATTTTCTGCCGTTCAGTAGAAGAAAACATTTATTTACAAAAAAATTACATATATATTAAGTGTTGGAGAAACCCGATGCACTTTATCAACCTACATGATTAAAAATAAAGCCTTTTACTATTAAAAATAGAAACTTTACTTTAATTTGGAAAAAATATAACTATTAATTTTTCAAACTTATGCTTCCCAGTAAAATGTAGATGCTTCACTATGACGTATTTCATTTGTAAGTTTTTACAATAGAATGTTTTCTTCTACTGAACGGCAGAAAACAGGCTTTTAATTCAGCATACGTAATTTTTGTTTTTCAATTAAGTGAACGTATTTTTTTTCAATTCAGTGAACGTATTTTTTTCTTTTTTAATTCACTGAACTTAATTTAATTTTTTTTAATTCACTGAATGTAATTTTATTTTTTTTAATTCACTGAATGAAATTGAATGAATTCAGTGGTGAATTAATTCAGTAAGGAATTAATTCACTTTTTTCCGTTCGATTTATAAAATTGAACGCGTTCACCAGTGAATTAATTCATTTGATTTAACAAATAGAATTATTGCAATGGAATTAATTCTTTGAATTTATTGTTTGATGAACGCGTTCAGTTGAACGATTTCTGTGAATTACTTAAGAAAAGGAATTCATTCAATTCTAAAGAAAATTGAATTCGATTGGTAGTGAATTCATTCAAAAAAGAATTAATTCTTCAAAGCTCTGGTTAAGATATGTTTGCATTACTTAAATTTGAGTGTTATAGGCCCTACACACTAAAAAAAACTATAGGTAATATTTCCTAAAATTATGGGTTGATATCACCTATTTTCATAGGTAACATAGAGTTTGCTATGTTTTACGTGTTTGTGTGACTCTCTATCAGTGTTATCAAGAACGATTTTGACAGTTTTTCAACGTATTCCGGCTTTCTACTGTCAAAATTGTTCGAGATATCGTTGATAGGAATGCCGCACAAACGCAGCTACTATAAAAATAGGTTATTTTAAAGTTCGAAAAACTACCTACAATTTTAGGTAAATACGCATTTTTTTATTGTTGTTTTACCTATTTTAAAATGGGAATTATATCGATGACTTTTAGGCAAATTTGCTATGCAAAATACTAAAAACCTCTAAAATTGATTCCAAAAATTTTGTTATAATAAAACGCAATTTATATTTTTATTGATCCAGACAATTTTGTAATGAAATAAACACATACATTTACATATTAACATACTTTTATTTCTAAGTAATGCATACCTTAATATAAAATTATGATCCATTTTTTGCAATTGTAATATTTTATGTCAGTTTCATTAATTTTAAAGTAATCGCATATTGTGAATTTTTGTAAAAATGTTTGAAACGTCTCTATTACACTGCCTTACAATTGAAAAAATGCCTGAAGCCTGCTGGGCATTACTTTTTGAGTAAAGGATCTAGTTTTTCATTACCATTAAAATGATTTCCTTGATATTATTCTTCGGTTGGTGGTAATAAATGTCGTAAAATTCTTTCTGACTACTACGTTATACCGGTTATTGGTATATCTCCGGGTGCACGTTATTTACAGTCGTGTCAGTCACTCATCATGGAATAGAAATGCATTATTAAAAAAATTTCAATATGTAACTAAAATAACGTTTTACCTTTTTATTCACGTTTTCTCTATCATAATTTCATATGATTTTGCGATTAAAATGTTATTAATCAAATGGATTTGTTGTTGAAGAAAAAATATTTTGTGTGTTTACAAAAAGAAAATAATTTAATTGGCATTCTGTATTTCAAAATAATGTCAAAAAATTTTCAAAGAAGATTCCTACTTTCAATAGTAGAAATAGCATTGCCAATAGGTAAACTAGTAAAGTATGAATTACCTACTGGTATAGGTAATGAAACTATTTTTTTAAATTCAATTCAAAAATAGGCTACCTATGCCAGCTAAGGCAATATGCCTTCCAGTATTTTTTTGTGTGTATAGAGACGATCAAGCATGCTGTACAGCTTGGCTTGATGGTTCCGTGTTTTGTTTTTGTAATTTCCATCAAACACGGCATTACACGATCATATGATGTACATGTTGTACAGCATGCTTGACCGTATATAGGCCGCTTTATATATAACTTTGTTCTTTGTTCAAATCCTGGAATTCTTCCGGTTCCGTTTTACCCAATAGACAATCATCGACGCCAAAGTAATCTGTATATCGATGCTTTATGATTGGTATCTCAATTGAAACCGTATACATTTTTCGTTTACGTTGTTGCTAGGGTTTATGTCCCGGGAATCCCGCCCTTTTTTCAATCCCGCAATCCCTGGAATTTTGTGCGGGATTTCCCGGGATTTTTTTTGTTCTTTTACAGAAGTTTTAGCTATTAAATATTGCAATGTTGAAAACTAAATTAATTTAAATTTAAAGCATTGGTTTGAAATTAATTTAAATAAGAAATATTTGATATTAAAAAATGCGATTTTAAATTTAATAAACTGAATTAGTATAAAAAAACATATTATTTAGACCAAATTGTTTTTGGATATAAGTTAAATTTGGTTAAGTTAAACCAAAAACAAATACTCGAACTTGAGAAGAAAATTTTTCTTTAAAATGGTGTTCTTTGGTCAAATAAAGCAATATATACAACACTTCAAACAACAGGCATTAAAAAGTTAGTAATATTTTCGTATTTCCAATTGAGTATTTTGAGGTTTTTTCACTTCAAATATTTAAAAGATACCAATTAAAGTTAAGAAAGATTTAATGAATGTTTTTCGTTCAATTTGAGATCAAATATTATCACATTTTCCTTTAAATTATTTTGAAATTAAAAGAGAGATGATACATTTTTCACAAGTAAATTACATACATAGAATAAAAATTTTAAAAATTCGATAAGGCCAGCAGGATAGAATACATATTTTCGGATGCTGCTACAAACCCATCCTCAATATTCTATGCCTTTATGGGTTAATAATTGATGATGAACTATTTATTGAATTGAAACAAATAAGCAAATTGAAACAACTCAATTAGACTAACATCAACAAAATTCTTACAATGTTATTTTTATCCGTGTCTTTCACTTTTTCTATATCAATTCGTTTAACCGTTTCAACAGCGAATTAATATTTAGTTAATATATTTCATTTTAAAATTAAGACCGCCTTCCAAATAAATATATTACCTAAAGAGTAATCCGCGATTTAAACTATTAAACGAACTCATCTAGAAAAAGTGGAAGTCATGCATATTTTATATTTAGCCCTCCTTTCAGAATATATAGATTTTATCATGGGAACAACCAAAAGATGAACTTTGTCGGACTATGTTTTAATAGAAATCGAGTTTTTCAAGTACAACATATGTCGGATTTTTTTATTTTGTAACGAGCGGGAATTCCCGGGATCCCGGGAAATGCAGAAAAAATCCCGCTGTCCCGGGAAATGAAAAAGTCCGGGAAAAGAAAAACCCTAGTTGTTGCTCAGTTTCCCTCAGTGAAATCAACATATGAATTGATTGTTACCATCCAGAGAACTGCAAAATCAACTTTTTTCTTGATTTAATCATACACTAAAATTCTTATTCATCGCTCAACAATATTCAATGTTGAATAAAATCACTATCATGCAGCTGAACGCGTAGTTCGGATTAGTTTGAGTCGTCTGTCGAACATATTTTATTCACATTTAATCGCTCAAAAAATTCACTGTTGAATAAAATCAGACTGTTGAATAAAATCAACGAGGATAAAGGCTAAAGAGTTCCCATACGAAAAAATTGTACTCTTTGGTTCCCTTAAAATTTATATGGATTGGGATCCTGTTAATTCCCGTGAAGAATAAGAGAAACAAAAGGAAAACCGAAAAAATTAACAGGGCACTGTTTTTATTGTTTCTTATGATTATTGATTAAAGCGGTAACAAAAACAACTTTAAGAGTGAAATAAATAATAAATAATCATTTTTAATTATTTTTTTTATTGTTTTTAATGTTTCTGCTTGTAAACCCGTATTTATTAAATTTATTGTTTTCGTGACGTCCTCCATTTTCTCTCGTTCGCTGTTAAATTTCTTCGAATTCTTTGTGTTTTTCTTCTCATTCGTGTGTGAAATTTTTACGAATTCTTAAAACACTTTAATGGATACCCGCTGTCCAAACCAATGAAATGCAAAATCAATAGTTTTTCGCTCCAGCAGTTTAGGGTAAAAAACTTATAACTTTTTTTGATTTGACGCAAAAATATTAGTTGAATCATCTTTTGACGCACAAATATTAGTTGAATCACCTCTGTTTATGGTTATTTTAAAATATTTTAAACATTTACCTACATTTTGTTTAATGCAATCTGATGCAAACAATTTTGGTTACGGAGTTTACATTTGGTTACTTTTTCCGTTTTCTTTCAGAAACGCTTTGTTAGAATTTACTTTCCGAAACAAAATCGTATGATTCCTACAAGGTGAATCCAAATATCGTTGGCTTAGTTGTCAAACCTGTCAAGTCCGTTTTTTTTAATTTTTCAGGAAAGACAAAAAACTGTCTAACTTTTTTTGGGTTAACTTTTTTTAAATCTGTAAACGCAGTTTTCTACTTCTTCTTAACCACAAAAAATCATAGAATTCCAAAATAAAAGTTTGCAGACTTATAGGCTCTTTTTGGACTTAGCAGAATTGCTCTTTATAATTTTCTATTTTAAATGTGGACTTACCAGATTTTCTTTCAACTTTGTGGACTTAGCAGATTTTCTTTTTTTATTTTATTTTTATTTATGTCAGCAGAATTCATGACAATCGCCTAATAAAATTTATAAATTAAGAATGTTTTTCCTGAAAAAATTTATAATAGTTACCCAGCCAACATTTTTCTGAGCGCTCAGAAATTATGACACATAAAAGACTCTGAAAGACGAACATTTTCAGAGTGCTCAAATCTTAGAGTCATAAATGAAACATAATAGACTCTTATTTATGAGCGTATTCAAAATTTTTTCAATGCTCATAAATTACTCAAAAATTTGTCACAAATGACTCATAAATGGCTCAGAAAATTCAAAATTTTCCAGCAATGCTCATAATTTGGAGTCTTTTATGAGTCATACAAGTGCGCTCAAAAGAGGTTTCATCGGTGAAGAAAAACACCCTCATATATCTATGATTTCAGAAGGTCTAAGGGCTCTTTTATGAGTCTTTTCGGACTCCAATTGTACACTGGGTACCTTAAAAGTTAAAATAACTAAATAATTATAATATAATAATAACTATAACTATAAATTGGTCAGTTTGTTATAAATATTGTAAAACAGGGGGTAACCGCGTAATTCGATTCGAAAAAAAGTTTTCGAATTCGTAAATCTTGCAAATATTGTTAAAAATATAATTCTATATAAAAATTATACTTTTTAATTTATTTTTATCCTAAACCTTGTACACTACACATAAAAATTCAAAAAGTAAGATTTTTGCTAAAACTTTTCATTGTAACCCCCCAGGTGACAATGCGCTGATATATATCGAAATATATAACTGAAATGTAATCCATGCATTAGAAATTAGCTGGTTACATGGTTTTTATCACATTTTTTGATATCACCCACATGTATTTTCACATTTAACATGTATTCGAATAAATAAGATACGAAAATCCTTTATAATCGTTTGGAATATTTTTTAAATACAGGGTCACTGACGAATGTTTATAAATTATGCCAAATAAAAGAAATTTTGTTTTTATATTAAAACAATCTTTTTTTATTTAAAACCATTTTCTTTTATCTTCTTTGGCTTACATTACTGTTACTGGACAACAAAGAAATGTTTACAAATAAAAACATTTCATTCTCAATAATAAACTAAATAGTGTTGAAAAATAAACACAATTGGTTGTAAAAAATCGTTGTCCTTTAAATGCAGTTATTTTCGCAAACATACTCGTATAAAACCTTAAGTAAATTAAATACCTTTAAGACAAGTTACTTAAATCTAGCTTGGTTTCATTTTCTTCCTTTTTAATAAATTAAAATTACCGTACTTTGTATAATTGTCCGTTAAAAATGGTATATAAAATGCTCTATAAAATCTATGGGATTTTTCTGTTATTAAAAATGGCAAACTTTTCATTATAGACCAATCTCTTGTTTTCTGCGAATAGTTAGGTTCGAGTTCCGTATATTTTCCTTCATCGAAATCTAGTATAAAATGACAATTTTCATAGGGAAAATATTGGCGTTCATCTTCTTGATTCATATCATTAAAATATGGATGTATTATTCGGGTGGCATTTTCTCCATCCGCATAGTAGGCTGGCAGCATTCCTTTAAATTCTGATTTCAAAAAACGCAATCGAAAATTGTGTGCTGGGAAAAAGAAACTTCCGGGATAACGATACCAATCTTTGCCAATACAAACGTTATATAATTGATCTTGCCGATATTGTGGTGAGTTTTTAAATTGTGTTAATTCCATCATTAAATCCATGGGAGCATGATAATTACGATAGAGTGAAAATCCTCGAGATAAACCCATTAAAGTAGTAATCATCATTATGAAAATAGCTATAAACATTGTGTGATCCAAATAATGACCTCCATTTTTAATGTTAATCACCAATGTTTTAAGACGGAAGAAGATACGTTGAAATACATCCACGGTTATAGCACCACACAGAGATATCATTGGGTAAACTGGAAATAAAAATCGTTCTTCTTTATGAGGTTGTGCAAAGAATACCAAAAGCCATAAATAAAATGGTGCCAAAGTGATATAACGTGGAAAATTTAATGTTGAACTAGATTTGGCCGGTACCACAAAATAATCAATTAATAACATAATGGGTGTAATCAAGGCCAAAAGCTGAAAAATGAAAGAAATAAAAATTGTTTTTATAATTTAACAAATGTTGAGCAAATTACAAAAATATATACATATACTTAATAGTTTACAGGTGCCATACTAGCAAAATATGTACCGCTTTCAATATTAGTTCTACAACTAGTTCTTTTGAGCCAGTACAAAGAAGCAGACAAAATAAAACAAATTAAACAAAAAAAAAATCATCAAAAGAAAAACAACTCCGTTCTACCCAGGAAGCCTGAGCAAAATGTAGATTGTCAAGAAATCTTCAAATAAATGTATTTTTTATTTTGCATCAAGTGCTTAATGTTATAAATTAAGTAAAAAGTGATAAAAAAAAGTAGTTTATCACTCTATAAAATCTATAAGTCTGAGAGATGTTAGTTTTTTACAAAAGCAAAATTGAAAAAAAAATGTACAAATTGCAAAAATGTAAAAAGTTTACGAAATGATCATATGTTCCAAATGATCATAGTATGATCATAAATGATCACAAAATTTCCTTTACATGACCATAATATGATCACTAGGAATATATTATGATCATTAATGGTGGGCCTCATACTGTAGGGTTAACACTATGTTAACTATTAACGGTGTACAGTTTACTACTTTTACTACAACTGGAAAAATTCGGTCTCATACGGCAGGTTTAAACTCTAGTTAATAGTTAACCCAAAAATTTGTTGTTGTTTTGTGTACATTCTTTTGACATTTTATTTTGTTTATAGTTAAGTTAAAGTTAAACCTACAGTATGAGATCCACCGAAAGTAACAACAAATTTTTGGGTTAACTATTAGTTAACTCGTACATGGGGTTTCTAGAAGACGTTCATTGTCACACGAACGAGTGACTACATGTATTTTGTTTTTGTATTTCATGTATCTTGTATTTGTATTTTCGTTCGTGTGAAGCAAAACGTCATCTATTTTGGGATGAAGAATCCAAATACAAAAAGGGAATAGATGAAAACTGTTTTGAATAACTAATTTATTTTGATCACAATCCACTGACATGCCACATAGTTTAGTTGCTGCCGATAGAAAATTTTCACAACTTATTTTAATAAAAACAAAGTTTCGAAATAAACTTGATTTTATTAATAATATAATGCAATTAAAAAAATTGTGCAAAAACCAAAATCATTCCCACTATGTGTGGTCTGCCAAAGAGATGTTTTAACCTTATAGAATAATATTTTTTATACTTCAAATAACACAGTGATGAATTCTACCTGAAACTAATTTGTTGATCTCTATTTGGAATGAAATTAAATTCTAGTTTTTTAGTTATTAACGGTGGGTCTCATACTGAAGGTTTTAGAGTATGAGACCCACCGAAGTAAGTATTTAATATGTAAAAGAATCTAAAATACAAATTTTGTTAACCCTTTCGACCCCAACTTTAAATGGCTGGGAATTTCCCGACCAAACTTCTTGTAAATGTAGATCTATGCCAAAGAAATATTTTTTTATTACTTTTATGGTTTCGCAGCATCCCCTAGCGGAGATATTTGGAATTAAAGATCAAAAATTAATATGCTGCCGGTCCCGAACGGGTTAAGATTTTTTAAAAATTTTAATTTTATATTTTTTCTACTACTAAACTCTACATAAAATTTTTTGATTTTTTGAATTTTATTCATCACACAATTTTTGAGACTAATTTAAACAAAAAATTTATTTTTCCTTAAATTTTGCTGTAAGAAAAAATGTGTGTTGACACTTTGAAAAATAGCTCGCAAATGAACACTATTAAAGACTGCTATATGAAATTATACACAGGTATTCTAGAACTTCAATGCTACTGAGTAAGAAAGAAAAATAAATATAACGGGAGTTATAGGCACAAAACAACGAAGTTGCTTGTAGGCAACTTTGGGGTCGAAAGGGTTAATAATTAAATTTAAATAATAACCCCTCAATTCATAAAAGCATTGCAAAGTTATAGGAGGTTTACAAAAAGAAATCTTTATACAAAATTTGTTCAATAAACCTCCTATAATTTTACAAAGCATTTATGAATTTAGGGGTAAATATTTTAATATATTTAAATAAAAACTAAGAAACTTTAAATTTTGGTTATTTTTTTTCTCATTTGGTAACTTTTTTAAACATTTTGGTTACAAAAAATTTTTGTTTGTGGCAACACTGAACGTGACCGTTAACAACAAGAGAACACCGAGATTACAAGAGAATTGAGGCCGATCGGTAAAACGCGAAAAAAGCTGTGCACAAAAAAGTAGGTGGTGTTAGTCGAATCGACGAACATTAGTGTTCTAGGGTTAAAATAACGATTTGTAGATTTTCGTTCATTACCCCCCTTTATTACAAATGAATGAAATCGATTTTGAAACTAACCCGTTCCGAAAGTCGGCCGAAAATTACCCATTTTGCAAAAAGTGTTTTCGAAATGTTCTTAGCCTAACAATGAAAAACAAGAGCTAGATTTTTAAAATTATTTTATTTTTCAATATAATCTTCTGAAACTTTAATACACTTAGTCCAACGTTTGTCCAGCAATTCTATCCCTTGATTAAAATAATTTTCCTGAAGATCCTAAAAATAATCGTTTACAGCTGCCATTGCATTAGGGTATTCAATTAAACGACATTTTAATTTAATCGATTAATCGTTCAAATAATTATTCGGGTTTTTTTCTTAACCGATTAATCGAATAAAATTTTAAAATTAATCGATTAATCGAAAAAATATTATGTAAAATAATATACATACCCAGATAGAAAAATACGAACGGCACAGTACTGGCTCGGTGTTGGAGACGGTAGTGCATGTACTGGCGATGTGTCGGATTTTTTACGTTTCCAGTACTGGTACGGTGTCGAAATGATAACACGCTTGGCCGTAGGTCGTAGGTATTTGCCCACGTTGGCCCAGTGTTGGATTTTGTTACTTCCTGGTGTTTTCCCAGTACTATATATTAAAAATATTCAGTAACTTGCCAGTACTTTAAATACAAAAAATCAGTGTATAGCCAGTACTATAAAAACAATTAAAAATCTGGTGGTGAATCACCCTAAATTTTAATAAAATAATAAAAAATGTATATTTTTATTTCAAATTAATTTTGTTGTTTTTTATTGTGTAATAAAATATTAAATAATTGCAAAACTAGAAAATAAAAAGTTTTTCTTAAATTTTCTGGTTACTCGCTGTTTTATATAAAATATAATGAAAAAATTTATATTGAAAATCTTCATGACTGAATTCGGTATTAAAAATTAGGGTAAAAGAAGTGTCAGATAGAAAAATCTTGTTAAAATAGCAGAAAACAGTGGCAAAGCACATTTTAAGTGATACTGGCATAATAAAAAAACAGTGCTCTCCCAGTACTATTTTTTTCTACGGTGGGCAATTTCCACCTGGGTACATTTGTTGTATTTTTAATAATTTTATTTAAAAAGAACAAAAAGAGTTTCGGAAACTCTTCTAAAATTCATAAAAATAAAAAATGCTATAATTGAAATCATATTTTATAAAATTTTTTATTAATTCTGTCCTCTCTGTAATCTATTCAAATTTTATCCAAATCGGGGAGAACCACACTGCAGACCTTTCTTTAAATTTAGCATTTTATAAAAATTAGCCAGACGTTCATATATATCTTCAATGAGAAGAAGAATAGAACTCGTAGATTATTTTGTATCTATTTCGTATGCATTCAACTAATAAAACACATAAATGTAGAGAGACATTCTGTTGAGAATTGATTTTCCCTCCACGTTTACGTCCCTCCATCCCTTCATTTGATTTTAGCAACTATTTCGCAGGAAATTAAAAAAAAACCTTGTGGTTAATGTTGACAAATTTGTTTCTAGCAGAGTTAGCTTAATTGGGCTCTGAAAAGCTCATATATATAAAAGGTTATTTAGTTCTCATCAAACATCATTTAGAACTCATAAATACTAATTTTGACCATAATCTTGTTAACAACTTATTTGTAAATTTCTTTGTCTTACTTTTCAAATAAAAAACACCTGGATATGTTTATTTGTCTTTTAATTTGCCATTTATTAATTCCAATTCTATGGCTTGCGATAATATCCTTTGCTAAAGGATATTATGAATGCAAAGTGCTCACTATTGTTGATGTTTTTGTTTTTTATTTAAGATGTTTTTTACAATTTGTTAAATAAGTTTTAATAAAATTCCATATTTAATTTAATAAAAAATATATATTTTTGAAACATTTTATTAATTTTTTACCAATTTCGATTAATCGATTAATCGTATTAAATTATTCGAATTATTCGTTATTCGAAATATGGCCATTTTGAATTATTCGAACAATTTTTGAGCAAAATTGTTCGATTAATCGAATAACGATTAATCGACTGAATACCCTACATTGCATCTTCATTCGAGGTAAAACATTTGGCAGCAAGGAATTTTTTTAGATTTTGGAACAGGTAGAAGTCAGAGGGAGCTAAATAAGGAGAATAAGGTGGGTGGTCAAGGAATTCGTACTTCAATTCGTTGAATTTTGAAATTTTCATTCGAATGCGTTTTTGGTCAACTGTTAACAAATGCGACATCCATCTTGCAGAACGATTTTTCATCTTAATTCTTGATGCAAAATAAAATGTACTCGATCATTTGAGATGCTTATGGCATTACATATTTCACGCAGTTTCACTCATCGATCGTCTAATACCATATCATGTACTTTAGCTATGATTTCTGGCGTTGTTGCAGTTTTCGTGGTTCATCTTCAATGCTTGTACGACCACGTTTAAATTCAGCAACCCAATTTTTTACTGTTGCATATGAAGGAGCAATTTCACCTAACACATTCACCATATCATTATGAATTTCTTGTCCAGATAAAACAAACACTGAAGCGCCTTTTTGAACACCTGTTAGTATACAAATGAGCTGACAGATCGAAGTGAAATTTAACATGTGTTCATATGATTGATGGAAGTTTCCATTATACAAAGCTTTTTGCTGTTTATACCGCCATTTCTATGTCAACTAAGAACATTTCGTATTTATTTTTTATTTCACTTATTCATTTAATATACTGAAAATTATTCAGGTATGATATTCTGACTTCACCTGGTACCATTAACCCACTTTAGCCTGCAATCCAAAATTACCCACAAATTTGATAAAAATGCAAAAACGCCTTTTTTTTAATTAATTTTAAAGATTTTTTAAAATGCCTTATTCGGAGATGTAGATAAGTATTTTAATAACATAATAAGGTTGTTCACAGGGGTGTGATATTTGTTGTATCGTCCTAACAAAAAACAGAGTTGTTAAAAGTTAAATTAAAAAAATACAAGATTTGAGAATAGCACGATACAACATTTAAACGTACAGATATGGACATAGAAATAGGACACTTCATACAAAATTATCTTCATGCATTTCTCTTAATAATTATAAAGCAATAATAATATTTCTTTTCTATTATAGTAAACTGTAGGGTAGAGGGGGGATCCTTCGCCACTTTTTTTCAAAGCATTGTCATTTCTTAACCCCTAATTATTTTTCAGAAATTACTTTCAAATTGAAGATCTACATATCTTGGCTTTAATTTCTATAATTTTTATTATAATTATTTGCATATTTTCTCTTACTTTTTTAATGATTTTCAAAGTAACCCAAATCGGCGAAACTGCCCCAAACTTGGGGGATATTCGCCAAAAGAGCTAGATACAATTTCAACAAAAAAATATTGTTAATGCGGCAAAGTCAATGTTTTAATGACTGAAATAAATAATTTAGAATAAGTTCATTAAGATATATGATTCTTTTTAATCAATAAATCTCCACTACATTAAAAAAAAGTAATTCAAAAATATAATATAATGATTCTTCAAAATTTCAGAAAACTGAGTAATTAATATAAATTTAAGAATGAACACGATTGTTCTAATTTACTATTAAACATATTTTAAACATATAGAAAAGTCTTATAGAGCATTTTAAGCAGGGATGCACCAACTTTTCGTAGCTACAGGGGCCATCTGGTGATTGTGCCTCAGAGACAGGCACTAACATAAAATTAATATTTTTCACACTTTTTAAGCATTTATTAAAATCTAATTATTATTTTCTGAAAGCTGAGGATCAAAGGTCTAACATAATAAAAAATTATTTTTTTATCACACGATTTTAGGAAGTTATTGCAAAATGTAGTTGCTTTCAATTATTTTTTTGGCACCCCAAAAAACACAAAAACACGTCTGTCTGCGACCACATGTGATGTAAATTCGTCAAAGTGGATGTCAAGGAAAGATAATTGAAAAATGCACAAATTATATTTTTTTTCAATTTTTTATCTCCCTTAACATCGGAGGAAAATGGGATTAGTGTATGTGCCCCAGTGGCGAAGGATCCCCCTCTACCCTAATCAAGTAGTCTCAGATTAAATATAAAACTTTGCAAAACATGCAAATATTTACAACAAAATTACTTTACTTTGTTCATATTTGACTTGGACATAAAAATAGGACACTTGCAATAATTGTCAAAATTTTACTCGATGCACTTAGTAATAATTTTCTTTTCATAATTTGCGTTTGAAATAAGTAAATTATTTTCTAATTGTACCAACATGGGACGTGGAAAGCATTGTAATCCAGAAAAACGAAGACTTATATCTCAATTCCACAACGAGATGAAATCTCCAACTAAAATTGCTAAAATACTAAAGTGTTCGCGAAATATGGTTTCCAATGCTATTCGTCTATGTGCTGCCGACAAGAAATATCATACGCAAAATAAAGAATGTAAGACAATCCGTCGTAAAACTACAACTTATATGGACAGGACTATAGTACGCAAAAGCTAACTCAACCCTTTTATGTCCTTCCGTCAAATAAATAATGAAATCAGGGAAAAATTCAATGTTCAAGTGTCAGACAGGTTAGTAAGAAGAAGACTGAATGAAGCAAACTTATTTGGACGAATAAGTAGAAAGAAGCCTCTTCTTTTAAGAAAAAATATTAAGAAACGTATTGATTTTGCCAAAACCCACAAAGCAAATGAGTTGTGCTTTTGGAAAAATGTGCTTTGGAGCGATGAAACGAAGGTAAATCGTGTCGGACCAGATGGTAGAACATTTGTACATCGCCCAAAAACCAGGCTTTAAACATTAAGTACACTCAGAAGACCTTGAAACACGGTGGGGGGGGGGGGTAATATTATGGTATGGGAGCTTTTTCCTGGCGTGGTGTTGGGCCTATCGTAAAAGTAGAGGACAAAATGGACAGGTTTCAATATTTGAGCATTCTTAAGAATGTTATGGAGCCATTTGCCTATGAAAGTATGCCAGTTAAGTGGACATTTATGCAAGACAATGATCCGAAGCATTCGTCGAACATAGTCAAGGATTGGTTTTTACAAGAACAAATTAAGGTTTCGGACTGGCCAGCCCAAAGTCCGGACCTTAATCCAATAGAAAATCTATGAAATGATGTAAAAACAAAAGTTTCGCAAAACAATTACAAAAATTCCACCGAACTTTGGGCTGGTATTCAAGAAGCCTGGTATTCTATACCAAAAGAAAGATGCCAGAGATTAGTTGAGAGTATGTAAAGAAGATGCGAAGCGGTTATTGATAATAATGGATACAGCACAAAATATTAGTGTAATATTAACGCTAAAAAAAATAATAATTGTTTTAAAAACCCAAAAAAAAAAAAAATGTGTCCTATTTAGAAGTCCAGGTCCGTTTCATCAGTTTTCTTTAGAAAGTGGTGGCGTAGTGCAATGCAAATTAAAAGCATCAAAATCTCATATTAAATGTAGTCTGCTACATCAACAAAATGGGAATGGAGCAAACAATAAAATATGTTTTCGAAGCCTTCTGCAAAGCATAACCAACAATAGAAATATTAGCTCTGTTCAGTGTTGCCACTTTTTGAATAATTATTCAAAAACGGGACTGTTTACACATTCGTTGGATAATTTTTGAATAATGACATTTTTGTGTAGTTTTTGTGTAATTTCACTTTTTACAGAAATTTCCGTAAATTTTTAAAAGTTCCGTAAATTTTTAAAAGTTAATAACAATTAGTGGATATTTAGATGAAACATTTATCACAAATCTTCAGTTTCTGGTGAACTACTTTTATAAATTTTTTCAACACTAAACCCAATTTAGAAAAAAATCAAAAATATTGCTATGTATCTTTTTGTTATGTTTAAAGCTTTGTCTTTTGTTTATTTTTTGCGAAAATAATTGTCAACAGTGTTGCCAGAACTCTTAGAAGGAAATATGCTAAATTCGTAAAAAATTTCTGCTAAAATCTGCTAAATCTTAAAATAAAAAATATATGCTTAGAATATGCTAAATTAAAAAATCGCAATTTTTTTTATTATATTCAT
The DNA here is from genome assembly GCA_949987735.1 of Leucophora obtusa. NCBI lineage: Eukaryota > Metazoa > Arthropoda > Insecta > Diptera > Anthomyiidae > Leucophora > Leucophora obtusa. Next base: position 330,011,355 of record OX465295.1, on the reverse strand, counting down.
TATGCTAAAAATTTGCTAAATTTATTACAAAAAATATGCTGAAAATCTGCTAAATAATTTTTTTAGTATTATTTAATAAAGTCTTATTAATGAAAAAATACTTTTTTTAAACAATGTTTATAAAAAATTATATTTTCACCTTTTTTCAAACTATCTTATAACAAATATAAAAGTTTACCCCTTACTTCATAAATGTTTTCAAAACTTATAGGAGGTTTATCGAACAAATTTTATGTGAAGAATTTGTTTTGTAAACCTCCTAGAACTTTGCAAAGTGTTTATGAATTGAGAGGTAAACTTTTACATTTATTCTAAGATACTTTAAGATATTTTTTGTAAATACTGTTTAATCTTTCTTTGAGACTAAAAAAATAAACTTTCTCATTTAATTTTTTCACAATAAATGTAACTGATTTTAAATTTTTGCAAGATTTTTTTATGGTTTTTGTAGCATTTTCAAATTATAGTAGTATATCAATACTATTAAAAAAGTTTACACTGAAAAAAGAATTGAATAATTACGCATGAAATAAATAGTTATGAAAACATTGTTATTGTTATAAATAGTGTTACAGAAAAAATTATTTTGTTAAAAAATATGCTAAAAATATGCTTTTATTAAATAAAACAAAATATGCTAAAAAATCTGCTTTTGTCCACCAGAATATGCTAAAAAGCAGTTAGCATATTTTTACAAAAAAAAATATGCAATTTCCCAACTCAATCTGCTAAATCTAGCAGAAAATATGCTAAAATGGCAACACTGATTGTCAAGCTTCTTCTAAAAACTCTCTTGGTTTGCAACACCATTTAAAAATGCAGCGAAAGAGTGGAAAAATTTGAGTTTGTTATGATTCTTACTTTCTAATCTCTGAAATTTTTTTTTTCTGTAGTTAACATGATACTTGGCTTTGACCAGAAAAATTTTTGTTAACGCCGCAAGGTGGAGCAGAATCTAAATATTTTAGAAATCTCTAAATCCAACATGTTCCAGATTTCAACAGAATCATATGAAATTTTTGAAAAAAAATATCAGTAATTTTTTGTTTACAAATATGGAATTTTTACAATTTTTGCTGTCTTGCCGACATCTAAAGCTAGGATGGAAAAGGACTTATGTCATCACATTAGAAACGCTTTTTGTCATTAAATCCTAGCTTTAAACTCAGAGAAAAATTGGTTAAATTTATATAAAAATGGTTAAAATTTGAGGGGTATGGAAGAGAATAATTATCAAGTACGTAATATTTTTCCATGCAACGTATCTGAATGAAGTACCCTTTCTGAAAAACATTAATACTTTGTTCTGAAAGAAGATTTTAATGTGGATACAATTTTTTTAATATTCAAATTTAAAAGCACGCCATTGTAAGCCTGAAAAAGATATAACATTGAAAACCCCTTTAGTTAATAGAATAATTTGTTATAATATTTTTCAAAAAAATTTGCCTGGATTTGCTTTTCTAGAAGGCAAAAATTCGTATCAGGTTATTTGCAAAAATGCAAAATTTTAGTTCTAAAATGCAAATAACTTTTGCACTTTGGAGATGACAAAAATTCTAAGTCTTTAAAAATCGGATTTTCAGCGTGAAATTTCATATGAGTCCAAAATATTTTTATTCTTCCCCACTGTGCTCAGGAGAGTTTATTTTGAAATAATATAAAACATAATTTTTTGTGTAATTTCATACGGTTTTGGATAATTTTTGACTTACGGCTGTGTAATTTTTTGTTTTACTGGTGGCAACTCTGGCTCTGTTTCTTTACTTTTTGGGTAAAGTTCGGTAAAATGAGAGTTAACAAGAAATACTCTCCCGAAATGACAAAAATGCACAAAAGTAAACGAACCCGAAAAACCATATTTGAAGCCCGAAAAACAAATGTCAATAGATTTGTGCATTATAGTTCGTTTTGGTGAGCGCTCTTTCTAATTCTTGTTCAATTTGTTGTAAAAATCTAGATAGCTTTTCTAGTTAAACCCCTTTTTAAATCAAAAATTTTATAAAAATTTCCTTTTTATGCATTTCTATTTACAAAAAGGAATACATAGTTTCTTAAATTTGGAAAAGATTTTAATATTAAACAAAATCTTCGATTTATTTACATATTTAACTCTTTAACACATTTAAACAAGCGTATTCAAAAAATTGTCGGTAATATTATGGAGTTGAAAAATCACCGATAGGCTTTTGCAACTATTATACTAATTTTTGTAAATGATAAACATATTTTCTGAATGAATATTATGATCGATTGAATATAAAAGAGCTATTAGTTGTGAACTAGGTCTATGGTTCAAATTAGTGAAGAGTTCAATTGAACTAGTTGCACCGAACTGATGATATAACAGCTGATAAAAACAATTTACCCAAATTTACAGGAAAAAAAATCTGGGCTTTTTCGTGCAAGAAGAACAAGAATTTTACTCTCTCATGACAGCTCTCATTTACCCAATTGTGTAGCAGGGATGATAAAGTTAGTACCTATTATAGTACTTTTTGTGGTACTATTGGGACCTCAAAAGTACTACGGTACTCCTCTGACTCATTTAGTACTATTTACACATTTTTCGATTTTTAAATTTTTTGTGCTTTTTTAGTTTTCAGAGATATTATTGTGTTTATAGCGAACACATCAAATATCGGAGTTTTAAATAAAAAATACCTATGTTGAAAATATTTAAAATATTAGATGTTACTATGGAAAACTTAAGTTAAACACATAAAAAATGTTCGTTCGCATTTTTTTTTTTTGAAATACGTACACACAAAAAAATTCTAGCGGTTATATTGCCTTGACTAGCATAGGTAATCAATTTTATAGTGATATTTAAGAGAATAGTTTTATTGCCTATACCAGTATGTAATTATTTTACCTATTGGCAATATTATATTCAACTAATGAAAATTGGTAAACCTTCGAACAATTATTTCGAAATTCGAAATGTCAAAGTGTAAATTATATTTTTATTTTTAATTTAATTTTTTTGATGTACAACCAAATATACTTTTTTATTAATATTTATTGAATTTGTTGGATTGAATTTGGCTGAAGTTAAATGTTAAGTTCTTGGAGTCCACATTCCTCTGAGAATCTTTTCGCAATACAATTATCGGATGGAGTTTTCAAGTGTTTTAAAGGTAATGTTCCCATTTATTTAACCTGTTTCATGGATTTATTGAGAGTAATTTAAATAAGTTTTTCCCACAGATAGATATCCGTTGTGTTATGGCGAATCTTTAAAATTTACCGAACATTGTAGTGAATAAAATAAGATGTCGAAACTGGAGAAGGAAGCACTTTTGGATATTTTAAAACATGTTACTCCTCATGCGGCCGCTGTTAAATTTGATTATCGTTGCTTGTACTGCATAAGTTTCCACTTAAGCCTCACTTTTAGTGGTTTATCTACAGGAAGGCTCCTTAGAATCGCAGAGATTTTCTGTGGAAAATACCTGAGGGGTTTTTTCAAGGAATAATACTCAGAATATAACAGCATTCCAGCAGGCAAAAGTTACCAGAATTTGAGTTTTTTAAGTGAAAAAGTCCTCAGATTCTGGGGTTTTTTTACAGAAAAACGTCCCAATAATCTGTGGGTATTTTGTTAGAAAAAGTCCCGAAAATATGGGGAATTTTCTAAAGGAAATGGGATTTCTGCATAGAGAAAAGTCCTCTAAATTAGAGCTTTTCTGCAGAAATAATTCTAAGAATATTTTTCCATAGAAAATAGTCCATAGAAAAAATCTAAAGGAAAAACAAAAATGATAGGTAATTTTTCGAGCATAAAAGTCAAATAGAATTTACCTATTTTTATGGCAATATTGCCGTAAAACATAGCAAACTCTATGTTGCCTTTGAAAATAGGTGAAATCGCCCTACAGTTTTAGGCAATATTACCTATAGTTTTCTATGTGTGTATGTATACAAAAAAAATATATTAAAAATTAGGAGAATTAAGAAATCTAGAAATTTTTGTATTTTTTGAGACAAGCAAATTGTTTTTCCCTATCAGAGCTGCTAAAGAATTCACTCATTCGATTTTCAATCCTTAATGATTAAATACCTTTAAACTATTTTGAAGAATAGAATGAATTCTTATTGCACCTAATGCAATCATTAATATAAAGAACTTTAAAATAATATTCGCTTTAAAACGAAGTCGAATACGATATTTAGGGACTTTAAATTCTGAACCCTACACTCACAGAAATAAACAAAAATAGCAGAGGAAGCTAATAAAAATTAAGAAAAAATGCTCTTAAAAAAGAAACTGCTGAGATTAGCAGATTTTTTATGTATTTTTATATATTTTTTATATTTAACTTTTAGTTCATTTAAAATAACAAATTATACTGTAAAATCTGTAGAAAATATTAATATTAGTAGAGTAAAAATAGCAAAAATAAACTGTTATATCTAAAAAAATTATGTTGCTTTTAAGTTAAATTTAGTTGAATGAAAATAGCAGTCTATCCCGCTAAAATCAACGGAAATAGTTGCTAAAAATAGTAAACTGCTGATTTCAGAAGACTAGACTTTTATTCGTATAAAAAAATAGAAAAAAAGCTTCTGGATTTTAAATTTTTCGTGATTTTTAGTCTACTAATTATTATTTATTACCTATTTTAGCAGGTTAAGATCTTATTTTCTGTAAACTAAAATTTATTCAACTATAACTAAAATTTTGTATATGTATTAAACAGTTTGTTATTTTTTGCTGTTCTTATCTTACTAATATTTTACAAAAGTAATCTGATAGAATTTTTTTATGCAACGTAATTTTTAACTAATTTTTAATAGTAACTAAAAGTTTTACGTTTGTCTGTTGCTGTATGAGTTAGATATAACAGAACTCTTTATTTTTTATGAGTTTTTATTTGTTAACTTGTAATGATAAAAAATTAAATGAAAAAATTTTTTGGTACTATGGAGGTCGAATGGTACTATTTTTTAAGCTGGTTAGTACTATTTTAAAAATCCCATTTATCATCCCTGTTGTGTAGTAAGAAAATGCTTTTTGGTAAAATTGGGATCCCGCGGGATCCCAATGTTGAGTACCCGACACAGCTATTATGAAAGTTTTTTGTTTTTGTATTTCATACCATCGGCAGTGTTGCCACAAACAAAAATTTTTAGTTTTATTTAAATATATTAAAATATTTACCCCTAAATTCATAAATGCTTTGTAAAATTATAGGAGGTTTATTGAACAAATTTTGTATGAAGATTTCTTTTGTAAACCTCCTATAACTTTACATTGCTTTTATGATATAGATCGACACATGGTCTTATCCAAGTTTATCTCAAAATTGGGGTATCCAGTAATATCCAATTAGATCCCTCAAATATATTACAGGATTAAATAAGATCCAAATAGATCTCAAAATTGGGAGATCCAATAATATCAAATTAAGATCTTGATAGATCCCAAAATATCCCATGGGATTAATTTACATCCAATTACATGCAAACGGATAAGCTAATTTTGGCAGATCGAATTGGATAATTTGAGATCAAAATTTATCCTATGATATATTTGGAATTATTTAAATTTTAAAAAAATTTAAAAAATAACACAAAAAATTAAAAAAAAAAACATTTATTATTTAAAAAATATTTATTTCATTAAAAAAAAAAACAAAAAAAAAAATGCCGTCGGCAGGATTTGAACCCAGGTTACTGCCCTACGGGGAATGAGGAGACAATTGCCCTCCAAGGACCTATCCCGTGACCGGTCAACCGAAGGCATATTACTAAATTAGTACAAATATGAGCAAAAGCAAATGAATTAATTTTCTAAGTATTTTATGATCCGTTATTTTCACTGTTGCTTTTAAAAAAACTTGACCGATACCGAAATAAAAAAACAAAATTCGCGGCATATTTTTAAAAATATTTTTAATTTAACTTACTCTTTTATTTATTTTTAACTTTATTTTTTCAAGATTTGCTTATTTTAGCTCTTATTTTAAATTTCGATAATGTTTTGCTAAGAAATTTTAAGTTTTGTATTTTCAACGTTTTTTAATGTTAAAGCTGTTTTAGTTTTAACAATTGGTATTTCATTTAACTTTTCTTTTTAACTTAAGGGGAATTTTTTAAATTTTTATTTATATTATCACGGTAAATTTCTAAATTTTAATTGATTTTTTAATTATGGCCAACGCAAAAAACAAGTCAACTGCCAAGAAGGGACCTATCCCGTGACTGGTCAGTCGGGGGCATATTGAAGGGACTTCCACTATATGTGTGTGTGTGTTAATGTTGTTTTCTTTTCTATTTTTTTATTATCAATCCCTACGGGGAATGAGAAGTCAATTGCCCTCCAAGGACCTATCCCGTGACCGGTCAACCGAAGGCATATTACTAAATTAGTACAAATATGAACAGAAGAAAATGAATTAATATTCTAAGTAACTTTGATCCGTTATTTTCACTGTTGCTTTTAAAAAAACTTGACCGATACCGAAATAAAAAACAAAATTCGCGGCATATTTTTAAAAATATTTTTTATTTATTTTACTCTTTTATTTATTTTTAACTTTATTTTTTCACGATTTGTTTATTTTAGCTCTTAGTTTAAATTTCTATAATGTTCTGCTAAGAAATTTCAAGTTTTGTGTTTTCAACGTTTTTTTTAATGTTAAAGCTGTTTTAGTTTTAACAATTGCTATTTCATTTAACTTTTCTTTTTAACTTAAGGGGAATTTTTTAAATTTTTATTTATATTATCAGAGTTTTTGAGGTAATTTTTTAATTTTTAATTGATTTTTTTAATTTAATTATGGCCAACGCAAAAAAACAAGTCAACTGCCATTAAGGGATATATCCCATGACCGGTCAATCGGGGGCATATTCAAGGCACTTCCACCATATTTGTGTGTGGGTTAATGTTGTTTTCTTTTCTATTTTTTCTTTTATATGTTTTTTTTATTTGCTGTGTGTGTGTTTGTTTTTTTTGAACAGAAACGAAAAATATAGAACTTAACCATCAGCCAAACATCACGCATAAGCAACATTAGCTCAGACGGTAGAGCGTTTGCCTTACAAGCAGAAGGTTGTGTTATCGAGCCCTACTTCGACGCCAAGTAGATTATTTTTAATTCTTAATTTTTTATTAGTTTATTTGAAAAGCTATTTTTAGACACACCACCTTACTGCCACAATGTGTCTAAACTGTGGCAATTGGTCATTTCCAATGACAACGCCATGTTAAAGTGATATGTCTCTTCCAAACAAAAAGACCGATTAACGACCGGTCTCCGCCCCCTTGGGACCTATCCTGCGTGTCATCTGGGACAGGTTCCTTTCCCCGTAGGGTGGCGTTGTAGTCGGCCACTTAACTCACTCAGCCAAACACTGCTATACAACATGACTGACTATATGAGACAACATTGTTCGTGTTACTGAGTTATATATAATTATATAAATTTATATATATAGATGACTTAGAAAAAATAAATTAATATCATTCTTTTAAAAAAACAAAAATTAAAAATCTTAAATGTTTTCCACTGACGGAAATTTTTTGGTGAATAAGATAAAAAAAATGTTTGTTGAAGGGTCAAGGCACCGATTTATATGCCTCAAAAATCTAAATATCAACAGTCTGTATTTGCAAAATTAATAATGGGATAAGAGCAATATACATGTTATTTAAAAGGTAATATAAATGTATTTTAAATAAGGTATGACATATATAAGCTTAGCAATCCTTTGGAAAAAATACTCTTATCCAACACTTTTCACAAAATGTTTTGTTTGTATTAAAAGTAGAAGTACAAAAATTAAAATATTGCCAAAATTGTATGTACAAATATTACAAAAAAAAATCATTTCGCTCTGCAAGAACTCAAATTCAGAACTTTAACGAATTTATTATATATTACGATATCTAATTATATATTTAAAATACTATTAATTGAAAACATAATTTGCAGATGCTGTTGACAGAAAATGGTTTAACCTTTTTAAGATCTGTAAAAAAATATTTATAAGTTAAGGCTTCATTAGTCTAATCGTAAAGTAAAAAAACGTATCTGTAATCAATTCAATGTGTTAAAATAATATAGAAATATATTTTTATCTTTTTTCTATGCATTGAAACTGTTGTCAAGTAAAATCGTAAAAAAGTTCTGGTGAAAATAGAAATTTTCTATTTTATTACTTGACATCTAATTCTATGCACAAGAAAAAGATAAAAAATACAATATTTTTATTTTTTATACTCTTTTTATTCATTATGAGAATGATACGTTACTTTTTTTTACGATACTTCCAAACTAATTTGGGCTTAAATCAAGTTGAGTTAAAAAAAGTAAAAAAACAAAATTTTTTTTTGTGCCCGAGCTGGGATTCGATAATAGTACCTCAGTCACATATATAATTATGTGTGGGGTTATATATGACAATATATAATAACATATTAAAATATTATTAATTCCAAGTTGCAGTAAACATAACTTTCAGGTGCTGTTGGCAGTAAATGGGTTAATTTTTTTAAGATCTGTTAAAAGAATATTTACAGGTAAATTAAATTGAGTTAAAAAAAAAAATTTTTTTTTTGTGCCCGAGCTGGGATTCGATGGTAGGGTCTCTCAGGTAATATGTGACTATATATAATTAAATATTAAACACATAGAAAATATTACTGACGTGGGACCATATATAACCATATCTAAAATTATATTGTTAATCTTGCACCATATATGGAATCATATATAATCATATCTTATATCATTTAATGTAATATATAATCATATATAAAAATATCTTACATCATACAACCAAAAAATTTTTATAAGAGGGCATATATTACTATATCTCAAAATATATGGCTTATATGCCACCATATGTGATCATATATTATGTTATATATGATCATTTATAATTATATATGACAACAGATCTCTCATATCTCATTATGTATAGCATATATGGTTGATATCTAATTTTATAAAAGACAATATATAAAAATATATGGTTATATAAGGTACCACATAAGAAACATATGATTATATATGGCTATTCATGACAACATATATACTCACATATTATAAGATAAAACAAGATATTACTATATACGACTATACATAAATTTTTTTGATCGGGAATATAAAATTTAAAAAATCACCCGGTTTTCGGTGTCAGCTGTAATTTAAGAAAAATTCTAAAACTAGTTTTTTATTTGATTGGTTGAAGTGAAGCAAACTTTCAATGTAAATTGATTTTGTAACAAAAATAATTTCAATAGAAATAACGCAACACTTCACCGAAGTGTTTTAGAAAATAATCCTTTAATACTCGTATCTCCAAATTTCAAACAATTTGATGTATGTATTGAAAATTTACCTAATAAATTGTTCGAAAGAAAAAGTTCACTTAAAAAAATTTCGTATCGAAAAAACTTGAGATTTTAATTTACTTAGTCTAGAGATATTTCACAGGTACATGAAAAAAGATTCCAATATTCGATTCCCTTCGAAAAGCACTTTAAATTTATTAGAAAAGATTTTGGAAAAAATATTTTAAATAAAAATAGTTTTCCTACAAAACACCATCAGATTATAATTTATATTATAAATTACCTGAATAAATTTTCAGATTTATTGATTTAGATAATGGAAAACTAACGTATTTTTGAACAATTGCTGCTATATTTCCTATTGAACAAAAGTCGTCATTTTAAAGAGGAAAATCGTCAAATCGTCATTTGGCTATTTTCGATAGTAAAAATCGTCAAAATGACGATAAATCGTCAAAACTGGCAACATTGTTCATAAGACCAAAGCAAGGTTGGTTACCGTTATCGTTAAAATACCGTTATCGCTAAAATACCGTTTCAAATTGAATACCGTTACCGTTACCGATACCTCAAAAAAAATTTCCCAATACCGTTATCGTTACCGATACCGTTATTTTTATGGGCAGTTACCGGTAATTCACCGGTATTTATTAATTTATATAAAAAATTACAATTTTTTAACTTTTTTATTTTATAATCTTGAGATATTTTTGCAACAAAATTTATAGAAAATAATTTTAATTACTAAAACTACCAGCATTGAATTTATAGGTTAAAATCTGTATTTTTAAGACTTAAAAGCAAGAATATGCTACGTTTTTACTTGTTTTTATATGTTTTTAACGTAATTTTTAATACCGGTACGTACCGGTATTGCTGTTTCGATAACGGTATACCGTTACCGAATCAATCTTAAATACCGTTACCTTTACCGTTACCGAAACAAACTAAATTCGATACCGTTACCGTTATCCTTACCGTTATTCGTTTCGGTAACCAACCTTGGCCCAAAGTAATTACTTCGAAGTAATTGCTAAGTTTTATTCATATGACCCATTGATTTAAATTGATTATATAAAAATTATCCAGATGCCTAACAGAATTTTTTTTTTCAATCTCTGACTTAAAATTTCCTTTGATATTTTAAAAATAAAAATTTTGGAAATTTTAACCCCTTAATTCATAAACGCTTTATAAAGTTATACAATTTGTATTGTAAGCCTCCATTAACTTTATAATGCGTTAATGATATAACATTTTTTTCTGTATTTTAACCTTTTAGCAACTTGCTTAAAAAAATAGAAAAAAAGAAAGGTTGCCATATAACAAAAATGTAGCTGCTAAAAGGGATCTGTAATTTCCCATGATTTTACTTACCCAAACAATATTAAAATTCAAAAATCCATTGACCAAATAATAACTCAAAGGTTCCGTCCCAAAAATATTTGGACCATGACTGGTAAACACGTTATATAGCACAATATTCAAAGGAGCAAAAGTAAATTTACCAAAATAGCTAGTATCAATCACAATCATGGGTATAGCAATGGTAGCCGCCGATATACCGGCCCACATAAAGAACGTACGGAATAAACGTTTACGTAGCAACATGTCCACAGCAATGGGAAGACCAATTAAACCAGCAAATGGCCAACCCAACAATGCGGCGATAGAGATAAAAAATACAGCTAAAGAATATTTTTGAGTCCACCAAGCAGCCAATGCAGAACAACCAAAATACATAGCAAAGGATGAGGGCAAGAGAGCGGTACTCGCAACAAACATGCCTACACTGAATAGTTGGAATATTAACCAAAGGCGGCCAATGTGTATGCCAAATTCTTGACAAATTGATCTGTAATAAAGAGATTTTCAGCTAGAAATTAAAAAAATGACTTGAAATCTGAAATTGGGATTTTGCTACAAAAAGTCAGAATCAGAGTTTTATATTGAAAATTAAAACCGCACTCTCACGTAACTACAAAAAAAAATTAGTCACGATCAGGGCTGCCAAATTTGCCGATTTTTTATTGAATAATATGCGAATTATTTCATAAATTAATTAATCGAATCAATATTAAATCGATATAAATTGTACTAAATCATTGATTTAAAGTTCTTATAACATAAATTATTCACTGATTCATAAAAACAAAACTTTTTTATGCGAATTGATTGAAAATAGAATCTTTCTCAGAGAAAAAATATCTCTAAAAATTGTGGAACTAATTTATGTAGTATTGGCATAAGTTAATATCTGAACTAACATTTTTTGTTATTATTTAATTTATCTCAAAAACCTTTATTTTAATTTGATTGCTAATTATTAAATTTAATTTATTTTCAGTGTAAGTCATATTTTTTACACCGAAATGTTCTTTTTATATATTTTTTTAATGAATTATGAATTAATTTTAGTTATAGGAAATTAAAATTGAAGATGATTAACACAATTTTTTTAACAGAGCCAGACTGATCTAAGCGACATTTTTATCAAAAATGATATTATTACACAATGGCATAGGAAACTCATAATTCTTCCATGCCACACTTATGTAATTGCACTTCAGCGCTTTCCTTCTTGAGAAATCGTAACATATCACTATAGAATTAGTGCGGTCTGCAAAGTAAAGGCATGCGATACTGATCTAAGTAATGAAGTGCACTTAGAACACATATGAAACGGTTGATCTGAAACTAAATGATATGGATTCCGAAACTTTTTTTTAAACCTGAAGAATTATATACCGAAAAAGCCCCCACAACCAGATATAATAAAGATTCTAAAATTCGTGCCTCCCATCCATCATCAGTTTTACTTGACATTACCACATGCTCCTAGAAGAAGTGGCAATCAGGAAGCACTAGATGATGAAAACTTATTGCCTGCTGTGTTAGATGATGATTAAGATGTGGTTTATCTTATGATGTCAAAGTACATTGTTTTTCCCTTACAACTACCTACATTTTTAATATACTTTTCAAATTTGTGTAATGCCATAGTGATCTAGGTAATTTTTTCTTCATCAGAAGTACATTTAACTTAAAAAAAAAATAACAAAAACCCCATAAGTATCTCACAACAACGCGTTTCCTTAATTTTCTCAGAAGCTTACTTTTGTGCCGTAGATCAGTCTGGCCACAGAAAAAAAAGTAGGCACCAACAACGGGAATTTGTAGAAGCAATCACATTTTCTTTTAATTTGAAATTTTATTTCCAAAAATTTTTTTGTTTGAAATATTTGTAACTCGTTGGTAAATTATTATCTTTCATATAAAAATTGTTTAAAAATAAAAATTCAAAGTTAAAAAAAAAACAAAAGAAATTTGTTTTTGGATTTACAAATTTCTTTGTTGGTACCTTTTTAAAAAGCTTTTTTTGTATTTACAAATTTGGTATGAGAAAGGTGTTTAAAAATTTAATTATTTTGTAAATTCTTTCTGTGTATAGTTGAAAAAAATATATATTTAGAACGCAATGAAAGTGACATCGATTTTTTTCTTCATTTATTCAAATTAACCGTTTAATCACCTCAAAATGGAGAACATGGCCGATTAATTCAATTTCAATTCAAATGAAGTTTATCGAAATGGAGAAAAAAATTTATATTACCCTTTGACCCTATAGTCTAAATCTGGGGTCAAATTACCGCAGTCGTGATCGAGTGTTATTCGATAGCAATTATTGTTACTTAAAACATTACAAAGATTAAAACCAGGTTAGAGGTGAAGCATTTAGTTCCTTTATTACAAATATGAGTTAAAGTTGTAACAATAATTGTTCGTGTTCTTTTATTTGCACTTTAAAAACGTGATTTTTTAACAATTTCGAACGCTTACGACTGCGGGAATGTGGCCGCTGAATTCCATTTTTTTCGGTCACGTTTCCTTAACAGTGGGTGGGTCTTTATTAAAAGTTCTTTACAATTATATAAAAAATTACATAAAAGGTATATCATTGGAAAGCTTATACAATTTTTTTAACCTGATATATATTATATAATATTTAGAGATACAGTAGACGCTCGCAAATAAGAACAGCTTTGTTTTTGAGGCAATTCTAATTTCTGAATTATTCTAATTTCTGGACGTTTTTTTTCAAAAAAAAAATCGAGTAAATTTACTTCCAAAAACTTAAATAAAACTCTTTTTAATATTTTTTAATTCAATTTTATTTGATAAAAACAAGAAAACAAAACACAACAATTCAGTCCAATACATCAAATGTATTTTTTTAAATTAAAAATATGAATATAAAAAAAAACGAATGGCAACAAAACATAGCAATGCAGTCCAATTACATCACATGTATTTTTTTTAATTAAAAACTAAAAAACTGTATTTAAAAAAAATTAAACAATTAAAATTAAACAATGGCCAAGTTAACAACTAATCTTTGTTTGACATATAATCAGTTATATTTGTTTGTTTTTTTGGTTTCTTTAAATTCGAAATATCATTACGGAGAGCCAAAAGATTACTTATGTGCTTAGTTGAAAACAATTCACTGCTATTGCACCATTTTATTAAATTATTTACGCTATCAATGGCTGTATTATTAGAGACAACTGATGATACTGCAACAACGTCGTCTTCGCTGCTATCTGAAGACTCACCATCGCTACTGAGAACATAAACAGATCCGTCATCAAACATATCTTCATTCCATCTGTCGATGTCTTCTATACCGATGCAATCGTTGGGAGCTATTTCTTTTAAAAGAGCTTGAGTTATCTGAATAACTTCGTTGCAGTCCTGATCTATTTGCAACAATTGTGCTATTGGCACGTCATCGTCGCTGTCGTATTGATTAGTCCCAATTGGACAACTTTGACCAAGATTTCTTCATAACACTTTGTGGTACCGCATCCCAAGCTTGTTTCAGTAATAATATAGCATTGCGGATCGAATGGGATTTCAAATGATTCTTCAGTTCACCACCTTCAGCAATTAACTGAGAAAGAAACATACTTCTGTAATTGAGCTTTGTTAACTTAATAGGGTTTTGATCCATTGGTTGTAAAGCTGCTGTCACATTTGGTGGAAAGAATAATGCAACTATGTTTCCATCGTCACTTTTAAGTTTCTCAATGGGTGTATGAGCGGAGCAATTATCTATAAGCAAAATGGCTATGCTCCCTATGCTCCTTGCAGGAGTAAAAGGAACAAATATATATAAAATGGCTTTCGGAGGCAAATTATTTTCCTAAGAAAAGCGGATCACCTGTGAATTGAAAAAAATTTTTAAATTATGTACTGAACCTGAAATCAATATTTTTGTTTACCTCTTTAATAAATATTCCGTGAAACCATTCGTGAAAAATCCGAGAAGTCATCCAAGCATTTTTTGAAAAGTTGTAATGCAGAGGATTATTGAAATTTTTAAAACACCTGGGTTTTTTTGCTTTTCCAATTACCAATGGAACTAATTTGTGTGATCCATCAGAGTTTGCACCAAGTAGGACTGAAATTCTGTCTTTTTGAATTTTATGTCCAGGGGCGTTTTTTTTCAAAAGCAGAGACATAGGTTCTGTCTGGTAGGCAACGAAAAAATAATCCGGTTTCGTCGACATTATATATTTGTGACTCCATTAAACCCATCTCAGCGATCTTTGCACGATATCGATGAATAAAAGGAGTGACTGAAGCAACATCACTGGAAAGAATCTCGCCACAAATTTTTAAAAAACGGATACCGTGTCGCTTCTTAAATTTGGTAAACCATCCATCACTTGCCCGGAATGCATTTTCATCTTTATCGGGATATTCCTCTCTAAATATTTGTTTAGCTTTCTCTTTTAATATTGGCCCAGTCAATGTACACTTTTTTCTCGTTGATTTAAAAACCACTCATACAGACGACTTTCCATTTTTGGATATTCAGCGCTGTGCAAAGATTTATTGTTTGCCTCCTGATATGTGTTTGAAACAGCATTTAATATTGCTGTTCTATGTGATTAGATGTAGCTGATTGAAGATGTTGTCACATTAAAATCTAGGGCTAACCGGTTGCCTTGAACGCCTTTGTCAAGCTTTTCTAATATTTTGACTTTAGTTTCCAATGATAGTGTTTTTTTTACGTTTATTTAACATTTTAAATGATACAATTTCACTATTTAATAGAGACTGCCAAATAATATGTACACGCGTATCAAATTTCACAAATAAACTAGCCAAAAATGTACATAAATGCGACAAAAAAAATCAAATAGGGAAAAACATATATAATTTGGTGATTCCCCTTTTTAGTTTTACTTTATTCAAACAGAATAAAAATAAATTGGGGATTTCCTGTGTATTCAAATAACCAAAAAAACGCTCAGAAATTAGAATTTTAAATTCGAATTTCAGAGCGTTTAATGTATTTCAAACATTGATTCTAATTTCTGGACGTTCGAATTACTGAAATCTCTAATTTGCGAGCGTCTACTGTATTAGTAATTTTTAATTTTGTTTAAAATTTTAAGTTTTTTTTTCGAAAATGAGATTTAACCATATTTCTACCGATTACAAAATATTTATACCCTAAGTCTTGACATTTCCAACGATGTACCATTTTAGCAAATCTTCTACCATGAAAATAAAATGTAGACAGCGAAGCCTGCTTGGACATACCTCAAAGGATAAAACCCTTTAGTTTCCAATGATATAATTGTCAAAAACCTTTGCAACTTTAAAGACACACCCACTGTTAAGGAGGCTAACAGGAAAAAATTGCACCATTCAACTCAGCGTGCGTATTTCAGTCGATAGACAAAGTTTTATCAATTTCTGAAAAATTTCGTTAAACTTAAGCCTTCTTTTAGATCTCTGCCATCAATTTATATAATTATTTAAAAAAAATTTATTTATACACTGCTACTTACTTATACATAAAGCGTTCCATAACAGCGCAACCGAATCCCAACATACATCTTACCATATAAAAAACTAATATTGGGCTTGGATGGAAAACTTTTTGATACATCCAACCTGGCATACCTTGTAATAGCAAATAAGTGTAGGATCTCAAAGCAAATTTAGGACTATATTCCCAAGTTTGCAATCCATAACCATTAATAATGTAATTAAGGGGCTCCCAGTAGTTGTAGGTTTCATCACAATCTGATATGTACGCCCAAATGCCGCTGCATAAACGAGCACTTACAAAAGTTTTAAATGCCGTATGAACACTTGGCACCACATTCGCCTTATCTGCATGGAATTTAGATTCTGTATTAGTTTTATTGGTATTACTGAAAGAATGAAATATATGTGTTTATATTGTGGTCATATCCACCCGGCTTTTATTGTTTCATTGTCATAGTTACCTGCATTTTTTGTTTTCTTTTTTTGTCGCTACTGTTGTATTGAGTTTTTTGGGTGGTCTCCTTGTTCCTCCGTTGTCTTGCTTATTGGCAATATAACGTTGCCTGGCCGTTGGTGGTGCCATGTTTTTTCGTTAATTTGTAACAAATTTTATTCAACTGTTATTATATATTAATTATTTCTCCGGCAAATAAAAGAATTTGCGAGGTTGAAGAAGGAATTGTTTTATCAATCAGATGGAAGCAGAGATACAAGTCGGATCACGCAAAGTCTATTCGTTGCCGCCGTAGACTTTTTTTAAAGTCGAGCAACCGCCGATGTAAGCGGCCAGTTTAGGCATATTTTTATTGCTTTTTTAAGAAATAAAAACAGCACAAATAGAAAAAATAAATTTTAATGTTTAATAAAAATCAACAAAAACTAAACCAACTGTGTTTTTAAATGAAATTTATTATATATTTCCTTGACAGTTGAGTTAAATGTAGCTGCATTATTCTTCCGGGCAACAAATTGTATACAAACAGATCTTCAATAGCTGCGGTCTTCCTCCGACCAAAAAATCAAAAGTTTCATCTTTAAACTAATATATAAACATTAAAGTTGTATTCCATCCAAAGTTAATAAATATTTTATTCCGGCAGTGGAAATATTTTTGAAATTTTTGGTTAGGTCGCAAATATTTCTTGTTTACAAAAATAACCAAAAGGCACATCTTCACGAGAGAAAAAATTGCTAGAGATAGAGCAAAAAACACCTCTAAATAGCTTAAATAATTCACAATATAGCTCTACCTATAGCAGTTTTCTCTCTCGTGTAGATGTGCCTAAACAGCTGTTAACGAGATAATGAAACCCCTTCAACCGTATGTGAACAGTTTTGATTATTTTCCAAATCTAATTGCTAAATCGCCTACAAAACTTGCTTGTGAATGGGGTATTATATTGTAACAGGGTGCATCGAAAGTTAATTATAAATGATACCGGGTGTATCAAAAATGCACATTTCAGATATTTTTACTTGGTTTTTAGCAAAAACCAGGTAGAATCTGGTTTTCAATTTGTATGAAAATTATATGGAAAAACTAAATTAATTTTGTAGTTTTCGGCTCAAAAACTAAATATGGCGAAAAACTACTAGTTTTTAAGCAGTCTAAATACACTATAATAAAAAAGTGATGTGACAAAGAAAACCTAAATAACCAGTGTAAATGAATTGGCTTTTGAAATTTAGCTTTGTAAAAAACCACATGGTTTTTGCTCAGTCTAAATTCAGTATTAAAAGTAAACTGATATAGATTTCGACGGAAATCCAATAAAAATTTGGGATTTCAAACAGATTTCCCATACGAATTGAAATCCCTGTTTAATTTGAATTTCAGCGAAATCCAAATTGAAAACCAATTTTTCTCCCATATTTGCAGAAATGTAAGCAAGTTTGCTGAAAAATTGACAATATTTAGTAGCTGTTTATGTCATAAAATTTTAATAAATTATACATTTCAATAACTTAAAAAAATTATGGAATAGCTTAATAAAGTCTTTTATTTTTAATTGAAAGAAATATTAAAAGCCTAAAACGGCTATTTTTTCAAATCTCCTCCAAAAGCACTATCTGTAAAAAAAAATAGCTGGGGTGACCTTAAATTCTACTTGATACAAAAACCTTGTAATGTGAACAAAGGGTCAAGAATTTGCCTATTGCCCACCTTAACTATTGAAATTTCCACACATCATCCCACATTCGGAATCACTGCCTTATAGGTTTAAATTAAAAAAGCAACACTGTACAAATTTAACAGGAAAAGCGGCAACCCCAACCGCCTGTCACTTTGGAACGATTACGCGCCAAAAAAATAGTTTGCCTTCGCGTGTTTTGCAAAACAAATTGTGTATACAAAATTTAAAATTGTATTTCTTGCGGATCGATAGTTGCAGGCAAAAACCAAGTGCTGGAAATTTGTTAATAGTTCTTATTTATTAGATTATTTTTGTGCTTAAATAAGTTGGTCAAATACTAAAATATGTCTGTAAGTTAAGCAAACATCTGATGAAATATATTGTAGCAGATAATGAAATGGCTTCTTTATTTTAGGATTTACCAAGTTCTCCACCACCAAACACTCCAAGTGATGCTGCCGATAGACGTGATTTACGTGCGGCCATGACTTCTCCCGTTGGAGATTTTGAACCTTTCGAAAATGAAGATGAAATTTTGGGTGACCAAACTGTGCGTAATGATGAAGAGGAAGATGGTGAGGAACTGTTTGGTGATAATATGGAAAATGATTATCGTCCTAGGCCGGAATTGGATCATTATGACCCAGCCATGTTGGACGATGAAGAAGATTACTCTGAACTATCGCAGGGTGATCGTTTGGCGGCTGAAAAAGAAATGGCCAGACGTGATCGTGCCAGAGGTATACACCGCGATGATCGTGATTTGGGTTTCGATCAAAGTGATGATGACGATGATGTTGGTCCTAGAGCTAAACGTAGGGCCGGTGAGAAAGCTGCTGTGGGCGAAGTAGAAGATACTGAAATGGTAGAATCTATTGAAAATCTAGAAGATACTAAAGGCCACTCTACTAAAGAGTGGGTTAGTATGTTGGGTCCTCGTACCGAGATCGCTAATCGTTTTCAATCATTCTTACGTACTTTTGTCGATGAACGTGGAGCTTATACTTATCGTGACCGTATCAGACGTATGTGCGAACAGAATAAATCTTCATTTGTGGTCTCTTATACCGATTTAGCTAATAAGGAACATGTTTTGGCTTATTTCTTGCCTGAGGCACCTTTTCAAATGTTAGAAATTTTCGATAAGGTTGCCAAAGATATGGTTTTGTCTATTTTTCCTACCTATGAACGTGTTACCACTGAAATTCATGTACGCATTTCTGAGTTGCCCTTAATCGAAGAGTTACGTACTTTCCGTAAATTGCATTTAAATCAATTGGTTCGTACTTTGGGTGTTGTAACAGCCACTACTGGTGTTTTGCCTCAGCTCTCGGTTATTAAGTATGATTGTGTTAAGTGCGGTTATGTTTTGGGTCCATTTGTACAATCACAAAATTCTGAAGTTAAGCCAGGATCTTGTCCTGAGTGTCAAAGTACTGGGCCATTTTCGGTAAGTTTTTGTGTATTCTATATAAAATATTGATTTTGTTTTATGTATACAGTGGTGGCCACGAATTTAACACAATTCAAGTTTTTTCTAATTTTATTGTTGTTGCATTTATTTTTAAAGATTAAAATAGTGGCTAAATTCGCAACGAAAGGCAAGGAGATGGTTCAGAGAATTGTACAGAATTTTAACGTAATGTTTGTTTTCTCATTTTTTCACTTGTTTTAAGTGGTCGTGGCTTTTAACGAAAAATTAGCGATATCAACCTTTTATCAAATTACATAGTAAAATTTAGGCAGTACTGATCGGTTCTGTACAAACTGTATATTTTTGGAAATCCTATAAAATTTCCTGATGTCCTGGATTATTTTTATCTACAAATAGTGACCAGACTTCAAATTGCACCACTTTAAACATGACCAATTTTTCTTCGTTTTTAGCGATTTTAAAAGAAAGTTAACAACATTGAAATTGAAACTATTCACTTTAAAATTTTAGTGCTGTTAGCTTCATTAAAAATCGCTAAAACAAAGAAAAAATTGAACAAGTTTAAAGTGGTGCAATTTTAAGTCTGGTCACTATTTGTAGATAAAAATAATGCAGGACTTAAGGAAATTTTATAGGATTTCCAAAAATACACAGTTTGTACAGAACCGATCAGTACTGCCTAAATTTTACTATGTAATTTGATAAAAGGTTGATATCACTAATTTTTCGTCAAAAGCCACGCCCACTTAAAACAAGTGACAAAATGAGAAAACAAACAATTTGTTAAAATTCTGTACAATTTTCTGAACCATCTCCTTGGCTTTCGTGGCGAATTTAGCCACTATTTTAATCTTTAAAAATAAAGGCAACAACAATAAAATTAGAAAAAACTTGAATTGTGTTAAATTCGTGGCCACCACTGTATATCGTAGTGATATGTGTTTTTAAAAGGTTTTCAGGAGAGCGAAAAACTGATTTACTATTATCCTTTTAATATATTTTATTGACATCATATGCTTTAATGCATCACGAACTCATTAACTAAAATCATAATTAAGGCATATGATTTTAAAAATGGCCTTAAAAGCCTGTTGGAAGAAATTTCTAAAAACAAATATTGATTACACTGTGCTCGAATAGGAGGCATTTTTTCGGACAAGCGGGGCACCCAGTAGGTAAAACTAATTCGGCTACGCTGAATCCAGTGGTGCTAGCCGTTTTTCTGGGTAAGCTCTTAAAAAAAAGATATTTGAATATGAAAATTATGGCTCCAAGGACCCCAGTAGTGGGAATCTATAACTTTTTAAAGACAAAATTCGGTAGTTAAGTTGTCAGTTTACTGTGAAAACTTGTCAATTTAATTACCGAATTTTGTCGTTAAATTGACAAGTTTTATAGTAAACTGACAACTACCGAATTTTGTCGTTAAAAAGTTAGGGAATTCCACTACAGATCACACAACTTTTTAATTTGTTTACCATATAGTTTTAGCGGGGTTGTTTTGTTACTCTCCCAAGCAGCTTTGTGTTAAAAATAATCAAAATCAGTCTGGCGGTTCACTAGTTGCAATTGAAAATGTGAGGATACCTTAAATATCTCCTAAAAAATTTTCATTTCCATACAAAATTTCAGTACATTTTAAAGCCATTTCACATAGCAATAAAATGTACTATTTTGTATAGAAAATTTTGAAGTGTCCTAACATTTTCACTCACAACTTATGAACCGCTGCACTGATTTAGATCATTTTTGACCCAAACGCAGACTAAGGGAATAAGAAACAACCTGGATAAAAATAAGGGGTCGAAAAGTTAGAAAAATCAAATTTTTTGGGGTCCTTAGAACCATAATTTCCTAGTGTAGAAAATTATCAGATATGTGGTTATGTAACTACATACTTACTTGGTAATGGTAACTAGTTACTTTTCTTATTACATCTCTTATTACTTTTGTATGGCGATATCGCGCAAAATAATGAGATGGTTACACTCCAGCATACAAAAAATCCAAATATATATCGTTACCTTTGTCCTTACCAGTATTGACAAAAATAATGAGTAAAAATAGATTTTCAAAAAAATTAGTTTTATAAAAAAATATTTTATTATAGTAAAATTTCTCTTAAAAAAATTTGCTAGTGCCGGGAATTGAACATGGGACTCCAGATTGCTAGTCGATAGCTCTACCATCTTAGTTATCTTGACATGTTATATTTGATAGATAAAAACATAATTGACCTGCTGCGCACAAGTCAGATTACTCGCAAACATAAAAAAAAAATAAAAATATATGTATGTGGTTACATAAATCCTTACCAGTGTTAAAAAAATATCGAGTCTAAAAATATATTTCAAAAAAATAGCACAGTGTTATTAGTGTCCGATCGAACTCACTATTTTAAGGCCGAACCGAAGCTGAACTTTGGCAAAAATTTCAAATTCGGCCAAAACCGAAGCCGTACACTTGTGTTTGAACAAAAATGCGGAAACATATTTTTAAATATTTCGTAAAATAAATATGAAGTTGGAAATGAGCATGTTTATATGTTACTACGCAAAATTAAAGATTTAAATGTTGCAAAATGTTGATTTACATAAAATGTCCGAACATAATTTTTTTTTTCGAACTCCGAGGCGAATATTCGGTCGGCCACTATTGATTATATTGAAAAATGTCGATTAGGATTTTAACCCTTAAATGCATGATCTCTTCGATTTTAACCATGGATGCTAACCGAAACGAATGCGGTTATCGTTAGGATAACGATATTTTATGTTATTTCGGTAACGGTATTTTAAGGGTAACGCTACTTCATTTATTTCTGTATCGGTATTTTAAGGATAACGGTATTTGAGTTATTTCGGTAACGGTATTTTAAAGATAACGATATTTGGGTTATTTCGGTAACGGTATTTTAAGGTTAACGGTACTTCAGTTATATCGGTACTTCAGTTATATCGGTAACGGTATTTTAAGGGTAACGGTAGTCAGTTATTTCGATGCATCCCGAAATTTTTTTTTACAAAAAACAAACGAGATTGAATACAGAACCAATCTATCAACTTAATGTACAAAAAATACTCAATAACCACGTGAAATTAGCAAAAGCAGAAAATTAAAAATAACGGTAACGGTATTTTAGGAATAACAATATTTCATTTGTTTCGGTAACGGTATTTTAAGGGTATTGATATTTCATTCATTTCGGTACCGGTATTTTAAGGATAACGGTATTTCAGTTATTTCGGTAACGGTATTTTAATGATAACGGTATTCCGGGTATTTCGGTAACGGTATTTTAGGGGTAACGGTAGTCAGTTGAAATGGTTTTGAATCGATAACGGTATTTTAGCGGTATTGCCTGCCAACCCTGATTTTAACCATTTTTATATATGATTTCTAAAGGCGTGTATAGAAATGACATGTCACAGGACAAATCCCAGGACAGGTCCCTGAACTTTGTTTTTTATGAGAGTTCAGTAACCTGTCCTAGGATTTGTCTTGTGACATGTCACAAGGGGTCAATTGACAACGCCGTGTAAAAGTGATCAGTCTATTTCATATAAAGGGGCCAGTTCGGTGACAGTTTGTTAAAATTTCCCGTAGGGATATTACACTTTTTGTAAAAAAATTGTGTTTTAGATTTTTCACAAACATACAAAGCAAAACCAAGATTTTTCCTATAACTGTTTAAAAAATCTGAGCTAAACTATAAGAGAACTTTGTACAGAAGGGGCCCCAATGCCCAAATACGCAGTTTTGTGCATCAAGTGGGTTTTTTTTTATTAAAAAACCGGTATGTTGCCAAATGGCTACACCATGCATTTAAGGGTTAATATCAGAAATCCATTATATTGACTTGACTGTCTGTGCTCGGCTTAAAGAAAAATAATATAAAGAAAAACAAAATTAGCGCAGTGCTACACGTTCAATATGTATTGACCGCGATTAGGGAATGCAAAATCCCGCACTTTTTGATTTCCCGGGAAAGCGGGAAATTTATCTTGAATTCCCGGGATCCCGCAAGGGACATAAATTAGAAAATATTTTATAGTAATTTAAAAATTTTCATTAATAAAATGTCTTAAAGACCTCAAATTTTCATGATCGTGAAAAAGCTCCGGTGGGTTTTCTTGGAATTTTCGTAGTGGGAAAGAATTACTGGGTATTTTTATAAAAATAATCAAACGAATTCGTTAACAAATTTGTGTGAGAAACACTAATTTAAAAAGTTTTTCCCACCAAATTTTTTCACAAATTTGTTAGGACTTCTATATAGAACAAATGAGGCTAAAAAATTTTTAAGATAAATCTTTTTAAGTTTGTGTTTTTCAAACAAACGATTTAACGAATTTCTCCGATTCTTTTTATAAAAACAGGCAGTTAATATTATATTAGAAATTATATAAGTCTTATTATATATGTGTTTTTAAAAACTGAATAAAATTAAACTAATTTTTAGACTAAAACACTTGTCCGTAAAAGAAAATAAATAAAAAAAAATTAATATTGAAAATAATTTTAGAAAATTGGAAACATTTTTAAGTAAATGAGCAAGCCTAATGTAAGATTTTTACTATTTTCAAAACGTTGGAAAATTTTGCATAAGTAAATTTGAAATAATTACCTTTATTATCAGAGCTTTGAAGAATTAATTCCTTTTTGAATGAATTCACTACCAATCGAATTCAATTTTCTATAGAATTGAATGAATTCCTTTTCTTAAGTAATTCACTGAATTCATTCAACTGAATGCGTTCATCAAACAACAAATTCAAAGAATTAATTCAATTGCAATAGTTCTTTTTATTAAATCAAATGAATTAATTTACCGGTGAACGTGTTCAATTTTATAAATCGAACGGAAAAAAAAGTGAATTAATTCCTTACTGAATTAATTCACCACTGAATTCATTCAATTTCATTTTCATTCAGTGAATTAAAAAAAAAATTACATTCAGTGAATTAAAAAAAAAAAAATTACATTCAGTGAATTAAAAAAAAAAATAATAAGTCCACTGAATTGAAAAAAAATAAAATAAGTTCACTGATTTAAAAAAAAATAAAATAAGTTCACTGAATTCAAAGCCTGTTTTCTGCCGTTCAGTAGAAGAAAACAATAATGTACAAATAAAAGTTTTAAATAAGCAATTTTACAGCGTTTGCTAGTAAAAATCAACAAATTACATATATATTAAGTATTAAAGAAACCCGATGCACTTTATCAACCTACATGATTAAAAAATAAAGCCTTTTACTATTAAAAATAAAAACTTTACAGATATAGATGAATTTGGAAAAAATATAATTAATTTTTCAAACTTATGCTTCCCCGTAAAATGTAGATAAATGCTTGACTATGACGTATTTCATTTATACGTTTTAATAATACTAAGAACTCTACAATAGACCACCCATGAACTGTATGAGATTTTTAAAAGTTTTTTTGTTCGCTCCACCAGCAGTTTCCGATAGATTGGGCATAAAAAATAATATGGGTACAAAAATTGGATCTATCGGGGGCATACAGGACTGGCCTGTATTGAACTTTTGATCCTAAAAATTACTTACAAACACTTCAAAGCTTTTCTGCGTCATAACTTCTAAATTTTACGTTTTTTGAAAATATACTATAAAGGCATTTTCATGTAGAATAAGAAGACAAACAATTCCTTCATACTATACTTCTACCTAAGTATGATGTATAAAGAAGTTTTAAGGGGACAAAATCAAAATGTGTGTGAAGATTTCATTTTAAACGACCTTCGTTAAAATTTCGACAGAGACAATTTTAAATTAAAATTTTCAGAACAAGTTCTGAATTTGGATTTCTTGTGTTTTATAAAAAACTCAATTTATCAAAAAACACCCTACTTTTTTATTTTTTAAATATTTTTAAAAAAAATCTGCAGATAATTTGCATATATTGTTCCATATATGGACATATGATCATATATGAGCATATATGATCATATAGATCATAGATCATATATGTTCTCTTGGACTCAAGTAGAGTCCGTTGGAATATGACTCATTTTCCAAATGTTCGGACAAGCTAAGAAAATAATGATAAATTTTTTAAAAATTTAATTTTGGTACAATTTAAAAAATTACAATAAATTTTAATCCCTGCACTCGATTTTTAAAACGAAGAGTGTTTTTGCATTTACAGATGATGATCGGCCTTTAAAGAAATCATTTATCTTCTGACCATTCCTAATTTTACCTGCATTGGGTATTAAATATATTGTTTTTAGAAATCTGGGTTCTAACACATAAAACATTTTTTTCTCTAAAACCTACTTTCGATATTTGATAAGAAAATTTTTTCGGAATCTACGGTTTTCATTTAGTCTTGAAATATTTTCTTACATGGCCGTAATTCAAATCTATGGATAACTTTGTCAGACTCAAAATCTATGGATGATTTTGTAAGACTGTTTGTATTGCACAGGTGCGATTCCCCAATATGTGACATACCTTAAAATATGCCCGGACTCTTGTAGATTCCATAGGTATGTCTCCCATCATCCAATTTATCGGAGGAGCGAAGACAGTTGCACTTAAAATTTCCATTTACAAAGTAAAGGAAAATAGTAAATATACATTTCCACAGCACTTGCATTGTTTTCAAATAAAAAAAAAAACGCTTTAAACATTAAAATTCATTTATTTTTAAGTAATTTTATTGACTAAATTCGACTTATTTTAATTATTTTATAAAACAAAATTGTGTTCCACTTAAGTTCTACACGAGAAAAATCTATGGATAACTTTTTTATGGATAATTTCACACACATTATATTTTTTCCAAATTCATCTATATCTGTAAAGTTTTTTTTAATAGTAAAAGGCTTTATTTTTTAATCATGTAGGTTGATAAAGTGCATCGGGTTTCTCTAACACTTAATATACAAATATGTAATTTGTTGATTTTTACTAGCAAACGCTGTAAAATTGCTTGGTTAGATTTTTTATTTGTAAATAAATGTTTTCTTCTACTGAACGGCAGAAAACAGGCTTTGAGTTCAGTGAACTTAATTTTTGTTTTTTTCAATTCAGTGAACTTAATCTTTTTTTTAATTCAGTGAACGTATTTTTTTTTTAATTCACTGAACGTATTTTCATTTTTTTTTAATTCACTGAACTTAATTTTATTTTTTTTTTAATTCACTAAGTGAAATTGAACGAATTCAGTGGTGAATTAATTCAGTAAGGAATTAATTCACTTATTTTTCCGTTCGATTTATAAAATTGAACGCGTTCACCAGTGAATTAATTCATTTAATTTAATACAAAGAACTATTGCAATTGAATTAAGTCTTTGAATTTGTTGTTTAATGAACGCGTTCAGTTGAACGAATTCAGTGAATTACTTAAGAAGAGGAATTCATTCAATTGTATAGAAAATTGAATTCGATTGGTAGTGAATTCATTCAAAAAATAATTAATTCTTCAAAGCTCTGTATATAACTAGTTTGAAAAATTAATGGTTATATTTTTTCCAAATTTATCTATATCTGTAAAGTTTTTATTTTTAATAGTAAAAGGCTTTATTTTTGAATCATGTAGGTTGATAAACAGCATCCGGTTTCTAATTTGTTACTAGCACACGCTGTAAAATTGCTTATTTAAAACTTTTATTTATACATTATTGTTTTCTTCTACTGAACGGCAGAAAACAGGCTTTGAATTCAGTGAACTTATTTTATTTTTTTTTAATTCAGTGAACTTATTTTATTTTTTTTTCAATTCAGTGAACTTATTTTATTTTTTTTCAATTCAGTGAACTTATTATTTTTTTTTTTAATTCACTGAATGTAATTTTATTTTTTTTTAATTCACTGAATGAAAATGAAATTGAATGAATTCAGTGGTGAATTAATTCAGTAAGGAATTAATTCACTTTTTTTCCGTTCGATTTATAAAATTGAACGCGTTCACCGGTGAATTAATTCATTTGATTTAATAAAAAGAACTATTGCAATTGAATTAATTCGTAACAAAATAAATCGAACGAAAGCAAATATGAATTAATTCCATTCAATATATGGTGCTTAGTGAATTAATTCATCGAATTTTTAATTCAGAATTGAAAAATTGAATTAAGGAATTAATTCTCCAAAGCTCTGTTTATTATTTTAAATTGCATTTTTTGAAATCCCGGGATTCCCGGTCGAAATTCCCGGGAATGCGGGAATTGAAAAACGCATAATTTCCCGGGAATCCCGGGACGGGAAATCCCGGGATGCATTCCCTAATCGCGATCCATATCACAATAGCCCAATATTCTGAAATCCAGAATAGTTCATGATATGAATTCGCAATAAAATAGTAAAAAGTGAAAGAAATCCAGATCATGGATCACGCGATAAATATTGAACGTGTAGCATAGTTCGTGATATCAATTCGCGATACAATAGTAAAAAGTGAAAGAATAAAGAAAATAAAACAAATAAAATAAAAATAAATAATAATAAAATAAAAAGAAAATAAAATAAAAATAATAAAAATAAATATGAGCAAAATAGCGAAACAGGCTTTCTTTTTTTGGTTTTCTCGCGACATTTTTTAATAAACGACCAGCACAGCACAAAAATAATGTAAATACTGACGCGATAAATATTGCACGTGTAGCATACACGCGCAATCCATCAATCCTTTAAAATGGATTGTGATCCAAATATCACAATATATATTGAACGTATAGCACTGCCCATACAAATTCGAAATTTACAACTACAATGAAAGAATTTGCAAAATTCTAAATAAATTGTTAAAAAAAAATACTTTGTAGAAAGGCAACAACAATGGAATTTGTAGGTAAAAAAAAATTTCTTATTTTTTTCTAACCGAGTTTTTATTTTTAAACAAATTTATACATATGTGAAAAATATCAATTTACAAACATTTAAAACAAAAAAATTTTTTGAAATTAACGGTGGGTCTCACACTGAAGATTTAAGGGTTAACTAATAGTTAATCCAAAAATTTGTTGTTTTGTATACAATTTTTTGACATTTTCTTTTTGTTTAGTAGTAAAGTTTGCATCAAGCTCAGATGCAAAACTCGTTCGTTACAAAAATTAAAAAAAACGAGATGACAATTGATTCTGACAGTTCTTAGGCGATTTGTGAGAATATTTTGGATTTTTCAACTGTTGAGTTTTTAATCAACAATGGCATAATATTTAAGAATTAAAAGCATTCAACTAATTTTGTTAATTTAATTAGCTGCAACAAGTTTTTTGCTTCTTCCCAAAATTTAGTTAATGTGTAACGAACGAGTTTTGCATCTCAGCTACTCATTTATTTAATCAAAAATTTCCAAATATTGGACACATTCGTAGAAAAAGATTCCAAGCATATACATTTTTACTCCTAAATTCATAAACGATTTGTAAGATTATAGGAGGTTTATTGAACAACTTTTGTATGAAAATTTCGTTTTGTAAACCTCCTATAACTTTACAAAACTGTATGTTTAACTTTAACTTAACTATAAACAAAAGAAAATGTCTAAAAATGTACACAAAACAACAACAAATTTTTGGTTTAACTATTAACTAAAGTTTAAACCTGGGGGTTACCGCGTAACTCGATTCGAAAAAAAATTTTCGAATTCGTAAATTTTGTAGGGTAGAGGGGGATCCTTCGCCAGTGGGGCACATAAACTAATGCCATTTTTCTCCAAAGTTAAGGGAGATAAAAAATTGGAAAAAATATATTTTGTGCATTTTTCAATTACCTTTCCAAGACATCCACTTTGACGAATTTATATCACATGTGGTCGCAACCAGACGTGATTTTGTGTTTTTTGGGGTGCCAAAAAAATAATTGAAAGCAACTACATTTTGCAATAACTTACTTAAATCGTGCGATAAAAAAATAATTTTTCATTATGTTAGACCTATGATCCTAAGATTTCAGAAAATAATAATTTGATTTTAATAAATGCTTAAAAAGTGTGAAAAAATATAAATTTTATGTTAGGGCGTGTCTCTGGGGCACAATCACCAGATGGCCCCTGGAGCTACGAAGAGTTGGTGCATCCCTGCCTAAAATGCTGTATAAGACTTCTATATGTTTAAAATATGTTTAGTAGTAAATTAGTACAATCGTGTTTATTCTTAAATTTATATTATTTATTCAGTTTTTTGTAATTTTGAAGAATCATTATATTATAGTTTTAAGTTATTTTTTTAAGTAGTGGAGATTTATTGATTAAAAAGAATCATATACCTTAAAGAACTTATTCTAAATTATTTATTTCAGTCATTAAAACATTGACTTTGCCGTATTAACAATTTGTTTTTGTTGAAATTGTATACAGCTCTTTTGGCGAATATCCCCCCAGGTTTGGGGTAGTTACGCCGATTTGGGTTGCTTTGAAAATCATTGAAAAAGTAATAGAAAATATGCAAATAATTAGAATAAAACGAGTAAAAAGGTTAAAGTCGGGCATGCCGACTATACAATACCCTACACCAGTCTGGTGTATTGTTTGGATCCGAAATTCGAATGGGTTAAAATGAGGCTTATGTCAAAATTTTCTATAATGTGAGTCAGCGCACCAAATTTCATTAAAATATTTTAATATTTGCGACCTGCAGTTTGTAACCAAGCCAATTTTGGGGGGATCCTTATATGGGCACTAGTTCTAAACATGGACCGATGTTCACCAAAATCAATAGGCTTCGTCCTTGGGCCAACATAGGTCTATGTACCAAATTTCATCAAAATATCTTAATATTTGCGACCTGCAGCGTATAAACATTATAATTTTGGTAGGACCCTTATATGGGCACTAGGTCTAAACATGGACCGATGTTCACCAAAATCAATAGACTGCGTTATTGGGCTAACATAGGTCTGTGTACCAAATTTCATCAAAATATCTTACTATTTACGACCTGCAGCGTATAAACAGTATAATTTTGGTAGGAACCTTATAAGGGCACTAGGTCTAAACATGGACCGATGTTCACCAAAATCAATAGGCTGCGTTATTGGGCTAACATAGGTCTGCGTACCAAATTTCGTCAAAATATCTTAATATTTACGACCTGCAGCGTATAAACAATATAATTTTGGTAGGACACTTATATGGGCACTAGGTCTAAACATGGACCGATGTTCAAAAAAATTAAACTTGTTCGTCCTTGGGCCAACATAGGTCTGCGTACCAAATTTCATCAAAATATCTTAATAGTTGCGACCTGTAGAGTGCGCACAAGATTGCATGGACAGACAGACGGACGGACGGACGGACAGACGGACATCGTTAAATCGAAATAAAAAAAAAATCTGAACCGATCGGTATACTATAAGGTGGGTCTACGACCAATATTTTTTGGTGTTACAAACATCAGCACAAACTTATAATACCCTGACCACATAGTGGTGTAGGGTATAAACAAAGAAATTAAAGCCGAGATATGTAGATCTTCAATTTGAAAGTAATTTTTGAAAAATAATTAGGGGTTAAGAAATGACAGTGCTTTGAAAAAAAAGTGGCGAAGGATCCCCCCTCTACCCTACCTTTCGTAAAAAGAAAAGTTTTAGCAAAAATCTTACTTTTTGAATTTTTATGTGTAGTGTAAAAGGTGTAGGATAAAAAAAAATCCCAATTTTACCAAAAAGCGTTTTCTTACTGCACAATTGGGTAAATGAGAGCTGTCATGAGAGAGTAATATTCTTGTTCTTCTTGCCCGAAGAAGCCCAAACTTTTTTTTTCGTGTAAGTTTGGGTAAATTGTTTTTATCAGCTGTTATATCATCTGTTGGATTCAACTAGTTCAATTGAACTATTTACATATTTGAACCAAAGATCTAGTTCACAACAAATATCTCTTTTAGTTCAATCGCTCATTTAATTCATTCAGAAAATATGTTAATCATTTATAAAAATTAGTATAAAAGTTGCAAAAGTTTATCGGTATGTTACAACTCCATAAAATTACCGACAATATTTTGAAGACGCTTGTTTAAATGTGTTAAAGAGATAAATATGTAAATAAATCGAAGCTTTTGTTTAATATTAAAATCTTTACCAAATTTAATAAAGTACGTATTCCTTTTTGTATATAAAAATGCCTGAGAAGAAAATTTTTATTAAAATTTTTGATTTAAAAAGGGGTTTAACTAGAAAATCTATCTAGATTTCTAGAACTATAATGCACAAATCTATTGATGTTTGTTTTTCGGGCTTCAAATATGGTTTTTCGCGTTCGTTTACTTTTGGGCATTTTTGTCACTTCGTGAGAGTATTTCTTGTTAACTCTCATTTTACCGAACTTTACCCAAAAAGTTAAGAAACACACCTAATGGAATTCGTAAAAAGAACACATTTTTTTTTTTTTATTGAAATTTGATTGAAACAAATTAATAAAAGTTTGTGCATCGACTAAAATGGCCACGCTGAGTTAAATGGTGCAATTATTTTTTGTCGGTCACGCCCCTTTCAAGTATGCGTGTCTCAATTCGATTTATACCAAAAAAAAACCTTACCGCTTCAACGGACTTCGGCTGGGCTTCGTGGTTTTCTACTCTGTGCTAGGTCCGAAAACGTCTTCGCTGAGTAAAGCATTTTGTGTAGCCGACCTTCGGTTTGCTCGCACACTTTAAATGGGGCGTGACCGAAAAAAAATAATTGCACCATTCAACTCATTGTGGTAATTTTAGTCGATGCACAAAGTTTTATAAGTTTCTGAACCATTTCGTTAAACTTTATTTAAGCCATTTAGGGTTAACAGGGGTTTCAGGAAAAATCTAGTTGCGTATTTGAACACCGTTGATTGTAATTAAATTTATTTTTAAATTAACACATAAATGACTTATCGCCAGTATTTTTAGTATTTTTAATATTTTTTTACGAAAAATTGTTTAGTATTTAAGATTCATTTATATTAACTCGATTCGAAAAAAAATTTCGAATTCGTAAATCTTGCAAATATTGTTAAAAATATAATTCAACTTTTTTTTCTGTGTATGGCTAAGCACTAAACTTTGGTTATTTTAGGATAAATAAAATTTTAATTCCTAATTTTTATTTCAAACAAAATTACAGATCAATATGGAACAAACTTTATATCGTAATTATCAAAAGATTACTTTGCAAGAATCACCAGGACGCATACCAGCTGGCCGTATACCACGTAGTAAAGATGTTATTTTACTTGCAGATCTTTGTGACCTTTGCAAACCGGGTGATGAACTTGAAGTCACCGGTATTTATACCAATAACTATGATGGCTCTTTAAATACCGATCAAGGTTTTCCAGTTTTTGCTACCGTTATCATTGCTAATCATATTATTGTAAAAGATTGTAAGCAAGTTGTACAATCGCTAACGGATGAAGATATTGCTACCATACAAAAATTAAGTAAAGATCCACGTATTGCTGAACGTATTATTGCTTCAATGGCTCCTTCCATTTATGGTCATGATTACATTAAACGGGCCTTGGCTTTAGCTCTATTTGGTGGTGAAGCTAAGAATCCTGGTGATAAACATAAAGTAAGAGGTGATATCAATTTATTGATATGTGGGGATCCTGGTACAGCCAAATCACAGTTTCTGAAATATACTGAAAAAATAGCTCCCCGAGCTGTATTTACCACCGGTCAAGGTGCTAGTGCAGTAGGTTTAACTGCATATGTAAGACGTAATCCCATTTCCCGTGAATGGACCCTAGAAGCTGGTGCTTTAGTTTTAGCCGATCAGGGGGTTTGTTTGATTGATGAATTTGATAAAATGAATGATCAAGATCGTACTTCTATACACGAAGCTATGGAACAACAATCTATATCCATATCAAAAGCCGGTATTGTTACTTCTTTACAAGCTAGATGTACGGTTATTGCTGCTGCTAATCCTATTGGTGGTCGTTATGATCCTTCAATGACATTTTCGGAAAATGTTAACTTATCCGAACCTATTCTTTCACGTTTTGATATATTATGTGTAGTCAAAGATGAATTTGATCCCATGCAAGATCAACTTTTAGCTAAGTTTGTGGTCAACTCTCACATTAAACATCATCCGTCTAGTGAGGCAGAAATGGAAGAAACGCAACCAAGTGGTGTTAGTGAAATACCACAAGATCTTTTGAGACAGTATATTGTTTATGCTAAAGAAAATATTAGGCCAATATTAACGGTGAGTAAAATATATATATATTTTTTAAATTAATTTGTGCTTTTTTATATTAAAAATTATACAAATTCACAGATTAGCAACATATTTTTAGACTTTCTATAAAAAATTTACAGATTCTTTAGGAATTTTTGATTAAAGATTTCTAGTCCTGAAGAAGTTTTTTTGGAAAAAGATTGAATTAAGGGAAAGAGTGGTACATTGAAGCTACCATATTTATATTAAGTCAACTTTCCTAAAGTCCCATCTCTATTAATTTGGTTAATTTTAAATCAAAGCTCATCGTACCCAACATGATCAAATTAAAAACATTTCAAACAAATGAAAAAAATTTGGATACTTTTTCGAGGGTTCTTCTTCTATGAATCAAAAATTAATCAAAAAAATATTTTTTTTTCTTTTAATTTTAAAATTTTTTGTCACAAATTGCTCATATTTTGGATGAAAATATGAGCCTTCTGAAATGAATCATAAAAGACACAACAATTTGAGACAAATTAGTAAATCCAAAAGATGGTTCAGAAATCAGAGCTTTGAAGAATTAATTCCTTTTTGAATGAATTCACCACCAATCGAATTCAATTTTCTCTAGAATTGAATGAATTCCTTCTCTTGAGTAATTCACTGAATTCGTTCAACTGAATGCGTTCATCAAACAACAAATTCAAAGAATTAATTCAATTGCAATAGTTCTTTTTATTAAATCAAATGAATTAATTCACCGTTGAACGCGTTCAATTTTATAAATCGAACGGAAAAAAGTGAATTAATTCCTTACTGAAATAATTCACTACTGGATTCCTTCAATATCATTTTCGTTCAGTGAATTAAAAAAAAATAAAATTACGTTCAGTGAATTAAAAAAAAAATAATAATAAGTTCACTGAATTAAAAAAAAATAAAATAAGTTCACTGAATTGAAAAAAAAAAATAAAATAAGTTCACTGAATTCAAAGCCTGTTTTCTGCCGTTCAGTAGAAGAAAACAATAATGTACAAATAAAATTTTTAAATAAGCAATTTTACAGCGTGTGCTAGTAAAAATGAACAAATTAGAAACAGGATGCTGTTTATCAACCTACATGATTCAAAAATAAAGCCTTTTACTATTGAAAATAAAAACTTTACAGATATAGATAAATATGGAAAAAAAAATAACTATATAACTAGTTTGAAAATATATTTTATTTTTTTTTTTCAATTCAGTGAACTTATTTTTTTTAATTCACTGAACGAAAATGAAATTGAACGAATTCAATAGTGAATTAATTCAGTAAGGAATTAATTCACTTTTTTTTATAAAATTGAACGTGTTCACCAGTGAATTAATTCATTTGATTTAATAAAAAGAACTATTGCAGTTGAATTAATTCGTAACAAAATAAATCGAACGAATGCAAATATGAATTAATTCCATTCAATATATGGTGCTTACTGAATTAATTCATCGAATTTTTAATTCAGAATTGAAAAATTGAATTAAGGAATTAATTCTTCAAAGCTCTGTCAGAAATGAATCATAAATGTAAATAAGTTTGAATATTTTGTGAACAATTAAAAAAAGCTCCAAGCTTTTGGGAAAAATTAACCCAGTCAGAAACTATCCCAAAAATGAGCTTAAAATATATTATTAAAACCCAGCCAGCAAAATTTAGACACTTTTTTGAGGGCACAAATTACTTAAATAAAATACATTTTTTCAATTTTAAAATTTTTTGTCAAAAATTCTCATATTTTGGACAAAAACATGAGCCTTCTAAAATGAATCGTAAAAGATACTCAAATTATAAAATCCAAAAGACGGTTCAGAAATGACTCATAAATGTAAAAAAATTTGAATATTTTGTGAACAATCCAAAAAAGGCTCCAAAAATGTTTTCATTTTTGGGGCTTTGGAATTTTTTAAAATCTTTTTAGTTTTGAGTAATTTTTGAATCAAAGAAGAAGGCTATTTGAAGCACTTTCATACAAAAATTTGAACTTTTAATAATATATTTTGTGCTCAGTCTATGTCAGGCAATTGCCGAGTGAACACAAATTTCCCATACCGAACATTCGTAATCTGCATATATAAAAAGCAAGAGAAAGGTTTTTGCAGCGTGAGCGGGAATGATATGGTGTGGCAACACTGACGTATATTAGGAAAAATTGTTGACATTTCAAAGGAAGAACTACTTGCTGTCAATTTTTTTTAAACTTTTTTTTTTGCCTAAAATGCATTGTGGCTGGGGAGCCAATTAGATTTATCTATTCAGTATGTAAATACATATATATATTTTTTTAATGTAAATAACTCAGGTTTATTGTTACTATGTAATATCACACCATATCATTCCCGCTCACGCTGCAAAAACCTTTCTCTTGCTTTTTATATGTGCAGAATACGAATGTTCGTATGGAAATTTTGCTCAAATTTGCTTTGAAATAGGGGAAATTTGTTTTGAAATCAAAGAAATCCTCTCAGTTTGCAGACAAATTTGCTTTGCATACAGCGTTGCCATATAGCCAGAGCTTTGAAGAATTAATTCCTTAATTCAATTTTTCAATTCTGAATTAAAATGTCTATGAATTAATTCACTAAGCACCATATATTGAATGGAATTAATTCATATTTGCTTTCGTTCGATTTATTTTGTTACGAATTAATTCAATTGCAATATTTCTTTTTATTAAATCAAATGAATTAATTCACCGGTGAACGCGTACAATTTTATAAATCGAACGGAAAAAAAGTGAATTAATTCCTCACTGAATTAATTCACCACTGAATTCATTCAATTTCATTTTCATTCAGTGAATTAAAAGAAAATAAAATTACATTCAGTGAATTAAAAAAAAAATAATAAGTTCACTGAATTGAAAAAAAAAATAAAATAAGTTCACTGAATTGAAAAAAAAAAAAAAAAAATAAGTTCACTGAATTGAAAAAAAAAAAAAAAAAATAAGTTCACTGAATTCAAAGCCTGTTTGCTGCCGTTCAGTAGAAGAAAACAATAATGTACAAATAAAATTTTTAAATAAGCAATTTTACAGCTGGTGCTAGTAACAAATTAAAAACCGTATGCTGTTTATCAACCTACATGATTCAAAAATAAAGCTTTTTACTATTAAAAATAAAAACTTTACAGATATAGATTAATTTGGAAAAAAATATAACTATTAATTTTTAAAACTAGTTATATAGTTATATTTTTTCCAAATTTATCTATATCTGTAAAGTTTTTATTTTTAATAGTAAAAGGCTTTATTTTTGAATCATGTAGGTTGATAAACAGCATCCGGTTTCTAATTTGTTACTAGCACACGCTGTAAAATTGCTTATTTAAAAATTTTATTTGTACATTATTGTTTTCTTCTACTGAACGGCAGAAAACAGGCTTTGAATTCAGTGAACTTATTTTATTTTTTTTCAATTCAGTGAACTTATTATTTTTTTAATTCACTGAATGTAATTTTATTTTCTTTTAATTCACTAAATGAAAATGAAATTGAATGAATTCAGTGGTGAATTAATTCAGTAAGGAATTAAATCACTTTTTTTCCGTTCGATTTATAAAATTGAACGCGTTCAACGGTGAATTAATTCATTTGATTTAATAAAAAGAACTATTGCAATTGAATTAATTCTTTGATTTTGTTGTTTGATGAACGCATTCAGTTGAATGAATTCAGTGAATTACTTAAGAAAAGGAATTCATTCAATTCTAGAGAAAATTGAATTCGATTGGTGGTGAATTCATTCAAAAAGCAATTAATTTCTCAAAGCTCTGCATATAGCCAGTTTTAACTGTTTTTTACAGTTTTTTGGGGTGACTAACAGTTTTTCAGTTTTTTCATGTAAAAAACAGTTTTTTTTAAATTCATGGATTTTTTTACAGTTTTTTCATATTAAATCGGCACATTTGTTTCATTTACATTTTTTTAACTAAAATTTAAGAATTAAAATATAAAAGTGCTTATGCATAATAATTTGAAAACCTTATAACGCGTTTATAAAATGAATTTTGTATAAAATATTTGTATTAAGTATAAGCCATTTATAAACTTAGAAAGTGATTATGCATATGACCCAAAAATTACAGTAAAGCTTTCATATTGTAAAAAATTAGGTACAAATCAAAACATAAATAACACAGTACAACACATGATTTTGGGACTCAATTCTGAGAATTGCAGTTGGCTGCATTAAAAATTTAATGTCATACGATTAATGCAGCCAACTTGACAAAACGAATGATGCAAAAGTTCTTATTTTTGGGGCTACTTTCACGTACAATTCTCAGAATTGAGTCCCACATCAATGCGCTGAAAAATATTGTACATACAAAATTTGCTTACTGAAACATTTTTATAACAAATTTCATCAAAAATTAGCACGGAATGAAAT
The DNA here is from genome assembly GCA_949987735.1 of Leucophora obtusa. Lineage (NCBI taxonomy): Eukaryota > Metazoa > Arthropoda > Insecta > Diptera > Anthomyiidae > Leucophora > Leucophora obtusa. The sequence continues at coordinate 329,973,090 of OX465295.1, read as the reverse complement.
TGGCTAATCCATATCTGACACGTCATAGATCCGACGGACATTTGCTAGCCGACCTTTTCAGATCATTTCTAAATGAAAAATAATTTAGAAATTCATATTTTTCATATTTTATCATCAAAAAGGACATAAATTGAATTTTTTATTTTTTTTTTTAATAAATATTTGCCAATTTTGGATAATAAATTTACTACTATTTTTTCAATTATGATCGAGGACAATTCCAAATAACGTAATTTTTTTAAGGGTTTTTTTAAACAGCGTCAAACAATTCCCGACATAACAATCAATCCCATTAAAGGTAATTATATGTGGAATGCAAATCTATAAAGAATATTTTGAAGTACAACACTAACAAGTAAAGTATTCTATCCTAAGTCAGGGGTTAATAAAAAAGTTCACATCTCGGAAGGGTGATTCGATGAACTTATTTTAACTTCAAGTTCGGGCCTAGGAGACCAAAATTCTTAAAAAAAAGTAAAATTAGAAGCCTGTTCAAAAAGTCGATTACTATAAATGCCAAACGCAATTAAATTATTCCAATCTCGATATTTTGAAAATGGAGACCCTGGGATAATATTTTAGTCCAAGGATACTTCGAAATCCCAGAATTTCTTCTGGTTTTTAAAATTTTTTCGAAAAACAGTTTTTCTATAAAGAAACAGTTTTTTATTACAGTTTTTCTAAAACAATATATGGCAACACTGTTTGCACAGAGGAAAATTCTCTCATTGGGGAGCATGTTACCGAACCTTTGTAATCTGCACAAAATTTTGTTGGGGCCGTGAGCGTAAGTGTAGCTCTATTTTTTATTCTTACTCTATGCTAATACCGCCTAATTACCATTGGGTAAATTCAATTAGCATAAACACTACTGAAAGTAAATTTAAGAACACCAATATATTTGAATTCGTTTTATATTTTGCACGAGGCCCTTTTTTATAAACAAAATTCTAATAATACCGGTGTTTTACAGAAAAATTCTCTTGCTCTGTGAACTTTTTTTATAAAAAAACAAAAAAGTAATCTATATACAGCTATGGACATATAATTGGCACAAATTTAAATTGCGCATAAATTTAAGTATTTTCCAACTAAATATATTTTAAAATGTAAGTTTTATCTCTTCTGATTTGTCTTAATAGTGCTCAAATGTTCCGTTATGTTTTGCTTATTATTTACCGTTATCATTTTTGCGTTAACAATGTTGATTTAAAGTGGACATATAAATGGCACAATTTACTTAAAATAGGCAGTAGTCGTGTAAATTTAATTCAAAGCAATAAATATTTTTCGTAGTTCAAAAATAAATATAAAAAGTTAAAAAAATTTTAAAATGGGATCAGGAAAACATACCACAGGTGAGGAAAGGCGGATCATATGGAAAATGTATAAAAATCAATTTAAAAAATGGACAAGTTTCAGTATTTAGATATTTTAAAAAACCATATGGAGCCATATGCCTTCAACTCCATGCCAATAAAATGGAAATTCATGCAAGATAATGACCCCAAACACTCTTCCAAACTAGTAAAAAATGGTTTTGTGCGGAGAAGATTGATGTTTTGGATTGGCCCACCCAGAGCCCTGACTTAAATCCAATAGAGAACCTGTGGAATGAAGTCAAGGTTGAAATCGCCAAGAAAAATTACAAAAATATGGACGAACTGTGGTCGGCCGCACAGGAAGCTTGGTACGCCATCCCCAAAACAAAATGCCAACAATTAGTGGAAAATATGGGTCGCATGTGCGAAGCTGTCATCAGAAACAAAGGCCACAGCACTAAATATTAACGGTAAAATATTTGTACATACCAAAATATTTAGCAAATGCAATATTAAAACCATTTCTTCTCTTTTTTTTAAGATTGTGCCATTTATGTGTCCAGCTCATTTCAATGGGTTTTGTTTCATAATGACAATTAAAGTTTATAGCAATATTAAATGTGCATAATAAACATTCGGAAAAAAACAAAAACTTTTTGGTTGTTAATAGTATTTGCAATATAGTAGCATAAGAAAGAATTCATGGTAAAATGTGCCATTTATATGTACACAGCTGTATGAGGCTTTTTTTCTATAAAAAATCTTAGATTCAGAGGAAATTTTTTCTATAGATACAATTCTTAGATTCTAAGGACTTTTTTGGATTGTAAGAAATTTTTTACTAATAGAAAAAGTTTAGGGTTCTAAATAATTTTTTTTGCAGAAAAATTCTTAGATTCTGAAATTTTGCTGTAGAAAAATTTTCAGATTTTAAAGAAAAGTTAAAATAATTTTTTACTTAACTTAATTTTGATGTTTTTCTTTTCTTTCTTTAACTATTGCAGAACATTGATGAAGATAAAATTGCCAAAATGTACGCACAACTTCGTCAAGAATCTTTTGCCACCGGTTCCCTACCCATTACGGTACGTCACATTGAAAGTGTTATACGTATGTCCGAGGCGCATGCCCGCATGCACTTGCGTCAAATTGTTGTCGAAGCTGATGTCAGTATGGCTATACGTATGATGTTGGAATCTTTTATAGAAGCACAAAAATTCAGTGTTATGAAAAAAATGCGTGCAACATTTCAAAAATATTTGTCTTTCCAAAAAGATCACTCCGAATTGCTGTTCTTCATTTTACGACAACTTACTTTGGATCAGTTGGCATATATCAGATGCAAAGATGGTCCTTCGGCAACACATGTAGAAATAGTGGAACACGACTTAATGGAACGTGCCAAACAATTGGATATTTATAATTTGAAGCCATTCTATGATTCGGAATTATTTAAACAAAATGGCTTTGCTTATGATGCTAAAAGGCGAATTATTTTACAAATTGTTACTGAAGCGGCTGTTTAAGAATAAAATGTTTATATACTATTGTTAGAGTTTATTTCCATAGATTTTAAGTTTCATTTAAACATTTGTTGTATAAATTAACAGTTTTTATTTATCATTCACTCATTATTTTTACCAGCAAAACAATTGGCAAAATAAACAAGTGCGAATAAAAGTTTAAGCATTGTACATTGTTGTTTTATTTATTTGATGAATGGAAATTAGTCGATTTCGTTAAAAATCGAAATTTTAAGAGTATATCGATACCCTAGATTCAATACTCTATATTTGCAAAAATACAATTGTTCAGGAGAGCAACAAAACTGATTCACTTGCTTATAAGATTTTTTTTAATCAATCTGTCTTCTAGAATATTATTTAAAAATGACGATTTTTCCTATGTATACATTAGTGCGGGTCGATTTAAAAATCGCCCAAGTGACAAGGAAAATCGTATTCTAGGGATCCAAATAAGAAACTTTGCCCGAGGAACCATACCTCTAAAACGAATTCTGAATCCCCGACTTTTGATGTTCCAAATTTTGAAAAATTCCACTTTGATCCATTTAGAGTGCCCCAATCGAGTCCAAATGTATGACCGACCTCACTAACTTTGGAGGGCCGACCCACCCATGCCAGTGGCACAACCCCTGGAACCCCCTGGGGGTTCCCCATACAAACATTTTTTCATGTAAAGTGCCAAAAATGGTGATTTTTTGAAATGTTTGTATGGGGAACTCCCCAGATGGCCCTGTAAATCTCTATACTTTTTGTAGAAAACAATATTATGCGCCATCAAAGAGGAACGAACACAGAATTGTAAATCAGGGATGGAAAAGGCTCGCCCGTTCGGTTGTTTGATAATCCAAGGACTATTATACCCATATCTTATTTGAAAAATAAACGGTTAGTTTGCAAAACAAAAAAATTGCGAAAAAAAAAATTTTCTAGAAACGAAAAAATTTGCACATTATATTCGCTTGCAGAATGTTAATCGCTGATTTAGTTTCTTAATTAATTTTCTGCGGCACAAATCCTTTTTTCCCACTCCGCCATTATTTGGAATTTTTTTATTGCGGTGTATTTTAATTCATAGTCAAAAAAAATGAAAAAAATTTTGCAAAAATGAAAATTTTACACCAATATATTCGTTTGCAGAATGTCAATCTCTGATTAGCTCTTTTAAGTAATCTGCCCTTTTTCGCATTCCGCCGTTATTTAGTGCGATATCTTAAAATTTATAATCTAGGCCCTAGATTCTAGGGACTATAATACCCATTTAATACAATCAACGACTATATAATTAAAAGACTTCCCAAATCTCCCTACCTCTGTTAAATCACTCTCTTCTTAATTTGTTTCGAAAAATGTTGTCATAAGATAACGTTTGGTGGTTGATTGCAAAAAAATCGCAATAAAATTTGCAAAAAGAAAATTTTTTGCATTAATATATTTGTTTACAGAATATAAATCGCTAAGTTTTTTAATTAAATTTTTGTTCCATAGTCTTTTTATCGCGTGCAGTTTTTTTAAAATTCATAATAGGTCCATTCGATTACTGGATAATTTGTACAAATTTGTACAAATTTTTACTGGATGGCGTTCGTTTACATAAATACTCAGTAAACAGAAAGAAAAAAGAGAGAATAAAGTGACAGTTCTATGTTGAGAGTTTCTAAGTCTTCTTCTTTTTCTTGCAAATTTTTACTGGATAAATTTTTGCCAGTAAGAATTTGCAAGCAGAAAAAAACATATGTTTCGAAAACATATGATTGTTTATGGTAAATAAAAAAAATTATTTTCCAATTATAATATTTTATGGAAATGCAAAGCAGTAAAACTTTCAAAATAAATTATGGAAAAGATAAGAAAACCTTCTAAAAATGTTCTGCTTAAGGTTTAACATCAAAAATTGTCTTCTTTCATAGCGACCAGTTAAAATTTATTTGTATATTTGGTGTTGTAATCAGCTGTGTGTACAAACTTGCAAATTGTTGCAAATTTTCTGTTCGCGTACATGTTTGGGAAAATTTTATTTTGAGAGTAAATCTTGTCTTACTCTCTGAAAGTTTGTACTGAGTAATTCTTACTGGAAAGTAATCGAATGGACCTAATCTAGGGACTATAATATACATTTTATAAAATAAAGTTTGCTGGTTAGTTGCAAAAAAAAATAAATTTCGAAAAATAAAATTTGCAAAAAGCAAGATTTTTGCATCAATATATTTGTTTGCAGAATGTAAATCGCTGATTAATTATTTAATTAATTTTTTGTACCATAAAGCCTATTTTAGCACTTTTCCGCGATTATTTTGCAATTTTTTAAGTATGGTTTTTTAATTTATAATCTTGGGACTATAATACGCTCATAGAAATAAATCTGTAAAAATAGCAGAAAAAAGTTACTAAAAATTAGTTAAAAATGATGCTGCAGAAAAACCTGCTAAAATTAGATTTTTTTACTAAATACTAGTAATAAGGCGAAAGGAAAGAATGTTGTAATAATATGTATTTATCTTTGTGATATTAAGGCTTCTTATGGAAATTGATTCTTGGCATTCACTGTGATTTTATTTTGGTTATTTTTTTATATTTGTAATGCTTTATTTTATGTGATCTCATATACATATTTAATTATGAATTTTTTTATATTGCGATTTATTATATATTTTAATAATTAACTTTAATTTTATATAGAAGTTTGTTATTTAGTTAGTAGCTTTAATTAACCATATAAGGCCCTAAGGGCTCGGTTATGTAATTGAAGAATTAATAAAAAAAAAAAAAAAAAAAAGAGAACAGCAAAATTAAAACTGTTAAATTTACAGAATTTTAGTTATATTTAGGCTAACTTTTAGTTAATTGAAAATAACAAATTGTACTGTAAAATCTGTAGAAAATTTTGCTAAATATTTGTAGACTAAAAATAGAAAAAATTAACTGCTAAATCTACAAAATGTTTGCTATTTTTAAGCTAAATTTAGTTGAATGCAAATATCAGTCTATTCTGCTAAAATCAGCAGAAATATTAAATTGTAAACTGCTGTTTTCAAAAGGCTCGATTTTTATTTGCATTTAAAAAAAATCGAACAAATTTAATTTTTTGGTGATTTTTTAGGCTACTAATTATTTAGCAAAATTTGTTGCTGCTTTTAGCAGGTTAATTTGCTATTCTCCATTTACAAAAAATTAGCTAAAATATAACTAAAATTCTGTATATTTAACAGTTTTATTTTTGCTGTTCCTATATTACTAATATATCGTTAGCTGAAATGCGAAACCACGCAACTAAAAAAAAATACAAAATCGGGTTTTTTGATTGATTATGATGTATATCAACGAGGTCCATGTCTTCTCAAATTTTTACTGTCATATAATAAAAATTAGACATATTATGTCTGTTCCCGTACTTTACCGAAGTTACACAAACTAGCCCAAAGGTGTTCCCGTACTCAAAATTGCGTGTAAATTGTTGTAACGGTAACGTACGGGAACGCACATATTATTAGCGAAAATCGAAAGCACGTAACTACAAGTGCAAGTGCTACATAAACCAAAAACACGTAACTACATATTTGTTGCTTGAAAGTATTAACTAACACATATTTATTTCTATTGAATTTTATAAATTCATAGGTTTTAGCGGATAGTGCTATTACGCTCCCCTCCCCTCATAACTATAGTGATTATTAGGACAAGGAATTCCATGTAAATGCATGTTTTTTCTCGATAGTCCAAAACTAATATGGAATAAGTATTTATCCGAATCATCAAATTTAGAACAAAATAGCAGCGATTTGTAGTTGCATATTTTTGCATATTTTGTCAAAAATGCATGTTTTTGCATAGTTTGACTTTAAATGCATATTTGTTGGCTTTTTAATGCATATTTTGTGCTTTTTAATGCATATTTGTGCATGTTTTTAATTTGTAGGTGCATTTTTATTTTGTAAAAAAATATAAAAAATTTACACGTTTTCATATTTTGATTCAATAAAAATAAACGTTCTTAAAAACCTTATTGACCTATGGAAAATCTTCGAGTTCTGTGTCTGTTTTCAAAATAATTACTTAAATATATTTATAAGTTTTGCAAAAAAAAAAGGAATTTCCACAAAGAATTGGAAACAAATTAAAAGCGTTTGAACCTTTGAAGTTGCATTTAGAATAAAAATTTCAAGCAAAAAATGGCAATATCTTCAGGACATTAAACCATTTCTTCCACCCGATTTTCATTCCATTTGAGAAGTAGTTAAGATTTTATTTTTTTTTTTATTTGTATTGTAGTTATTGTTGTGAATTATCTTTTGTTTTTGTAAACCATTTTTTATTTTCATATTTTTCAAAAAAATAATAAATATATAAAGCGATATATTAAATAACAACAGAACAACTTCTTTTATTCTACATTTAACGAATGCAAAACAAAATTTTATTTTAAACTTAAAAAAATTTCATTGTAGTTACGTGTTTTTGTTTAAGAAAATACGAGTTCAAATGCACGTAACTAACGTAACTCTTTGGAACATTAATAAATTATTGCTTTTATTCCAGAAATGAATTAATCGATCTAGATTAAATACGCGTATCTTTGGTGTACCATCACTGAGCGTGTTGGTATTGGTCTTATTTGAAAGCGACACATCTCATGACGTCAGGAACGTGTTGGTCAACCTTGAAAACTCGCGTAGGTCGTCCCTACCTCTTGTTTTGTGTAGTTGGTTTTTACTGTTTTCTACCTAGCGCGCTGTTTCCATGAGTTTGATATCAATTTTGCTCGGGGTTTTTCGAATCCAGCTTTATTTTCTGAAATTATTAATTGTGAATTATAATAAATACTCATTTATAATTCTTTTAAATCGTAAATATCACTCTGTTAGTACGAAAATTTTTTCACATAACCTTATTATGTTATTTGCGAAAATAATTTAAAACTGGTAACATTCTTACTGTTTGTTTTAGGATGAAATGGTGGACGAATTCGAAGAAGTAGATTTACTTTATCGTCGACTTCACTTTCATAAAACGCGCATATCTCTGGGAGGGAACACTTTTGGGGCATGGGATCGGTCTCATTCGATGCTCAGGAGGACAGTCCACAGTCAGGACAACAGTCCACATCAAAAAAAAAAAAAAATGATTTTTTTACCCTTAGGTCCCTTTCTCTATGCGCTGTCACATATAGAGTATTAAATATAGGGTTTCGATATATAAGAAAAAATAAACAGGATTGAAATTGTTTTTATTCGCTTGAAATTTCAAAACTGATTTGAAATCGATCGATTTTCATCACATTCTAAAACTGCAAGATGCAAATAAAAATTGCATTTAAAATACATTTTTCTATAAATATGATATTTTTTTAATTCTGAATCGTAAAGTCCTAAAAACCAAAAGCTGTGTTTTTTACATTTAAAAAACGTTAAAAATATTTAGCGTTCTGATTACTATAAACTCTTAAATTGTTTTTAGTTCTGAAAATGATAACTTTTTTAAAAATTGTCAACTTTCCTCTACCTTCCTGGTAGGAGGAAAAAAGTCCAATATGCATTATAAATGCATTTTTGAGAAAAGAGGTTATTCTTTAATTAAAAAGGCAGTCTATCCTGGAGGATTCCTGAGCAGAACATAAAGAATTTGCAAGGTCAGATTTTTTCCGATATTTAATGAAATGGACGATATATAGTTAAAATAGCCCGCGCAAGGAAACTTGTAAGCTTTTTTTGTACTATAAAAGGAAAACCCGACTTATTTTGTACCACAAGAAAAAACAATTAGACCTTAAGCTTTCGGTTACGTATAAAATTAAATTGGAAATATAAATAACTCCTTTGAAAAAACCAAGTTTTAATTTGGACACTATTAAGTCTTTCATTATTATAAATTTTTCAAATTTAAACGAATCATTTTTTTTTTTTGTTAAATATATACATTTTATATTAATTTTATTTTAAACTTAATTTGGACACTATTAAGCCTTTCATTATTATAAATTTTTCACATTTAAACGAATCATTTTTTTTTTTTTTTGTTTAATATATGCATTTTAATTTAATTTATTTATTACAATAACCTAGCCTATAGGCCATAATCGGTTACAAATTTCTACTAAAAGTAACAAAACAAGCAATAAAATTTGCTTAAAATAAAAAAACTTAAGGTATAAAATATAATATTAGATATATAATTAAATAACAATGTAAAAATAAAATTATTAAATGCAAAAAATTTAAAGTAAAAGTTATTAAAAATTAGCGATAATAGTTTCTAAATTCCCTAAATTCTATAAAAAAAAAAAAAAAATAGTAATGTAAGCTTTAATTTAAAAAACAATTATTTATTTATTAATATCAATACAACGAAAGCCTATGTACATGGCCAATTATATTAATTTTATTTTAAACTCTAAATTATTCATCTTCTATACCCATTTCTTTGTTAAAATCTTCCTCCGATATTTTATTCTTTTTAAGCCTTTTAAATAAACGTATATCATTGGCCAATTCATCTAGATCTTCTTGACTAAACTGTTGTTTTCTTTTTTTCGTTTTGGCTCCATTTGCTGCTTCGTCGGCCTTCTTACGTTGCTTTTTAGCTTTTCTTAATTCCTTCTTGGTCTTAACATCCATTTTAGCTTTTTTCGTCTGTTCCCACGATTCAGTTTGTTTTTGAAATTTCTTTTTTCCCGGCCATTCTCCAGTTTCTTCATAAGTCTTAACTTTTTCCAATCTAGACTGTTCTTTTTGAGAATTTTTATAGGTTAATTTATTAGCATCCACTTCAAAGTTGGGACCTATAAAATTGTCGGCTTTAAGAGTTTTTAATTCCGGCATACGAGGCATTTGCAAAAGGCCATAACCGGTGGCTGCCTTGCCCAAATCCATATCTTTTAACCTAAGTATAGCACTACACTCATGTTTACTATAAGCTCTTATGTGAGATACAAAAGCTCTCATGCCTTTATCATACAAACCCTTATCGGTCATCTGAAGTTTATGTAATTTTTCTAATGTTTTCAATAATGGGTCTCTGTTAAAATCTGGCATATCCAATTCTTCTAACTCTACTTTTTGATTAATTTTTAAAAAAGTCGCATAAGCATCCTCTGTTGGTAAAAGAAAAACCAAAGCATTTCCTTCATTACCTTGACGTGCCGTTCTTCCCACTCTGTGAACAAAACTAGCCGCATTTGAGGGTGGATCCCATTGTATAACCCAATCGATTTCCGGTACATCTAATCCTCTAGCCAATACATCGGTACACAATAATATCGATTTATCTTCTTTACGAAATCTTTCTACAATATTTTTACGTTTATTCTTCATTTTGCCATGAATACCCATAATATAACGATCTTTTAGAAAATGTGGCATCATTTCCGACCAATATTCTACACAGGCACAGGTCGGAAAAAATATCATGACTTTACTATTGTTGGCTTTGGAAGATTTTAAAAAATGTATTAAGGCTATAAATTTTTCATCAGCTTCTAAAATTTTAAAGTAATTTTGTAAACGTATTGGGGTGTTTATGGTAGATTTTTCTTTAACTGAGACCAAAACCGGATTACGAAGACCAGCTCTTATGAGATCGGTAACTTCTGTGGTTTGCGTAGCGGAAAAAAGACCCGTACGTCTTTGACGAGGTAAATAAGCCAATATATTGTTAATAGTAGCTTTAAACCCCAAATCTAACAAGCGATCAGCCTCATCTAAAACTAGAAATTCCTGAAATAATAAGAGCAAAATAGATGGAGTTTTTTTTTTAATTAACTTTCATTGAAACTATAAAAAATGAGTTTTGATTTAAACTATAACAATATCTAAAATTAAGGCTTGATGTAGTAAAAAAATCATTAAGATTGCTGCTTGAATTGAAACCATTTAAAATTGCGTATTGATGATCCAAATTAGAAAAGCTAAGATTTCGGCCTCTTAAATAGGGACTATAAAAATACCTACGATTAAGGCCTGATATGCATGCAATATTAATAAATCAACCACAAAGCTTAATTGAGCTTAATGTGAGTTATAAATAGTTCGACGTCTAATCCTAGATCTAAATTTTATGTATATATTTGCAAATAAGAATTAGTTTAAAGTATAAAAATACATATCTACGAGTCAGCCTTAATTTGGACTAAATTTGAACTAGTACAAGAACAACAATTGAAACCTGGTTTCGGCATTAAAAGGATCTGTGATTGAGCCCTTATTTATTAAGTTTGTGCAATAAAAAAATCCTGACATAAACCTTGAGTTGGACTATAAAAAATTCAACCTTAATTTCCCTTTTATTTTTCACACAGCTTACCAAACTTTTAACACGAAATGCTAAATTCAGCGCCCCTTTACGTTGAAATAAATCCTCAAATCTTCCTGGTGTACAAACTAATATACAAGGTCCATCTTTTATCAAAGATTTAATATCTTCATCTATACTATTTCCTCCCACTATTAACTTTTGTTTTAAAAATGTTAACTGTTCATGTTCCAAAAATCGTTCCAATACAGCTGATATTTGTATAGCCAATTCTCTTGTGGGAGATATGATTAATGCCCCAATTTCTTTAGGCAACCAAGGCGTTTCCTTGTGACGTCTTTGCAACATTTCCAATAGGGGTACCAAAAAAGCCAATGTTTTACCCGAACCGGTAACAGCTTCTGCGGAGACATCTTTGCGAGCCAGTAGCAAGGGAATAGCAGCTGTCTGTGTTAAAAATGCTTGGTACAATAATTGCTTTATTTCTTTTTATGCAATTTACCTGCACTGGTGTCATTAAACTAAATCCCATATCGTTTATAACTTCTAAAACGGGTTCCGATAATGGAATGGATGTCCATTTTTTACGTGACATTGATTTAGTTTTAATAAAAAAAACTTATTTTACCCAAATAAATGAAACTAATGCGATTCCAGAATTTTACTTTTTTGTTTTGTTTCTCTTTGTTGACACATTAGCACGTGTTACGTGTTGCCATTACAAATGAAAATGTATTAAAAAATCCAACATCTGATCAATGTTGCCAGAAAAATTTTAGCTCATATCCCCATTTCGTATTTTAAAATCCCCAATTTGTATTAATTTAACAAAACAGAAAAATATAAAGCGTGTTCGTTTACTTACTACAAATTACTACTTTTACTACAGCTGGAAAAATTCAATACCAAAAGTTAACAAAACTTTCCAATTGTAGTAAAAGCAGGCGGTTTTCATCGCCTCTTTCGAACAATAACAGTTTGTATCGAAAAATGTTAGCCTTTGCAGATGTGTGTAATTCTTATGGCTGAATTTTTCGATACAAATTAAGAAGAGAGTGATTTAACAGAGGTAGGGAGAGTTAAGTAGTCTTTTAATTATATAGTCGTTGGTAAAAGTAGTATGAAATTCGAGTAAACGAACACACTGATAAATGATCATACATATCACAGAGTCCTCCTTCGGTGCATCTTCGGTGTTCACATAGCACTTAAGAGCCGTTTATATTATAGGATTGAGTCATATGATTTTAAGTTAAAGAAATCGTAACACTAGAAATATAATCCTAACTTAGCGTCTTGACGAGACATTGATTTGTTTGCCCAAAAACTAAACGTCAGCAGAATAACGGGAAAAAATTTGTCTATTTGTTTTGGGTGGAGAATACGTAATGGCAGACAATTCATTATTTTTTGTTTTTTGTTGGAGTAGGTCACAAACGAAACTATTTATTTTCATGTGTTTTTCACTAATTTTTTTACAATAATAAAAAGTAAATTGCATTAAATTCAATAATAGCTATGCTTGTGTGACTCTCTATCATTGTTATCAAGAACGATTTTGACAGTTTTTCAACGTATTCCGGCTTTCTACTGTCAAAATTGTTCGACATATCATTTATAGGAATGCCGCACAAACGCATCTAATAATACAAATTATTTACTTTTTCTTAACATTTTATTCATTTTTTTTATTTTCTTTATTTTTCACTAAGTAAAAATTAGATCTGGCATCGTGGTTGTTGTTGCACATAGTTGTGAGCATGGGTTGTGAGAACAATTATGCTGACAACCACAGATTAATACCAGATGTGAAACCAATGACAGGTGTCAAAAAAGTATTCTCGAACCGTATGGTTTTGTTTACATGGAAGTCAAGTCTAGAGGGAGATAACAATATAAAATCTCCATACATTTTGTATTGCGCTTTTTTGTATATATCTGTCTCTTTTTAGATTATTGTGCTTTATCTTTTGTGTTTTTCTTAAATTTTTGCATTTTATTTTGCTCATTTTCTGTCGGCCATATTGCCCAAATCAGCTGATTCATATCTGGTGTAATTTGTGCTGACAACGTTGTCTGAGCAAGAACAAAACATGAACAAGAGTGGTCCACACGCAGAGCTTTGAAGAATTAATTCCTTTTTGAATGAATTCACTACCAATCGAATTAAATTTTCTCTAGAATTGAATGAATTCCTTTTCTTAAGTAATTCACTGAATGCGTTCATCAAACAACAAATTCAAAGAATTAATTCAATGGCAATAGTTCTTTTTATTAAATCAAATGAATTAATTCACCGGTGAACGCGTTCAATTTTATAAATCGAACGGAAAAAAAATTCCTTACTGAATTAATTCAGTAAGGAATTAATTCACCACTGAATTCATTCAATTTCATTTTCATTCAGTGAATTAAAAAAAAATAAAATTACATTCAGTGAATTAAAAAAAAAATAATAAGTTCACTGATTTGAAAAAAAAAATTCACTGAATTAAAAAAAAATAAAATAAGTTCACTGAATTCAAAGCCTGTTTTCTGCCGTTCAGTAGAAGAAAACAATAATGTACAAATAAAATTTTTAAATAAGCAATTTTACAGCGTGTGCTAGTAACAAATTAGAAACCGGATGCTGTTTATCCATCATTTTATCCATCATACAATTTTTGAGACTAAACCAGGGTTGGCAGGCAATACCGCTAAAATACCGTTATCGATTCAAAACCCTTTCAAATGACTACCGTTACCCCTAAAATACCGTTACCGAAATAACCGAAATACCGTTATCCTTAAAATACCGTTACCGAAATAACTGAAATACCGTTATCCTTAAAATACCGATACCGAAATATCGATACCCTTAAAATGCCGTTACCGAAATAAATGAAATACCGTTACCCCTAAAATACCGTTACCGTTATTTTTAATTTTCTGCTTTTGGTAATTGCACGTGGGTAATGAGTATTTTTAGTACTTTAAGTTGGTAAATTAGTTTTGTTTTTAATCTCGTTTGTTTTTTCTAAAAAAAAATTGCGGAATGCTTCGAAATAACTGACTACCGTTATTCTTAAAATACCGTTACCGAAATAACTAGAAAACCGTTATCCTTAAAATAGCGATACCGAAATAAATTAAATAGCGTTACCCTTACCGATAACCACATCGTTTCGGTTACCATCCATGGACTAAACTTTAGCCTTTTTTTAACTTTTAACACATTCTCAGCAGTGTTGATTATCACAAGACAAAACGCACTCTACTGATCTCATATTCTTTTGAAATTTCATAGCCTGCATATAATTTTAATAAGAACAAAATAACGGACCGATAACAGTAAATGAATAGCGCTTTGGTTAAAATTTAAATCAGTGACAAGCTGATGAATGTACGCCAACTCGCCAAAGGGTTAAAACACCGAAAAAAATTTTCAGTTGCTGGCGACTAAATTTTCAACTGAGTCTCAGGTGAAATACTTAAATTTAACTAATTTTTTCCAATATTTTACTAACGGAGGTTTCAGTTACCGACAACAAATTGTTAATTAAATTAACCATATTTTATTTTAGTAGCTACGCAGCAAAAAAAATTGGAAGTAATGCTTTACAAACTAATTCTTTCACTACTTAAAAAGGATCCGTTAGTGTATTTTTACAGCTTTTTTAGAAGTTATTCTGCACATATTCAAAAAAATCACTTCTTTCATTGCTTCCAAAGTATCTGTTAGTATATTTTTTCAGCGTTTTTAGAATTACTTCTGAACAACTTCCAAATAATCACTTAAGTATTGCTTCTAAACAGCAATTGCTCTAAAAGTGATCGTAAAAAGTGATTTTGGTATCATTTGGTATTTCCAAATGGAGGGTCCCGGGTTCGATTCCCGGTAGGCCAAAGATTTTTTATACCCTACACCACTATGTGGTCAGGGTATTATAAGTTTGTGCTGATGTTTGTAACACCAAAAAATATTGGTCCTAGACCCACCTTATATATAGTATACCCATCGACTCAGAATTTTTTTTATTTCGATTTAACGATGTCCGTCCATCCGTCTGTCCATGCATTCTTGTGCGCACTCTACAGGTCGCAAATATTAAGATATTTTGATGAAACTCGATACACCGACTTATGTCGGCCCAAGGACATGGTTAAAATCGGTCCATGTTTAGACCTAGTGCCCATACAAGGGTCCCACCAAAATTATATTGTTTATACGCTGCAGGTCGGAAATATTAAGATATTTTGATGAAATTTGGTACACAGACCTATGTTGGCCCAAGGACAAAGCCTATTGATTTTGGTGAACATCGATCCATGGTTAGCCCTAGTGCCCATATAAGGGTCCTACCAAAATTATATTGTTTATACGCTGCAGGTCGCAAATATTAAGATATTTTGATGGAATTTGGTACACCGACCTATGTCAGCCCAAGGACGAAGCCTATTGATTTTGGTTAACACCGGTCCATGTTTAGACCTAATGCCCTTATAAGGGTCCCCCCAAAATTATATTGTTTATACGCTGCAGGTCGCAAATATTAAGATATTTTGATGAAATTTGGTACACAGACCTATGTTGGCCCAAGGACGAAGCCTATTGATTTTGGTTAACAGCAGTCCATGTTTAGACCTAGTGCCCATATAAGGGTCCCCCCAAAATTATATTGTTAAACGCTGCAGGTTGAAAATATTAAGATATTTTGATGAATCTTGGTACACAGACCTATGTTGACCCAAGGACGAAGCCTATTGATTTTGGTGAACATCAGTCCATGTTTAGACCTAGTGCCCATATAAGGGTCCCCCCAAAATTATATTGTTTATAAGCTGCAGGTCGCAAATATTAAGATATTTTGATGAAATTTGGTACACCGACGTATATCAGCCCAAGGACGAAGCCTATTGATTTTGGTTAACACCGGTCCATGTTTAGACCTAGTGCCCATATAAGGGTTACAAGCTGCAGGTCGCAAATATTAAGATATTTTAAAGAAATTTGGTTCGCTGACTCACATTATAGAAAATTTTGACACAAGTCCCATTTTAACCCATTCGAATTTCGGATCCAAACATTAATTGGCTTTTAACCAGACTGGTGTAGGGTATTGTACAGTCAGCATGCCCGACTTTAACCTTTTTACTCGTTTTATTATTTTTTTAATTTTATTAATTTTTGTTTAATATTTATAATTAATTTGTTTAAATTCAATATTTTTTTAATTTTTAAAAATATGTACATATATAAAAAATATATAAATGAAATGAAATCGCTTTTTATGCACCTGTAAAAATAGTACTGAAAACAATGTTCAATTGGGGTACACATTTTACACTTGTTTAATAAGTACTTTTATTGAAGAGAATAAAGAACAATATCTCGCAGTAACAAAGTGGTGTTTTTATGCCAGTCAATTTTCATATCAAAGAATAGCTGAGCGGTAGAGCGATAGACTAGCAATCGATACCCGGTGGCGGCAATAAAAAACTTTTGTAAAATAAAAAAAAATATAATTTTTTTGCGAAGAATTTTTTTTTTTAATTTTAATTGGTGAAAAAGAGCTTCCTTTCCACTCGTTCAAAAAGTACTAAAAAAATGTTGAAGTGGGAGTACTCCTCTCCTATGACAGCTCAATGTTAAAATCATTAGTGTTTATGTTAAAAAAGAAGTAGATCTTGATCATCAATTGTAGTGCTTTTTCTACTGCTTCAGTATCACTTTTTTTGCTGCGTAATAATCAATTAGAAACCGCTAATAGGAACAGCAAATATTTGTATTTGGTTGTCAGTTAAATGCACATTTTATTTATAATAGAAAACAAGAAAAACACAAATTACATCACAAATTATTCCTCTATTACAATATTTTTTTATTATCGTGTATTTCTTTGCAAAATATTCCAGGATTTTTCAATCAGCAGCAGTTGTACATCTTCCTGTTCAAAGCCCTGAAAGTGCTCCAAATGCTGCTTTTATTTTATTGAGTTTAAGACACAAAAATTTTTTCAAATTTATATTTTTTATTTTTGACACCTTTTATTATGAAATGATTAGTAATTAATAAATCAACTAACAGAAAAGTATTCTTTTTAACTTAAAGAAAAGTTAATGATAATTATTTTAGTTATTTTAAAATATTTTATTTTATTAGTTATTTTAACGGTATATATCTTTGTCGATTTTTAATTGCATGTATTTTTGTTTCAACCGCCTTTTTCAGAAGATTCTACCGATAAAATTTTTCGAGTGCATGTGGCATGTTTTATAAAAAATACAGAAGAGATTCATTAAAAATTACTTCCACCAATGAAAAATAATTGTTTTGAATATTGCGAAAAAATAAAAACTTTTAAAACAAAAAGGCAAGGTTGGTTATCGTTATCGTTATAATACCCTTATCGCTAAAATACCGTCTCAAATTGAATACCGTTACCAATACCTATCCGTTATCGTTATCATTAAAACCGTTATCGTTATCATTACCGTTATTTTTATGAGTAGTTACCGATATTTTACCGGTATTTATTAATATTAATAATACCGTTACCGTTATTTTAATTTTCTGCTTTTGGTAATTTCACGTGGTTATTGAGTATTTTTTGTACATTAAGTTGATAATTTGGTTCTGTTTTAAATCTTGTTTGTTTTTTGTAAAAGAAAATACGGGATGCATCGAAATAACTGACTACCGTTACCCTTAAAATACCGTTACCGATATAACTGAAATACCATTAACATTAAAATACCGTTACGGAAATAGCCCAAATATCGTTATCTTTAAAATACCGTTACCGAAATAACTCAAATACAGTTATCCTTAAAATACCGTTACCGAAATAACCTAAAATATCGTTACCCTAACGATAACCGCATTCGCGTCGGTTACCATCCATGATTTTTACTTGTTTTTATACATATGTTTTAGACGCAATTTATTATACCGGTACGTACCGGTATTGCTGTTTCGATAACGGTATACCGTTACCGAAACGGTCTTAAATACCGTTACCATAACCGAAACAAAAACATTTCGATACCGTTACCCTTACCGTTATTCGTTTCGGTAACCAACCTTGTAAAAAAGGGAGGGCAAGACCAGACCGGCATTGGAAAAACACGCAATGCACGTTAGTTTTTGTTTATTTGTCTTTGCGTTGTATATACATAGGTGCTAGAAAATATAAAGTAGTTCCTTTAAGGGTTTGTGGTTACTATAGTAACTTCTTGAAGGATACTATCGTATTATATTTATACAAACAAAACTGAACACATTTAATTCAATTCAGAGCCTTAAAAACATAATTCGTTTTTGAATTAATTTGCATAAAATGTTATTTTATTATTTTTATATGTATATGTGACCTTCTCCGAGAAAAGGGACCTAGTGTGTGAAAATGAAGTTTTGAGAAGAACGCATTTAAAGTTAAATTAAAAATAAAATTTAACCCTTAATTCATAAACGCTTTGTAAAATTATAGGAGGTTTATTGAACAAATTTTGTATGAAAATGACGTTTTGTAAACCTGCTACAACTTTACAAAGCATTTATGAATTAAGGGGTTAATGTTTTTCTCATTTTTATCGAAACCCCTTTTCTCGGAGAAGGTCACATATAAGTTTTGTTTTTTTCGAATTTTATATCTATATCTGTAACTACTTGTAAAAAAAACGACTATCCGTACTTACGTGACTTGTTTTTATTTTTTGTAAACAAATACTGTGGGTCTCATACTGTAGCTTTAACTTTAACTTAACTAAAATAAAATGTCAAAAAAATTTACACAAAACAACAACAAATTTTTGGGTTAACTATTAACCTAAGTTTAAACCTGCAGTATGAGACCCACCGATAAAATTTAAACATTTGGGGCCGCCTTTGGACAAAATATGTTTTCGTATGTGGACTTGCCCGGAACAACAACCACATAATTATATTGTTAGCATTTGTTGTTTTTAATATTTTATCAATTTTTAAATATTAAAATTTCAAAAAATTCTGTGACAAATATTTTTGTTTACATTTAAAAAAGGAAAGCCAAGAATTGGCAGCATTTTTATAACTACTTATTTTTTAAGAAGCTAAATTTAATAATTTCTCAGTTACTGGCAACTAAATTTTCAACTGAGTCTCAGGTGAAATACCCCTTACTGAGCCTCAGTTAACAAAGTTAATTGAATGTAACTAATTTTTTAAAATTTATTTAGCCCTATTCACTCAGTTGAAGACAACGAAAGTCCTAGTTGTTATTCAACCATTCAAATTTACCTTTTTTTATGTATTGAAAAATAAAAACAACGCCCTTATGCAATTCATCTTAATTTGAATTTATTTAAGGAAAAATTAACAAACCAAATGAGATCCTCATATGCGTCGCAATTCCATTGCTTCATGTGGCTTCATGTTCATAATTATGCGCACATTTCCCTCTACATGGAGACTTGACGTTTCGTTCTGGAAAAAATGTATAAATTTAATTAAAATGTTAAGGAATTTTTAACAATATGAATCGATTTATACTTTCCATGGAGAAATGATTACCAAAAAATAATTTTTATTCAATATAAAATTATTGTTTTTATATTTATTTTAAAATAAATTGACAACAAAAATAAAACTGAAATTGGTATTTACAGGGTAACTAAACAAAATCGGTTTTATTTAACTAAACATTAATTGATAACGAGTATTTCAGTTAATTAATTTTTTTCGATTTTAACTAATAAATTCTTTAACTATGCTACTGAAAAATTTTATCGGTGTACTTAAAATTTTTATAAATGCTTAAATTTGTATGGAAAATTTATATAAAATTCGAATAAAACAAACCTATAATTAAATTAAATTAATTCATACAATCAAAATACACTCAAAAAAGTTCGTTGGTAGAATCTACTAAAAATGACAGTTGAAACAATGGTATATGCAGTTAAAAAGGTGACATTGGTATTTACCTTTAAAGTAATTAGAAATGTAGTTATATTTGATTATTGAAATAACTAAAAAATGTATTTAAAATAAATAAAAATATCGTAAAAATAACTGACGAGTTTTTAATAAAAAAAATTGTACAACTACTGTTAAAATTCGTAAAAACAACTGTATTTACATTTAATTTTTTTTATTATAAAAATATATTTTAATAAAAAAGTATTTTTTTTTCTTTCGACTATAAAAAAAAAACAAAAAAAAAAGTACGCTCACAAAAGTTTCTCGGTAGAATCTGCTGAAAATGACAGTTAAAAAGGCGAAAATATAACTAAAACTTTTGTTACTTTTAACAGTTGAAAAATAACTAACAAATGCATTAAAAATAAATACCAATGTCGTAAAATCAACTGATAAATTTTTAATACAAAAATTTCAAAACAACTGACAAAATCGGTAAAAACTACTCTTACAGTCAATTCTTTTTGTTTATAAAGGTATATTTTAATAAAAAACAATATTTTTTTTTGCTTTCGATTACAAGAATATGTGGTATTTAAAATTTGAAGTAAAAATTCTAAACCGTTCTCCAGTTATTATGCTTTTATGCATTGGAGTACAAGTTTCTGATTTTTATTTGCAAACTAGAAATATATCAATAATAACAAATATAAACTAAACAAGAATTTTAAGATTCAACTAAATTTTTTATTTTTTAAATAACTAACAAAAACTACTGTTTACTGTAAAAATACTGTTTTGGTAGTTGTTTATTATGATATTAAAAATAACTGATTTAAACAACTGTTACGAAATTACAGTACTTTTCGTTAGTTGTTTTCTTAAATAACCGTCATAAAAGTTGTTTTGCTTTTTCTTATAGAAAAACAACTGTAATTACTGTTAAAAATAACAACTACTGATTACTACACAAACAACTGTCATGTAGTAACTGTCGAACTTTTTTGAGTGTAGTTAATTATTGTACTTCATCCTACTTAAAGTTTAAAGTAGAAATTCCAAACGCACACCTGTAATTACGTGTTTTTTATATTGGGGATACAATACAATTTTCTAATTTTTATTTGCAAAATATATAAAAACAAATATAAACAATAATTAAAAAAAAATATTTTCTAAATAACTAACAAAAATTAACGGTGGGTCTCATACTGTAGGTTTAACTTTAACTTAAATACTAACGGTGGGTCACATACTTCAGGTTTAAACATTAGTTAATAGTTAACCCAAAAATTTGTTGTTGTTTTGTGTACATTTTTTTGACATTTTCTTTTGTTTATAGTTAACAAAATCTTTCATTACCAAATAAGTGGTTATATAATAGAAATTCATAGCTCCGCACAACTTATTTTTTGGCGTCTAAACTCATTATTTTTGTTTGGCGTGGTCGTTTTTATAAGTGGTCACGCTTACCCGCTCGCTTACGAAAAAATGAGAAGTAAGTAGTTATGAGATTCTGAATAATAAGTGGTTACAAACATGCTTACAAAATTTTGAATTATAAGTGGTTATCCGACTGCTTACTTGATTCTTAAAAATAAGAAGTTACACAAATACTATTAGCTTCAGGAAATACATTCAGAGAAATTAAAGTTTTTGCTAGTGTGTAATTTTAGTACTCGTAATAAAAATTTTAACACAAAACATATTTACATGTAATAAATACAATGTATAAAATTTAACTTTGTAAAAAGTACTTATTTAAACTATTACGAGTAAGTCATTATTTTATATTTAGAAACAATGAATACAATAGGCCGTTATTAAGGCACATCTACACGAGAGAGAAAACTTCTGGAGATAGAGCAAAAAACACCTCTAATTAGCTTTATTATGAATGATTTAAGCTATTTAGAGGTGTTTTTTGCTCTATCTCTAGCAATTTTCTATCTCGTGTGGATGTGCCTTTAGGAAGTCATTATTTTATATTACAAAAGGTAATGATATATCATTATTGGTAATGCAGACAGCAATGAGGTGTTATTACCAATATTTTGCTGGGTAGTTAAGTTAAAGTTAAACCTATAGTATGAGACCCACCGTAAATAAAAAAAAAATGTCAAAAAATTGTATATGAAACAACAACAAATTTTTGGATTAACTAAAACCTTCAGTATGAGACCCACGCTAACTGTTTACTGCAACAATGCTGTGTTGGTAGTTGTTTGTTATATTTAAAATAATTGGTTTAAACTGTTACAAAATAACATACAGAAATTTTCATTAGTGGTTTTTAAATAACTCATATTTGTTCGTATTATCCATAGAAAACAACTATAATTACAGTTAAAAACAGCAACTACTGATTACTACACCAACATGGTTTAATTATAAAAAGTTTTCCACATTAACTTGTTTCCTGTTAAGGGCATTTAGTGAGCTCAAGTGAATCAATGACCATCGGCATCCTTCTCGATTTTGAAATCTTAATATTCTTAGAATGTAGCAAATGACAGTGCTTGGTAATTGGTCTATGGTAGTAAACTTTTTCGAATATAGAAAATAAGTAATATTTGAATTAAGCAATGAAATTAGATCTTAAAGGCCTGATACAATTGCAATAAGTTTACCATACCACATAAAAGTAGTACAATATTTACATGTATTTGCCGAGGAATATTGAAGAAAGCGGAAAAAATATGACTATAAACCATGCGTGGGACTAGTTCATTGAATTGTATAATGAAATTGTTGGCATTTAAATTGCTTCGATCAATGCAAATGAAATTTTGTTCAATTGGTATTGATCGAAATTGGCGAATGTAGGTACACCCAAAAAAGCTTACAATAGAATCTACTGAAAATGTCAGTTAAAGCATAGGTATATGTAGTTAAAAAGGCGACAAAGGGTATTTACTTTTAAAATAAGTAAAAATGTTGTAATATTTCAAACAAATTTTCTTTATCTTCTAGATGATAAAAAGGTAATATTGCCGCAATATTATCATAAAAAATTAAATTTTTGAATTATTTTTTCCAAATATCACCAAATTATATTCCAAATGATGAAAGGAAGACAATGTCAAAATACTACTTGGTTATTTTCATTCAAATGAAAAATAGAAGATATCGTTTTAATATCTTCTTGGCAGATATCTTTCAAATGCTTACAGGGGTTATTTTTTAAATATTATAATAGCTGTGTTTGTGCGGCAAGTCAACGTTTTTAGTTTCTAATGTCAAATTTGTATGGGAATGACATAAGCCAACGTTGATAGCTTGCCGCACAAACACAGCTAATAATGTATGTATTTTAATAAAAAATATAAAAAAATTCGTTTTTTCTTTTGATTACAAAAAATTGTGTAATTACTAGGGTTTATGTCCAGGGAATTCCCGGGACGGGATTCCCGGGAATCCCGCCCTTTTTCGGATCCCGCAATCCCGGGAATTTTGTGCGGGATTTCCCGGGATTTTTTTTATTCTTTTACATAAGTTTTAGCTAATATTATTGCAATTTTGGAAGCTTTCTTTAAATTTAAAGCATTGTTTTTTTGAAATTAATTTGATCAAAATATATTTAAAATTAAAAAAATACGATTTAAAATTTAATAAACTGAATTAGGCCAAATTGTTATTAGATGACAGTTGAATTTGGTTTAGTTAAACCGCAAAAATTTTATCAGCCATTACCAAGTTTACCAACAAAAATTCTTGTATGTACTTCGGAAATTTTTTTTTTCTTTAAAATGATCTTTTTTCAAATAAAGAGATATTTGTATAGGCTGGTTTACACTATATTTTCGGAAAAATTATGCAACCTTGCCTATATGTTTTGCATGTGTACCAAAGTAAAATCGTACCGAAAATATTATAGTGTAAACCAGCCTTATTCAACATTCCAACATCATTATTTCAGTTCCAAATACCTCCAAAAAACTAGACATTAAAATTAAAAAATTTGTAATGTTTTCATATTTTCAATTGACAAGTATTTTGAGTTTCTTTTATTTAAAATAATTTAATTTTAAGTTCAAATGTTATTCCTTTATTTCAATTGTATTTTTTAAATATTATTTGTTTTCAAAATAATCCATCAGATGCTTTTTAAAATTATTTTGGAGTTTTTATATGTTAATTTAAAATGCAACTAAATACGAAAATTAAATAATTTATTTTTAAGTAGCTATGGCATAAAAAATGTCTATTCAAGAAAACCAATTAAAGTTAAGAAACTATTTAATAATGTTGTAGTGTCTTTTTTTATTGAACGATTTAGGCAAATTTGCCTAAAAAATTGTGTGAAAAATACTCACTTTTAAACTTTTTTATAAAAATAATTCTAGACGGATACTTTTGAAAGTCTGCATAGAAAGATATATATAAAATATCTAGAAATAGAAATAGAATATTTAAGAAATATTTTAGCAACAAATCGATCTTATTTCTGACTATAAAACTGGTCCGACACAATTTTGCACCCATTAACAATTTCAATATATTCTGAAAAAGGGGATGAAGATAAAATACCCGTGTCTTTCACTTTTTCTATATAAATTGGTTTAACCGTTTAAACCGCGAATTAATATTTAATTAATATATTTCTAAGAGTTTTTTCAAATTAAGACGGCCTTCCATATAAATATATTACCTAAATATTAATTCACGATTTAAATTGTTAAACGAATTGATCCAGAAAAAGTGGAAGACATGGATATTTTATATTTAGACATCCTTTCAGAATATATTAAGTGTATTTTCTCATGGGTACAACCAAAAGATGAACATTGTCGGACGGTGTTTTAACAGTAATCGAGTTTTTCAAGTGCAACATATGTCGAATTTATATATTTTCTAACGAGCGGGAATTCCCGGGATCCCGGGAAATTCTGAAAAAAATCCCGCTGTCCCGGGAAATGAAAAAGTCCGGGAAAAGAAAAACCCTAGTAATTACTTCATCCTACTTTTATTTTAAAGAAAAATACATTTTAAGCTATTTCCTTAGTGGTATTTTAAGGCTAACGATAGTCCTTTTTGAAATTTTTGAACGCACCGTCACTTTCTGAAACCTTATGTACATATGAATGTAAACAACAACAATAACTCATCGGTTGATTATTGGAGTACCGCGATCCTATACACGCAGAAAAAAAAACAGGTGGAACTTTATCTAAGTGCTATGTAATTATACAACTACATAAGTTCGAAGTAAGTTTTACAAATTTCCAGCAAAACATATGTAATTTTTCGGATATTTTCCACTACACATGTATATATTTTGCAAGGGTTGTATATATTTTACAAAAAAATGTGGATATTTACTAGAACTTTGTAAAACAAACTTGAAAATTATGTAGTTGTATAATTACATAGCACATAGGTAATATTCCCCATGTTTTTTTCTGTGTTTACTCAAAAAGGTTTGATAGTTACCACATGACATTTGTTTGTGTAGTAATTAGTAGTTGTTGTTCTTTATTTAAGAAAACAACTAACGAAAAGTACTGTAATTTTGTAAAACAGTAGTTTACAGAAGTTATTTTTAATATCATAATAAACAACTACCAAAACAGTATTTTTACAGTAAACAGTTGTTTTTGTTAGTTATTTAAAAAATAAAAAATTTCGTTGGATTTTAAAAATTCTTGTTTATGATATATTCCTAGTTTGCAAATGAAAATCAGAAACTTGTATCTACAATGCATAAATGTGACCTTCTCCGAGAAAAGGGACCTAGTGTGTGCAAATTAAGTTTTGAGAAGAACGCATTTAAAGTTTCATAACGCATTATCACTTTGAACACACCTTCAGTTTTGTACGTTTTTATGGGGTAAATAAATTTTTATCAGAAATCTAACTCATTTCATCTTATTCTACACCCTTTACCAGAATCCACTTTTAAGTCCAAACCCGTTTTTTGACACACTAGCTCCCTTTTCTCGGAGAAGGTCACAAATACATAATAACTTGAGAACAGTTTGGATTTTTTACTTCAAATTTGAAGTACGATAAAATGATTACACATTTTTTTATAATCGAAAGAAAAAAATTGATTTTTTTCTATTAAAATATACATTTATAATATTTTTATATTGCAGAAAAAACTGCTGAAATTAACAAATTTTTTTCGCTAAATACTAGTTAAATAAGAACAGCAAAACTTTTAGTTAAGCTAACTTTTAGTTAATTGAAAATGACAAATTGTACTGTAAAATCTGCAGAAAATTTTGACAAATATTAGTAGCCCAAAACTAGCAAAAACAAACTGTTATTTCTACAAAATTTTTGTTATTTTTAAGCTAAATTAAGTTGAATGCAAATAGTGGTTTATCCTGCTAAAATCAGCAGAAATATTTGCTAAAAAAATTGTACACTGCTGTTTTTGTAAAGGCTCAATTTTTATTTGCATTAAAAAAAATCGGAAAAAATTTTGAAAATTTTAAAGTTGTTTTTGTGATTTTTTAGGCTACCAATTATTTAGCAACATTTTTTGCTGATTTTAGCAGGTTAAATTAGTTATTTTCTATTAACAACAATTTAACTCAAATGTAACTAAAATTCTGTATATTTAACAGTTTTATTTTTGCGGTTCCTATCTTACTAATATATAGCAAAAATAATCTGCTAATTTTAGCAGTTTTTTCTGCAACATCATTTTTAACTAATTTTTAGTAGTATTAACTAAATTTTTTACAGAATTTTTTCTATTAGTGTAGCTTTGAAATACTGAAAATTGCGGTGTAGGGACTTCAGCCATAAATAGGGCAAGGAATTCCATGCAAATGCATGTTTTTCTCGATAGTCCAAAACTAATATGGACTAATACCCGTATTCAAAATGAAAAAGTTTATGCTAACTCACGTGGTGCTAACTTTTCTACACACAAATTCCCATAAGGGAAAGTTGGCAGCTAGTTAGTTAGCATATGCTTTTTCATTTTGAATACGGGGGTAAATATTTATCCGAATCATCAAACTTAGAACAAAATGGCATCGATTTGTAGTTGCATATTTTGTCATAAATGCATATTTTTGCATATTTTGGCTTTAAATGCATATTTGGTGCCTTTTTAATGCATATTTTGTGCTTTTTAATGCATATTCTTGAATATTTTTCATTTTTAGGAGAATTTTTTATTTTGTAAAAAAATATAAAAAATTTGATATGTTGTCATATTTTGATTCAAACCAAATAAACATTCTTAAAACCTTATTGACCTATGGGAGAGCTTCGAGTTCTGTGTCTGTTTGCAAAATCACTAACTTAAATATATTTTTAAGTTTTAAGGTGCATTATTTTTGCAAAAATAATAGTTTTTAGTGCATATTTCTTATATTTTTAATGCATATTTTTCTTTTTTAACCGCATATTTTAGGCGCATATTTTCCATTTTTAAGTGCATGAAATTCCTTGCCCTAGTCATAACTTTTGTTGCATGGAACATATTGGAACAATTCTTAAGAAATTTAGTAAACAAAATTTTGGTTTAAATTTTTTTTTTTAATAAAAACCTATTTTTAAAATTTTTTTTATATTTGTTATACAAATAGCAACGTATGTATTCTAAACACATTGAAAATTTCAGGCTGGTACCTCTAATACTTTTTCAGATAACAGAAAAAAATTTAAAAGTTTGTACATAAGAAAATATGTTTTTTTACTTATTTGTACAGAATACTAAATTATTTAATAACCTTAATGGGTTTTGAAATTTCAACAGAATTTAAAGTTTTTGTCAGATATTTCTGTTCTTAAAGAATGAATGGAGTCTTTGCTCCTTTAACTATAACAGACTTTTCAAATCTACTGGTTAGTTTTTCTCCTCTTATTTATATTCCTTTTTTTACATTAGATTAATGTGATGTATTAAAATTACAAAATTTTTTCAATTTTTATACTGGGCTGAGCAGCCATCAGAAAAATGTATTATTAAAGGCTTAATTATTTTTTTAGCTCGCATGACACTAGGTTTCTTCTAGACTTTTTTTTAAGGTTTTTGTTTGATTTTTTTCTATTGCGTTTTAACTTTTTCGTAAATAACCAAAAAAATTAACAAAAATCCTAAAAAAAATTCAAGAAAAAAGCTAGTGTCATAAAGGCTTTAAAAATTTATTTTGTTGATAATACAAATTTCTGTGAAAATTTTTCAAAATGTTTGATTTATTCTTTCGCAGTAGTTTTAAGATTTTTTTTTTAAATTTGTTATTTTTTAAAAATTGTTTTATAGAGTTGCCAATCTAATTGCTCAGATTGTTATGCTTTTGTGCGAATTAAAAGAAAATAGCCTATTTTGATAATAAAAATAAAAACGTATTAATTTTCTGCATACTTACAATTTTAACAGTAACAAAACCCCTTGATTCGATCAGTACATTTATTTTATAAAATACATACTGAACGAAGGATTTTTCTTGTCTTAAATATTTTTTATATATCTCTATCGAAATCAGCATATCACTTTTATAATATTTTTGAAAAAAGTGCTTTAAAAAAAGTCAAAAATAGTGTTTCCAAATAACTATTGGCAACCTTGGAATTGCAATTTTTATATTCTTTAAATTGCAGTTATAGTCAAGGCCTCAAACAATTACATCCCAGTGTAGAAACGGTAATGACATATCATTATTTTTTGGACTACCAGTATTGACACCCATTGACACTTCTGTATTATTTTAAAACATATAATAATGAGTTACTGATAATTACTTATTTTTATCATTATTTCAAATAGAAAATAATTTTTTAGATTTTTTTGAACTTTTTTTGAAATCTATTTTTAGACTCAATATTTTTTAAACACTGGTAAGGATATATGTAACCACATATTTTTTGATTTTTTGTATGTTGGCGAGTAAGCTTACTTGTGGTCAGCAGGTCAATTGTGTTTTTATCTACACTGATAATAATCCATGCATAAAATTACGAAAAAATGTCAAAATAACAAAAAAATTTATAAAATATACGAAAAATGGTTTATTTTACGAAAGTTTTTGTTGTTTTGACATTAATTTCGTTTTTTATGCATGAATTATTATGTGTGTATTAAATATTACATGTCGATATAGCTCAGATGGTAGAGCTGTTGACTGGCAAAAGACCCAGGTTCGATTCCCGCACCAGAAAAAAATACAATAAAACATATTTTTTTTATATAATTTATTTTTTAGAAAATCTATTTTTAGACTCATTATTTTTGTCAGTACTGGTAAGCACATAGGTAACGATATATTTTTTGTTTTTTCGTATGCTTGTGTGTAACGACAACTCATTATTTTTCGCGACATCGCCATATAAAGGTAATAAGAAATGTAATAACAAAAGTAACTAGTTACCATTACCAAGTATGTAGTTACATAACCACATATCTGGTTATAAATTTCCACACTGGGATGCTTTTTACCGCGTTGTTATATCGCCTTTCCATCAAAAGTTGTAGTCTTTTAAAAGTTGACGTATCTTTTAAGACACATTGGTATAAAATTAGTAAAGGAAAACCAAAGGTGAACTGGTAAATTTGTTTGCTAAAATTATAATAAATGTGACGAGAACTATTAGTAATAACTAGGGCAAGGAATTCCATGCAAATGCATGTTTTTTCTCGATAGCCCAAAACTAATAAGGACTAAGTATTTATCCGAATCAACAAATTTAGAACAAGATGGCATCGATTTGTAGTTGCATGTTTTTGCATATTTTGAAAAAACTGCATATTTCTGTATATTGATTACAAGTAAAGCCACACTTTCTCAGTTACTGGCTACTAAATTTTCATTTGAGA
The DNA here is from genome assembly GCA_949987735.1 of Leucophora obtusa. Lineage (NCBI taxonomy): Eukaryota > Metazoa > Arthropoda > Insecta > Diptera > Anthomyiidae > Leucophora > Leucophora obtusa. Next base: position 329,943,345 of record OX465295.1, on the reverse strand, counting down.
CTCAGGTGAAATACCCCTTACTGAGGCTCAGTTAATAAAATTAATTGTAGATAACTGAGTGGGCAATTATCTTTAGCTAATTGTTCAAATTTCAAAATATAACTAATAAAACAGTTGCAATGAACTGGGCTTTAGTCAAAATTTGAGAAATTCGCAAATTAGTTGTTATTAATCAATAAATTTAATTTAAAATTCTACGGAATTTTAATTTATTGGCAATTAATAAGTATTTTCATACATTTATTACATATTTTATTAACAAATTGAATCCTACAAATGTAAAACATATTAGTTATTTAAAATAATAAAACTTTTTGGCTGAATTCAGCTTAGCATGCTAAAGTTAATTTCAATATCGCCTCTTCCGTCCTCAGTACCAAAATCTCTCATTTGATTAGACTTCAGATAGAGTAAAACCTTGTTGAACATTCTTCCCTTCTATAATAAAAAACAATTTAAAGAATTTAATGTTTTATCATAGAAACCCTAATTAAAAATTCAAACTTACCTTGAAATATTCTTGTTTTATGCAAATTCTTGATGACGTTTTTTTTTTTTTATTAAAATACTTACCCCTCAATTCATAAATGCTTTGTAAAGTTATAGCAGGTTTACAAAACGTCATTTTCATACAAAATTTGTTCAATAAACCTCCTATAATTTTACAAAGCGTTTATGAATTTAGGGGTTAATTTTGAGCCAAATTTCCGAACCAAATATAAAAATCAGATAAAGGAAAATTTATTTTAAATTTTGTTTATTTTTTGAAAACACTTCGACAATTCAAAATTTACATTTTTGTTTATACAGGGTGATGAAAAAAAATTGCATTTAACAGAAACTATAGGTTAGGTTAGGTTGAATGGGAGCCCGCCAGAACGGCGAGTTCACTAGGAGGCCATAGGGCCCATTGTGATTACAGAAACTATAGTTGATAACAATTATTTCGGTTACTTTGAAAATTTTCGGTTTTAACTGAGGAATTATTCAACTGAGCAACATAGAAATTTTATCGGTGCAGTTAAATTTTAATGCCAATGAAAAATTCCCAAGTTTGCTTTAAACCATGCAAGAACACCTTAAGTTTGAATATTAAGGGAGTCGAATATAATAAGTTCTAAAACTAACTTTAGCCAGCATGTAAATTTGATATTAGTTATTTTAAGGGGTTAAACGAAAACGGTTGGAAATAAACTAAAAAATTACCAAAACAAAAAAAAAATTTTTTTTTTAAAGTTTTTTTAAAAAAGTTGTACAACCATGAGCTTCCATAATTTCTATTGTATATATGCGTTGTTATTAACAATTTTAACGTTTTTCTTCAATTTGAATTATGTAATTTGCTTGGAAAATTATAAAAATTTTAATCGATCTTTATTTATTTTTGATGATGTAAAATCGTGTACTAAAAATGAATTTTATGATTTGAATTACTTTACATGTATTCCATGCAAGAAAATGGGCGAAAATTTGCAAGTTTCAGAAGATAGTAAGTATTTGGTATGGATTCAAAATGTAAAAAATAAAGCAGTAAAGTATGAACATTGATGGAATTCATGGTTCGTACATTTAAGCCACAATCAAAATGAGTACACTCTACTGAAATAGAGATGGCATGATACAAAAAATATTTAAGTGCGAAAAAGAAAGAAACAAAATCCACTCTGTAAAGTGGAGTACTCCAGCATTGTGAATCTGCCTATGTCGTAAATTTCACAATTTTCAAAAATCATGCTATTTTACAATGATATCACGTTAGCACTTAAACTGTGAATTTATTAATTTTTTCGACCCTTAAATGCCCAAGAGCACACATCAATTTGAATAAAAATATGTATTTATGCACTCAACCAAAAAAATCTGTAATGGCTACTGAAAATTTTGCTGTTGTTACGGGAAGTTTAACTGTTTTGAGCCCCGCGGTATTTTTTTGCTAATTTTAGTAGCCGCTACTAAATTTTAGCAAAATTGTTGTAAACTGCAATTCAAAATCGATTTACTAAAATCAGTTAGAAAATTTACAAATAGAAGAATTGTAAAAAATCAACGAATGCTTGCAAATAAAATTTTTTAAATTAGTATATTTTTCTGCTAAATTTAGCATTCGGTTTTGAAAAATTAGTAAAATGTTTTACTGAAATCAGCAGCGAAAATTAGTAAAAAAAATCCGTAATTTGTAATAAGGGAAAAGCAAAAATGATTACTAAAAAAATTGTACTAAAAGTCAGTATAAAAATAGTAAAGTGCGATTTGAAACTGTTTACAAATTTTTTTTACTAACTTTTTTATCTGAGTGTAATTTATCCGTAAAAAAATATGCTATCAAGAAAATTCAAAAACTAGTTTAAAGAGGAAGAGTAGTTTATTTCGATGCCGTTATGAATCTGGTTAAAAATATTTTTCGAGGAAACACTTGATTCTAAATATTTTGAAGAAAAGTTAAGGTCTTCCCTTTCTCGGGCAAGATTTAGATTAAGCGAACCTTTTTCTTTCACAAAAGTATACTTTAGTCCCCGTGTATGATATTTATATGCCTGAACTTACATATAAATTTCCTCAAGTACTGACATATATCCAATACCCAGCAAAATATTGGTAATGACACCTTATTGCTGTCTGCATTACCAATAATGATATATCATTACCTTTTGCATTATTTTGTAATATAAAATAATGACTTCCTAATAACGGCCTATTGTAGTCATTGCGTTTAAATACAAAATAATGACTTACTCGCAATAGTTTAAATAAGTACTTTTTAATAATGACTTACTCGTAATAGTTTAAATAAGTACATTTTACACAGTTAAATTTTATACATTTTTATTTATTATATGTAAATATGTTTTATGTTTAAATTTTTATGACGAGTTCTAAAATTACACACTAGAGAAAACTTAAATTTTTCTGAATGTATTTCCTTAAGCTAATAGTATTTGCTTAACTCCTTATTTTTAAGAATCAAGTAAGCAATCGGATAACAACTTATAATTCAACTTTTTGTAAGCATGTGTGTAACCACTTATTATTCAAAAACTCATAACTACCCGAGTAAAAAAGTTTTGATATAATCACATATTATTTTATCTAATTGCATATAGTAACTTATAGTTACATATGGCCACATATGCTTTTAAATTCAAGCATTTATACTTTTATATAGTCATATATTAGATATTTTTTCCTCAAAGGTTTTAATATGGAGACATATGTGATTTTATATTATTACATACTGGCCTACATATATATGTATATTAGAGTGGTCCAAAAAAACAAAAAGTTGGAATTTTCACGCTCCACAACCCTACAAATATGCCACTTTGAAAAAAAAATCTGGTCTGATCAAAAAAATCACCAAAAAAGTTTTGTTTAGAGGTAGCACATCGCAATTGAAGTTTCGAGGTTGTACTTGTTCTATTATTTTTAATTAATTAAAAATAATGGAAAAAATGGGAAAAATTAAATATAAATATTACGATCGCGACATATCAAATCTAATACATTTTTAGGTGTACATTACGAATTTGAAATCAAAATTGAAATCGGAGTCGCGGATTTCGCGAAATTTGAAAATTACATACAAAAAATTATCAACTTCGATCAGGATGTTTTCTTATATTTACCAATATGAAAATTTCGTTTTTGCATTAATATATATCTGTGGAATGTCCTATTATGAGAGATATGGTTTTTGGTAGCAATAAAATTATAGCAATCTAAATAATAGCGAAATATTAAAAAATGTCAAATTTTAAGTTAATTTGCAAGGATATATGTTATCCTTTTTAAAATTAAAATCAGTGTTATATATAATAAAGGCCCTTGGTAAGTAAATTGCAAAAGTATAACTAATTGCATTTTTCGATAACACCGTTTACAGGTAATTAGGAAAATATCTCAAAAAACTTGAGTTTTTTTGAATTTTCAAAAACCGCGAATAATTCATAAACCACAAATTTTTTTTGAGTTTCGATTGCTGATTCATAATCTTCATTAAAATTAAGATCAGATTTGAGAAATTTGCGCATTCAAGGGAAAAACAAGTTGAATTTTTAATTACATCTTTTCGGAAAATTTCGAAAATTTGACTAAAATATATATTTTTTTGTATAAATTTAAAAAAAACCGCGAATTACTTAAAAGTTACTTAATTTTTTTAAGTTTTGATTTTAAATTCCTTATATTCACATTAATTAAGACCAGATTTAAAAAAAATTGCTAAATAATAGCGTACAGGTTAAGAAATAATTAAATTTAAAGTCAACCCTTCTTTTTGTATAAATTACTCTAGAGATAAATTACTAATTCTTAAAAGACAACTTTTTGTGCTACCGCTAAATAAAAGCGGATTTAGCTGAAACTTGGCACAGAGAGTTTTTAGACATTAAGGAATAGGGGCAACATTGTGGAGATCGCGAATTCCAACTTTCATGTTTTTTTGGACCACTCTAATGTATATGCTATATGTAAGTACATAAAGTAACATATAAAAGATATAATTACATATACGTTTATATATAATTTAGTATGATACTATACATAATAATATAAAACTATGTGGATCCATATAAAACATATTTTATAATTTGTGTTAGTTATGATTATATATTGACGAATATGAACCCCCCACATATAACTTATAACGTTCTTTATAAAATCATCTATAATTATATATCATCCCACATAGGCAATTTTTTCAAAGTGATTTTATATAAAAATATATAAGGTCCATATAAAACCGCATTATATTATATTTGGTTCCATGTTATCAATGATTTTGAACTAGTTTGAGATTTAGTAATTACTAGGGATTGGCGCGTGACACGAAATGTTCGTGAGTCACGTTATTCACACGTGATCGTGAGTAATAATTACTATACTTAAGTGATTCGTGCGTGAGCGTGAGTAAGAATAATCCGTGCATGATTCGTGTGTGAGTTTATTTTTTGCATCATATGTTTTTAGTAATTTTTACTGTTTTGCGTGAGAATTTTCTGATTGTAAGTTTTTAATATACTCATGTGTGCTGAGTAAGAAACGAAATGCTCGTGCGTGAGTAATTTGTTTTTGTTTAGGAGCATGAGTCAAAAATGGCTTATGCACCCATAACATTAACAACACTGAATCTCTAATACAAAATTCTCTATTCTATAACTTACACTTGACTGATTTATATCTTGGTTGTATATAGGGTTTTTCTTTTCCCGGGACAGCGGGATTTTTTTCTGAATTTCCCGGGATCCCGGGAATTCCCGCTCAATAGAAAATAAATAAATCCGACATATGTTGTACTTGAAAAACTCGATTTCTATTAAAACACCGTCCGACATAGTTCATCTTTGGTTGTACAAATGACAAAATCTACTTAATATATTCTGAAAGAAGGGCTAAATATAAAACATCCATGACTTCCACTTTTTCTAGAACAGTTCGTTTAACAGTTTAAATCGCGAACTACTATCTAGGAAATATTTTCGTTGTCGTTCTCTGTGCTTTATAAGTTGTCGATCAGAGTTGAATTCCATAGGAATCAGCAAAAACTAAAACAAAATAACAGCAAAAACAGTAATAACAGAAGATAAAAATAGCATTGTTAGCCTAATTGAGTTATTTTCTTTCAATTTGCTATTACATTTTGTAATTAATTACACATGCAATTACTCAATTACATGTAATTGTAATTGAAAAAAAACTCAACTACAATTAATTGTAATTGCAATTCAGAAAAGAACAATTACAATTACAAGTAATTGAACTTTTTTTTTTATTTAAAAAAATAATTTTTGTATATTGTTAGATATGGTCCTATATAATATGATAAAAAGTATAAGGTTAATATTTAGATATAATTGTATCAAACTATGTCCACTTTTATAACATTTTATATAATTTTATACAAAAAGATATAATTTGATGTAATTGGATGAGGACAAAATTCGGATACAATTGTATCGAATTGCATAAAATTGTATCAAATTGTACCAAATTGTATACAATTGTATACAATTCGATACAATATGATACAATAAGACGTTCTCATTTTTCGGATATAATTATATCTAATTACATAAAAGATTATATATAATTAAATATAACTTCATATGGCTCCATATCAATTTTTTTTACTTGGGTACTTATTTCTCATTTTTTCGTAAGCGAGCGGGTAAGCGTGACTACTTATAAAAACGACCACGCCAAACAAACATAATGAGTTTAGACGCCAAAAAATAAGTTGTGCGGAGCTATGAATTTCTATTATATAACCACTTATTTGGTAATGAAAGATTTTGCTGGGGCATGGTCATTCTTCTTCATTCGCACTATAGGTAAAATGACCCCATTTTCTGGCCAAAACTATAAGGAATTACTGAATAGGGATGAAAATCTATATACGGGGGTTTTCGAGGTTGCTGATTTCGAATCTGAGATAAAATTTTTCAAATTCAAAATGGCGAATCCAATATGGCGGCGTAAATTTTTAAATTTCATCTGATTTACATGAAAATTGGTATACGGGGGTTTTCAAGGTTACTGATTTCAAATCTGAGGTAAAAATTTTCAAATTAAAAATGGCGGATCCAATATGGCGGCGTAAATTTTAGAATTCCTTCAGATTTACATGAAAATCGGTATACGGGGGTTTTCAAAGTTGCTGATTTCGAATCTGATTTAAAATTTTTCAAATTCAAAATGGCGAATCCAATATGGCGGCGTAAATTTTAAAATTTCTTCTGATTTACATGAAAATCGGTATACGGGGGTTTTCAAGGTTGCTGATTTCAAATCTGCGGTGAAATTTTTCAAATTCAAAATGGCGGATCCAATATGATGGTGTAAATTTTAAAATTTATTCTGATTTGCTTGGGTGAAAATGTTAACTGTGTACAATGCAAACTTTTTTTGTCCAAAATCTCAAAAAATAAAATAAAAAATATTTTTTTTTAAATCTGGGGCATATTATAGCAGAAAATTGAAAACTTCCTCTTTGTTCGTTCAGATTTCTCAGGATACTCTTTCTTTGGAAGCCCTATTGAAGCTGCAGTTGGCTTAGTTTTAATTGCCAAAATAAATTCAGCGTTTAGCCAGAGTTCGATTTGCATCTGAAATATGTTTATCTTCCTATGAGAACTATCCCATCTAACTGCGATATTCTTACATAAAAATAAGCCGATTCCTCATTCAAAACATTGCCGCATTCAGCTTTACCAACAATAAAATTGTAAACAGTAGTAATCTTCTCCTCTTTATTTTGCTCATCCAACCAAATTTCCGCAAGTTCGCCATTTTGCAAGCGGAGGCTGATTACCAAAAATGATATTTCTCAAAAAACGCAAAAAATCGCAACATGAAATTGATAAGTTAAACTCAAAATTCTTCATTTAACACGTTTCTGATTGCTTAAACACAGCCAAATTCGGCCAACTTTTTAAAAGCTTATCCAAAGTTCATTTTTCAGAAAAAAACTTGAATTAAAAGTTATGTCAGAAGTATGAGTTTTTTCGGCAAAAAAAATTTTTTTTAATAAAATCTTTCTCTTGAACCATTAAGCACTTACTATCACTTTTGTTTTCAATATTTAGTTTAAATTTATGTTTTTTTTTTAACTATTAAAAGAAATTTAAAAATTCGAGCAAATTGCCCTGTGTATACTGCGTTCAACACTTTGCTCACAAATAATGACTTTGACCACTTGCTAAGCAGTCGTTGTTAATTTTATACAAAAACGAAACTTGCCGTTATTTGTTTTGATGTGTTCTTAATTGAAAACCAACAAAAAAAAATTCATTCTTGAATGTTCGAAAAATGACTTTTTGCCACAAAAATGGGTCAAATTAAATACCTATAGTGCATCGTAGAGTTTGCTAAAAACCAAATAATTTGAAAACCGCGGTTTCGGTTATTTTTCGGTTTTCTTGTGATATTAATAGAATTGTTTTAAAATAATTTAATATGTATGTATAACAATTAAATACATTCAAGATATTTATTAAAATTCGATTGAATTTCTCACTCGAATAAAGGCAATAACACCATTGCGGAAAAAAACGCGGAAACCGTTATAAGTTAAAATATTTTATTCTTTTTTCGGCAGATTAAACTGTATTTAAAGAGTTTTAATTTGGAATTTAGCAATTTGTTTAAAACAATATAAAGTTGAAATTTTATACAATAAGTTCCGCGGACTACGAAATAAAACTTTTTGAAAAATAAGGGGTGAAAATCTGAACTGAATACGTGAAACTCAATATCTCTTAAACTACATGACTTTTGGTGTAATTTTTTACTAAAATTATAATCCTCAGCTTATATTATCTCTTAAACTACATGACTTTTCACATATTTAGTTAGAATATTTTGGTGTAATTTTTTACTAAAATTATAATCCTCAGCATGTATTATCTGTAGTAGTAAAAACAAAAAATCTTTAAAGTAATATTTAATGGAGAAATTGCTCATTACAAATAAATACAGAATTTTGTAAAATAAGAGCTGAACCCTTTTCGAAATTCTAGGATCAATAATATGTAATTTAATTAATTATTTTAATTGCTTTAAGTATTTGCTAAAAACCGACTTATTTTTGTCGGGTTTCGGTTTTGAGGCCTCGAAAACCGCGGTTTCGGTTTCTGTTAAAACCGAACAGCAAACTCTAGTGCATCGTACGGGAGATACATCGTAGCAAGGATTATTTTGGTTTTTTTTTTGATTTTATTCTAAATCAAAATAATCATCGTTGATCCGAACGAATATGCATGAAATGAATGGTATTAAAGCGACAAATGATTGACTCAACGATGCAAAAAAAATCACTTGGTTTGATTGATTTAAAATCAGCAATGAATATGTGTATTTGAGTATATTCGGCGCTTGAACAAAAACGAATGTTTATTAGGGTGTTGAGTACCTATGATAGTTTTGCAATCAGCAGTTACAGTTCTCTGTTACCCTCCGACATCTGCGTCTTACCTGATCTCTGCCGTCTTCCCCCAGATCTGAAGGCTTGGAGAAAAGTGTGTACAGCTAACACCTTGGGTTTTTCGCCCTCAGGTACGGCTTTAACTCCAGGGTCACCTTGTACTCCCATCTGTGCTTGGACGCCCCAGTATCTGTGGAATCCATTCCTCGCACCTTAGAATTGCCATGATATCTGGTGGTATTCAGTTTTCTCATGGCTTTGCTCTGATCTTGTGCCTGACTTCCAATACGGTAGTAATCATAGCCGGATCTCGACGAACCAGCTGCTTTAAATACCGGATTGAGCGCTTGTAGCCTGCCACCTTTTTCGAGTCATCTACCAGCAGAGCACTACCAGTGATTTGTGATCTTCAGTGCCACCAATGAGCACTTTTTCGGGATTGGTGCTCTTGGCTTGGGGATATCATAAGAAAATCCTCCTCGTCCGTCTGATATAAAAAACATTTCGTCCAAACCCAACAGTTGGTCGTTTGTGCCACTATCTGAGGGCAGCTCCATTTCCTTCTGTCTGACGAGAAATTACCCTTATTGTCGTACCTTTACCGTTGCCGTTTTTCCATTATGTTTCCTGCTGGGGATACGCGGAGGAGATTTTTCCAGATCTTTTGTGATGCAATATATTTTTTTTAAGGTGTTAAAAATCATTTGCTTTTGGTCAAAATAAACAGAAGAGATTCACTGTATCTTAATCTTATATTATATGGGTAACTCAATATAAATTAAATGTGCATTTTTGTTTTGCTAGGTAGAGACATATTGTTTTGAGTGCAAAAATTTATTATAATCTACATTTAAAAATTTTTTTCTTCAGATTTTTCTTGTGCTTGTGTAACTACAACACCAACATCTTTAACAATTTATGATAATATAAAACCGTTCATAACTTGCAGTGATATTTGTAATCAAATACAAGCCAAACAAAATCAAACAGCAACTGGAATCTATACTAAATATTGCCAAACCAAAGAAACAACAACTCTTCCAAAGTTAAGTTGCAAATTTAAATATATAAATCGTACAGCACCAACAACGATTTTTAGCCAATCCCTAGGAGATGTCTCTAAAAAGATTGAAATAACCAACATCAATTGGCAGTATGATGGATTGTGTAGCGAATGTAATCCACAATATAACTTTCACTATCAAGACTATTGTATAGCGAATGGTTTGTTGAGACCATTTTTGAGTTATAATTCATTTTGGGAAGCCACAACTACTACGCAACACTTTGGTGAATTGAAATTTGTGGCATTCTTTTGTATGGCTTTAAATAATCAAACGTCTTGCAATCAATTGGCCAATCTATGCATCTCGTCTTATTATGCATTCGACAAGAATTCGCCATGCAATAAATTCCTATTGAATCAAGCATCTGATGCAGTCTATCGCTATGGAAGTGTAGATGATGAACAAATGTCTAATCATCAAATGAAACCTTTTTTATATTATCGAAAGGGTAAAGAAACTATACAAGAGTTGATCGAACCAATAAAAAATTTAAAATATACAATGGATTTAAAAAGACCGGTATGCAAGATCTTTATACACACATCTTTTTTTTTTTTTTTTAATTTCCATTATAATTTATTCATTAACAACTTAACCTTCATCTTTCAGAATCATCATTTGCAATTTTTTACGGTAACTCATTCATTAGATGGCTCCCTGCAGCGTTGGGGTCCTTTAAAAACGAATGATTTTAATTTATGCCAGACATTTAAAAACAGTTGGAATTTTGGTAATTTTCTAAGATTTGCTTTTAAGTATGATGCCATTGAATGTTTAATGAGTTTGGAAGATTTAATCGATATCGCCAAAGTTAATGCAAATAATCGTTTTATGAGTTTATTTTTAAATTTTACCACAAATCAAAATGATTTAATATTTTTACAATCGATACCGATTTTAATTGAAGACTTAACACCAGAAAATAAGGTGAGTATGAAAATATACGATTGAATTTAAATTTCAACTATAAAAAGACTCACGATTGAAATCGTGATTTCAAAGTTTTATTACTACCATATTTTGTTATGCAATGTTAATAGTATAAAAACAACAATTTTCTATCGTATCATCGTTAAAACGATAGGAATTTAGGACTCTTTTCGACCAAAACGATATCGTATTTCTTACGGAATCGTCCGCCTCTTTTCTATTACGGTTCTATGAACGCCATCTCTATGTGTTATTGATAGCAAAAACGCAAAAATATAATCTTTTGAAAATAATCATGGGTTAAATTAGCTGGAAAATTTTTAAAATTAAGAAACACAAATTGCTAAAAATTGGCATACAAAGTTAGTTCAACAAATACGAATAAAATTAATTATTATGCAAAATAGAAATTACAAAAATATTAGTCCAATCTTAATTTTTAAGTCAAAGTAATATAATGAGCATACGATTAGACTATATTTCTGAAGTTTTGTATGGTTCTTCATTTCAGCGTTCACAAAAAGAAGAGTGGCAATTGGTTAAACGTTTTCAACTAATAGAAGTACATTCTAGACACGGACAATTGTCGTCTAAAGCTACACCTTTATATGAAGACTCCCAAAAACTATTGCTCTACAAATCATTACGTTATGCAGAAAAAATCGAACTACACTATGATATTTACTCCGCAAATCAAATAACCGTACCCATACTTAAATTGCATTATCGTCATATTGAATTTACTAACAATACCACCCTGGATTCACCATTGAATTTTAAATTTATCATAACTTATGACCGTATTGGAGAAACGGCAAAAGTTGAATTAATCAATGAAATAGCATTACCATTGTCTCTAATCGTAGCCTTGGTGACAGCTTTGTTCAAAGCCAATAATACTCGGAAAAGACGTTCAACTTGTTCAACTTCATCTTCATCATCATCATCGTCTGCTTTAAATAACAATGAAGACTTTTGTCATTTCACATATTTTACAGAATTCTTATTACATTTGATTTCCTATATGGCATTGGCCTTTTTAATATGCTTTCTTTTGCATGTTTTTATGAATTCTTTAACATTTTTAACTCAACACAATGTGGAATTAACATTACCTATTGTTAAGGATGAACGTTCATTGGAATTGATTGTTTATGCAGCATTGATTTTAAAGGTAATTTGAAATTTTTATTGAAAAATATTCTACTTATGGTTTGTGTGTGCTCTTTTCTGTTTTTTTTTTAGATAATTTATTGTTTTATTTATTTTTGGCGTTTATCTCACTTCCATATATTTTTTATTGATTGGGAACGTCCTCGTTGTGGTGATACAAATCATTTTAATTTGAAAAATAATCTTGAAACGTCTTCCGTTTGTTCGAGTGTTCGAACTTTTATAAGTGATACAAATGTTTCGGCGTGGCGTAGTATTCTACTGGCCACCGAATGGATTTATTTAAGTGGTAAACAAAAGACTTCTATAATATTTCAGGGATTGACAATGGTAATTGTTGCAAAGGTAAGTGATATTCCAAATTAAAAAAAAATAATATTCTTAATTCTTTCTCAACGAACGAAGGTAACCCTGGGGGGTTATTATGTAATTCGATTCGAAACAGAAATGCTTTCGAACAGAATTTTCACATTGAAAATAAAGTACCAAAAAACAGTTTTTTTTTTTTTATTTATTTTTAGTCAATAGATTTAAATCCTTACAGACTATTATAAAATATATTTATTACATAAGTTAACATAAATCACAAAAGGTTACGTGTTTAGAAATAGAATTCTGTTACGTTTAATTACATCAGTTTTTAGAAAAAAGTCAATAAATTGATATAGTTTATTATAATCGCAGCAAATTCTTCTAAAAGGATCGGCAAGAGCATAGTTATTTCTAAAAAAATTAACTTGTAGTGGCTTGAAGTAACGTGAAACTCGTTGAGGAACGTTAAAGGAAAGATTGTTTATAAGAAACTCAGAGCAAACTTCGCCGTTGATGAGGTTGATTATAAAAGCTACCTTAAGCATGGTTCTACGACTTTTTAAAGTTGGCAATTTTATTAAAGCAAGTCTATTTGTGTATGGCGGAAGACCAAGTGCTGGATTCCAAGGCAAACTACGTAGGTAAACAAAAAAGTAGAAATTGTTTTTGCACTGATTCAATGCGTTGATTATGAATGTTGTAATATGGAACCCATATTATACAAACCATATTCCAAAATAGGTCTTACAAGGGACATATATAGTTGTTTCGTGATATAGGGATCAGTAAATTCTTTAGCCCATCGTTTTATAAATGAAAGTACACCTCTGGCCTTATTCACAGTCATGGTAATATGAGAAACAAAATTCAATCTATGATCTAGTAGAATTCCAAGATCTAGAAAATTATCAACTTATTCGAGCTGGTATCAACCCAAAGAATAGTTAACGGAAGTAATATTGTTCCTAGAAAAATGCGTACATTTACATTTTTTCAAATTAAAGTCCATTAAATTATGGTTGCACCACAAGTAGAAATTGATAAGATCAGATTGTAAGTAGGCGTGTTTTTTTTTTTTTAATTGTTTATTTATTTACATAATCTATACTTAAACTATTATAAACACTAGTTAACAATAACAATTTTTATATACAATCAGGCATGTCACAGACTTCAATTTCACTTGAAAGTGAAATTGAAAACGCAAATTGCTTCTCCAGAAGTTAATGCTATTTTGCATATATAGACCAAATATAACAGATAAACATAATCAATTATAAGTTAAGAATCCTGTTTTTAATAATTTCACTTAAAAAAGTTTTTGTTAGAGAGCACATTTAAGGTTTTAACACATATTTCGCATAAAATTAATATGATTTCGATGTACAATTTCGTAACGTTTTACTTTAGCTTCTTCAGGTTTTTTGCGTTTTCGTAAATTTTGAAATGTTAAAAAAAGACTTTTTGTGGTAAATTCTTGTTCCAACTGCTAAATTTTTATATAAGTTGCCATTTGAAGTTAAAAAAGAGAAGATCGCCGATCAAAATTTTAAATTTGAATTTTTTAGAAAAAATTACGTTTTGCTAATCTATAAGAAAATTATTGAATTTACCAACAAAAAGCGCTTTAAATGTAAATTTTTTTAAGTGAAATAGTTAACGACACTTTAGGAAATACATACCAAGCACTACTGAAAAGCTTTTATGAGTTGAAGCTGCTCTAAATATCAATTCCACTTTGGTTTTTGAAAGTGGAATGAAAACGATATTTTTTTCGTTTTTCGAAACTTTTAACGTTTTAAGTACCACTATTAAGCCTGTAGCATACTCGATACTTACCAGAACGTTACATTTTCAATACAAAATTATCCGTAGCACCCTAAACTGCAAATTCAGAAGGAAAAAAATTGTTTTCGATCACTTTAGGAAAAAAATTGCGGAAGTAAAATTGCGAAATCAAATCAATTCCGTAAAAAACCTGTGACATGCCTGAATGTCTCATATTCGAGCTCTCAAGTATTATTAATATAATAATTTGGTTTTTACAAATTGGTTATAATTTTTTTTATTTTATTTACAATAAATATATATATATATATCACCAGCTTTTTGCAATGAAAATTGTTTAAAAAAACATTGCTTATATATTAATAAGTGGGTAAAGAAAGGTTAGTGTCAAGAAATATAAAAAAAGGAAATTATACTGTTTATTCAGAAAACCACCAAAACTTTTTGGTTTTAGATTTTTGTGTAAATCTCAAATCTCTAATTGATATGCTAGTGCTATACCTCATATTTAAATTTTCTGAAGTAAGTAGGCGTGTTCTACATATTGATTGTAGCTGTAAAAAATTTTAACGTCATCAGCATACATTAAAATGTTAGTTTAATGGGGTAAAATATTGAAAACGTGTATGAGATTGTCCAGTAAAGCGTACCACCTTACAGGCAAAAAAAAAAAAAAAGTGCGCCGTACACCCTCCAATATGAAGTATTTGTGCAAGGAGGTTTCAAAAAAAATATTTTTATTTTTTTTTGCCGAACGTAGGGGTCGCCATTTTACATTTTTCGTTATATCTTTGGTATTTACAGTCGGATCTTAAAGTATGATACATCGATGTTTTTCTCTCGAGGAGATCATTTTTGCTCTAAGGACCTTTTGACCTCAAGTATCCCGTTCTAGTAGTTACCCACCAGATCCCAGTTGCTACCACCCTAATGTCAGAAAATTAAAGCTCGCAAAAAATCATTAAACTTTTGCTAAGGAAGTTTTTCGCTAAACCCAGTATAATTTTTTTATATATTGGTTGCCGAACGTAGGGGTAGCCTTTTTAAATTTTTTTTTAATTGGATTTTTACTATATAGCAAAACACTGGTCTTTAAAATCCGATTTTAAATGCCAAAGCTATAACAAAAAATTAAAAAAGGCGACCCCTACGGTCGGCAAAAAAAAAAATAAATTTTTTTTGAAATCGCCTTCCAAAAATACATCATATTGGAGGGTGTACGGCGAACTTTTTTTTGAGGTACGGTCTATTGTCCAGCATACACTTTTTCAATGTTTTCCCGCATTAAAACTGGGTTTTGGTACTTGATTTTCAATGTGAAAATTCAGTTCGAAAGCATTTCCGTTTCGAATCGAACTACATAATAACCCCCCTGGAATCACCCACTGATTGCGATGAAATTTTTATATGTTACTAGCGGGCAACCCCGCAAGATTTAGCAGCATACCTTAGGCCTAGTTTTTGGGATGTCAGTTAAACCGAAAACGAATTTTGTCGTATCGGGCAATCCCGCTACGTTATTAGCGTACCTTAAAGTTTTTTGTTTTGTATAGGAATTAAATACTTTTTATGAAAATAAAATACAATGTTTTTTATTAATGTAAAAATTTTCAAAATAAAAGCCCCCTTCGATGAGAATGCTTATTAGGAGCTTATATAAAAACATTTCGTTCTCTGTTCCATTGCCATTTTCTCGAGTTTCACATCCACTTGTTCCCCGTTTAATTTCCCCGTTCTTTCCCGAAAGTGTGTTAAAAAGTGTTTAAAAAAACAAAAAAAAGTGGTCGTAAAAACAAAAAAAAATGTGTTTAAAACAAAAGTGCGCGTAGACAAAAGAGTGTTAAAAAAAGTGGTCGTGGACAAATTTTCTTTCCCAAAAGTGTGTTAAAAAAATGTTTCCACAAAAAAAGTGTTCACAAAAAAAAAAGTTTCCACAAAAAAAAAAAAAATTTCCACAAAAAACGTGTTTCCAAAAAAAAAAAAAAATTTTCCACAAAAAAAAATATTTCACAAAAAAAAGTTTCCACAAAAAAAAATTTTTTCCACAAAAAAAAAAAATTTCCACAAAAAAAAAATTTCCAAAAAAAAAAAAAATTTCCACAAAAAAATTTCCAAAAAAAAAAGAAGTGTTTCCAAAAAAAAAAAACTTTTTCCACAAAAAAAAAAGTTTCATTGTTCTTTTCCTTGTAGTTAATTTTTTTCTAATAAAATTTTTAAAGTTTTTCATTTGGTATCACACACTCACCAAGCCTCGAACCAGAAGCCTTCTGTTTGTTAGCTCACCTTCTTAACCGTTCACCTAAACCATAATAATACAAATATTTTTAAAAAGTTTGCTATATTCCATCTTTCAGATTCAAATCTTAAATTTTATTAGAATCTTCCTGTAAGCAAATTCAAATTATATTAATTTTATTTGAATGTTCACTTCAAATTTGAATTTTGTTTTAAATTCAAATTAAGCACATTCATACAAGTTTTAAATCGATTAAGGTGTAAATGGGTAAAATTTTAAATTTGCCGATAATGATGATTGTACAAATCCATTCTAATTAAAAAGTTTCGAAACTCAGAACATTGGTGTATATAAAATTAATATATAAAAAATTATCTTAATTTATTATTTTATCTTTATAAATTCTAAAATTTGTTCGAATCAGTAAATCTCCGAAATTTTAAATTCCGTGGATTTTGCAAATCCACTCTAATTAAAAAGTTTTGGAACTTTAATTCCGTGTGATTTTACAAATCCACTATAATTAAAAAGTTTCGGAACTCAGAACAGGGGTGTATATTAGACCGTACCTCAAAAAAAAAAGTTCGCCGTACACCCTTCAATATTTTTTGATTTTGCAAGGCAATTTCAAAAAAATTTTTTTTTGCCGAACATTTTACATTTAACGTTATAGCTTCGGCATTTAAAGTCGGACTTTAAAGAGTGATATATCGATTTTTTTGCCTCGAGGAGACCAGTGTTTTGCTATAAAGGAAAAATCCAATGAAAAAAAATTTAAAAAGGCAACCCCTACGTTCGGCAACGAATATATAAAAAAATTTCTACAAGGTTTATCGAAAAACTTCCTTAGCAAAAGTTTAATGATTTTTTGCGAGCTTTAATTTTCTGACATTAGGGTTGTAGCACCTGAGATCTGGTAAATAAATACTAGAACGGGATACTTGAGGTCAATGGCCCTTAGAGCAAAACACTGGTCTCCTCGAGAGAAAAACATAGATGTATCATACTTTAAGATCCGCAGATATAACGAAAAATGTAAAATGTCGACCCCTACGTTCGCAAAAAAAATTTTTTTTTTTTGGCATTTGATAACAGAACATTAGAAGGAATTTAGCAACAATATTAGAATGAGTTTAACAACAGCATTATGAATAAAACTCGTATTAACTCTATGCTAAATTTTCATTATGAATACCGCTGATAATAAATAACAGTAGTCTTGCAGTAAACAGTTAATTTTTGTAAGTTATTTAACAAAAAAAAAATTCGTTGAGTTTTTGAAAATTCTTGTTTAGTTTAGTCTTAGTTATTACATATTGATATATTCTTAGTTACCAAATAAAAATTCTATTGTATCGCCAAGCATAACGTAATTTGAACACAGTTTGGAATTTCGAATTTAAATTTTAAGGCCCGATTACTTAATGTCCAGTTAAAATTAAGATTTTTTAGGGGAAACAACAACAAATAGTTCAGTTAAAGTTACAGTAAGTAGCTAACGGGACATCGTGAAAATGATTCTAAGTAGGATGAAGTAATTTTGTAATCGAAAGAAATTTTTTAAAATATTTTTTTTTTAAATATTTTTTTAATACCGAAAAAACTAACTGCAAAAAACTGGGGGGTAACTGCGTAACTCGATTCGAAAAAAAATTTTCGAATTCGTAAATCTTGCAAATATTGTTAAAAATATAATTCTACATAAAAATTTTCCTTTTTAATTTATTTTTATCCTAAACCTTATACACTACACATAAAAATTCAAAAAGTAAGATTTTTGATAAAACTTTTCTTTTTATGAAAGGTACAAAATTTACGAATTCGAAATTTTTTTTCGAATCGAGTTACGCGGTACCCCCTGTAGTTATTTGTTAGTTGTTTCAAAATTTCGGCTATAAAAACAAGTCACATATTTTTACGACATTCTGGCTGAGTTCCAAAACATCATTTGCAATGCAACTGAACAAAGTCATGCATTCGTAAACGCAATTGATGCGCATAGAAAAAGCAAACTGTGCATCACAAATTTTGTTGATGCTTTGTTGACATGTTTTTATTACAAAGTAAGCAACACACTTGTTTGCTTTGTATCGAAACAGTCCCAGCAAAATCTTTCATTACCAAATAAGTGGTTATATAATAGAAATTCATAGCTCCGCACAACTTATTTTTTGGCGTCTAAACTCATTATTTTTGCTTGGCGTGGTCGTTTTTATAAGTAGTCACGCTTACCCGCTCGCTTACGAAAAAATGAGAAATAAGTAGTTATGAGGTTTTGAATAATAAGTGCTTACACACATGCTTACAAAAAGTTGAATTATAAGTGGTTATCAGATTGCTTACTTGATTCTTAAAAATAAGGAGTTAGGCAAATACTATTAGCTTAAGGAAATAAATTCAGAAAAATTTTAGTTTTAGGACACGTCATACAAATTTAAACATAAAACATATTTACATATAATAAATAAAAATTTTATAAAATTTAACTGTGTAAAAAGTACTTATTTAAACTATTACGAGTGAGTCATTATTTTATATTTAAAAACAATGAATACAATAGGAAGTCATTATTTTAAATTATAAAATAATGCAAAAGGTAATGAGTCATCATTTTGGGTAATGCAGATAGTAATGAGGTGTCATTACCAATATTTTGCTGGGGTAGTAAAACCGCAAACACTGCAATGTGTTTTGACGTTTAGGAACTCACCCTATATCTTTGCTTTAACTGCCATTTTCAGTAGATGCTACCGACAAACTTTTTTGACTGTATTTAAAATTGTTTTTTTATTAAAAAAATAAATACAGGTTAATTACTGTGTTAAGCACGTTCCGATCACTCGATGACTGTGCCGGTCGCCATTTGATACATCCCACTTCGCAGTTTTTTCGGAACATATTTTTATTAAAATTGTTAAAATTTAAGATCAATTGCAGATTGTTTAATAGTCTAAATTTTAAGCCCAATTTACACTACAGCCAAAAACTAGTAGTTTTTAAAAAATTTTAGTTTTTGATTAAAAATTTGTATGGAATTTAACAGAAAAATAGTTTTCAAAAACATACTAGTTTTGGTTAAATGTAAGTATGTATATACATGTATACTGAATTTAGATTTAGCAAAAACTACCTAGTTTTCACACAAAACTAGTTTTTGCTTGTTTTTTTATATATGCGTTTCGACAAGTAAAAAATAGCAAGAGTCAAAAACTAGGTAGTTTTTGCCTAGTCTAAATGCAGTTTAGAGCAATCGTAGGTCCTATAAGAGTCAACTTTTTAAATCGACCGTACACATAAAAGTTTGTCGGTAGAATCTACTGAAAATGACAGTTAGAACAAAAAACCTTTAAAATAACAAAAAATTTTGTTATTTTTAACTGTTGAGTAATAACTAGCAAATTCATTAAAAATAACTAACGATGTCGTAAAATTAACTGACAAATTTTTGGTATTACAAAAGTACATTTTAATAAAAAAACAATTTTTTTCTTTCGATTACAAAAATGTGCAATGTTTAAAATTTGAAAGAAAAATTCCAAACGGTTCTCCAGTTATTACGCTTTTATGCATTGGAGACACAATACAAGTTCCTAATATTTATTTGCAAACTAGTAATATATCAATAATAACAAATATAAAGAATTTTTAAAATTCAAAGAAATTCAACAAATTTTTTATTCTTTAAATAACCAACAAAAACAACTGTTTACTGTAAAATTACTGTTTTGGTAGTTGTTTATTATGATATTAAAATAACTGTTTTAAACAACTGTTACAAAATTACAGTACTTTTCGTTGTTTTCTTAAATAACCGTCATAACAGTTGTTTTGCATTTTTCTATAGAAAAACAACTGTAATTACTGTTAAAAACAACAACTACTGATTACTACACAAGCAACTGTCATGTGGTAACTGTCAAACTTTTTTGAGTGTAGATTTTAAAGGTTAGGATTTTTTTTAATCGTTGGGTTTTTGTATTTCAATTTTTATACTCTTTATAGTTCAAATTTAGATCAATAAATTTGGTCCATTGATAAAATAGAACATTTCCCTCAAAAGAGTGCATTCATTTCCTTTGAAAGAATTCTTCTAGAAATATGATACTAATGTTAAACTTTCTGCAATTTTCTCAATTAAATATTCCATTATATTCTTTTCATTACTTTATTTTCAGATTTTAAATATCGATAGCATCAGTCACAATGATATAACATTAAAAATATTCATTATATCCCTGTCATACCTTCTAATCTACATCTGCCAATATGTGTTTTTAGTTCAAATAATAACACGTTTTATGGGGAATCCTATACAAAAATATATTGAACATTGTTCATTGGCAAATATTTCTGTGTTTACTCTTATAGAACCGTCTTATGGTTTTTATATACATGGACGTTCACCACATGGTTTTGCTGATTCAGATATGACCACAATGATAATACAATTGCAACGTGAAACGCAAAGCATTTGTGGTCGTCGTGGTCTTCTTAGTGATACAGATCAGTGTTACGTGATAATGCCGCCAAAAAATTTAAGTAATTATTTTGATAAACTACTGCTGCCATATCAAAGATCATTTGGTGCGGGAGGAGGAGCAGGAATTGCAGCTTATCAAAAAGAAATCAATAATATTGAGGGTTCACTGGAGAAGACATCTATAGCTTATTGTAGTGTTAATCGCTTCTTTTGTGCTTTTATTGATCATGTAAGTTTGAAAATGTTAAAAATTTTGTGTTTTCAGATTTTGTTTTAATTTGCTTTTATTTTCACTTTTAGGGCATTAAGGATATGGACTATATTATAAAAGAAAAAACATTTTTAGAACGTATATTCGATTGTGAATTTGATAATTATTTAACTGATAGTAAGTTTCTTAATATACTTATTTTGTTTTGTATCCACAATATACATAATTCCGTTTTATCTTTTCTACATTTTTTTCTAAATAGACAAAGGAACTTTTTATATAGACACAACTGTTTCTTTTACCCAAATGTTTCTTTATGGCAACGAATTTCAATTGTTTGTTTTGCAATTCTTATTGCTGCTGGCTGTGTACTTAATCTTTTCAAGTCTATTAGCAGCTGTTACTGTGGTTTGTGTTTTTAATAAGGTAAATATACAAACATTACTTGTTTTCACGGTGCAGGTGTTTTTCTGAAAGTAAACCAATTTTTATGTAATTATTTATAATTTTATAGATTTTCCAACTATTATATCGTTGTGCTATAAAGGAAAATATATCAAATAAGACTTTAATAGATAAACGTTTTTTAATATAATTACTAATACTTAACACTCGATGTAGAAATTTTTGTAAATTTACAAAACTTATTTAAAAATTTTAAGATTTTGTGGTTAATTCCCTCTCCAAAAAAAACAACAATTTATTTTTACATGTAATATGAAGTTTATTTATAAGATATATTTATATGTTGTTTTTTATTTGATTTTAAACTTATTAAATAAAAATTAGAAATACATTTTACAAATTTTTAATAATATTAAAAAAATAATGCTTTGAAGCAACAATAAAAAAAATTTAAACAAATTTTAATGAAAATATAATAAATTCAAGAGAAAAATTTCATTCAAATAAACAAGAAGCTAGAAAAAAAATGGGAAAATCCCTAAATAATCAAGAGAAAAAATTTTACACTTAAAAATTAATAACTGATGTATTAATTTATAATGTTTAAAATAGTATTTTGTAATTTTATTTTTAATATTATTATTATTAATGTGTTTTATATTTAAACATACAGATTTTTATATTAAGAATATATTTTGTTTAGTTCTTGGTTTTTGTTTTTTTTTTTTTTGTATATACTAAAAAAAACGTTAAAAATTTATGTTTATAGAATAATGCAATATTGAATTATGTATAAACCAACATTAAGGAAATATGTTGGATTGTAATAATACCAAAATTATGAATTATGCTTAAATGGTTTACTATTTTTGCCTTGTATGCTTGAGTTTTTGTGGTGAGTTTTTTTAAATTGAGTAAATTTGTAATGTTTTCAAAATTAGTATGTTTTTTTCTTAATAAATTATTTTTTTTTTTGTTAATTATATTTCAATATTTTTATAGATAAATATATTTGTAGTTAATATGCTGGTTTTGCTTATTTTTTTTTTTTGCTTGTATTAGTTTTAAAAACTAACGAGTTTCTGTTTAAGTTTGAATTTATCTGCCTTTTCTTCTGAAATTCCTTGTTTTTTTACTTTATTTAATAGGATTTTATTTGTTTTAATATTTTGAATATTGTTATTTTACAATTAGAATTTTGTTGATTAAACTCTATAGTTCTAGTTTTAAAAAAGCCATAGTACTTTCTAATGTATTCATTGTTTAATAATGTCAAATATTTTGTTAATTTTTTTCTCAGTGTATTTAAGTTTTCTAATGCTAGTTTTTGCTTTAATCTCTCTACTTCCTAATTTTTTTTCATTTATTTATTAAATAAAAATAATTCATACACAATAACAATACTTGGTTTTATTTGGATTATTTAGTTTATTTAGTACTTATATTTATATTACTAAAATAAATGTTTGATGGAGTCGTGAAAATAAAAAAATGTATTATATTGGCTATATTTATTTCAATTGCAATTAATATAAAACGTTTTAAAATATATTAATACTACATTTACATTTAACCAAAAACTAGTAGTTTTTGAAAACCACTTGTATTTAATTGTCAAATTGCATACAAATTTTGAATCAAAAACTAAGGGAGTTATTTTGTAAAACGCAATGACTTGTGTTGCGTTGTTTTCCATACAAATTGTTTTTGAAACAATAACAATTTATACATAAATCAACGCAATGCGTTGCGTTTTACAAAATAACCCACTAAAATTTTTTGAAAATTACTAGTTTTTGGTTGTAGTGTAAATTGAGCCCAAAAATAAAGCAAAAGTTAAGTAAAGAGTGAATTAATTTCAAAAATTTTTTTAAGAATTTTATATACAACCTAACCTGTTAAACCTTCTACAGCAGCGGTTCTCACTAACTTTTACTTTATGTGTCCTTTAAAACATTTTACTGGCTCGCATATTTCTCTAACTCCCACTGGAGCATAGGGCGCCAAATGACTGTTCAAGCAGCTCACTACTTCCGCTAAATTAAAAATCGCTAAATTTTTAAAATGCTTTGTATTAAAAAAAACTCGAGAAGTATTTCAAATCCAATGGTTTTTAGAAAAAAGTTGTAATTCGTGAGATTTACCAGAAAAAAAAAATTGGGGAAAAGTTTACAATTAAACATCATAAAAAACTCAGAAAAATCTAAGATTTTAATGGGGTTTTCAATCAATTTTTGATCTTTTTTGATGGGACCTTTTCAAAAAAAGACTAACATGCTTATCAACAAAAAAAAAATTTAGTCTCATTAGAGGCTAATTGAAGGATTTTTACTGAAAATGTTGGTGTTATTACGGGAAATTTAACTGTTTTGAGCCCATCGGTATTTTTTTTTTTGCTAATTTTAGTAACACATGTCTGCTGATCTGTAGAACAACAAAATTAGTAGAAAAAATTAGTAGTCACTACTAAATTTTATCAAAATTGTTGTAAACTGCAATTCAAAATCGATTTGCTAAAATCAGTTAAAAAACTTACTAAATATCAATAATTTTAGTACAATGAAATTAGTTAAATAATTAGTTGCAGCTATTAAAATTTCAGTAAATTGTTGTAAACTGTAATCAAAAATTAATTTGCTGAAATTAGCCAAAAAGTGTATTAAAAAATAAACAAACTGTAAAATCTAAAAAAAAAATTAATAAAAAACTTTTCTTTCGATTGTAACAAGCGTACACTTATAAAAAAAGTTAGTACAAAAGTCTGTTAAACGCGTTCTGGCGCAAATGAACTGATTTTTTCTCTTATTTTGTCTTAAAATTTAGGATTGAACTAATATTTTTGTAAATCCCATTTAGCATAACAATTACTTTCATCGGTATTTGAACTAACTTTGCATCCTAATTTTTAGTAATTTATGTTTCTTTATTTTACAAATTTTTCAGCTAATTTAAACACCAATTATTTCCCAAAGTTTATATTTTTGTGTCTCTGCTATCAATATCACATAGAGATGATGGCGCTATATTTTATTAATTTTTTATTGTATAATCACAAAATGGCTCATATCTCGGAAACTAAACGAGATAGAGCAGAATGGGCAAAAATTCGATACTATGAACATATCAATCTTTGTAAGCCACCTATACTTCCAAAAATAAATATGGGCCTGTCTCGGGACAGATCCGTAGAGCCCAAAAACCAAGACTGTAAGTGAATTTTTAGCAGAAATTTTCAGTTAACTTAGCTAATGTTTCTGTTGAATTTTTCTCAAATTTCTTAGCTAAGTTAAATAGAATTGTCTGTGTTTTTAGCAGTGTGTAAAATTTAGCTTACCTAAATTTAGCAGACCATAATTCTCAACTCCATTAAAAATTCTGCTGGCGCAAATGGTACTATTTCCTGTTATTTTAGCAGAATTTTGAACTATTTGTACGGGCTTTTTTTATGAGAGTATAATTACTTCATCGTACTTGAAATTTGGAGTCAAAATTTTTATGCATTGGAGATACAATAAAATTTTCTGATTGTTATTTCCAAACTAAGAATATCTAAATAGTAACAAATATAAACTAAACAAGAATTGTAAAAAATCAACGAATTCTTGTAAATAAAATAATTTAAATTAGCATATTTTTCTGCTAAATTTAACACTCGGTTTTCAAAAAAACCTTGTGCTGAAATCAGCAGCGAAAATTAGTAAAAAATCCGTAATTTGTAATAAGAGAATAACAAAAATGATTACTAAAAAAAATTGTACTAAAAATCAGTATAAAAATAATAAAGTGCGATTGGAAACTGTTCACAAATTTTTTTACTAACTTTTTTATCTGAGTGTACTTCTGCAAACATGGTAGAAAAATTTAATATCAATTTGAATTTCGCTGTAATCCAAATTAAAGTGGGATTTCATTTTGTATGGGAAATCTCTTTGAAATTCCAAAATTTTTATAGGATTTCCCTCGAAATCTACTTTTAACTCGATTTCGATCATAGTGTAAATTCGCTATAAATTGTTTTTATCTTGTAATCAGTGTTGGTAACTTTATTTTAAAATCGCTAAAAACCAAACTATACAGTTTGTATATATCCGATCAGTGCTCGCTAAATTTTATTATGTAATTTGATAGAAGGTCGATATCACTTATTTTTCATTAAAAGCCACGCCCATTCATTTTTCAATATGATGGTCAGGAAAAACATGATACAGCTTACATATTTCTTCCTGGTTGCCATGTTGATAAAACATTTTCTCTAAAACTAAGCAACCGCTATTTCGTATTGGTTATGTTATCGCTATTTCCACGAGTGTTGCCACATTGTAGGTAATTACTCAAATCGGTGATAATATTTAGCTTTGTGGGTAGAGCGTAAAAATTGCTGTCATGAGTAGGGTGACCATTCGTACTGATTTTTGGTCACGTGTACTGATGAAAAATTCGTGTACAGATTTTTTAAAATTTGTACTGATTGTACTGATTTTTGGATTTAAAAAAAATATTACATTTTTTTAGTAAAAAAAAAGCCAAAATGCAAGTACAATGTAGTTTTTTTTTATAGGATAAATTTTTGTGAATGTGAGAAGTTTTCTCTACCAGAAAGCATTCCAAATGATTTTTCTACATGTAAATTTCTTAATCTAATATGTAGTTTAATACACAGAGAAGAATCGTGGTGACAACCGAATTTATCAAATAGTTCTATTGCGATAATAGAAAATCAGTTGATTTGACTGTGACAAAAAATTTGAATTATCCGGTTGTCAGTATGATTTTGTTTTCTGAGTGTAGGAAACGACATCAAAAGCTGAAGATTTTTCCGTACAAAAATCCTTAAAATCTGAAGAAATATATGTGCACACAGAGCAAAAATATGCCATTTTCAAACTGAAATTTGGTTGCATCTACTAAAATAGGTTGGTACAACTGAATATTGGTTATCACAACAAAATTTGGTTTATACAACTAAATTTTAGTTGCAATAACCAAAATATTTACGAATCACATTCCAATGTGGTTTCATCAACCGAATTTATTGGTTGTAGCAACCAAAATAAGCTTACCAATTCTGTGTGTGGGTATTTCCATGGAAAATTTTGGAATCTGTGGGATTTTTAACTGAAAAAAGTACACAATACCTTAAGATTTTCATTTTTAAAAACGTTACGTGTTTTTGTAGAAAAACGTGGCCAAAATGTGAAGATTAAGTTTAGAAAATTAGTTTAGGCAATGTAATTTGCTCGTGACAACAGAAATTCGTTGGCCTGAATAAAATTTCGGAAGAATTAACGATCATACTATCCTGGGGTCATATTTGACTCCATTCGTAGCATGGCTTTATTTCATCAATCTGTTACAAAAAATTAGAAAAGGAATGGTAACAGATCATTGAAATTTCTAAATAATGGGTCCGTTTCCTGTATTTAAAGAACTGAATTTTTTCATGCGAAAAAAATTTTTGTTTTGGGTTCTGTATAGGGAGAAATGTCTAAGGTTTTTTAGGATGGTGTAATGGTTAACCGAAAAATTTTGTTGCCTCAACCAAACCATTTGGTTGACAACAAACTAGGGTGGCTGCATTATAATTTTTTTTTTTATTATAATATTTTTTAAAATTTGTACTGATTTGAAGTCAGAAAAAAATGGTCACCCTAGTCAGTTTTTGGGTAACCAGATATATATTTTCATTTTAGCGCAGCCGGATCACACCTAGATTCTAAACACGTTTCAGCTAATAGCAAATTTACATTGTTAAAATGTTTACTAGATTTCATTTTGAAATCCAATTCGAAATCTATATCGTTTACATTAGAATATTTGACAGATGAATGGGATTTCGATCGGCCAACAACAATTTTTTTGTAAACAAACTAACCTTAAAAAATAACCAAAATTAAAAGATTTTCTAAAAACCATTTTATTTAATGGCGGAACACAAAAATCATTTATATTATGAAATATACAATGTTATATTTGCTAAGAAATGTGTTTTAGTATAGCGATAATTAGTTGAAAGTTAAAATATTCAATGTTTTGTCAGTGGTCTGCCTGCGCCATACAATGATTTTTCATAGTTTCTCTTCGTCGGATACCAAAAATAGACGTTTTCAACTTTAAATATTTCTTTCAATTAAATTTAACAGACTTTATTATGTTATTCCTTAATTTTTTTAAGTTATTGAAATTTATTATTTATTAATTTTTTATGACATAAACAACTGCTAAATGTTGCCACTTTCTCTGCAAACTTCCCTACTTTTCTGCAAATAAGAGAATTGGATTTCAATTTGGATTTCGATGAGATTTCGCTGAAATCCAAATTAAATTGGGATTTTATTTCCTATGGGAAATCTGTTTGAAATCCCAAATTTTTATTGGATTTCTGTCGAAATCTACTTTTTACTCGCTATAAATCGAAAGTAAAAATAAAAAAACCATTTTTGCTAAACACGTGATTAAGAGATATGTCAATACCGTTTAAGCCCTGACGTAGGTCGACTACACTTACTTTCCAGTAAAGCCCAGTAAAAATTATTCAGTAACAAATTTACAGCGAGTAAAGGTAAAATTAGGTATACGTGGACGTAACGTGACGAGTCTCCTTATGGAAAATCGAATGAGTCAAAAGAGCATAGTTGACAGTCTATTTCTTTTTTACTCATTATTTTAGATTGAATCAGCTGATTCGTCACGTTACGTTACGTATGGATAAATGAGCCTTAAGACAAAATTAACTCTCAGAAAGAAAAATATATATCACAGAATATATACAGATAGGAAACAGCTGATTTGGGCAAAATGGTCGATAGAAAATGAGCAAAATGAAATGAAAATACTAAAGAGACGGATATATACAAAAAATGCGCAATATAAAATGGGCACCTTGACATTACTACCATGTAACATTACTACCATGTAAACATAACATACGGTTCGAGAATACTTTTTTGGCACCTGCCATTAGTAACACATCTGTGTATAATCTGTGATATGTATCTAAGATAGTATGCAAACAGAAAACTTATAAGAACTAGTAAATAAAATAGTTAAAACAGCTGATTGTAAATAGCAAATGTTAATAAAATATGCAATGACCAATATAGAAAAGTTACAACTTGATGGGAAAATGTTGACCAGAAACTTTGGATAGGTTTTTTAACTTTTTCCGTGGTTAATTCTTTAATATTTATTAGTTTTAATTTAAAAACAAATATAGAATCGTATATGTTTTGTTAACAAAAAATACAAGCAAACATTTTTTTGTTTAAAACTTTCACTACACCCAAAAAATTCCGTAGTTACATAGTTAACAAAATTCGTATTGAAATTCAAGTTTATTTAAAACAACTATTTTAGTCAGCAACGCCTATGTCCATAACAAATACCGAAGACTTTTCGGTTGCCCTGCGAATAAATATTTGAATTATATTTCAAATCAACAAACAATTTGTATTTACAATAGAAAAGAGCAAATAAAATTTAAAATATTTTTGGTAAGATTGTTTTTTATTTGTTTGTATTTAATTATACTCTATTTTATTTGATTATTTTTTTGTAGGAAAAAGAACGAACTGATGGGATGAAGAATGGAAATAAGCCAATCCCTAAAATACCATCTTCAAGAGATATTTGAGAAACGAATAGGTAAAGAAGCCGTTAAATTTTGTATGTGCGCTATTATTTTGTTATTGTTAATTATTCATGTGTAATTAAAACGCGTAAAAGTGTAGAAATTGATTTGTTTTATTAACAAAAAAAAAAAAAAAAATAGGGGAAAACAACGACTTAAAAATTAAAGTTAATTGATGCTTACTACGTTCAAGTTATATTCCATTTCCAGTAGCAAATCATTACAAGTTATTATGTCCATTGTCGATTTTTAGATGTAAATTAAACCTAGTTGTCTTCCACTACTTCATATCAACTATGCCATAGTGAGGGTTAATTCACCAAGACATAGTGATCATCAACTACGTATTTTTTTGGGTGTAGAAACATTTATTCAATAAAAACTTGTAGGTTCTCTGACATCGAAATGTCACGAATTTGTAGAAATTGTGGAATAAGCAAACACACTTATACCCAAATGCATAATGTTGTTATGCATTTGGGTTTAAATCAAATTAAAGGTAGAGTTAGCTAAACGTGGACGTAACGTGACGAGTCTCCTTATGGAAAATCGAATGAGTTAAAAGACCATAGCTGACAGTCTATTTCTTTTTACTCATTATTTTAGATTGAATCAGCTGATTCGTCACGTTACGTATGGCTAAATGAGCCTTAACATGTAAAACAAACACAAATTTGATATATAAAGATGTTGTTATTAAAAGCCTCAAAGTGAATATACATTTGACCAATAGTGAATATCAAATCTAATGGGTAATATAATGTTCTCCATCGCACACTTTTTGACCTCTGTCACTTGAGTCGTGTCTGTTTTGTCTGTACCCCGATCACATCGCCTGGAAGAAAAAATGAAATAATTTTCGTACTGCGGAAGATTCTTTGAAGGAAACAACTTTAAAATAAGTAATAACCTTTAAAATAAGTCCTTATTTTAGTCCTACACACAGAATTCTATCAGAATACCTGATGTTATTTAAAATCGCCTTAACTTGAAAACGAATAGACGGATTTTTATTAAATAATATATTTAGTATTAGTAGTAAAGCATTTAAGTTTGAACAATATATATTGAAGTTAAGTGCGTAAGGCTCAACTTCGCATTTTTGAAAAACGAAAATCGTCATATCTTTTTAGGTAAAAGCATAATTTTTGAATTGCAATTATATCATGCTATGAGGAATAACTTATGCCCAAACCCACTCTTTTATTTAATCATTAGTTTTCAAGATTCACACTCAACATCGGCCCATGCCGCTAAATCTAATAATCGAAATTGAAATATATTGTATATACATATTAGAATAATAATTCTAATCAAATTTAGGAAATGTTCACAAAATCATTATAATTTTATGTTAATATTCATATCCAATATAACTTTACATTATATTTTTAAGGAATATTAGATTTTTTGTTTTTACTTTTTAAATCAACTGTCATGATTAAGTTTCTTTTTTGTATATTTGCTATCTTAAAAAATGTTCCATTAAATTTATTATTAAAGATATAAATAAAAAAAAAAAATATTTAAAATAATTTATGAAAAGTGTTAAACTTAAAAAAATTATGTCTTCTATAATAAAACGTATACATTAAGATTGTGTTGTAATTTCTTTGATCATTTAAATATTTCTACATAAAGAAATGTTTTAAAAAATGAGAGCTTTGTGAATAAAAAAAAAAATGATAAATTATGGAAAAGTCTATAATAAAAGAAGGAAATGTTTTGTAAATCTTTGCAAAACTATCACAAATGTAGAAAAAGTAAAATGATAACAAAAAAATTAAATGTAGTAAGAAATTAAAATCCGAAGGGGTGTTTTTATGCATTAATGAAGGGAAGTTGGATTATTTTCTCCATAAATACAATTATGTATTTTGTTTGTTTAATAATATTGAAATTCATTTTTAATGTTTACGAGTGTAATTTTAAAGATTTCATTATGATTTATAAAATTTTAAACGATTAGTTCTATTATATACAATTATAATTAATTTATGGTATATGAAACTTTTTTTTTGTTTAAAATTTTTTCATTACTTTTGATGTTGTAATATAAATTTTAAATGTTTGTTGTATGCTTTTTTTTAGTTTAATATACAATAACTTAAAAGCCCTTTTCTTGAAATAAGACTGAAAATTTTGTTGGTATGCTCTTTTTTTAAAAATTAAAGTTAAACTTTGTCTTTCCTGTTTGTTTTTTGTGGATGTTTTTAATTAATAAACTTTCGAAATTGATATGAAATTTTAACGAAAATTTATTTGATATTAAACGAAGTTACGTTTTACAAAACGTATTTATTTTATAAGTAGGTATTTAATTCCTTTAAATTTAAATCGTTTTTTTAGTGCTTCATTTCAAGTAGTATTTTAAATATTAGATATTTTATCTATACGATCATGTGTTATCTTGTTGCATATGTTGCACATTGGCATAATGCTATATTTTCTGTAATATTTCCATAAATATATTGAGATTTTCTTCATCAATAATCTTACCCTATTCGGTCTGTTTACGTTGCCTCTTGGCTTGATTGCAACCATCATCCGTATTATCATCAGTGGATCGATGTGTTGAGGCATTACTGCCATTACTATTTGTATTCATGTGTAACATTGCCGAATTGTTACTTTTGCGTCCATTTTCTAGAGAAGGTGATGGAGCTCCCGGTGCTGGCGAGGCGGATGTTGATGCGGAATTACTATTATTGCCATTTGTCAAAGAACCAGTTGGTACATTGTTATTGTTGTTGAGTATACTATTTGCATTATTGTTGCTGATTGCCTTGTTAGCATAGCTTGGTAACCATTTAGCCAATTGTTCTTCAAAGAAATTTTCCAAATATTTGGCATTTGTAAACGTTTTGGAATCCTCCTAAAGTATGGTATATAAAAACAACAAGGAAAATTGTTGGTTTAAAATTTGATAATAAATAAAAAAAAGAAGACACTTAAAAAAGAATCAAGAACAGAAAAAGAGTGGCTAACAATAGCTCTGTTCCATGTACGTTACCGCAGGTACCCTATTTTACCAGAAAGCGTTTCTACCCAGCAAAACCTTCTAGTACCCGGTAATGGGTTTTGTAAGAAGAAATAAAAAAAAAATTTTAACGAAAAATTAAATTTATAAAATGTTATAGAAAAACGAATTCTTTATACCAATAAAGTATCAAAACGTCTGAATTTTGTATCCGAAGTAATGCAAGGGGTAAGGTGTAGAATTCCGAAGTAATGGTAGGGTAAGGGTTTGATGCACAGGTAATATGCATAGTACTATCCTCATAAATATTACAAAGATTTTCTGGGTATTGTTCAAAATTGTGTGTAAATTGTTTCAGGTAAATGGGGTTTCCGCGGTAACGACGTGCAACAGACTTAATAAATACTATACACATTTTACAAAATAAGCGTTAGTTAGTTTTTAAGAGTAAAAAAATTATATAGCAATTCCTACTCTAGCTTTCACCATTCACCGCAATTTTTGGATTTCATTCTCTCCCGAGTTGTAAATACATGGTTGTTGTGGTTAGCCTGAGAAAAGCATAAATTAAATATTATTTCGAATCAACGAATTTGCAGCAAAATAGCACCAATTGTTAAGCAAATTTTTACATATTTTGACTAAAATGCTTAATTTCGCATATTTTGATATAAATGTATATTTTGGCAAATTTTGTTGCATATTTTTGTCAATAAATGTATGCTTTTGAATATTTTGCCAAAAATGCATGTTTTAAAGCATATTTATGATACTTCAATAAAAATTACTTTTTGCACAATTTATATATTTCAATAATTATTTTTTTAATTCATAAATTTTTTTCTTTTATTTTTTATACGAAGATGTAATTGTCAACTTTCCGATGATGATAAACGTTAATTTTCAATGTTAAAATTACTTTTGAAGACAAAAAGCTACTAAAATTCAATTGGTAACATTGAAAACGTTTACATAAGTCACAATATTGAATGCATATTTTAAAAATTGTAAATGCATATTTTTCGATTTTTAATACATATTTACTGGGTGTTTTTGTAAACGGAATCAGACGAATTCGTTAACAAATTTGTATGAAAAACTCTAATTTGAAAATGTCTTTTTTTAATTTTTGCACAATATTATGTGCGTTCCCGTACGTTACCGCGGGTACCCGCGGGAACCCAAAACAGCCCAAACAACAACAATTTACACGCAATTTTGAGTACGGGAACGCCTTTGGGCTAGTTTGTGTAACTTCGGTAAAGTACGGGAACAGACATATTGTTAGGACATCTATGCAGAATAGATGAGGCTAAAAAAGTTTAAAGAAAAATGTTTTTAAGTTTGTGTTTTTCACACATTTGTTTTAACGAATTCGTTTGATTATTTTTATAAAAACAGGCAGTTAATGTACATAAAACAGGGTTTTACTGCATGAACTTCCTAGCACTGAAAGTGGGTGTGGCAGTGGATGAATTAACTGAGTTTCATATACTTTGGTAAATATCCTCTTTAAAACGAGCTAAGAACCATTTTTTTAGCTATTATAGTTTTCGGGATATTCAAAAAATAACCTCGTAACAAATCAAAAAATTAGTAAAATTATGACTTTTTTGAAATTTTAAATATTACTTTCGAAAAAAACTTTGTAATTTTTTCCTTTTCGTTATATGATGAAAGAAAAGTTCTGACTAAAATTCATCCCCATTCAAATTTAAAGGGGTCGATTTGAGATGGTATGACCCATATATATTTTTTAGAAATCTCCTAATATTATAAATTCTGATGGTTTTATTTACATTCAGTCTTTCAATATCATTTGGAAAACATAATAAAGGGAAGTTTTAAAGATAGAAGTAACTAATAGAAAGTTAAATAAAATAACATTTAATATAAAACAAATAATAAAAAAACAAAAATATATTACCATATTACTCACTTGATAGAATAAATAAGTATTCTTAAAAATCAAGCGAACATCAGCTATAAAAGAACCAATATCTTTATAATGATTTGGACTGGAGGGGTCCAAACGTGTGCGTATGACATCCAAAGACATTGGGCTAAAAATGTAATATTAAAAAAACTCAATTATTAAATAACTCAATAATAAAAATTAGTTTTTATTAACTTACGTGCAGACAATTTCATAATAAGCTGTATTTGATGGTGGTTCTGGTTCACGGAAATGTAAACTTTGTTCATATTGACAAAACAATTCCAAACATATACGTTGTAGTATTTGTAATTCCAAACGGCTCAATTCACCAGGATTCTTTTGTAAATTTTCCGGATTGCTGGCCAATTCTTTAAGATTAACACACAGCAAACATTGCCAACTTTCACTTTCGTCGGGTAGGGAGGATATAGCAGGTATGTGACAATTTTGATGGAATACTTTGGGACACTTGTCGCAGCACATTAGTTCACCACCATCCAAGCAAACGGCGCACCAATCCTCATTGGGATCATCTTTTTCGGTAGTTTTTGTATTATGAACTTGATTAGTTACGTTTTTTTTATATAGTTTGAAGTTTTTTATTTTGGATTTTAAGGATTGTTTTTATTTTTTGAGATTATGTGGTTATTTTATATATATGATTGCAATTTTATATATAGTTTGGCATATATGGATTAATTTTAGTTATTTTATTTTAACAATGAGTTGTTAAATTGATTTCGATTTTGAGAAAAGAAATAAACAAAGCAAAGTTACAAGTAATTATAACAAAAACTACAGCAGCTATTGTAAATTACATCATTGTAATAATGGGGAGTTTGTTTTGTAATATACAAAATGAATTAAAATAAAAATAAAAAACTAAATTTGCAACCAAAAAATTTGCAGTTGAATATTTTCTTTGAAAAAATACTGTGATTATGTACCAATTTTGTTAAAAATATGTATTTTAAAACAAGTAAAGTTATTTTAATTTATTCTTAATTAGGGTAGGGGTGTTGTTAATTTAATGAAAAACGTAAAGAAAACATACCTTCTTGGGTGTTAGATAAATCTGTGGAACTGTGAACCTGTGGTGAAGTTGTTTTTGTACGTCCTTCTGGTAGTACTTGCACACCGTTTGAATCCAATTTAGCTATAGTTGCCATTAGATCATTAATAGAATCATCACGTACTTTATCAATAGGTTCGGTAAAATCTTTAGAGGTCTGTAAAATTATGAAATCGGAAAAACAATATGCTATTCAATAAATTTTTAAAACCTTTCAATATATTTGGAAATATTTATTTCAGGATGCTTAATACGAATTTAACATAACATTTTAAATATTAAAATTTGCTAACTTGTTTTAAAATAAACTGAGTTTAGCGCTTAACCATAATTATGAATGACAAATTTATAGTGCAATATCTGTGGTTAACGTTTAACCTTGGTTATGTTGAAAATAAGTTACTCGTCCTAAAAATGACAGATTTAGGACCAGTTTTTAGGATGTATATTCTTTAAACTTAGTTTAACTCAGTTTGTAAAAGGAATACTGCTTCTTAAATGTAGTTGTTTGTTTTATTTGAATAAAGACCAAAACTCTAAACTAGAAAAAGTTGTTTCGACAAATTCTTGTTAATAGATTTGGAAATGAATTCGTTTTCGGTTTAACTAAACCAAGTTTAACCGAAATCCCAAAAACTCTGCTTTAATATGACAGATGCTTTTTTACAGTAATCAAACTGTAATATTGGATGTCAGATTCTTAAATAGGGACCTCCGAATACCGTCAGATAAATAACTTGCACCCATATTCTCCTGAATTAAGAAGAAATTGTGCGAATTTTTGTTTTTGTTCTCTCAATTAAAAATCAGGTAAATAATCAAGATTAAAAAAAAGATTAATACGTAATTTTAAGGAACTTTTCTTAAATTTGTGTTTCGTGATTTTTAAAGCTTATTAAAAAAATATTCCGACATTAAGGTTTTGTAATCAATATGTGGCAACCCTGTACTGATAATCTAAATTTTGTTTATTCGTGGCTATAACCAATATCGGTTCTTGAAGTTGTGTCGTCATATTACACAATAATATGGATTAAAAGTAATCGATTACAAAAATCATCCGCCAGAATCGTATTCAACGACTCTCAAAAATTCCCGCGTAAATGGCATTCATTTATTTTTAAAAACTCATCCGCCATGTTCAATCCGCCATTTTTAATTTATCGGAAAAATATTGCGGTAAATAATTTACAACAAAACCGATTACTTTTCAAATAATTATCCACCATATTGGATCAGATTCGTACTTAGCAACCAATAAAAAATATATTTGTTACAATATCGTATCGATCGTATACGATTCCAATTGTTTTTTTTAATCATTCGCCATTTTGAAAATCTAACAATCTTTAAAAGCAATTTCCGAATCTTCTTAAATTCAATCACCATGTTTCATCTGCCATTTTCATTTCTAAAAATATGATGCCAGATTCGAGTTCAGCGACCCCAAAAATCCCCTAGTAAGAATTTTAAATCAGATTCCATCACTCCATAGCACGTTTTTAGCATCTCTGAAAGAAATATCTCATATCGTTCCACATTGGCCCCAGCAAGGGGTCTTTCGTTCACAAAAAAGTCCCTTATATTGTATCTACACATACCCAGACAGAAATTGCCAACTGTACCAAAAACAAAACACTGGCACTGATTTTATAAAAATTACTACGCTTTGTTAGAATAAGGTAAAGTCGGAAGGTCTCGGGATCGATTACGGTCACGAACATACAGTTTTTTGTTTTCTTTTTTTTTATTTTTTTTATATTTTTTTTATAAAATTATATTTCTTTTTATTAAATTTAATTGTTTTTTATAAAATAATTTTTCTTAATTTTTTTTACCATCTATATTTTGGTTTTCCTAAAGTTACGCCAACGTTGGCAAGTGAGGCCCAGCAGACGTTATTCCAATATTTACATATTAGCCATTGTTATCATTCATTTATTATTTAAGCTATGTTGTACTTCATGTCTCGTTAGCTTAGTGTGTAGAGCGATTGTCCGGCAATCTGACTGTCCGGGTTCAAGTCACAGCCCGACCATGTTTTATTTAAAATAATTATAATTAACATTTTTATTCTAAACAAATTTTTTTTTTCGCAAAAAAAGTTTTTTTTTCAAGTTTTTTAGACTATAAATTTTTTGGTTTTTCCAACATCATGAAAATGTTGGCCGCTTAGTATCAACCAACCTTTTGCCGTCGCTTGTAAGTTAGCTACAACTGCTGTTATCATTGGTCTAATTTTTTAGCTATTAGATATTACAAGTCTTGTTAGCTTAGTGTTTAGAGATCGCGGCTGACAACCTGGCGGCCTAGGTTCAATTCCCATCAGAACCATGTTTTTAAAAAAATACTAAACAAAATTTTTTTAATTTTTTTGAAAAAATTTTTTTTTGAAGATCTATTTTTAGACCACCGTTTTTTTAATTTTGACAACGTTGTGAAAACGTTGGCAAATTAGCGCCAACCAACGGTTGGCCGCTGTTATCAATCGGGTAGCAGGACAATACTGTCAAGATTGTTAATCCCACGTTTGCCAACGCATAACCGACCATCGCCAATGGTATGCCAACATTGTGCCGATCGTATTTTTCTGCCTGGGTAGTTACAAAAGTATACATACGGGAAACAAATTTCTGTTTTCTTGAAGAAAATATGATTTTACCTTCTTTTTACTTGCATTTTTTATTTAAAGTAAAACATAAACCATTTTTATCATATTCTAGAAAACTTTTGTTGTTTTTGTTAGCAAATAACTACAAAAAACATATAATTTGTCATTTTTCAAAGTTACATAAGTATACATACACCCCTATTAAAAATTATGTATCGTTATAAGTGCCGCTACAAATTTTATGATGATATGGTACAATTCATTAGTAGAGCTTGTACTTTCACAAAAAGTGATCATATTTGGAAAACAAAAATCATAACGTGTCAGTAGTGGAGCAAAATGGGCAAAATGGACTAATTCGAAAAACCGTCATTTAATTGAGGAATTATGGTAAGTCTCTTAATGAAATTGGAAATTTATTAAATTTAAAAAAGGCCACAGTACAAACGATAATAAAAAATTTCAAAGAAAATGGAAATTATGAAAGTAAGGCACGTTTTGTCCGCCCTCGTATTCTCGACAATCGTTATTCGTTCCGTTCAAGAAAATCCTAAGCAAAATGTAGTCAAACTGAATCGAAAATTAAAAGCAGATCTTAAAATTTCTGTTTCCGACCAGACAGTTCGCAGAACCATCAAGAGAAATGGGTAGAATAGCAGAGTTGCGAGAAAAAAAACCACTACTTAGATCTGTGAACATCCAGAAACGCTTGGAGTACGCCCAAAAGTACGAAAATGTTCACGTAAATGACCCCACATTTTGGGAAAGGGTAATACTTATATTCATCGGTAATTTTTTTGGAAAAAAAACTTCTTACAACTGTTATTTATTCAAAATTTGAATTGACATTACATTCTTACCTCATGTGTACTTGGACTTGGAGTTTTAGGATTTGTTGATGTTACATTTGGCAGGATAGAAACAGCTGGACTTAAACCCAAAGAAGCAGCATTTATTAAAGAATTATTGCCATGTGCGGAAACACTGCCACTACCACTACTACCAGGCATGCCATGACCAGCAGAACTACCGGTTGTTGGAGGTGTTGTATTTTTAAGAGTATTTGGTGATTTTAATGAGATTTTAAAGTTTTCATTTTGACGGCCGTTGGCAAACCCCATCAAATTGGGACCCTGTGGGGAACAATCTTTAGTAGTGAAGGTAAAAAAAGAAACAAAATCTATTATTATTATTATTACTTCATAGACATAATAAGAGTTATAATTACTTTGAGCAGACTGAGGTATATGCCATTTAGCCATATGCATGCCACCCCCACCACCGCCACCAGGCGCGCCGCCACCACCAGCACTTAACTGTGGGGAAGTCTGGGGATGGCCGGCATTAAAACCCGGTTGATTGCCGTGAAACCCCATGTTCTGCAAAGGAAACAAAAAAGATAAATTTAATTTGTTTTTATTAAAAAGAAACATTTAAAAAATCTTACGCTTTGCATGGGATGTTGATGCATTTGTGGTCTTTGCATTGCATTAGGTGAAGGTATTTGTCCCTGTTGACCCGAAGAGGCCATAGCAGCTACTGCTGCCTGCTGTTGAGCATGACTCGACATACGTTGGTAGGATTGAAAACGTGCTGCTGCAGCTGCGGCGGCACTATTATTCATAAATTGTGGGTTATTTGGTCCACCAGGTGGCGTGGGTGCGAAATTCTGGTGCTGCTGTCCCGGTGGACCGGCCATAAAATGCTGGCGCATTTGTGGTCCCATTTGTTGATGCGGCGATGGTGCCCCTTGAGGACCACCAGGATAACTAGGAGGTCCATTAAAGGGTGGCATATGTGGCGGTTGATTGGGACTTTGAGCAGCTTGATTATTTAATAAACCTCTTAAGCTTATGTCTAAAAATGAAAAAGTGTAGTAAATTAAGTTACTTTTAAGTTCCTTTATCAATTTTTGTTAGTGTTTTCGGTATCTACCTACCCATATTTTGTGGATGTGTTGAGGAACTAACATGTGGTTGTCCTTGTCTTTGCATAGCCAATGATGGTGGTAAACCATAACGAACTGTTAAAGTTAAAGGAAATAAACACAAAGCAAAACAAAAAATTATTGAAATATTTAAAAAATAATTAGTTTTAGCTATTGTATACTAAAAGAGTTTATTTAGTTGAACGATTTTGTTGCCTACCCTTACCTGGCCCTTCGCCAGCTACAAAATTTCGATTCATTTGCATGTTATGAACATGCTGTTGCGGTGAATTACCACTGTAAAGGCCAGGACCATTTTGTGGACCAAATCCACCAGGCGGTGGACCTCCAGGTGACATTCCTGGCTGCATTCCCGGCGGCATACCTGGTCTTAAAGGTGGTGCCATATTGGGACTTGGTTGTTGACGCTGTTGTTGTTGTTGTTGCTGCTGCTGCTGTTGTTGTTGTTGCTGTTGTTGTTGTTGTTGTGGAGGTGGTGATGGTTGTGGTGGATAAGGTTTTCCATCCACAAGTATGTTACCAAGTCGAGAAATTTCTATAAAAAAAAAAAAAAACAAATTGTTTCAATATTAAATTAAATTATAAAGATTCTTATAATTTTCCTACACGTTATCAAATGTCGATTCTGAGAGCTTTTTTTTCGAAAACCCCCTCAGATTCTAAAGCTTTTCTCATACAGAAACCTTCCGATTTCAAAAAATTTTTCAATTAAAAATGCACAGATCCTGATGATTTTATTTTTCTATATAGAAAGACCATATGATTCTGAACGGTTTCTAAGATTTTTTTTTCCTATAAGTACTCACAAGAATCTAAATAATTTTTACTACAAAAATTCCTAGGGCCAGTTTTATAGTCAGAACTAAGAACGGTATTTGTATTAAATATTAATTACTAGTGTCCGTCCGAGTATTCGGAGTTCGGCCAAAAAGTGATGTTCGGCCAAGTTCGGTGTTCGGCTAAATTTTGGCCGAATACCGAACTTTTCTATAAATCAATATTTTGCAACATTTAGCTCTTTAATTTTGTGTAGTAACTTATAAATATGCACATATTTAACTTAATTTTTACTTAAAGAGCGAAAAAGACAACTTTTTTAGGTTTTTGCAATTTAGAAATATTTAGAAATTGGTTTCCGCATTTTTGAATTTGAAAAAGTTGCATGAAATTGTATTTTTATTCAAACACAAAAGTATTCGGCTTCGGTTTCGGCCGAACTTAGTAATTTTGGCCGAAGTTCGGCTTCGGCTTCGGTTCGGTCTTAAAAAAGTGAGTGCGGTCGGACACTATTAATTACGTTAGAAAATTGTAAGAAGTTTGTAAATATACGAAAACCTTTAGATTCTAAGCACTTTTCCTTTC
This sequence comes from Leucophora obtusa, assembly GCA_949987735.1. Classification (NCBI taxonomy): domain Eukaryota; kingdom Metazoa; phylum Arthropoda; class Insecta; order Diptera; family Anthomyiidae; genus Leucophora; species Leucophora obtusa. Next base: position 329,902,287 of record OX465295.1, on the reverse strand, counting down.
AAAATATACTTAGCTTTTGATTTTGGGGGATTTCCCCATAAAAATACTTTGAGATTTAACCCTCTAATGCCGAAGGCAGTTATGAACTTATGTTGTTTTTGGATGAATAGCGATTTTTTCTTGAAGCAAATGTATTATACCGATATAAAACATAATTTACCACTGTTTTTTCTTCAAACTTTGTTGTACAAGAAACAATTTTCAAGCGAAAAATATATCGTCAAACTTTGGTTAATTAAAAAAAATTTTTAAACAAAAAAAAGAAAAAAATATATTTAAAAAATCGTCAAAAATATATTAATGATCTGGCATAAATTATTGGTAAAAAAGCAACCACACAGAGAAAAAAATTATAGTTTAATTAACTATTATATCATAAGCGAATTGACATCTAATTTTTTTATGAACATTTTTGAATTAAGTATGAATCTTATTAAAGTAAATATGATTCTAGTTAGAATAAACTTATTCGTATGTCAACATTTAAGATTTTGTTTTGAAATTTGAGAACTAAGTAGAAACATATTTAAACTAAAAAGAAAATTAACTTATTTTGATTTCAAAGATTGTTTCTATTTAATTTAATGTTGTTTCTGCTTGATATAAAAAATTTTTTTTTGTGTGAAGGCAGAAAAATACGAACGGCAAAGTATTCGCCGAGAATAGGCATTTAAATTATTAAAAACTCAGTTTTTCTTTATTCTTTAATGAATTTATGATCTCCAATTTCTTCTTCTTATATGAACAAAGAAGGCAGAAAGAAAAACTTATACTATTTATTAGTGTCCGACCTAATAGTTCGGCCAAAAAGTGAATTTGGTTGTCATTCTCGTCCCGTTGAATTTTTGTACGTTATGTAATGTCGCGGTTTGTGTGTTCCAATCATCATTTTCTTATTGCGGATAACTGAAGATTGGGGTGATGCCTATGAAACAATTGTATTGTTTATCATGAAAATTCTCAATTTGGACTTGAGGTACAACAATATTCGACCTAAATATATGAAAATATAGAAAGTCCGAAAAAACCAATTTTTGTATCACAAATTATACAAGAAAGATTATTCAAGTTTAAAGACCAATATTTTTTTAAATAACTAACAAAAATTAACTGTTTATGTTACTGCAAAAATACTGTTTTGGCAGTTGTCTACTATAGTATCAAAAATAAATGTTTTAAACAACCGTTACGAAATACATTACTTTTCGTTATTTTTTTTTTATTAACAGTAATAAAAATTGTTTTGTATTTTTCCAAAGAAAAACAATTGCTATTAAAGATAAAAACATCAACTACTGATTACTAGTGTCCGACCGAGTATTCGGCTTCGGCTTCGGAGTTCGGCCAAAAAGTGATGTTCGGCCAAGTTCGGTGTTCGGCAAAATTTTGGCCGAATACCGAACTTTTCTATAAATCAATATTTTGCAACATTTAGCTCTTTAATTTTGTATAGTAACTTATAAATATGCACATTTTTAACTTAATTTTTACTTAAAGAGCGAAAAATACAACTTTTTTATGTTTTTGCAATTTAAAAATATTTAGAAATTGGTTTCCGCGTTTTTGAATTTGCAAAAGTTGCATAAAATTGTGTTTTTATTCAAACACAAAAGTATGTATTCGGCTTCGGCTTCGGTTTCGGCCGAACTTAGTAATTTTGGCCGAAGTTCGGCTTCGGTTCGGCCTTAAAAAAGTGAGTTCGGTCGGACACTACTGATTACTATACAAACAACTGGCATGTAGTAACTGAAAAACTCTTTTGAGTGAATAAATTTTAATCACCAGAGCAGCGAGTTTCATGCAAATGCATGTTTGTAGTCTTTAATCCAAAAATGATTTTGACAAAATACTTTTCCGAATCAAAGAATTTGCAACAAAATGGCATCGATTTGTTGTTACATATTTTTGCATAATTTATTATAAGCGCATATTTTTTTATATTTTGCTTTCAAGTGAATATTTTTTTGCATATTTTATGGTTTTTAGTGCATATTTTTCATTAAATTGCATATTTTCTTCGTATTTTTTTAAAAAACTTGAAGACAAACATCAAGTTGTCATCTACTTAGACATTTACATTGGATTTAATTTTTAACCAAACACTCCCGAGTAATAAATATGATTTTTAAAAATAGAGAAATTTAAAGTGAATTTTTTAGTTTGAAGCGTTTTTTTTTTAATTATTAGTGCATATTTTTGAGTTTTTTAATGCATATTTCTATTTAAGTGCATATTTTGCATTTTTTGCCGCATATTTTAAGTGCATATTTTCGATTTTTAAGTGCGTGAAAGCTGCCCTGGTAATGAACGATAAAAACTTCTTTTAGGTTAACTCATATCCTGTCGTTTTTATTTATAAAAACTATATTACCAAATGCAGATGATTTTTCTTTCACAATTTTTTAAAATTAAATTACATAAATAATATTTTCTTAACCTACCTTTTTGTAATTGTTGTATTTGACACATCTGTAAGTCAATACGTAATGGTATATCCGGATTTGGTATATCAGCACGTTGACATTTAAGCTTTTGTAAATGTCTAACCAATGATTTCTTACTCGATAGTATAGCATAATCACTGCCTTTATCCAAAACATTAGCAATAAAATCAATACAATAATCCGTATTATCAGAGAGAGCAATCAATGAGTCTCGTTTGTCTACTAACAATTTCAATTTGCCATCGCAAACTTCATTTAAACGCATTACGAGTTGTTTGCCACGCATATTAACCGTATTTGTTATAGTCACAACCATGGCGGTTATTTCTTTGATCAATTCTTTTTTCTTATCCGAAATGACTTTTTGCCTTTCGGCAATAACTTGCATAGCCGATGTAAGTAAGAAACGTTTATAATTGATTTCGGCCACCATTGAAGTAATAGCATGCCGTGTTTCGGTGGCAATTTCATGGGCAAATTTGTATTTATGATCACGATGATCGCTTAGTTGACAATCTCGACATGTTAGCTTTTCGCAGGTTTCACAATATAAGGAGAGTTTTTCCTGTGGATGCAATATACACATGTGTAATTTATCAACAGCTGAACTGGGTAGTATTTCATTGTTAGCCTCCTCTTTAGGTTTGATAGTATGATCTTTAGTTATTTTCAAACGTTGATGAGCCTGCACGCAACTATCACAAATATATTCGGAACAATCCACACACCATGATGTGGCGATATTATTATCGGAACAACTACTACAGGGTATATTTACTGAAGTCTTAGAGCCGGTAGAATCATTTGCATCTGAAGACAAATCGGCCGTACAATGTTCAATTAGAAATTGATTATCAATTATAAATTCATTTTGTGATGCCATGTTACAGATAGGACAATGAATCAATGGTGGCATGGTACGATCTAATTCAGCAAATTTCGTACTCATACATTGCGAGCAAGTAACATGCAAACATTCGAGTAATTTTGGGCGATCGTTAATGCCCAGTGTTTGTGCGCAAAATACACATTTTGTTGCTATAGGTTTGGAAATATTTGATGATATTGAAGTCGATGTTGATTCAGACTGTAATGAGAGAATACAAAAAAAGACAAAAATTAGTATTAAGGACTATTTTCAAGGGTTGATTGATATTTGTGTGCTGTTACACAAAGATTAGATTAGTTTTGTTTTATGAATTGTATGGCTTTATTATTAAGAATACTATAAATCAATGTGTCAAATAACAAAACTTTTCTGTTTTTTTTAAAGATAAGAGAATAGTTATCTTATCTTTTATTTATTTAATGTTATTTTGTTTTTGTTAGGGGTTACTTATCTAAACTGTACTTTAAAAATTTATCTAATAGCAAATTTACACTATGATCGAAATCGAGTTAAAAGTAGATTTCGACAGAAATCCAATAAAAATTTGGGATTTCAAACAGATTTAGGAAATGAAATCCCAATTTAATTTAGATTTCAGTGAAATCTCATCGAAATCCAAATTGAAATCCATTTTTTCTCAGAAATTGGTGTAGAAAAAAAACTACACCTCACCAAATACATATTTTCCATCTTGGACAAGGAGAAATAGCTGAAATAAAAATGGCAATTTTTCACTCTACTGTAAGTAATTTAATTAAATCCAATTAGTGAATATTAAATATTGTAATGGAATTTGTCAATTGTGTAAAAATATAAATTGAAATGATAAAACTGAAAAGGCAGACTGTCTATCGCTGTTTTATATAAAATATAATTAAAACTTAAAAGATAAAGTAAAATCCTTCATCATCGAATTCGGTATTAAAAATTAGGGTGAAAGAAGTGTCGGACAGAAATTTTTTTTTAAAATAGGGAGAATCTAACCTCATCTGTTGAGCACTTTTAGAACTACTTTTTGGATTTATTAAATCCAAGTGATTAGAAAAATCGGCTATTGTATCTTTCATAATATAAATGATTTTTGAGTTCCGCCATTAAATACAATGGTTTTTAGAAAATATTTTAATTTTGTTTATTTTTTAAGGTTAGTTTGTTTACAAAAAAATTGTTGTTGGCCGATCGAAATCCCATTCACCTGTCAAATATTTTAATGTAAACGATATAGATTTCGAATTGGATTTCAAAATGAAATCTAGTGAAGATTTTAACAATGTAAATTCAATATAAAGGACTTTGATAAAGTATCAATCAAATGTTAAGTAAAAAAATTATTTATGTCAGAGAGATAAGAAAAATTAATAACAATTTAAAACTGGAAATTTATAGATTATTTTTAACAAATAATCTTACGCCTAACAGTTAAAAAACGTTGAATAGAAAAATATAACATAATTTTTCTTTAAAAAAGATGTGAACAAATTTTAGATTTTTGTGCAAACATAAACTGCAAGCCATTTAAATTATTCTTAGTGTAAGCTTAACCTTCAAATGCCCAAGAACGCCGATTAGGATGAAAATGTTTTTTTTATAATGTGAAATGATAAATAAACAATAACTGCGTACCACGTTTTTTGGAAAACCTTGTTTTTGGCGTTTCATAAATAAAAAACCAGAAGTGTTCAAAATTTTGGATTACCCAATACCGGGGTTGGCAGGCGACACCGCTAAAATACCGTTATCTATTCAAAACACTTTCAACTGAATACCGTTATCCCTAAAATACCGTTACCGAAATAACGTTATCCTTAAAATACCGTTACCGAAATAACAGAAATACCGTTATCCTTAAAATACCGATACCGAAACAAATGAAATATCGATACCGTTAAAATACCGTGACCGAAGTAAATGAAATACCGTTATCCCTAAAATACCGTTAACGTTTTTTTTAAGTTTCTGCTTTTGGTAATTGCATGTGGTTATTGAGTATTTTTCGTACTTTAACTTGGTAAATTGGTTCTGTTTTTAATCTCGTTTATTTTTTGTAAAAAAAATTGCGGGATGCATCGAAATAACTGACTACCGTTATTATTAAAATACCGTTACCGAAATAACTGAAATATCGCTAACCTTAAAATACCGTTACCGAAATAATCAAAAAACCGTTATCCATAAAATACCGTTACCGAAATAAATAAAAAACCGTTATCCTTAAAATACCGATACCGAAATAAATGAAATAGCGTTACCCTTAAAATACCGTTACCGAAATAATCTCAATTAGCGTTACCCTTACCGATAACCGCATCATTTCGGTTACCATCCATGCCCAATACAGAAAAAATTATTAACATAAAGACAAAAAGTAATTATATTACAAAAGTTCAGCTATTTATCGTGACAGTATACACAACTACTTACTTTAAAAGTAGATTTGACGGAAGAAAATATATTGAAAATAGATTTCTAACTCAATAGAAAAAATATAAAAATAGCAAATATAAACTGTAATATCCACAAAATTTTTGCTATTTTTAAGCTAAATTTAGTTGAATGCAAATAGCAATCTATCCTGATAAAATCAGCAGAAGTATTTGCCAAAAAAAAATTGTAAACTACTGTTGTCAAAAGGCTCGATTTTTATTTGCATTTAAAAAAAACTTTGAAAATTTAAAATTTTTTGTGATGTTTTAGGCTACAAATTATTTAGCAAACTTTTTTGTTAATTTTAGCAGGTTAATTTGCTATTTTACATTAACAAAAATTTAACTCAAATATAACTAAAATCCTGTATATTTAACAGTTTTATTTTTGCTGTTCCTATATTACTAATATATAGCAAAAATAATCTGCTAATTTTAGCAGTTTTTTCTGCTGCATCATTTTTAACTAATTTTTAGTAGTTTTAACTAAATTTTTTACAAACTTTTCTATTAGTGTACAAACTTTGTTTAAGACGAACTAATTTGTTTGGTCCCAGCAGTTGGTATTAACCGAGTTTTACTGTGGTTGTAATAAAATTTTGTTTTTATTTCCATTACCTAGTTTCTTGACACGCAATAAAATAATAGCAAGCAACTGTCAAAATTATTTCATCTCAAGTGAAGACGCTTAATTTCATTGCAATATCATGTTATTGCTGACATGCAGGCGGATCTTGCAAAGATGCCTGCCATCAAATGGCACTTTTCGTTTTCACTTTTATTTTGTAATAAAAAAATAACAGAAAATTTGGTAAAAAAAAAGAATGGGAATGAGTTTAATGATTTATTATTTGTAGATAAAGATGCCCAGCAAAACTTTCTATTACCTGGTAATAAGGTTTGTAAGAAGAAATTAAGGTATGTAACCTCTTACTTTGCTATTCCAACAGCTATTATTTTAACAAGGGCATGTCATTGGAGGTATGTACTTTCCAAAAGAGGGCTAGGTAACAACATAAGAACTTGTTACTTTAATGTTACATGTTAGGAGTTACGTAACCACTTACATAACCGATACTGCCCAGGTAGAAAAATACAAACGGCACAATGTCGGCCCGTTATTGGAGACGGTAGTACATGTACTGGCAGTGCGTCGGATTTTTAACTTTCACTATACTGACATGTTGTGGAAATGATAACACCAATATACGCTTGGCCGTAGTTATTTCCCAACGTTGGAGCAGGCTTGAGATTTTATTTTTTTGGTATTATTACATTTAATAACAAATTTAGTAGTTTGCTAGTACTTTACTGTCCTTTTAGTGTATATCACAGATTTTGAATGTATTTTTTGGAAACTTCACAAGGAAAGGATGGCTATGTCTCTCTACATAAATAATTGTGTAATATTATGTAAAAATACGTAAAATTTATAAAATTGGTAATTTTAGTAAATTAAAATAGCTCTTTAATTTTCAGAAAACAGTACTGGGAAAGCACGTTTTATGTAGTATCGGCATTTCGTAAAAAACAGTGCTCTCCCAGTACAATTTTTATTGTAACGTCGGCAATTTCTACCTGGGTGAGCACAATACTACTTACATAACAGCTTAAAGTATGGCCAAAAAAATGTGTTACAAACAGGTCTGAAATAACACATTAAAATTATGCGCTCACTTACTGTATAAAAATATATACTTACTTCTTACAAAAAAAATTAAAATAAGACGTTATCGTGTTGGTTTTTTATAAATGCTAAAACGAAGCATATTCATATTTAATTAATATTTACTCAGATTAATATAAAGTTAACAAAAAACATAAAAAATATTTCAGTCAATATGTACAAAACATATAAATTATTTGTATCGAATATTTTAAACAGAAAATAACACTCATGTATCGCGTTACAAATAACTCCTTATTTTGAGGTATTTGAATACACCATCGGTAATAAGTGGCTATTTCTATTAAGTGATCACGTATCACATTAAAAGTAACTCCTTATTTTACGGTTTTAAAATATCCAATCTGTAATAAGTCGCTGCTATTATTTAGAACTCATGTTGTGTATTACAAGTAATTCTTTTCTTTGAGGTGTTTAAATATATCATTGGTAATAAGTTGCTATTACTACCCAGTAGTTATGCAGCACATTATACGTAAGACATTACATTTTATTTATGAAATAATGCAATGGTAAGGGGTATGGTATTACCAGGTAATCTGTTCTGTAATACCAACATATTACCAAGGTTTTGCTGGGTGATTAATGTTTGATAAAATTTTGTGTTTTTCGAAGAAAAATCTATGATATTTCTTAGCCATGAAATGGTTAAGTGTTCTCCACCACTTTGCAATTGATATCATTTTGACGTTTCTTTTGACATTTCATATCATATAATTTTTTGCATTTGAAGTCTAAGTAAAAAATAAGCTTAAATTTATTTTAACAAAGCGTCATCATTTTTATAAAATTAATGTTTTACCAGTGCTTGAGTTTTGTACCATTGGTAATTTTTGACTGGGTAGTAGCCAATTCTTTAACAGTGTTTTTTAATACACTACTAAAATTTTTGTAAAACATGTAATGGCAAAATGCTGTTTAGGCGCCCCAAATGAGTGTTTTGCCAGTCATTTATTTTTAACTCCATGTTTACCCAATGGTATGCAGAGCTTTGAAGAATTAATTTCTTTTTGAATGAATTCACTACCAATCGAATTCAATTTTCTTTACAATTGAATGAATTCCTTTTCTTAAGTAATTCACTGAATTCGTTCAACTGAATGCGTTCATCAAACAACAAATTCAAAGAATTAATTCAATTGCAATAGTTCTTTTAAATCAAATTAATTAATTCACCGGTGAACGCGTTCAATTTTATAAATCGAACGGAAAAAAAGTGAATTAATTCCTTACTGAATTAATTAATTACTTACTGAATTAATTCCTTACTGAATTAATTCCTTACTGAATTAATTCACTACTGAATTCGTTCAATTTCATTTTCGTTCAGTGAATTAACAAAAATAAAAATACGTTCAGTGAATTAAAAAAAAAAATAATAAGTTCACTGAATTGAAAAAAAAATAAAATAAGTTCACTGAATTGAAAAAAAAAATAAAATAAGTTCACTGAATTCAAAGCCTGTTTTCTGCCGTTCAGTAGAAGAAAACAATAATGTACAAATAAAATTTTTAAATAAGCAATTTTACAGCGTGTGCTAGTAAAAATGAACAAATTAGAAACCGGATGCGGTTTATCAACCTACATGATTCAAAAATAAAGCCTTTTACTATTAAAAATAAAAACTTTACAGATATAGATAAATTTGGAAAAAAAAAAATATAACTATATAACTAGTTTGAAAAATTAATAGTTATGAACTTATTATTTTTTTTTAATTCACTGAACGTAATTTTATTTTTTTTTTTTTAATTCACTGAACGTAATTTTATTTTTTTTAATTCACTGAACGAAAATGAAATTGAACGAATTCAGTAGTGAATTAATTCAGTAAGGAATTAATTCACTTTTTTTCCGTTCGATTTATAAAATTGAACGTGTTCACCAGTGAATTAATTCATTTGATTTAATTAATTGAATTAATTCGTAACAAAATAAATCGAACGAAAGCAAATATGAATTAATTCCATTCAATATATGGTGCTTAGTGAATTAATTCATTCAGAATTGAAAAATTGAATTAAGGAATTAATTCTTCAAAGCTCTGATGGTATGCCAGTGCTTGATTTTTTGTACCACTGGCAATTTCTGACTGGGAATTAGTTTACAATTTTGCGTTTCGTTTGAAATCATTTTAAATTTGTCAGAAATCAATTTAATATTATAAAAATGTTCACTACAAATTCAAATGAAATTCGAAGCAAAAAATTATATATTGTTAAAAGTTCCTACGCTGAGAGAATTATCTGCATTAATGAATTTGCATAAAACCAATGAATTTTTGCATAAAACCAATGAAGTTTCGCAGGAACTCGTCCATTGAAATTATTCGTTAAATTAATACAATTTTTCATTAATGTTGTAAAAAATTTCATTTTATTTATAAAAAAGCTTCATTAAAACTAGATTCATAAAATATATGAAGATTTTTCATCAAATATAAGAAATTTTTCATTTACTATGTGAAGAAAACTTCATTAGTTTACTGAAACTTTTCATTAAAATTCGTCCAGCAAAATTCCCTCAGTGTACATACCTCTCTTTGAACTTAAACCACGAATACGAAGCTCCTTTTTCATTTATTTTGTAATTTTTTCTTTTTATATATAAATTTTACCAACAAAAATAAAATAATGTTTTGACATTTGTGTCCTAATTTTATTTCAAACCAACTTATATGAATATATTTTTTATTGGAGAATAAATTCTTAAATAGTATGAATTTGTTTAGGGCTTGCCTAAATTAAAACACGGTCCTTTTTTGTTTTTAGTTTAAAATTTAAGTTTAAGTTTTATTGTAATATTTATTTTAGTTTTAAGATTAAGTTTAATTTTGTTGTAATTTGTGTTTTGTAATTATTTGTAGTTATTGTAATGTACCACTGTTCACTGTTTTTGCTTGTTTTGTGTTCGATTGTTAAAGTTAGAGTGTTTTTAAAATAATTTGGTTTACGTATTGATGCTTTGCAATGCATCAATACGCATTCTTTTTAACAACAATAACAATATGTAAAAGCAAATTCAGCTAAACCGTTGATTACAGTGCAGTTGATTAGTTTAGTGGCACACTAATGGGCATTAGTTTAGGGGCATCTCTAAACATTCTCCCCCCCATGATTGGTGCAATGGTGATGTCATCTTTTGGGTTTACAAGTTGAAGCATTTGATTGTTCTGAGTTTCTTGGGGCTTCTTTTGTAGACATCATTCCTTTTAGATTTGTGATGAAGGCTTCGAAGAAGGTCATGTTAGTTTGTGTATAACACGACTATTTTTGTAATAGGTCTAGTGCATATTCCATTAGCTGTTCGTATGTCAACTACTCGACTGTTTTGATCGGGTCCTAAGTAGGTTTTAACAATACGGCCTAATTTCCATTCGTTGGGTGGAAGATTATTGTCTTTGATGACGACCAGATCATTGACTTTAACGTTTTCTCGTTGATTTTTCCATTTATATCTGCGATGAAGTTCAGTCAAATATTCAGATTTCCATCTTTGGCAAAAAGATTGATAGATGACCTTGATGCGTTTCCAGCGGTTGATTAACGTCAGACTTTCAGTGCATAATTCAGGTTCAGCTGGGGTCATTAATGGAGCGCCAATGAGAAAGTGTCCAGGGGTCAATGGAGATAGGTCATTAGGGTCATCGCTAGCAGGACTTAAAGGTCTAGAGTTTAAACAGGACTCGATTCGAGTCAAAATTGTAGACAGCTCTTCAAAGGTGAATTTCATATTTGGAATCATTTTTCTTAAATGGGTTTTAAAAGATTTTACGCCTGCCTCCCAAAGTCCGCCCATATGAGGGGCACCGGGAGGAATAAATTTCCAGTCAAGATTTTGATGGCTATAATGATGAATCATCTGGGTTTTCAGATTTTTTATAAACTCTAGGCGGTCCTTTTTGATAAGTTCTGCTGCACCAACGAAATTTGTTCCATTGTCGGAATAGACTAGAGCTGGGCATCCACGTCTTCCAATAAAACGTGCAAATGCGGCTAAAAACGCTTGAGAAGACAGATCACTTACTGCTTCGAGATGTACGGCTTTTGTAGTAAAACACACGAAAATGCAGACGTACCCCTTTGTGATGAGACATGCTCGGCCAGTGAAATTTCGTATGTCAAAGGGGCCTGCGTAATCGACTCCCGTAGTTTCGAAAGGTCGGGAGATATTCGTTCTTTCCGGCGGCAATGAAGCCATGATTTGATTTTGTGTCTGTTTTTTGTATAAGACACAAGTTTTGCAATTGTGTATCACACTTTTAACTAGGGGCCTCAATCTAAATATCCAAAATTCAGTTCGTAGAACTCGACTCATGAGTTGATTTCCACCATGTAACGTAATTTTATGGGTAAATTCGGTAATCAATCGAGTGAATTTAGAGTTATGAGGCAGCAAAATTGGATGACGTTCGTTATACGTTAGGGCTGGCGATTGAACAAGACGCCCATTTGCTCGAATGATACCTTGTCCATCTATGAAGGGATTTAGGGTCAAAAGGCTGCTGCTGGGTGAAATTTTGACTTTTTGTGATAACTTTTGGTAATCATCTTGAAAACAATGCTTCTGAGTCAAAATTATAAGGCGATTTTTGACCTCTTTAATTTCATCTGATGTGATTTCTAGCGAGAAAATTCGAAGATGAGTCCGATTTGCGCCCGTATTTCGCCATAATCGTAAAATGTATGCGATTACCCTATAAGCACGGGGTAGTGATGAAAAGCGTACCAGTGGGTCTTCATAAACGGTGTTTATTAAAACTTTTGTAGGTTTTGCTTCAACTTTTGTATCTGTCGGAGAAATTGGTATGGGCCATTGATTTTTTTGTAATTTTAACCAGGGAGGTCCAAACCACCATAAGTTATGTGTTTCCAATTCTTTTGGTGTACACCCGCGGCTAGCGACATCTGCTGGATTTTCTTTGGATTCGACATGTTGCCAATTTTGAGTTCCAACTTTTTTCGATATTTCAGAAACTCGATTTCCCACAAATGTATTCCATGAGCATGGCGGTTTCTTTAACCAGGCTAGCACAATTGTAGAATCGGTCCAAAAATGGGTCTTCAAATTTCGTACCTGAAGATTTTGTAGAATTCCATAAGTTAAATTTGCTAACAAAACGGCTCCACATAGCTCTAGACGGGGCAATGACACTTTTTTGATGGGGGCCACACGGGTCTTAGCGGCCAAAAGAAAAGTGTGAACATAATCGTATTCATGCTGGATTCTAATGTATAGCGTCGCCGAATATGCCTTTTCTGAGGCGTCGCAAAATCCATGGATCTCCACGTCACAGGAGGGGTTATAATGAATCCAACGTGGTATCTTCAGTGTATTGATTGAAGGACAATTTTGTACGAATTTTTGCCATTTCATGTAGGTGAGAGTTTTCAAGATGTCATCCCAGTCGATTTTATCTAACCAAATTTGTTGCATGATTAATTTGGCATCGACAATGATTGGGGCCAGCCATCCGCATGGGTCAAAGAATTTTGCAATTGTCGATAAAACTTCGCGTTTAGTGTACGATTGTTTTATTTCGACTTCTGGAGCTGTGAAAGTGAAAGAGTCTGAAGAAATGTTCCACTTTATCCCAAGGGTCTTTGTTCCAGCATTTTCGGATAAGTTTAACCAATCAAGAGGTAATAGTGTCTCGTTTGGCAAATCCTGGATGACTCGTGGGTCGTTTGAAGTCCATTTCATCAGGTCAAAACCGGCAGATTTTAGAACACTAGATAGTTCTTTTCTTGATTCGATGGCAGCGTTTAAAGTGTGCCCTCCGGCTAAGACGTCATCTACGTACATATTTTGCTTTAAAATATGTGATGCTAAGGGGTGTGTATGTTTGAAATCTTCTGCTATTTGGAGCAGCGTTCTAATGGCCAGGAACGGGGCACAATTAACTCCAAACGTCACTGTTAGGAGTTCAAAATCTTCAATTGGATCATTTGGAGATTTTCTAAATAATATCCTTTGATATTTGGTTTGAGTGGGGTGTACTAATATTTGCCGATACATTTTTGTGATGTCGGCATTGAAGACAAATCGGAAGAATCTCCACTTCAGTATTTGGAGCACTAGGTCCTGTTGAAGTATGGGTCCTGGATGAAAAATGTCGTTCAAACTTCTCTTATTTGAAGACGGGCTGGAGGCGTTGAAAACTACTCTAAGTTTTGTGGTTAGCCTATCAGGTTTTATTACTGCGTGATGCGGCAGGTAATAATTTGGGGTACTATTTATATCCAGGGGAGAAACTTTCCGCATATGTCCCAGCTCAAGGTATTCCAGAATTACCTGATCATACTGTTTCTTAATGTCAGGCTTTTGGCTAAGAATCCGTTCCATTCTTAAAAATTGGGCCATGGCGATATTTCTTGAATTCCCTAACTCTTTATCATTTTTAAAGGGCAGGGCAACTAGGTATCTTCCATTTTCGATTCTACGAGTTGTAGATTGGAAGTTGGTTTCACAAAATGTGTCCTCATCTGACCTCAAAATCTTTTTTGGGGTTTCCTCCACCTCCCAAAAGCGTGTAAGGATTTGGTCATGGGACGTTGTATTGAGTAGTGAAACAGCATTTTCTGTACGATTTGGTGTATTTGATGGTCCCCCCACTACCCAGCCAAATACGGTTTTTTGCGCTAAAAACGATCCTACAAGGCGCATAGGTGTTTTGCAACAAACTATTAATGGGCCTATATCGAGGCCGATTATTAAGTCGACAGGGCGACTCTGATAAAAATGAGGGTCTGCAAGTTCTAATTCTGCAGCCTCACTTAGATTTGGTAGATACAACGTTTGGCTTGGCAAAAGTAGCGACATGTCTTTTACCACTTGTGCCCAGACCTCTAACTTGAAATTAGGGTCAACTCTGGAGCAAAGATTAAACAAACAGGCTTTGGTAGAAGTACCCGAACCGTTAGTTATACCACTGTACTGAATTAGGTTTCGTGTTGAGGGTAGCTTCAACTTGTTTTTTAATTTTTCGGATATAAACGTTGTTTGTGATCCAGGGTCGATGATAGCTCTTGCCTGGAATCGTTCGCCTTTGGTTTTGATTTCTACGATGGCAGTGAACAGTAAACTTTCCTCGTTGTTTTGGGGTTTCGTTTGTAAGGTCAAAGTTGTCGTTGAGGGAATTGCAAAATGTGAATTTGAAGTGGACTGTATGTTTGATGCTAGGGCTGCGGCGCTTGTGCTCGGCCGCACCGTATTGATTTCTTGAGTTGAAGCTGTAGAATGGAATTCTGTCCCCTTGTGTAACATCGTATTATGTTTTTGGTGACAGACCCTACAACTATATTTACTTTTGCAATCCTTGACCCTATGATTAACACCGAGGCAGTTGTAGCATGTTTTTGTGGCTCTAACTATTTGAATTTTATCATTTACATTTTTTTCTAAAAATTTGGGGCAATTTCTTAATGGGTGGGCCTCTTTACAATGAGGGCAATTGTACTTAGAATTATTTTGAATGCCCCTGTTTGGTTGTGAGTGATTTCTCTGTTTTGACCTATTATTGATTTGTGAGGTATTTATTTGTAATGAATGGACTTTTTTCTCCCTATTTGAGGGGTTGTTTTCGGTTTGAGGTTGAACACTTGGTAATTTTGTTGCCTTTATGTTTACGCTGGACTGTAGAGTTTTAAATTTTTTTGTCAAAAAATTATCAAATTGCGTCCAATTTGGTATCTCTGCACAGTCCTCAAGTGTATTTTCGAATTCCTCTACAAATATTCGGGGAAGTTTTATCTGGCATATAAAAACCATGATTGGGTCCCAACAACAATAATTGATTCCTAAGGTATTAAGTGTTTCTAAAATACCGTTAGCTGCGCATTGTAGTATTTGAACTGAGGCAGGTGAATCAATAGAAACGTTTGGGAGATCAAAAAGAATCCTAAGTTGTGCATTTACTTGTTCCCTTTTATTGTCATAACGTTTTAATAACCTATTCCAAGCAAGGTCAAATCCCTCATTGGTCATAGGTACGTTTCCAAGTACAATGTTAGCGTCGCCTCCAATTTTTTGTTTCAAATAAATCAGCTTTTCGATTTTTCGCATTTTGTCGCTTCTTACACAGATGGCCGTGAAAAGATCCCGAAATGTGGGCCATTTTGTGGGTTCCCCGTAAAATGGATCCATATCACACTGTGGCAACCTCATATAAGAAACTGAATTATTGTCTAATGTTGGAGGACTAGAGGAAGATTGACGACCTAATTTATTTGCTGCTGACTCATTTGTTTCTGATAAAGCCTGAATTTCCGCATTTATAGAAGCAGCACAACTTTTATACGCTGTGAGGGCCTCTTTGTACCGATTCCGAAGTTTAGTTTTGTCAATTGGTTTTGCGTCTGGTCCTTGCTTTAAATCCCGGCATTCTTCATAAGTTCTTTTGACTTGGGTCCAAAGAGAGTCGAGTTCGACGCGAAGAATTTCTAGAGCGTGAATATTATCTTCGGCTCCGGTCTCAGAATGAAAACTTTCAAAATCCAGCAAGTCATTTGTGCAGTTAACGAATTTATCAAGAGGCATTTTGAATTCAATAGGACGAAAAACGTAAGGTCAAACGAAAAAGGATGTTAAACTTGGAACAAAAAGGTGAATACTTTCAATAAAATGATATTTTTTGTCAAAAAGAATGTTGATAAAAGTCGGCAAAATTTTAATTATCAGCAACTAATTAATTTATATGGGTCAAAAAAGTACCTGCTAGCGATAAAATGAGATCTTATAACAAATTGGGTCAAAATTTTAAATCCCGATTTGTTATTATAAATGTCCCCGGAAATTTTACAAAATGTCTACAAGCGGCAACTCTATTATTTTCTTTAACAATAGCAGCAGTAAAAAATAGAGTAAGTGGCTAATAACAACAAACACAGGACAGTTACAATATTGAAGTAAGTTTTTTTTGTTGTTGTTTGTCTCACTTCTGTTTGTCGATCTATTTTTTTGTATTTTAATTGTTTTGTTCTGTACTTACTCAAGTTGTTTTTTACTTATGTGGTTTCTGTGTGTGTTTGATATCGCTGCTTGTTTAATGTTGAGTTTTTTATGCTGCTACTGCACTTCAATATTGGTTTATGATGATGTTGCTGCAGATCTTGTTTTTGAAGAACTTTTTGTTGTTGTTGCTGTTAGGCAGTTATTTTTCACAATGTTTTTATATTTTGTTCTTATGTACGTACTTGTTTCTAAAGGATCTTTTTTAAGGGCAAATCAATGTCACCTCTGTAGGTCAACTTTGAAATATTTAATTTTGCAAATTTAATTTTGGATATTTATGTACAATGTATATTTTTAAGCCAAATTTACACTACAACAATAGGGGTTAGTTTTTGGCTTTTGAATCACTTTCAATATCTTTTTGAAACTTTAATTTTAAAATTTTTTATTTTTAAAGGGCAATTAAAGGTCGCCTCCTTAAGGCTTCATTAGTTTAATCGTAAAGTAAGAAAACACTGTATTAAGTTAGGTCAGCTTTTTTCTTAAATCACTTTTAAAATCACTACACTATATTTTAAACCAAACTTATTTTTATGTTTTCACAAGGAAATCACTTTTCTAATAAACTTTTTTTTGTATTAGAGTTTTGATAAAAACAACTATCCGGTTCGCGAGGACCAAAATGTTTAGGGCTTGCCTAAATTAAAACACGGTCCTTTTTTGTTTTTAGTTTAAAATTTAAGTTTAAGTTTTATTGTAATATTTATTTTAGTTTTAAGATTAAGTTTAATTTTGTTGTAATTTGTGTTTTGTAATTATTTGTAGTTATTGTAATGTACCACTGTTCACTGTTTTTGCTTGTTTTGTGTTCGATTGTTAAAGTTAGAGTGTTTTTAAAATAATTTGGTTTACGTATTGATGCTTTGCAATGCATCAATACGCATTCTTTTTAACAACAATAACAATATGTAAAAGCAAATTCAGCTAAACCGTTGATTACAGTGCAGTTGATTAGTTTAGTGGCACACTAATGGGCATTAGTTTAGGGGCATCTCTAAACACATATTATGAACTGGAATCAATAATAGATAGCTATTCATAATATTTATGAACAAATTTGGTTCTGTGTAGAAAATTTATGATGGTATAAATATTAAAAAAACAAACTTATGACCTTTGATCTTTGTTATCTGCTATTAAAAATAATATACTGTGTTAAAAGAACAAGCTTCCCTTATCATATTTTTTTGTTTCTCTTAAGCATTAAAAAAAATGCTAAGCCAACAAACAATATCCTTTTAACCAAACCTAGTTTACTTAGAGCGAAAACTCTATCGAATTCATCAAAATATAACACAAATTTGGCGGAGACAGAATTTTTGTTGTAAATTTTAATCCAATTCAAATAAAATAATCAACTCTTCAAGTTAATCCGCGTTCCTAGAAACTAAGTCTAAGTCTAAAAAAAAAATATATATATATATATATATATATTAGGGCGGGTCGATTTAATAATCGCCCATGGCTCAGTGAAAATCGTATTCTAGGGATCAAAATAAGAAACTTTGCCGAAGGAACCATACCTCTAAAACGAATTCTACTACCCCCAACTGTTGACTTTTGTCCCGTAGGGTCAAGTTTTGAAAAATCCCACTTTGACCCATTTAGAGTGCCCCAATCGAGTCCAAATGTATGACCGACCCCCACTAACTTTGGAGGGCCGATCCACCCATGCCAGTGGCACACCCCCTGGAACTCCGCTGGGGGGTTCCCCATACAAACATTTTAAAAAATCACCATTTTTGGCACTTTATTTTATTATTTTTTATTTATTTTTATTATTTTATTTATTTTTTCTCTTTAGAAATTTATTTAGTCAGAACATATGTAAATGAAAAAATTAATTTAACTTAGTAATAGAAAAGAAAATAAAAAAAATTACTGTTTGAAGTCTTTTTTGCTTTCAAGTCTGGGCATTTTTTCTTTTCTATTACTAAGTTAAATTAATTTTTTCATTTACATATGTTCTGACTAAATAAATTTCTAAGGAGAAAAAATAAATAAAATAATAAAAATAAATAAAATAAATAAAAAATAATAAAATAAAGTGCCAAAAATGGTGATTTTTTAAAATGTTTGTATGGGGAACCCCCCAGGGGAGTTCCAGGGGGTGTACCACTGGCATGGGTGGATCGGCCCTCCAAAGTTAGTGGGGGTCGGTCATACATTTGGACTCGATTGGGGCACTCTAAATGGGTCAAAGTGGGATTTTTCAAAACTTGACCCTACGGGACAAAAGTCAACAGTTAGGGGTAGTAGAATTCGTTTTAGAGGTATGGTTCCTTCGGCAAAGTTTCTTATTTTGATCCCTAGAATACGATTTTCCCTGAGCCATGGGCGATTTTTTTGCCTCCCCACAAATCGACCCAGCCTAATATATATATATATATATATATATATATATTTTTCTTTTTTTTTAAACTCATTTGTTTATTTATTGAATCTTTCTTCATTATAGAAAATAACAATAAGTATTAAAATCTTAAAAACTAAATATACAA
Source organism: Leucophora obtusa (assembly GCA_949987735.1). NCBI lineage: Eukaryota > Metazoa > Arthropoda > Insecta > Diptera > Anthomyiidae > Leucophora > Leucophora obtusa. Next base: position 329,883,331 of record OX465295.1, on the reverse strand, counting down.
TTATGGTCCTATTGCCAGTGCAATAGTAACCATCGTGAGGAGCAGGCTTATTAGATTTGAGCAATATATATATTATATATTTGGCTATGCCAAAGTTACCATTGAAAGATTTTAACACATTCACGATCACTGAACATTCAGAATGTGCGTTCCCGTACGTTACCGCGGGTACCCGCGGGAACCCAAAACAGCCCAAACAACAACAATTTACACGCAATTTTGAGTACGGGAACGCCTTTGGGCTAGTTTGTGTAACTTCGGTAAAGTACGGGAACAGACATAGAGAATGTTGTACATGGAAATGATTAAAATAAAAACATCTGTAAAAACAACTATATTAATTTAAAATATCCCAGTCAGAAAAATATAAACAGGAGAGCGGCGGCAAGACACTTTATCAGGAGGTACAAGTACTGGCAAAGAGTGCTTTCCCATTCCCAAAATGATAACATCATTAGACAAAAGGACCGGGTGTTCATCAAAAAGCGCCGGAAAAGCGCTGGGAAACACAATTTTCAGCGTTGGCAAAACAAATGAATAGGTACACTGAGAGAATTACCTGCATGATACTAAAGAATTTCTAAATTAAATCAATGAAGTTTCACGGGAACTCGTACATTGAAACTTTTCATTAAACTAATAAAGTTTTTCATAAAATTATATGGAAAATTTCATTTTCTTTATTAAAAATTTCATGCATTCAATGAAAAGGTTTCATTAAATGCTAGTTTCATAAAAACTATGAAGCTTTTTTGTTAAAATTAAGAAATGTTTCATTCACGTTGTGAAGATAACTTCATTAGATTACTGAAAAAAAAAATCATTAAAACTCGTCCAAGAAATTCTCTCTGTGTAGTTTGGAAACAGATAAAGGGAGAACACACCCGAATTGCAACACTTTGGAAAACTTATAACTTACTCAAAAAAATTTATATATTTTGAAATTCAAATACCCTGAGTAGGCCATGACCTAATTTTCATGTATGAGAAATTTCATTCGAATTTAATGTTTAGTTTCGTCAAAAATGACCACCGAGTTAGAAACGAGGCAAATTATTTTGCACTAATATATAAAAAATCCGGTTCTCAGTGCGCGTAAAATTGCAAAAACTGTAAAACTGCACCACTCGACAGTTTCCAGGGTTTTAAATCGCTACAGGGAAGGCCTGAAATTGAAACTGAAGTAAAAGTTTCCAAAAAAATACATGGTTTGGCAAGCCATTTGCTCCTGTGATCGTAAAAGCAGCCCTTTCATCACATCTGGAACAATGAAAGCTCAAATTTATCGGGATGAGTGCCTCAAAAAGGGTCTTCTGCCATTTATTAAGAGTCACGTCACCAAACCACTGTTCTGACCAGACCTGGCAAGCTGCCACTATGCCAAGGACACATTGTAGTGGTACAATGCAAATAAAATCGATTTTGTACCTCGCGACTGCAATCCACGCAATAGCCCAGAGCTACGCCCTATTGAGGAATATTGGTCAATAGTGAAGGGAATATCGAAGAAGGCAGGTGAACTGGTAAAAGATATTGCAGAATTCAAAACCAAGTGGTTGTCGGCGTCGCGAAAAGTCGATGATGCACATGAAGCGCGCTTGCAACGAAAAGTCCGATCAGTTGCATATGGAACAAATAATAACTATTATTTTAATATTTTTATTACCTCTAAACTTCAAAGTATTCGAATAAAAAAAAAAATTATTTCAAAGCCATCTAGTTTTTTTCTGATATTAGTTTCTAAGTGTCGCAGTTTTGGTGTGTTCACCCTTTGTTCCAAAATAAAATTTAAAAAAAATTCATACGTAATTGTTTTTTGTCTTAACGTGATTTGAACTCATTCCGTTAGATTGACAGACGACAGCTACACCCACTGAGATACCGAGACAAATAATACTTGGTGTCAGGACACTAGGAAAAAAATCTGTTAAAAATTACCTTGCAGAAAAAACTGCAAAAATTAGCAGATTATTTTTGCTATATATTAGTAATATAGGAACAGCAAAAATACAACTGTTAAATATGCAGAATTTTAGTTCTATTTGAGTTCAATTTTAGTTAATAGAAAATAACAACTTAACCTCCCAGTGTAGAAAATCATTACCAGATATGTGGTTATGTAACTACATACTTGGTAATGGTAACTAGTTACTTTTGTTATTACATTTCTTATTACCTTTATATGGCGATGTCGCGAAAAATAATGAAAATCAACCAGCATACGAAAAATCAAAAAATATATCGTTACCTATGTATGTGCTTACCAGTACTGACAAAAATAATGAGTCTAAAAATAGATTTTCCGAAAAATAAATTATATAAAAAAAAATATTTTTTATTGTATTTTTTTTTTAAATAAAATTTGCTGGTGCGGGAATCGAACCTGGGTCTACAGATTGCCAGTCATCTGAGCTATATCGACATGTAATATTTAATAGATTAAAACACAATTGAGCTGCTGCACACAAGTAAGCTTACTCGCCAACATACAAAAAATCAAAAAATATGTGGTTACATATATCCTTACCAGTGTTTGAAAAATATTGAGTCTAAAATTAGATATCAAAAAATTTTCAAAAAAATCTAAAAAATTATTTTCTATTTGAAATAATGATAAAAATAAGTAATTATCAGTAACTCATTATAATATGTTTTAAAATAATACAGAAGGTAAGTGGGTGTCATTACTGGTAGTCCAAAAAATAATGATGTCATTACCGTTTCTACACTGGGCTGCTAAAATCCGCAAAAAGTTTTACTAAATAATTAATAGACCAAAAAATCGCAAAAAATTTAAAGTTTTCAAAGTTTTTTTCCGTTAGATTTCCTGCAGATTTTACAGTATAATTTGTCATGTTCAATTAGTTAACTCAAATATAACAAAAATTCTGTAAATTTAACAGTTTTATTTTTTTTTGTTTTTATTTTAGTAGTATTTAGCAAAAAACATCCACTAATTTCAGCAGTTTTGTCTGCAAGGTAGTTTTTAATGTCGTTTTACTAATTTGTAGTAGCTTTTTCTGCTAGTTTTCCTGGTAAATTTCTGTGAGTGTATAAACGGTTGCTAAATATATTTTTTAATAGAACTATAAGTGTTTTCTGCATTACCGTTTCGAAATAAGTATATTAATTTAATTTATAATTACTTTACATTACTTTTAAATTTTTTTTGTTTCCTGTAGCCAAGCGAAGGTGCTTCTTTTATTTTTTCTTTTCAGAAGTTGAAAAAAACGACATTCTTTAAAATTTACCACTTACTTTAAATGGATAACACAGTTTGCTTTATTTATCCTAAATACAATTTAGTGTTGCATAGCCCTTTTTGCTGTTTTTTGTTATTTATTAATTTGGTAAATTTTTTTGTATTTATTTTCAATGCTGCCAGATTTAATAAAAAATGTGTCTGAGGATATTGAGAATATCCAACGAAACTTCGGATTAAAAATGAATAATCTTTTATTTACTTTTATAACAAGTGGCCTTAAAAGCCCACTTTAAAACTTTCTAAAAGCTCACAAACGAAATTTATACATTTTATAATTCTTCAAGAAAACATCCCTTGAAAAAGTTCAGAAAAATAAATTTTTTTTAAATAATTTGAAAAAAACGACATTCTTTAAAATTTACCACTCACTTTAAATGGATAACACAGTTTGCTTTATTTATCCTAAATACAATTTAGTGCTGCATAGCCCTTTTTGCTGTTTTTTGTTATTTATTTATTAGTTTGGTTAATTTTTTTGTATTTATTTTCAATGCTGCCAGATTTAATAAAAAATTTGTCTGAGGATATTGAGAATATCCAACGAAACTTCGGATTAAAAATGAATAATCTTTTATTTACTTTTATAACAAGTGGCCTTAAAAGCCCACTTTAAAACTTTCTAAAAGATCACAAACGAAATTTATACATTTTATAATTCTTCAAGAAAACATCCCTTGAAAAAGTTCAGAAAAATAATTTTTTTTAAAATAATTTCTTAAAACATTTTTTAATTAAATAATTCTCTTTCAAAAATAGTGCCTTTATTTTCTAATTTCTTTAAAATGAAAAATTTACAAAAATATTTAAATCTCAAAAATATGTTTTGTTAGAGACGCGTTTGGCTAAAAATAAATCTGAAAAGTTCCAAAAATTTGTTAGCTGTTTTTTATAGTCCAATTACCAAGTACTGTTATTTGTGATGTTACTCAGAATAATAACATTTCAAAGTCCAGAAACATGACCATGTCCGACTTTAGTGATCAGTACACAACTCGATTCACTTAAGCTCACTAAATGCCTTTAAATTTTCATAGATAATTGGATGGTATCCTTTAAATTGAATTACAAATAAAGTTCTTGAATTAACAAAACAAAATATTCGAAATGTTTACACATTTTTTAAACAAAAATATTTTAGTGTAAAATTGAGTGACTTCTGCCGAATTTTATTTTCTTATTACCTTTTGTAAATTCGTAAACATAATTATTTTCAATTTTACCAAAATGGTTTAGGGACAAATAAAAAAAACGTTCATGTAGCAACCATGCTGTTTTTAAGTGATTTATGAAATCGATTATTATTATTTTTTAAAACTATCCAAAGATATGTTTCAGCAGTTCAAAAAGATGCTTCAAACTAACTGATAATTTTTCAAGCTCATTAAAGACGGAAGTCGTTTCTGAATAAACAACGACTATATAACTAAAAGACTACCCAACTCTCCCTACCTCTGTTAAATCACTCTCTTCTTAATTTGTATCGAAAAATTCAGCCATAAGAATTACACACGGCTGCAAAGGCTAATATTTTTCGATACAAACTGTTATGCATTAAACACATAGACGACTGCAGCTACACGACTACACGACTACAAATGCTGCTGGCTGCAATTGTAGTCGTGTAGTCAGCTACTTAATTTTTTTGAAAACGACAGCAACATGTAAACAGATAATCCTAAATATTTGACATTTTGATAAATATTAATCTTTTTTGGTTTGTGCTTCTAAAATAATGGCTGAGGAATATTTTGTTAATTTTGTAAGATCCATTTTTTTTTTACAAAACATCACAATAAAGTTATTTCCAAATATAAATTAATGAAACCTTCAAACAATTGTAAAATATAAACAGCGGTTTCTTCAGTGTTCCCAAAACGGTGATTTTCTAGTCAGAACTAGCGATATTATTTCGCCTCTAGCGGGAAAAATTCTCCTGTTTTACATATTTTGTTATATTGTCAACACTATTTTTGTTTTGTAGCCAACAAAAATAGAAATTATCCTAAGTTGACTACAGCGGCAAAAGTAGTCGTGTAGCCGTGTAGCTGTGTTGGTGTCAAAATAATCGTTTTCATATAAACGTGTGTATTTTATTTTTGACAGGCTGTAGTCGTGTAGCTGCAGTCGTCTATGTGTTTAATGCTTTAATGTTCGAAAGAGGCGATGAAAACCGCCTGGAATAAACCACCTTTATAGGAAAAAGAGAAAAAATATGTATGTTTTTGTACCGAAAACGGGTTTTTTTTTAATTTTTTACTATTTGGATAACCCTAAAACCGGGTTTACAAAAATATCGATCAGACTAGTATATATGTACGTAAATTGTGCAAAGCCTGAAATTTCGCACAAAACAGGTGTAGGAAAATTCAGTAAAACCTTGCAAAAGGTAGGTAAGAAAAGATGTTTAACTTAAAAATTGCGAATTAATTCAAATTAAATGTTTGCACTGAATCTAACAGTTTTTGAATATCGCTACAATATGTGTAGTACACAGCTTGTTTTGTTAACGTCGTCTGTAAGTTATTCACCATTTTGTGTTTTCTGACAGTTTAAGATTGATTAGTATTATCTTGTGAGTTTATAGCACACATAAATCTTATTGATTGATTATGTTGCTTTTTAAATTGTATACAATCCAACGATGTATGCATTACTTCAAGTACCCTAGCAAAGTATGTTGTACTGACTTTATACGAAGACTGTCAATTTAGTTTAAGTGGAATTATTTTTAAATTTAATTCAAAATGTTTTTACAATGTTGAAATAGGTTATCAATTGTATTCCGTTAAGAAAAATTTATCGAAAATTTTGAAAACAGTTGAGAATTGTAAAAGTCGTAGTCTTAATGTTAAGGTTTCGTTGTATTTGTGTGTCGTACGATGAAAAATATTTATTTATCAAAAAAATTATTAATAAATTATATAACCTTTCATAAGAATATAGGCAATTGAATTTTATGCACAGATTTAAGAAAATTTCAAAAGAAAAATCAAATTAATTTATTTCAAATTAGGACTAGAGGACTCTAGGAAAAATAAGGACTAGAAAATTTATCTAGGATTAAGAATCACTTTCCATTTTTATTTTCGATGATTAATGAAGGCTGCACAGTGGCAGCCGATTTTGCCTTTTTTAATAAAGGTCAGTAATGAAGTGGCAACTCTGGCGAGTTTGGCTGGGGAAATATTAAACTGATATTTTTTAAAAATACTACCATAACATGATTTTTAAATAAACAAATAAAATATTAAAAATATAGTTAATTGAATTTTTGACAACCGTTCAAATATGCCCTTTAAAATGCTGTTGTTACAGTATTTACCCCCCTTAAAGGAATTAAAAGTTCCAAAATCCCAAAACTTATTTAACAAATTTATGTTCTAAAAAAATTCACCGAATTTGATGAAATTCTACATGTATACATTTTTGGCAACCTAATCTGAAATCTACACCCAAAACATATTGACGTAAAATATTATTACAGATCTATTTAAAATAAAATTTGTTTTTAAACAAATATTTAATTAGTTAAATATTTTAAACCCTAAATTCATAAACGCTTTGTAAAATTATAGAAGGTTTATTGAATAAATTTTGTATGAAAATCGTTTTGTAAACCTGCTATAACTTTACAAAACATTTATGAATTGAGGGGTTAATGTTTAATTGTTTCAATTATCATATACAATTTTAAGTAATTAATAAAAATAAAAATTTAATTGACTGTATCAATTTCGTAATGAGCCTCGTTTTAAATTTTTTGTCTGATAGGAGATAAAAAAAATAACACAAAAAGTTTGAAACTTTTTTGGTATCTCAAATACTGTAATTATCTATAATTAATTTTAAGAAGTATAAAAACGTAAAAACTCCAAAAACAGGTAAATCATTGTTAGTTGATTTTATTGTATTAGGCAGTTAATTTTTAGTAGTTAAAATTAACTACAATATTCAGTTAATTAAAATAAAATTGCAGTGAACACCTTTTTAAAGTGAATTTCAGTTATTTTTACCTATTGCCTTCAGTTGATTTTACCGACATATTTAACTAAGTGTATATTTTTAAATTTGTTTTTTTTTGCTTTTTGTAGTGTATTTAATAGAGCTCAAGGTTATTTTTAAAGCATTAAAAATTATATAAAACTATTATAAAGCGATTTAATTAAGAATCTAAGCTAGAGTAAATTTCAATGAACTGAAAAAAACAATAATGAATGATGACTGATAAGTATAATTTAATTTTAGTAATCCTTATGTATAAATAAAATAATTAAATAATAACGAGATCTGGCCTATTTACCAAATTTTCGAAACACTTTTTTCGTAATTAATTCTTTTTACGTTAAATGAACTGTTCCAGAATTTTTTAAATCGTTTTTTTTAATACAATTCGTTCTGAAATAAGCTCCTTGGTTCTGCAAACCAAAATTGATTTTTTTTTAGAAAATTTAATTTTATTCGATTTTAGATAATATATTTAATCTCTTTCTGTTTAAATTTAAACAGAAAGAAATATTAATATATATGATCTAAAATCAAACGAAAAACATTCATTTACCAAATAAAAAATCAACTATGCATACTCCTCGTTCAGAATTTAATTTTTTCATATTTTATTCGCGTCTATAGTAAGAAGAGAGAGAGATTTAAATTTTGTACGAAAGTATAATTGAAAAAAAAACCTAAAAAGTGCACTAAATGATCATAATATATTCCTAATGATCATAATATGATCCTAAATTATCACAAAACTTCCAACATGATCATAATATATATATTATGTCCTGTGGTACCTAATGGAAACAAAGGGCCACAAATAAAATATGATCACTGCAAATATATAATTTATAATAATAATTTATAATTTTCGATGCATTGTGAAATTGTACGAGGGGTACTATTTATATTTCGGAAACTGGCAACACTAATGTGCTAAAATCTGGCAACACCATAATAAAATTTGACATTTTTTAGCATAAACGTACTCACAAGATATTGATGTACAAGTGCTATATGTTTTGTTTACAGTGAGTTAAGAAAATCAATTTGGCTAAAAAATGGAAATTTCAAGAGAAGGTTTTCGTTGGATTATTTTTCACAACTTTTGACGTCGATATCTCAACAAGAACTCAATTCTTTGTATGGCGATAAATCACCATCAAAAACCACAGTACATCGCTGGAATAGTGAATTCAAACGTGGTCGTAATTCGGTCGCAGACGAATTCCGTTAAGGTCGTCCAAAATCGGTTGTTGTTCCATAAAACATCGATGCAGTGCGTGAACTGATAATGCAAAATCGTCATATGACATATCGTGCGATAGAGGCATCTTTGCACATTAGTTCCACTTCAATACATTCGATTTTTTGGATACTTTATAATTTATCAATCGCTCAAAAAAAGGCTCGCGTCGATTGATGTAAGGGAATGATTAAAAAGTTCGACCGTGGTTTAAGTCCGGAGATTGACTTGTCCAGTCAAGAAGGGCCACATGATTGTCTTTGAACCAATCCTTTACCAACTTAGAAGTACACTCATAAAAAAAAGTTAGTACAAAAGTCTGTTAAAGGCGTTCTGATTCTATTGAACTAATTTTCCTGTCATTTTGTCTTAAAATTTAGGATTGAACTAATATCTTTTGTAAATCTAATTTAGCATTACAACTACTTTCAGCCGTATTTGAACTAACTTTCCATGGTAATTTTTGGTAATTTGTGTTTCTTAAATTTACAAATTTTTCTGCTTTAAACCACGATTATTTTCTAATTATTATATTTTTGTGTCTCTGCTATCAATATCACATAGAGATGGCGCTATATTTAAATTTTTTTTATTATAAGATCGTAAAATAGTTTGTATCTCGAAAACTAAGCGAGATAGAGCAAAATGGACAAAAATTCATCACTCTGTACCTATAAAGTAACCCTTATTACACACATATACTCCCAATAATAAATATGGGCCCGTCTAGGGTCAGATCCCGGAAGTCGAAATTTTAAGCGACATTTTAACAGAAATTTGTAGTTAAAGCAGGTAAAATTTCTGCTGAATTCAACTCAAATTTCCATGCTAATTTCACTAAAATTTTCCGTATATTTAGCAGTATGTAAAATTTAGCTTACCTAAATTTAGCAGACTATGATTTTTAACTTCATTGAAAATTCTGCTGGCGCAAATTCAGGTACTATTTCCTGTTATTTTAGCAGAATTTTGAACTATTCGCACGGGCTTTTTTTTATGAGTGTATACTTTGGAATGTCCATCTAAGAGGCATACTTTCCTCAGCATAGGTCAACATCGTAGTTTCCAAGATATCTTTGTAGTGGAATCTGGTAATAGTGTCGATAATTCGACCGACACCATACCACGAGAATCAACCCAAGATCATAATATTGCCGCCCCCCGTGCTTGACCGTCTTCTTTGTAAATCGAACATGGAATTCCTTACCCTTAGGGCGTCGAACATTCCGGACCCAGTCGTTTCTAAATAATTAATTGAATTTTTTTTGGGTCTTCCGAGAGTTTTGACGCTATAGAACGAAGACTTTGGCCACTTTCTCTTAGTCTTGAAACAATTTTTCTCTGCTCCGGAGAACAATGACTTTTTCGACCAATCGCTGATTTTTTTACTATATATTTCGTTATGAATAAAGATAAACAACAGTAAAATAAAAAATATTTTCACTAATATTTTTGACGTAAAATTGTTTAATGTTTTTAATATTGACCCTATTGTTTTGTCAGCTCCCATTCCCAACTTTATGCAACTAAGGGAATGTACCGAATTCAATATATTTTTGAAGTGTTGGTAAATCAGCATTTTTAAAACGCGATATATTAACAATAATTTTCGTCGAAATATATTCGCAATCTTACTTACAAATTGCCAAAAATATAAAGAAATGTATGAAAAATATTAGTGACTTTTTAGGAAGTTTCGCAAAGAAGTTATATTAGATGTGCAATTATATAAACGTTGAGATTTCAACGTTGATAATTATCCACGTTGAATATTTATCCACGTCGATATAGTTAAGCCGAAAACAGCCATTAGGAACATCTATTCTAAATTACTAACAATATGGCAAAGTTGAAGCACTAATTGTGTGGGACATCACTATGTAACTAAATGAGCTAAATTCTGACAACATCAGAATCAGTGGTTTGAAGTTGTTTTAAAACTTCTTTTTACTGGGATGTTTAACTTTGGAACAATGTAAATTTGGAACAATACATTTACTACAACGTGTATGGTTTCATTACTTTCAGGTTTGGTAGACAGAACCGCTAAAATACTGTTACCATCTCAAATCCCTTTCAATTAACTACCGTTACCCCTAAATATATAAGTATTCGCCGATATAATTGACAACAGTTTCTATTAAATTACCGTTACGGATATAACTGAAATACCGTTACCGAAATAAATGAAATACCGCTATCCTTAAAATTTTATCAAAATAAGATAAAATAAAGTTAACATTTAAATACCGTTTGCGGTAAACGAACCGTTTCGGTTGTCAACCATTATTAGTTTTGAATTTAATCATTATTCATAGAAAGATTTATCAAGAATCCTTTCAAATTTCTTAATTAAATATTAAACAATGCTGCATGATGATAATGATAATACTTGATATTAAATTTTTGTTAATATATAAATGGAAAATAAATTATGTAGTCACAAGAAGACTAGGAAACCATATAATTAAATTATATTTATAATGAAAGATATAATTAGAAAAATTTTAAAGAAAAGTAAAAACAAAATATTTTAACTCAATTATAAATTAAAAAAAAATAAAATTTTAAGCCAAACTAAATTGAATTTTTTTCCAATTTATCTTCTGGACATTTTAGAAAGAATTTTTTCAGAAAATCTAAAAAGGAACAAAAAAGTTAAAGATACAGTGTTGTTTTTATCGCTTTAGGGGTGTTGGCTGCTGTAGTGTTGTGATATACCCAAGTCTGTCTGTCTGTCAGTCAGTCATTCTGTTAGTCGTTCGTTTATGTGCCAACGTACGAGAAGAAATATTGCTGGAATATGTCTGATGATGAATGGTTTTTATGTTGCGAGAGACGTTGCCACTGGCAATCATTTAGAAAAGTTGGTGGTAAATGACGTTTCTTTATTTAATACTGAAGGCGGAATATATATATTTATATATTTTTTATTTGTGGGCAGTTGTAAAATGGTTACTCGCATTTTTTTATATATTATTTACTACAAAATTTAAATACATTTTAAGTATAAGTGTTTTTTAATTTTAAGTATTATACTGAGTATAACAATTTTTTAAAATCAAATGATTTATGAATCACTTAAATTAAATCCAACATTTAACATTGGACGGATAACTTTCTCTTGCTCTAAGCGCATAAAATACATATTCGAATCAAAATAATAGACATTTTGAAAAATAATGTGTTAAAAATGTTTAAGTAGTTAACTTGCATTTCCTAATTAAATTAATTAAGTTTTTTTTTTGCGTCATGTGCAAAACAATCAAGAAATTGTAAAAAAAAAACAAAATAATTATTGAAAAAGAACACAGTGACACAAAAAAATGCCGAAATAAGAAAAATTATATATTTTATAATTTTAATTGAAAACTGGTATGAAATATGGCAGTTGACCTTCAATCAGATAAGTTGTACACTTACTACATATCATTTATTCGTATACTAAACAGTAGTAGTTATTTTCAACTGGCATTGCAGTTATTTGACTATAGCTGTATCAAGAAAGGTATAACACTAGTACAGTCTAAAAATAGATTAAAAAAAATATAGAAGAATACTTTATGTTTGAAATAATAATAAAAACAAGTCGTTATTGGTAACGAATTATTTTTTATTTCGAAATAACTAGTAACTAGTTATTAGTAACTCTATATTACACGTTTTAAAATAATGCAGAAAGTAAGTCGGTGTCATTACTGGTAGTCCAAAAAATAATGATATGTCATTATTGTTTCTACACTGGGTACCTAATAACGTTAAGTATTTTAAGCAAATCTACGTTAAAAGTTTAAAAAGTAATAGCGGTATTCATAAGTTAAAACTAACGACTAAAATTTCCTTAAATCTTGCATTATTTTTATTCACAAATGGCGGCCAGATTTAAAATGACACCGGTTTAAATATGAGTAAATTTTTTAGCGATTTTATAATAAAGTTAACAACACTGAAATTTTAATATGAAATGCCTTATACTGTAATGTAAAAAAAGCCTGACTGATCTGTTATATCTTGGTAAGTATGTATATCATAATACCATTCGCCCAACTGGTACGAAGAAAAAATTGCTCTTTCACCAAGACATCAACAACAGAGCCCTATTTTGAGGCCAAAGATAAATCATTCTATAAAAAAGGTATCGAAATGTTAGAAAGGCCTTCGAGTGATTGTATCGCTCTTGAAGGAAAAATAAAGTCGAATTTTGCCAAAAAATTTTTGTTTTATTGGTTACCATATGGACTTCTCAGCCGATGTGTTACATAATTATCCTTTAGCTAAAATAACTTTTTATACCATTAAAAATAATTACAATTATTTTTCGAACATTTCCTCTTTCATCTACAATGCGTAAGCAATTTTCATAATGTACAAAGTCAGCTAATTAACTTGCCCATTTTAGTTTTATTTTTACTTTAATGTGTACACACTTATTTTGAAATACAAAATGGCTGAAAAAATTCCGTTATAATTATAATTAAAAATCAATTTGTATATTACAAAGACTTTAAAATTTATATCAATCAATTAACTTTCAATTAAATACAACATTTAAATTGAAAAATACAAGTTTTTGATCAAACAAGGGGAAATTTTTAATAAAATATGCAATAAATAACTCTTATATAAATATTTAATTAGAAAATGTTATAATTATTTATATAAGATTAAATTAGATATTTTATTGTAAGCACACTAACTAAAAATAAAATTTACTAAAAAAAAATAAACGTGACATTTAGAACCCGTTCTAATCACGATTTTATATGGGTTTTACGTGATGCAATTATATGCTTTTATACGAGTATATTCGAATCTATTGTATTATAGAAGAGCGTACACTAAAAAATGTGCCTTTAGAAAAACTGAAAAATCAGTTAACAAAAATTCTTTTGTTTCTTGACTGAAATTTACTTTTTCAACTTACAAATTAATATAAAAATGAGTAAAAAAGTTAAAGTCGGGCATGCCGACTATATAACACCCTACACCAACCTGGTTAAAAGCCAACTAATGTTGGAATCCGAAATTCGAATAAAATCGAATTCGATAAAAGAGAAAATCGGAAATATAGCCCATATGGGCGATAGGTCCACATATGGATCGATCCTGTCCAGAATCAATAGGCTTTGTCTTTGGGACCATGTGATTCAGTGAACCCAATTTCATTGAAATATCTTCGTATTTGTGACCTGCAGCGTGTAAACAAGCCAATTTTGGATGGGACCTTTATATGGGCACTAGGTCTAAACATGGACCGATTTTAACCAAAATCAATAGGCTTCGTCCTTGGGCCGACATAGGTCGGTGTATCTTAATATTTGCGACCTGTAGAGTGCGCACAAGAATGCTTGGACAGACCGACAGACAGACGGACATCGTTAAATCGAAACAAAAAGTGATTCAGAGTCGATCGGTATACTAAATGGTGGGTCTAGGTCTAATATTTTTTAATGTTACAAACATCAGCACAAACTTATTATACCCTATCCACTAGACCGTACCGCATTTCCGTACATTTCGTACTGCCCTCGTATTAGGCTTTTAAATTTAAAACTTAATCAGCGGAAAATGTTCATAAACATTTTTAGAAAAATGTTAATTAAAATGCAAAATAAAAAAGAACCGAATCAACATATTTAATAAAAAAAATGATAGTTACTGATTTAGGTGACACTTTAGTTCATCGTTTTAAAATTATTTACATTTTGACCTAGAAACCTTCATAGAAACTTTTTGTAAAATTGAAAGTTGCAGAATTCATCATCAATTTTAATAAAAATTAATTTTTAAAATTTTTACTACATTTATTACATTAGCTAAAAATAATACGTCAGTAGAAATAACTGATAAAATAATTTAACAGAAAAGTACTGGTTTTCAGTTTATATATCATTTTAAGTTAAACGAGATTTTTGTTAAAATAAAAAATATAATAAGATAGAGATACTGAAAAATATAATGATCAATTTCACTACGTTGTAAAAAAGCACGATTTTTGAAGTATAACTCATATAAAATTGTCTAATTTCCGATAAATGCTTATTTACTACTATGTACTTAATATAAAAAAATATAAAAAAAGTCAGTAGTCAGCAAAAAATGTTGCTGTGTCAGGAGCTTGCTTGCAAAAAAGTTAGTAATTTCAGCAAAAGGTGTTTGCTGAAAAACAGCGAGCTAACTTTTACCAAAAAAAAAATAGTAATATCAGCAAAAGTTTTGCTAACACTTAGTCGATTGCAAATGAAAAAAATTCTTGCTAAAATCACTTAACTTTTTGCTGAATATTAGTAGACTGCTATAAACTCAAAAAATTTGTAGAGAAATTTTACTTTAGTTAATTTATTTGCTGAAAATTTAAATATAGAAATTGTGTAGAGTTGTTTATTTTTTTTTTTTTTAATTATCATTTCCGTTATCTGTACTACATCCAGACAAGCTGCGACATGGAGATCTTGTCTATCTGGTTGTCGTCCACGCTATAAATGCGGTTATCAACACAAAAACTTTTGCTGAAAACGGAATTTCAGGAAAAAAAATGCTAAAAACTAGTACACTTGATATACAAGACGTTTTACTAATTTTTCTACTAACTCATTTTTTTGAGTGTATATGTAATATAAAGTGTGGGTCGAATATTTTTTGTAGTAACAATAATAAACACACTCATTATACCCTGTAACTCTGTAACGTGCCGTTACAAATAACCTACTTATTCATATACCTAATGGAAATGCTGATACCCCTAACCAACAATATATTTTCACTGGGCTGGGCAAATATTCTAATAATTCTTATTAGGTTAATAGAACGTATTGCTTATAAGGGAAAAGTTGTATAGCCTAGGGGAGAGCTTGAATCCAGTTGGAGTTTTATTATACTTCGTCCCGTGGGCGAAGTATACACGAATAAGCCAGCCCGATTAAAGTTCCCAAATTAACCCGACTCACCTGCTTACTATTCTCGTGAGTTACTTAGAAATATTTACTAATCGTATTTACATCTCCTCGTGTTCCCGAGGTAACCCGAACCCAGTTGGAGTTTTACTATACTTCGTACTTCTGCGAAGTATACACGAATAAGCCAACAAGGTAGGAGTTACCGAAATAACCCGACTCACCTGCTTACTATTCTCGTGAGTTACTTAGAAATATTTACTAATCGTAGTTACCATATTCCCTCGTTTCCCCGAAATAACCCGACTCACCTGCTTACTATTCTCGTGAGTTATTTAGAAATATTTACTAATCGTATTTGCCATATTCCCTCGTTTCCCCGAATTAACCCGACTCACCTGCTTACTATTCTCGTGAGTTACTTAGAACTATTTACTAATCGTCGTTACCACAGGGTATACCAGTGAAGTCAAAAGTGACAGCTGTCAAACGAGTAAACAGAAACCGTATGGTGTGGTTGTTGTTGTAATTTTTAACCGAAGTGCGAAGGAGATTTAAAAAAAAGTATATATACGAAACCCATGAGTAAAAGTAAACAACTATACAGCATGTTTTCAAACATGTGTTCACAAAAAAAGTAAAAGATAGCCTAGAAAGTATGAAGATACACACCATGGTTGTATTGGGCAAACAGTTTAACTTCCCTGGTGTGTTACAAACTCACAAAATAATTATATATTTGTAGTTACACATTGTAATGAATAAAACAATATTAATTTAAACTTTTTTTTATAAAATTTGTGCACATTAATGCCCTTTATTAACAATACAGAAAACTTATACAGTACTATTAAACATAACACAACATACAACAAACTCTCACATCTATATGTTCTGTGAAATGTATAAAAAAAACACAAACGCACTCACAAAACAGATTTATATTATTTATTATTATTCGACAACATAAAATATTCACTTTATACCACTATCTATTTTTAATTTTTATTATTCAATCATTATTTGAGCTATATAATTTTATTTTGTTACACAAACGATGCCGTGAAGAAAATTTATTAAACAAACTAAAAAAAAGCACAACATATCGTCAGCTTAGTATTGGTTTTGTCGATATGCCAAAAAGTCTTTATCCAGAAAAACGATAAAGAGATTTACATCTTTTTAATTTGTGTATGCACTAGGTATCTCAGATATGATACATTATAGCAAGAAACTGTCTCAAAATCTGAATGAAAATATGTATTTAATAAATTTTCTAACTCGATATTTTCAAAAATGGCCAGTGGGCCGAACCAATAATAATGCGACGAATTGGAAAACTTTTGGGAAAGAGAGACAGAACTAGTTGTAATATATTTGTTTCTCTCGCACCTACGTTTTTGGTGCAGCTCTGCTAGTTAGTTACAGAGTTGCAAATTTCGGTAGTTCCAAAAACGTCCGCCCGCAGCGCTAGTGCGTGTCTTCACTGGTATACCCTGTGGTCGTTACCATATTCCCTCGTTTCTCCGAAATAACCCGACTCACCTGCTTACTATTCTCGTGAGTTACTTAGAACTATTTACTAATCGTAGTTACCATATTCCCTCGTTTCCCCGAAATAACCCGACTTACCTGCTTACTATTCTCGTGAGTTATTTAGAAATATTTACTAATCGTAGTTACCATATTCCCTCGTTTCTCCGAAATAACCCGACTCACCTGCTTACTATTCTCGTGAGTTACTTAGAACTATTTACTAATCGTATTTACCAGATTCCCTCGTTTCCCCGAAATAACCCGACTCACCTGCTTACTATTCTCGTGAGTCGCTTAGACATATTTACTAATCGCATTTACAACATATCCTCGTTTTACTGGAATAACCCGACTCACCTGCTTACTATTTTCGTGAGATACTTAGTTCAATACCTAAGCATATCTAACCAGTGACAGAGCTATCGACGTTTGGAGGAACTGCAACCACTGCCAGAGTTGCCGAAGATCATCCTGTGCACCGAATCATCGACAACGTTTAAATATTAACAGTCATTAGATTAAATAAGTAGTTTAAGTAGTTTAAGATCTTGGTAAATAAAACTGTGTGCGATACAGGATCGTACAATTGAATTGAACAAAAGAAGCGATTGCTGTTTTATTTCAAAGGAGGCAGACCTTTAACGAACCTGGACAAACTGAGTTTTACCCCGGCCTCAGACAAAACTACATCACAACTCTATAAAAAATTGTTCAAAAAGTTTAAATTCGATCTGTTAATTTTGTCCCTCCTTAGGAGAGTCTTCTTTTAAGGATGTTTTGTATTTAGAAGATAACTAAAATCAAAATTAGTTAAATTAAAATAACAGTATCTTTACGGATTTATTTACATACATTATTACTTAAGGTGTACAGTTGGAATTTTACATAATCTCTAGGGCAAGGAATTCCATGCAAATGCATGTTTTCCTCGATAGTCCAAAATTAATATGAACTAAATATTATCCGAATCATCAAATTTAGAACAAAATTTAGTTGCATATTTTTGCATATTTTGTCAAGAATGCATGTTTTTGCATATTTTGAGTTTAAATGCATATTTTGTGCCTTTTTAATGCATATTTGTGCATATTTTTCATTTTTAGGCGCATTTTTTATTTTATAATAAAGTATAAAAAATTAATACGTTTTTATATTTTGATTCAATCAAAATACACATTCTTAAAAACCTTATTGACCTATGGAAAATATTCGAGTTCTGTGTCTGTTTGCAAAATAACCAAGGTTGGTTACCGAAACGAATAACGGTAAGGGTAACGGTAACGGTATCGGATTTCGTTTGTTTAGGTAACGGTAAAGGTAACGGTATTTAAGACTGTTTCGGTAACGGTATACCGTTACCGAAACAGCAATACCGGTACGTACCGGTATTAAAAATTATGTTAAACACATATAGAAACAAGTAAAAACATGGCATATTTATACCCTACACCACTCAGGGTATTATAAGTTTGTGCTGATGTTTGTAACACCAAAAAATATTGGTCGTAGACCCACCTTATAGTATACCGATCGGTTCAGAATTTTTTTTATTTCGATTTAACGATGTCCGTCTGTCCGTCTGTCCGTCCGTCCGTCTGTCTGTCTGTCTGTCCATGCAATCTTGTGCGCACTCTACAGGTCGCAACTATTAAGATATTTTGATGAAATTTGGTACGCAGACCTATGTTGGCCCAAGGACGAACAAGTTTGATTTTGGTGAACATCGGTCCATGTTTAGACCTAGTGCCCATATAAGGGTCCTACCAAAATTATACTGTTTATACGCTGCAGGTCGTAAATATTAAGATATTTTGATGAAATTTGGTACACAGACCTATATTGGCCCAATAACGCAGCCTATTGATTTTGGTGAACATCGGTCCATGCTTACACCTAGTGCCCATATAAGAGTCCTACCAAAATTATACTGTTTATACGCTGCAGGTCGTAAATATTAAGATATTTTGATGAAATTTGGTACATAGACCTACATTGGCCCAATAACGCAGCCTATTGATTTTGGTAAACATCGGTCCATGTTTAGACCTAGTGCCCATATAAGGTTCCTACCAAAATTATAATGTTTATACGCTGCAGGTCGCAAATATTAAGATATTTTGATGAAATTTGGTACACAGACCTATATTGGCCCAATAACGCAGCCTATTGATTTTGGTGAACATCGGTCTATGTTTAGACCTAGTGCCCATATAAGGGTCCTACCAAAATTATACTGTAGCTGTGTTTTCGACTTAACTATATCCGTTAACTCATAAAAAAACTTAAAACGCATACAAACGCGTTTAAGACGAAAACTAACACATTACTTTTCGTATGCACGTTAACTTTCAACACGGATAATTATCAACGTTGAAAACTCAACGTTTATACATTTTCACATCTAACGTAACTTATTCCCGTTACTTCTTAAAAACTTTTGCTGACGTACGTTCGATTATAACGGAAAAATTATAAAAATAACCTGTTTAAAATTTTTTATACTACAATCGGTTTAACGTAGATTTCCTTTAAATACTTAACGTTGATAGGCATAAGACAAAATACAGCTTGTTTATACGCTGCAGGTCGCAAATATTAAGATATTTTGATGAAATTTGGTACATAGACCTATGTTGGCCCAAGGACGAAGCCTATTGATTTTGGTGAACATCGGTCCATGTTTAGAACTAGTGCCCATATAAGGGTCCCCCCAAAATTGGCTTGGTTACAAACTGCAGGTCGCAAATATTAAGATATTTTAATGAAATTTGGTGCGCTGACTCACATTATAGAAAATTTTGACATAAGCCCCATTTTAACCCATTCGAATTTCGGATCCAAACAATACACCAGACTGGTGTAGGGTATTGTATAGTCGGCATGCCCGACTTTAACCTTTTTACTCGTTTTAATTTTAAGTACTGAAAATACATATTTTAAGCTATAAATTCAATACTGGTAGTTTTAATAAGTAATATTATTATCTATAATTAAGATTATAAAATAAACGAGTAAAAAGGTTAAAGTCGGGCATGCCAATTATACAATACCCTACACCAGTCTGGTGTATTGTTTGGATCCGAAATTCGAATGGGTTAAAATGGGGCTTATGTCAAAATTTTCTATAATGTGAGTCAGCGCACCAAATTTCATTAAAATATCCTAATATTTGCGACCTGCGGTTTGTAACCAAGCCAATTTTGGGGGGACTGGGCACTAGTTCTAAACATGGACCGATGTTCACCAAAATCAATAGGCTTCGTCCTTGGGCCAACATAGGTCTATGTACCAAATTTCATCAAAATATCTTAATATTTGCGACCTGCAGCGTATAAACAATATAATTTTGGGGGGACCCTTATATGGGCAGTAGTTCTAAACATGGACCGATGTTCACCAAAATCAATAGGCTTCGTCCTTGGGCCAACATAAGTCTATGTACCAAATTTCATCAAAATATCTTAATATTTGCGACCTGCAGCGTATAAACAGTATAATTTTGATAGGACCCTTATATGGGCACTAGGTCTAAACATGGACCGATGTTCACCAAAATCAATAGGCTGCGTTATTGGGCCAATATAGGTCTGTGTACCAAATTTCATCAAAATATCTTAATATTTGCGACCTGCAGCGTATAAACATTATAATTTTGGTAGGACCCTTATATGGGCACTAGGTCTAAACATAGACCGATGTTCACCAAAATCAATAGGCTGCGTTATTGGGCCAATATAGGTCTGTGTACCAAATTTCATCAAAATATCTTAATATTTGCGACCTGCAGCGTATAAACAGTATAATTTTGGTAGGACCCTTATATGGGCACTAGGTCTAAACATGGACCGATGTTCACCAAAATCAATAGGCTGCGTTATTGGGCCAACGTGGGTCTGTGTACCAAATTTCATCAAAATATCTTAATATTTACGACCTGCAGCGTATAAACAGTATAATTTTGGTAGGACCCTTATATGGGCACTAGGTCTAAACATGGACCGATGTTCACCAAAATCAAACTTGTTCGTCCTTGGGCCAACATAGGTCTGCGTACCAAATTTCATCAAAATATCTTAATAGTTGCGACCTGTAGAGTGCGCACAAGATTGCATGGACAGACGGACGGACGGACAGACGGACATCGTTAAATCGAAATAAAAAAAAATTCTGAACCGATCGGTATACTATAAGGTGGGTCTACGACCAATATTTTTTGGTGTTACAAACATCAGCACAAACTTATAATACCCTGACCACATAGTGGTGTAGGGTATAAAAATAAAAAAATTGTAATTTTTATATAAAATAATAAATACCGGTAAAATACCGGTAACTACCAATAAATATAACGGTATCGGTAACGATAACGGTATTTGGAATTTTTTTTAGAGGTATCGATAACGGTAACGGTATTCAATTTGAAACGGTATTTTAGCGATAACGGTATTATAACGATAACGGTAACCAACCTTGAAAATAACTAACTTAAATATATTTTTAAATTTTGAAGTGCATTAACTTTGCAAAAATAATAGTTTTTAGTGCATATTTCTTATATTTTTAATGCATGAAATTTCTTGCCCTAATAATCTCCCTAGCAAGCACTGGCAACTCTGGATGTAATTTTTTTGATGCATATCTAGCTTTTAGGATTTTACTAAAAATAAATTGGAAAATTTATACAATAAAAAACTAAATGCTTTACACATACATATGGGTGATATCAAAAAATGTGATAAAAACCGTGTAACCACCTAATTTCTAATGCATGGATTACATTTGAGTTACATATTTCGATATATATCAGCGCATTGTCACCTGTTTTACAAAATTTATAACAATCTGACCAAATTTTTGGTTAATACATAAAATTTGTGACCAATTTTATAGGCCAAATGTAAACTCCGTAACAAGTAACTCATAAGGTTTTTTAACTTTAATAGCTTATATTTTAATAACCAATAAAGCTAAACACTAATTTAGTGTCCGACAGGATTTAATCACATACGTATAATAAAAAATCAAAAATTGACAAACTCTGAAAATCATTTGGGCTAAGCCACTATAGAATATGAAAACTACACCCTTGTGGAAGTATAATGTATTTGGTTCTGTGGGCCCATCTTTCTCCAAACGTCCACAGTGGCCAAAAATCCTCGACAGGATTTCATCACATAGTTATAATAAAAAATCAAAAATTGACAAACTCTGAAAATCATTTGGGTTAAGCCACTATAGAATATGAAAACTAGACCCTTGTGGAAGTATAATGTATTTGGTTCTGTGGGCCCATCTTTCTCCAAATGTCCACAGTGGCCAGATATACTCGAATCTTAATTTCAAAAATTATGGAATTCTGGAAATCATTTGAAGTAAGACACTGTGGAATATGAAAGTCAGAGCCTTGGAGGTAAATATTTTATTTGGTTTGGTGAACCCATCTATCTCCAAATGTCCACAATAGTGGTTTTCTGTTGTTTCCTATACTCTGTTAACCCTTAAACGGATCTTTGCTAAATAATGTGGTTTGCGTCTTTGCTAGTTAAATTCGAATTTATCTTCACACACATAATTTTTACACCAAACTATTTAACGAGTAAGAAAAACAATGTCATATTTGGATTAACCTTGTAGGCATCATGCGATTTCGTTTCGGAAAAAAATTCTGACAAAGCGTTTCTGAAAGAAAACGAAAAAAGTAACCAAATGTAAACTCCGTAACTGTAAACTCCGTAATCACAATTGTTTGCATCAGATTTCATTCAAATAAATGTAGATAAATGTTTAAAATATTTTAAAATAACCATAAACAGAGGTGATTCAACTAATATTTATGCGTCAAAAGACGATTCAACTAATAATTTTGCGTCAAATCAAAAAAATTTGTCAGTTTTTTACCCTAAGCTGCTGGAGCGAAAAACGATTGATTTTGCATTTCATTGGTTTTGAATCGATATTTCGAGTCATTACTGACATTAGTTTGACAAATTAAATTTGTTTCACACAATTAAAGAATTTTTTGATCGCGAAATGTTATGTTTTTAATATATTATTTTGTAACTGCGCAACCGCTGTTTGGATTTTAAAAAATTTTATATTTTTGAAAAGCATTTAAAAAGACCAAAAATACAAAATTTAAAAAAAATAAAATTTTTTTTCGCGGAATGAATTGTATTTTTATTCGCGAAACCGCCAATTTGATAAACACAAATTATATATCATTGGAAAGCAAGTTGAAAACCCAAATACGAAAAATTAATAAATTGAAGAAAATTCGTACGCAATTTTTTTTGTTATATCTTTTGCTTGCAGACATGTAAACTCCGTTACAACAAAAAAAATTAAAATTGTGCAAAAAAAAAGTTATTGCGACAACTTGTAGAAGAGATTTTTTGCAATTAGGTTTATAATGACTAAACTTACTGATTCCATTAAGAAAAAACCGAAATATTAACACTTTTTGCTTCTCACAAATTTGGCCCAAAAATTTATCACATTTTTTGATTTCACCCATATATAAAATATAAATTTTATAATTTTTGTACTTTATAAATTTTATAAAGTACAAAATAGAAGATCCCTCCAAGAAAATATATTTTATATACAAAAAGTCTCCATAGATTATTTTTACATATTCAAGCATGTAATTCTAATCACTAGGGCAAGTAATACCACGCATATGCAGTTTAAAATCGATCTGGATTAAATATTTAACCAAATCACAATACTTAGAATAAAGTAGCTTCGGTTTGGTTTTGCATATTTTGAGGACAATGTATATATTTGCCTATTTTGATATAAAATGCACATTTGCTGTTGTTTTTAGTGCATGTTTTGTGCTTTTTAATGCATATTTGTGCATATTTTTCATTTGTAAGTGTATCCACTTTGCTTAGCAAAAAATTTAAAGATTTTCACGTTTTTGTTCAAAAGAAATTCTTTTTTATTAAGAAAAATACACATTCTTAAATATCTTTAAGCCTTAAAAGAAAGCATTGAATACGGTTCACACTGGTAAAAAAGACTAATAAATAAAATAAAAATAAATTAGTGTTTTATTTGCAAAACTCACTGTTTTAGTGCATATTGTTTTTCATTTTTAATGCATATTTTTTTTAGCTGCATTTTCATTAAATACATGGAATTCCTTGCCCTACTAATCACTTTTTATTTTATTTTAAGCTAAATGCTCTATTTTATGTATTTCAGAGACTTAACTAACCTTTTTCTGTGTATTGGCCAAAATTGCAGTTATAGAACTTATGGCATAGAGTCATTTGTAAAAGTTAAAAAGGATTTTTATATTTTGAACATATTCCAAGAAGAACAATTTAAATTACAAAATATTTTGTTTGTAATTTTTTGTCCTTAGTTAAAAGAGTACTTGAATTTTGGAATAAATGTCTGTAAAGAGAAAGTGTAATGTATGCACAATGTACCAGTAGCAAGAGTTGGATGGCTGTTTCTATATTGTTACTGTAATGTTGGGTATATCAAATAATGTAAATAAAATACATTTAAGTAACATATATGACCTTCTCCGAGAAAAGGGACCTAGTGTGTCAAAAAACCTAGTGTGTCAAAAACTTGGGAAAATCGATAAAAATGAGAAAATATCGATTTTCCCAAGTTTTTGACACACTAGGTTTTTTGACACACTAGGTTTTTTGACACACTAGGTCCCTTTTCTCGGAGAAGGTCACATATGTACATACAAAAAATATGTTAAATAAATATTTATGAACTTTTAATGCATAACCATGACAATCAGAATTTGATATTGTACATGACTAGAAGAAAGGCTTATGTGATATTCCAGAGTTTTGATAGGGTTATTTATAACCCAAGTATAATACGGGATTCACACAAACGTGTTTAAATGGATCCTACCTGTTTAGGCCATTAACAATGTTAAGTAAGATGTATGAAATGTTAAAGAATTCATAAATATATGGGCAATTCCTAGAAACTTTTAACATCGTGCGTATTTTCTTAATTTATCAATTATTTCTTATAAAGGGTTTTTCAATAAGAGCGCTACAAAAGTTTTTTTAAATAAAACAAAAACGGTTTTGGATATCAATGAAATTCTTTATTCTTGTGAAACTACGTTCGATGCCATTATGTATGGAAATCGATCTCTTTTGCATGGCCACCACGGGCACGCTTGCAGAAGTCCAGACGCTGAACCCAATTTTCGACAGTTTTCAAGCATAAATCGGCCGATACTGGCTTGCTGGTATAGACCATAGATTTGACGTAGCCCCACAGGAAATAGTCCAACGGCGTCAAATCGCACGACCGAGACGGCCAATCGACTGGACCATTTCGTGAGATAACACGTTCTCCAAACTTGGTTGCAATAAATTGATTGTGACATTCGCTGTGTGGCTTGTGGCGCCGTCCTCTTGAAACCACATGCCCTCCAAGTCCATATCATCCAATTGGGGCCAAAAATATTCGGTTATCATTGAACGGTAGCGATTCCCATTCACAGTAACGTGCCGGTCTTGATCATCATGGAAGAAGTACGGCCCAATGACGCCGCCGGCCCATAAACCGCACCAAACCGTAATTTTTTCGGGATGCAATGATGACTCATGGAGTACGTGTGGATTGCATTCTGACCAATAACGCATATTTTGTTTATTGACGAAGCCATTCAGCCAGAAATGAGCCTCATCGCTGAAGATGATTTTTCGATGAAAATCCGAATCATTTTCAAGTTGTTGCTCAGCCCAATTCACGAACATACGACGCTTCTGGAGGTCAAGCGGCTTCAGTTCCTGCGTCAATTTTATCTTGTAAGGATGTAGGCCAAGATCTTTTCGCAAAATTCGCCACAACGACGTCACAGAGATGCCCAACGCTTGAGAACGACTTGTGAGAGACACATTTGGGCTTTCTTCAACGGAAGCCACAGCGGCAGCAATATTCTCGACACTACGGGCACTTCTTTGTCTCACTGGCACGGGAACATTTTGTACTGTGCCTGTGGATTCAAATTTTTCCACTAGACGCTCAAGTATTGATCTGCTAGGACGATTATGACCACCATAAATTGGACGTAGCGCTCTTAACGTTGAGGCCACTGACTCCGAATTTCGGTAGTAAATTTTAATAATTTCGACTCGTTGTTGGCTCGTATATCTTTCCATCATAAAATGGCAAACCTTACTGAACAGAAATGTCAAAAGAGCGGCAAGAAATATGGCGTCGTCCCTGTTGAAAAACCCTTTATAAGGATTGGAAATAGTAAATGTTAATTAACAGTCGTTACTTACACTACAGACAATCAACCTGCAAAAACTAGGGATTGCAAGTACACTCAAAAAAATAAGTTAGTAGAAAAATTAGTAAAACGTCTTGTATATCAAGTGTACTAGTTTTCAGCAATTTTTTTTGCTGAAATTCCGTTTTCAGCAAAAGTTTTAGTAATATTTTTTTAGCACTAAACTAATTTTGAACTAATGTTTTACTAATTTATTTTGCTACAAAAATTGTGCTGATAACCGCAATTATAGCGTGAACGACAACCAGTACCCCGTTTCTGTATCTAATGCGAGAAGTTTTCGCATCGAGAAACGCATGGTCACCCTGCATTATACAGGCTGATTAAAGACG
The DNA here is from genome assembly GCA_949987735.1 of Leucophora obtusa. Lineage (NCBI taxonomy): Eukaryota > Metazoa > Arthropoda > Insecta > Diptera > Anthomyiidae > Leucophora > Leucophora obtusa. The sequence continues at coordinate 329,856,771 of OX465295.1, read as the reverse complement.
TGATAAAATGGACTGCAGTTTTTGTTGTAATTCGTTCAGATAATGTAACTTTAAGAACTGTTGACACATGTTGTTTTGTAAAACACCTAATTAAATTAGAAATAACTTACTATGCAACGAATTACTAGCTGATTTGGTTTCATATATATTTTATTGTCTGCGACTCACCCTATATAAAGCAGAGCAGGGTTGCATTTCACATTTTTTTCCGCAAACTTTTTCGATGCGAGAAATACAGAAACGGGGTGCAGATAAACAAATGTAGATGTCGCAGCTTGTCTGGATGTAGTACAGACAACGGAAATGATAAAAAAGAAAAACAACTCTACACAATTTCTATATTTAAATGTTCAGCAAATAAATTAACTAAAGTAAAATTTCATTACAAGTTTTTTGAATTTTTTTTTTCAGTCTACTAATATTCAGCAAAAGGTTTAGTGATTTTAGCAAGGATTTTTTTCATTTGCAATCGACTAAGTGTTAGCAAAACTTTTGCTGAATTACTATTTTTTTTTTTTGGTAAAAATAAGCTCGCTGATTTTCAGCAAACCTTTTGCTGAAATTACTTTTTTGTTGGCACGTCCTGACTAAAAATTTGCTGACACAGCAACATTTTTTGCTGACTTTACTGACTTTTTTGCAGTAGCTATAAACGCCCAAAGCTGAAAAATGTAAAAAAAAAATGGCTTTCTCTTTTTTAAGATTGTTTTGTTAATGAGAGAATCCCGTTTGCGGTTTTGTATGTACATAAAATTGATGTATGTGAAAATGTGAAAGTCTTCAAAAACCCACTTTATCGCGAGACACACTAATACTATTATCTCAAATGGGTCAATGCATTGCGTGATCAAAATTTTTTTCGGTTTCACACAGTCGAATCGATGGCACACGTTACAATATTTAATTGCAAAAATTTTATTGATTTTTTGAAAAATCTTGCAAATTATTGGTTTTTTTTTTTTTGTTGTTTTGCATTAAAATGGTAAAGCCCGTAAGACACTAGCTTTATTTTGTATTGATAAATTTCTTGAGAACAGTGCAAATCTAGTCATCCCGAGTAAAAATAGTTATATAGGAAATTATATAATTTCATATGGACTAATATGTTTATATATAGTCAAGTGTAACACTATATCTTTGCGGATATAATTATGTATAGCTTTGAGTTTTTAAAAAATTTCTTATATGATGTCATATATAGATCAGTATAAATATACATGTCCCCATATATATTTGTATGTGCCATATGCTATGACAATTTTAATACATCGTCATATATAATTAAAAATGGCTTTATCGGAAAATATATAAAGTTTTATATAGCTCAATGTTAAATATTTTTCTAAGTTGTTTTAGATATGTTTAAGTATAGCGCAATGTAAAAAAAATTCTATGTTTTTTTGAGATATATTTACCCAAGTAAAAAAAAATGATATGGAGCCATATAAAGTTATATTTAATTATATATAATCTTCTATGTAATTAGATATAATTATATCCGAAAAATGAGAACGTCTTATTGTATCATATTGTATCGAATTGTATACAATTGTATACAATTTGGTACAATTTGATACAATTCGATACAATATGATACAATTGTATCCGAATTTTGTCCTCATCCAATTACATAAAATTATATCTTTTTGTATAAAATTATATAAAATGTTATAAAAGTGGACACAGTTTGATACAATTATACCTAAATATTAACCCTATATTTTTACCATAATATATATGACCATATCTAACAATATACAAAATTATATTTTTAAATAAAAAAAGATATACAATATCTGGAGATCATACCTGAGGGATTTCAATTACAATTACTTGTAATTGAATTACAAGCAATTGTAATTGAAAATTTTCAATTACAAATTACTAGTAATTGTAATTGAAAGTGATTTAAATTACATTTAGAATTAAAAAGTGTTTTTTGTTAAAATTTTGTATACAAATCTGACTGGGATAGGTTGCATAGGCATGGATGCGTATAAAAAGAATACGTCATGTTGGGATTACCCCTAACTTGTGCTTTTTGTCATTATTTATTTTCCCAAAAAATGTAATTGACATTTTTCAAATTACAAATTACTTGTAATTGTTCTTTTTTGAATTACAATTACAAATAATTTGTAATTGTAATTGAGTTTTTTTCAATTACAATTACATGTAATTGTGTAAATGAATGTGTATTTAATTACAAAATGTAATGATTAACCCCCCAGGTCTACTGGATATCCTATAATTTCGATAAATCTTCCATTACTTTTATCCAGATTTACCATGACAGTGCATTAAACATGAAAAAAATTTTCTTTGTTTTAAGTAATTTTAAAATAAGGTTAACAACACTGAAATTTTTAACTTAATAGGATTGTGATATACAACCAAGATATAAGAGATCAGTCAAGTGTGCGTTATAGTATAGAGAATTCCATATTAAAGCTTCAGTATTGTTAATTTTATGGGCGCGTTAGCCATTTTAACTCACGGTCCTAAACAAAAACAAATTAATCAATCACGAACATTTCGTGTCTTACTCACGCAGACATGAGTATATTAAAAACTTACTCACAATCAGAAAATTCTTACGCAAAACAGTAAAAATTACTAAAAAACATATGATGCAAAAAATAAACTCCCACACGAATCATGCACGGGTTATTTATTCTTACTCACGCTCACGTACGAATTATACATTCTCACTCTAACGGGCGAATTACTTTGGTATAGTAATTATTACTCACGATCACTTGTGAATAACTTCACTCACGATCGTGTCATGCGCCAATCCCTAGTAATTACAAAATCTAAAACTAGTTCAAAATCATTTTTAATATGGAACCACATTTAATACAATACGGTTTTAAAAGGACCTTATACATATATTTTTATATAAAATCACTTTGAAAAAATTGCTAATGTGGGATAATATATAACACTATGCGACAGTCAAAATCGGGATGGGATGAAACCAACGGGAAATGTTATATCGGTCAAAAACAAGTTATACGTGTCCCGTCGTTTCGCTGGGTCACCCCTAGGACTCGAGATATATCTTTTTTTTGACATAACTCGAGAACCACTATTCCGATTTTGCTCAAACAATTTTAAAAAAATTAAAAATTACAATTCCTTTAATCTGTTCATATAACGTTTTTCTATATACTCAACAGTTTTGCCGGTAAAAATAAATGTTTGTTACCGCTACCATAAAAATCAATAACCTTTTGTTTATTACTTTTTTTTAATATTTTAGGCAAAAAATATTTTTTTCTTCATACATTTATTTTTACCGGCAAAACTGTTGAGTATATAGAAAAACGTTATATGAACAGATTAAAGGAATTGTAATTTTTAATTTTTTTAAAATTGTTTGAGCTAAATCGGACTAGTGGTTCTCGAGTTATGTAAAAAAAGACCACCAAAGGTCAAATCGATATATCTCGATTCCTAGGGGTGACCCAGCGAAACGCCGGGACACGTATAACTTCTTTTTTACCGATATAACTGTCCCCGGTAGTTTGAATCCTTCCCGATCACTGACCCCTACCATTTGTCTCACAGTGTAATTAATAATTACTAATTATAGATGATTTTATAAAGAATGTTATATCGTTATATATAAAAGAAATCATGAAATATTGTAGATATGAAACCATACTAAGTTATACATGGGTTCATATGCGTCAATATATAATCATATATAACACCTATTATATAATATTTCTTAAATGGCTCCATATATAGTTTTATATTATTATGTATAGTGTCATACTAAATTATATATAAACATGTATGTAATTATATCTTTTATATATTACTTTGTGTACTTATATATAGCACATACACTTATATGCAGGCCAGTATGTAATAATATAAAATCACATATGTCTCAATATTAAAACCTTTGAGGCAAAAATATTTAATATATGACTATATAAAAGTCTATATGCTTCAATTTAAAAGCATATGTGGCCATATCTAACTATAAGTTACTATATGTAATTACATACAATAATATATGATTATATCAAAACTTTTTTACTCGGGTATATGTATGATTTCAAAATATAAAAGGCGTACTCATTATAACTCCTAAATTCCTTGTAAACCTTGTATAAATACAAGCCATATTTTTATGTACGGAATTTGACATTAAACTCATAAACATACCAGGTTTACACAGTTTACGGGTAGAATACATGTTTATATGAGAAGGCTTAAAATGCTTGGTTAGAATTATGTACAACTTCTTTTAAATTTTTAATTCTTAACTTAAGGGTGTTATTTTTCAGTACTTTTTAATAGTTTTTGTTTTGATCTTGAAGTATGAAGCGTTATATAATTATGTCTTCTACATTAAATTAGATATAATTATATCGGGTCAAAATCCGGATAAGATTCTATATGATTCAATATATTTAGATCTTATCCGATATAATTTTATCCACCATTTTTCGGTTCATAGCATATCTCCAATTATATTAAATAAGATATCATAACATATCACCCGGGATAGGAAAATTACATAAGTGCAAAAAGTACAACCATACTAACTGTCAAACAATTTGTAAAAATTTTCAAATTTACAATGACATTTACCCAGCAAAAAAAATTACAAGTAGTGCCTTACAAACTTCTTCTTTTAATGCTTCACAAGTATCCGTTAGTGTATTTTTACTGCTCTTTTAGAAGTTATTCTGAACAACTTCCAAGTTCATAAAATTAATTAAACTCTTCATAAAATAAATGAAACTCTTCATAAAATTAATAGGCCACTCGTCCAATGAATAAATCATTCAGCCAATGAAGAGCTTCATAAAATCTATGAAGCAATTTCATTTACTATTATTTATTATAGTTGGTTGTTGTCGTTGGCTAGCTGGAGTGGATAAATAAAAAGTACTTAGCAAATGCAAAAGAAAGAATTCATTAAATAAAAAGGGTCTTAAAAAAAATTCGAAAAAATTAATATGATTTATAAAAAAATTTCATAGTCCAAAATTAATAATAAAAAATTAATTAAAAAAAAAAAAATATAAAAGATTATTCTCTCAGGAAATGACGATATATTATAAAAAAAAATAAAAAAAAGTAATACTATTGAACAATTTCATATATATAAAGAACATTTTTATTAAATTTATGGAGATCTAATTTATGAAATTCAATGAAATTTTTTTTAATGAAACTATGAAATTTTATGAAAGAAAAGTTATGAAAAATTTCATAATATTGATTAAATATTATATACATAATGAAATCTTCATTGGTTCTACGAAAAAAATTCTATGAAATTATATCATTAATAGCATGAAGGATAATTCTCTCAGTGCAGAAAGAGGACACAAATTTTATAGATGACAGCGAGTGAAAATAGATGATTGTGACATACGGCGACCGCAAACATCGACTTCTTGAAATCAAAATTTGGCGATAAGTTGATTTCGAGAAATGGACCTGTCAATTGGCCTCCAAGGTGATTTCCTGTGGGGCCACTGGTTTATGCTGATAAATCAACAACAATTGACGCCTTGGAGGCTAACATTGTTCGTGTTATTCGTTACATACGGCCAGCAATGCTCATGGCTAAAAATTGGACGTCCAGAATGCGCTTCGTTAAGAATAGCCGCGATGGCCATATGCCCGAAATAATTTTCAAATTTTAATGCCATGTATTGATCTTTGGAATAAAGAACTTTTTTAGATTAAAATTTAATTTTTTGTGTTATTTTTTTTACAATTTAATGTTCTATCTGTACAGAGGGAATTTTGCTGGACGAGTTTTAATGAAAATTTTCAGTGAACTAATGCAGTTTTCTTCACAAAGTAAATGAAAAATTTCTTAAATTTCATGAAAAAGCTTCATATATTTTATGAATCCAGTTTTAATGAAACTTTTTCATTGAGTGTAAGAAACTTTTAGTAAATAAAATGAAATTTTTACCAACTTTCTATGAAAAATTCCATTAATTCAATGAAAAGTTTCAATGGACGAGTTCCAGTGAAACTTCATTGGTTTTATGCGAAAATTCATTAATATCATGCAGATAATTCTCTCAGTGTGGCTTAAAAAACATCCTTTATTTCGTAAGTTCTGCCTGACTTAAAAAAGCACCCTTTATCTCTATATATAAAAGAATAACGTGACTGACTGACTGAATGACTGACTGACTCAACATCGCCCAGCCCAAACCGCTGAAGCTAGGAAGTTGAAATTTGGTATGTAGGTTCCTCTTTCGGGGTAGACGCCCGCTAAGACAGGATTTTTGGAAATTCCTACCGGAACGGGCAAAAAGGGGGAAAGTGTCCCCCTTGACGGCCTGCCAAAACCCCTTTGGCTAGAAAGCTGAAATTTAAGATATGTGTTCCTTGGAGAAGGGGCTAACTTTTCTGGAAAGTACTTTCTAGAATTTTGGACAGGGACGTTGTAAAAATGGGGGTTAAAAAGGGGAAAAAGGCCCCCCTTGACGGCCTGCCCAAACCGCTGGAGGTAGGAAGTTGAAATTTGGTATAAAGGTTCCTCCACTATAGTAGACATCCACCAAGACGGGAGTTTTGGAAATTTTTACAGGGACGGGCAAAAAGGGGAAAAAATCTCCCCCTTGACGGCCTGCTCAAACTGCTGGAGCTATGAAGTTGAAATTTGGTATGTAGGTTCCTCGACCGGTGTAGACGTCCGTTGAGACGGCATTTTTGGAAATTCTTATCGGGAGGGGCAAAAAGGGGACAAAAAAAGTACCTTTTCCCAAAAAAAGTACCTTTTCCCAAAAAAAGAACCTTTTTCCCAAAAAAGTACCTTTTTCCAAAAAAAAAAGTACCTTTTTCCAAAAGAAGGACCTTTTTCCAAAAAAAAGTACCTTTTTCCAAAAAAAGTACCTTTTTCCAAAAAAAAGTACCTTTTTCCAAAAAAAAGTACCTACCTTTTTCCGAAAAAAGTACTTTTTTCCAAAAAAAAGTACCTTTTTCCAAAAAAAGTACCTTTTTCCAAAAAAATTCCTTTTTCCAAAAAAAGTACCTTTTTCCAAAAAAAGTACCTTTTTCCAAAAAAAATTCCTTTTTCAAAAAAAGTACCTTTTTCCAAAAAAAAGTACCTTTTTCCAAAAAAAGTACCTTTTTCCAAAAAAAGTACCTTTTTTAAAAAAAGTACCTTTTTCCAAAAAATGTACCTTTTTCTAAAAAAATGTACCTTTTCCAAAAAAAAGTACCTTTTCCAAAAAAAGTACCTTTTCCCAAAAAACATACATTTTTCCAAAAAAAATACCTTTTTCAAAAAAAGTACCTTTTCCAAAAAAAAGTACCTTTTCCCAAAAAAGTACCTTTTTCAAAAAAAATGTTCCTTTTCACAAAAAACATACAATTTTTCAAAAAAATACCTTTTTCACAAAAAGTACCTTTTCCAAAAAAAGTACCTTTTCCCAAAAAAAAGACCTTTTTCTAAAAAAAATGTTCCTTTTCCAAAAGAAGTACCTTTTCCAAAAAAAGTGCCTTTTTCCAAAAAACATACATTTTTCCAAAAAAAAAACACCTTTTAAAAAAAAATACCTTTTCCAAAAAAAGTACTTTGTAAAAACAAAGTATCTTTTTCCAAAAAATTTCGTTTTTCCAAAAAGTACAATTTAAAATAATATATAATTTCAAAAAAACTACTTTTTTTCCTCCCCGCACGGATATCTCCACTAAAACAAGGTTTCTTGATATTCGGCGGTTTCTTGATATAGACGGGATTTTTGGAAATTCCTACCGGAACGGGCAAAAAGGGGAAAAGTCTCCCCATAAACAGTCTCACAAATTGGAAAAGTGCCTGCCCAAACCACTGGAGGTAAGAAGTTGAAATTTGGTATAAAGGTTCCTCCACTGTAGTAGACATCGACTAAGTTTGTATTTTTTTGTTTGCATTTGAAATTTGGTATGAATGTTCCTCATCCATCGCAGATAGCCGCGAAGATGGAATTTTTGTAAATTCCTAAAGGGAGGGGCAAAAAGAAGAAAAGCCTCACCTTGGGGGCCGGTAAAAACCCCTTCGGCTAGAAACCTGAAGCTTAAAATGTGGGTCCCTGGAGTGAGGGCTAACTTATTAGAAAGATACTTTTATGAATTTTGGACAGGGTCGTTATAAAATGGGGGCTCAAAAAGGGAAAGTTGCCCCTTAACGACCTGTCCAAACTGCTGGAACTAGGAAGCTGAAATTCGGTACTTAGGTTCCTCTTCCAGCCTAATTCCAACCGGGAGGGACAAAAAAAGAAAAAGTGTCCCCCTTGACAGCCTGCTCAAACTGCTGGAACTAGGAAGCTGAAATTCCCTGTCGATGGATTTTCGGAAATTCCTACCGAGAGGGGCACAAATAGTAAAAGTTGGCTAGAAACCTGAAATGTAAAACATATGCTACTTGGAGTATGGGCTCACTTACCGGGAAGGTGCTTTTTGGACAGGGACATTGCAAAAATGGGGATTAATGAAGCGGCCTTTAAGCCTGCCCAAACCGGTGGAGGTAGGAAGTTGAAATTTGGTATTAAAGTTCCTCCTCTATTGTAGACATCCGCTAAGATGAGATTTTTGGAAATTTCTACAGATAGGGTCAAAAACAGGAAAAGTCTCCCCCTTAACGGCCTGGCCAAACTGCTGGAACAAGGGATCTTAAATTCGGTATTTGGGGTCCTTCTCCAACGTTGACGTCCTCTAAGATGGTATTTTTGGAAATTCATACCGGGAGGGGTAAAAAGGGAAAAAACTTCCACCTTGACTGCTGGATACAGAGACCTAAAATTATGTATGTAGTAGGTTCCTCCTCCAACGCAGACGTCCTCTAAGATGGAATTTTTGGAAATTCCTACCGGGAGGGGTAAAAACGGAATAATTCTCCCCCTTGATGGCCTAACCGAACCCTTCGGCTAGAAACCTGTAATATATAATATGTTTTCCTTGGAGTATGGGCTAACTTATCGACAAGGCATTTCTAGGACCTAGGACAGGAACGTGGTAAAAATGGTGGTTCAAAAGGGGATAATTTCCCCCCCCCCTCCCTTAACGTCTGCGTCTTTAGCTAGAAACCTAAAACTTAAAGAACAAGTGTATATGAAACACTAAAATTAAGAAACTAAATAGGAAACGAGTGGAATTGAAACACTACACAAGTGGAATGAAATGGATATAAACGTTGAACTAGTGGAATTGAAATTATAGACAATGCAAATGGATTGGAAGAGGGAATTACCTCTTCAAACACTATCAACGGAATATGAAACTTATGTAGCATTGAAACATACTCTCCAAAAAGTTAAACAAATTTTCTGAAAGAGAAAAAACCTTAGAAAAGGAATGGAACTTATATATTCCGATATTTAAACTTCATGTAACGAAGCACCGGTGGAAGAAACCGACGCAGTAAATTTTCCAACTGAATTTGTGAATTTACTTAAATTGCCAGGGCTACCTTTACATAAACTGGAATTAAAAAAAAACTTTAAGACACGCTAACAACGTAGCTTTGCCCGCTATTTTTAATATTATAAAATGCTTTCCAACCCTGCTTTACGTTATTTATTTTCATTCAAAACACAAATGAACAAAACTACTTACGGGTCTATCTACCTAAGTTCGCACTTTACCAAATTATCTTAATATACACAAGTATATTGCAATTTATTATGGATTCATTACTAACAATCCACTTTCATGAGTAAAAGTGATCAAATATTTATTTATTTTAAACCCATTGTTGTGCAGAATTATTTATTTGTGGTGGCTGGGTGAAGGCTTTAAATAAAAAAACTTTAAATAAAAAACGAATTTAATAAAAATTGTGGGAGGGCGCAGCCCCCCCCCCCCTTAACCTTTAAGGCACGCAAACAACGTAGCGGGCTGCGCCCGCTAGTTATTAATAACAGAAAAACTAATCAATTAGTTTTCTGTAGTCACAATCAAAAAATTCGATTTCCACAAAAGTAATTTGATTGTAACTACAGAATTTCGGTTCCTACAATAACAAATCGGTAGTCACAACTGAACCATTCGGTTGGCAACACATTCGAATGTCAACAGGAATCTGTTTTGTGGGTGGTTGGTGGTGCAAAAAAAGCAAGTTGTAAAATTTCAATTCACTATGAAAACCTAAAAGTTTTATGAAAAACATATTGGTTTTTACGGTTTCATGCATTTAAAAATATGTTACAAGTTGCAATTTTATGGATAATTATATATGTGTATGAATAAAAATAAAATATGACATGATACTATTTAATTATTCTACAATAATTTTAACTATGATGAATTATATTGTTAAAACTAAATAGTACAATTTGTAAAACAATATATAATGACATATAGTTTTAATGCTAGTCAAACATGCAAATTATTTAATAATTATCGGACTGAGTGCATCGAACTGAATTTAATTCAATTTCTTTAGGCAATGAATGAAAAAGAAATAACTGGTATTCATTTTTGTTTTATTAAAAAAAAAAAAACATGTTCATATGTATATAATTTTGTATTGTACCGAAAATAATTAAACCGTTGAAAATAATTTCTAACAAATTTGTTAGTTGATTTAAACTGTTTGCAGTAAAAAAATTTTGGGTTACTTCTACTACATTTTTAGTTATTTTCACGACATTGTCAGTTATTATTTCTGCTTTTGTTCGTTTTTAACATTAAAAACAGTAATTATACTATTTTGGGCATTTCGCAGTATTTTCAATGAATGTTTTAAAACTTTTGCAAAATTCTTCACTATTACTCCAAAAAATTCTAAATAGATAAATCCAAAAATATCAAATCGGAAGATCTTGTGAATAAGTGAAAATTATCTAAACGGAATATTAAGTGACCAAGAAAAAATATCATATATTCACAGGCAAACTCATTTTATCTAAATATCGACTGTTTTTAATTTATTTATTAAAAATATCTATGACTTGCGTAAAATTTAAGAAAATTTATGCAAAAAGTCAGATTACACAAATACAAAGATGTCATTATTCAAAAATTATCCAACGACTGTGTAAACAGTCCCGTTTTTGAATAATTATTCAAAAAGTGGCAACACTGAGTTGAAACAACACGTCTCTTATTCATTGTTTTAACATTTAGTTTTAGGTTAATTCTGCCAATTTCTACCTGGGAGCTTTTACTTGGTAAAATTCCTATTGAAAAATCGGAATTTGTTATTTGTTCTCCTAAATTTAAAATAGAAATATCTATTTAAGAGTATTGTGAAATTTGTAAACAAATTTAAATTTTTATGAATCACCCTACACTTTGTGGTGTAATGGTTAGCGCGTTGGACTATTACACATGAGGTTTCGGGTTCGATCCCCAGTGACCGCAACATAAATTTGGAAAAATAATCGACCTTATTACGAGTGTCGAATTCGGGCCTAAGGCGAATTTGCTGAAAATTCGCTAAAAACACAACTTTTGAATAATTTTTCAATTGGATATACATACCATATATAGCACTCATTTAAAAAAAATCCAGCATTAGTGTTTCATTTCTTTATAATTTCTA